>CM035159.1:7109133-7805943 GCA_020205615.1 Panax quinquefolius
TTTCTCTTTATTAGGATGTTGTAAGCGGGCTCAATTATTAGGCGAGATAGCGAAATACAGTCATTTGAGGACCTGACGAGGATCGTTATCGGAGATAGCGATGCAGAATAATGATAACTGCGGAGAAAAGCAAGCGGACGAAATGGTAACCACTCGGTGGTAATCGTAGCCATGAAAATAGAAAAGCGAGTCGGGAGGAGATTTTAAAAGAGGAGATTTAACAACGACCATATGAAGATGGCAGTCTTGGCGTGGTGGTTCTAAAGGAGGAAAAGCGACCACCGGTCATATCTACATAAATCACGGAAAAGAGGACATATCGATCAGCGCCCTGATGATTCAAGGTATCTATAATTGTGGAAAGGGAAGGACATATCGCTCGAAGATTATGCGATGGCGAAACCTAGTTAAAGTGAGGGGCGGTGACTCAAAAAACATCCCGGAAAAGTCGAAATCGGCGATTAGGGAAGGCGTTTGTTGTATTTGGTCTAATCGAGGAACAAGCGAGGTGATCGCAGGTAAGCTATTTATAAATTCTTGAAGTTTATACCTTACAATCTGGGGTGCTACCCATTCATTTATCTCTCTCTGCGTGTGCTCAGCGTTTAAACTTGACTCAGGAGAAATTAGACTTTGACCTATCTGTGGAAACTCAGATTAGGGGAGAAACTTTCATCACATCCAACATTTATAAATCTTGTTTGATTCAAGTTGGCACCATTACCTTACATTGACCTTATCTCTTTAAAGATACTTGCTTTTGATGTGATTTTAGGGATTGATTGGTTAACTTACTCATCATACCAAAATTGATTGTTTTCGTAAGGTTGTTAGTTTTCATATTCTAACTTGACTTTGTTATGCGAATTCAAACAACTAAACCATTAAAATCAATCAACATCATATCTAATCATAAAGCTATTCGTTTATTAAAAAGCGGATGTCGAGCTTTCTTAGCCCGTGTTATGGATTTGAATAAAGACAACGTCGAATTTGAATAATATTCTGTTGTTATTGACTTTCTGGCGTATTTCGAAGAACTTCCGGTCTACCCCGAGGCGTGAAGTTGAATTCTTTATTGATCTTGAACACTTTGGTACAAGCCCATTTCTAAAACCCATATCGAATGGCTCTATTGAACTTGAGGAGTTAAAGGTCCAACTACGAGAATTGTTGGACATCGGTTTCATTAAATCTAGTACATCTCCTTTGGGGTGCTCTGTTTTATTTGTAAAGAAGAAAGGCGGGAGTATGCGACTTTGTATTGACTATCGGGGAATTGAACCATGTCACCATCAAGAATAGGTATCCTCTACCTCGTATTGATGACTTGTTTGACCCGATTTGAGGGGCTGATTCTTTTCAAAAATCGATCTTAGATTTGGATATCATCAATTTGAAGATTAGGCGAGGATATTCAAAAGGCGCCTTGAGAACTTCGGTATGGGCATTATGAATTCTTAGTCATGTCTTTCGGACTAACTAATGCTCCTATGACTTTCATGGATATGATGAGCCAAGTATTGAGGAATATTTGGATCGATTCGTTGTTGTCTTTATTGATGACATCCTCGTATATTCAAAAGCGTGAAGATCATGAGCACCATTTGAAAATTTGGTACTCGAAGGCTTCGTGAAAACCAACTATATGCCAAATTGAAGAAATCACGAGTTACGGCTTGAGGAGTAGCATTCCTTGGGCGCGGTGTCGAAACATGGAGTATCTGTTGATCCGTGAAGATTGAAGCAATCTGAAGTTAGAACAGCAAAGTCGGTGGTGAAATCGTAGCTTTTTGGGCTTATTTGGTTATTATCGGAGATTAAGTGGAAGGGTTTTCTCGAATCGCTACTCCATTAACTTCGGCTAACTTTCGGAAGGATACAAAATTCGTTTGGGCGAAGAATGCGAGAAAAGTTTCCAAGAGCTTAAGAGGAGACTTATTTGGCTGTTATAACAATACCATCTGGTTCGGATGGATTTGTTATCTCTGACGATCTTGAGGGCAAAGGGTTAGGATGTGTTCTCATGCAGCGTGGGAAAGTCATAGCTTTATGCCTCGCGACAACTTAAAAAGTATGAGAGGAATTATCCTACTCGTGATCTAGAGTTAGCGGTGATCGTTTTTTATTAAAAATATGGAGGCACTATCTATATGGGGAGAAAGTGGAGATATATTAGGACCGTAAAAAGCCTTAAATATTTCTTCACTCAAAAAAGAACTCGACATCGGCGTGACGTTGGCTCGAGCTATTGAAGACTACGACCACACTATTGATACCATCACGGTAAAAGCGAGCGTGGTAGGCGCGCGTTGAGTAGAAGATCATATGCGAGGAGCGAGTGCGATGATGTCAAGTATCGCATAGTAAACCCGACTTTAATAGAAAAAGTTAAGGTTGCTCGAGCCCGCAGGCCGGAGGTGATCATTATGAAGAAGAAATACAAGAAGGAGCTATTAGGGCGAGAATTGATGAAGAAGGAATACTTGAGTCCACTCTAGACTTTGTGTTCTAACGACTCGATTTGAAGTACAAGATTATGATGGGAGCACACAATCGCCATTTGCAATCCATCTGGAAGTACTAAAATGTATCGTGATCTTGACATACATTTTGGTGGAACAATATGAAGAGAGAGATTGCAAAGTTTATCTCGATGTGTTTAACACCCAGCGTGTAAAGGCGGGCATCTTGTACCTAAGGTCCGTTGCAACCACTTGAGATTACGGAATGGAAGTGGGAACACATTACTATGGATTTAGATTACGGGTCTTTCTACGGTTTCTCAAGGCATCAATCTATTTGGGTTATTGTTGATAGATTAACCAAGTACGCTCATTTCTTTGAAATCTGGGAGACTTATTCCCTTGAGCGTCTTGCTAGTATATATGCGTGAATGAGATTGTGAGGTTGCATGGCATGCTGTATCCATAGTTTGGATCGTGACCCAAGATTCACTTCAAGATTTTGGGTTAGCTTGCAAAAAGCTATGGAGCGCAGTTTGCGATTTAGTTGAGCATACCATCCCCAAGCAGACGGACGATGAGAGAGGACTATTCAAACTCTTGAAGATCTATTAAGACTCTGTGTCCTAGACTTCAAGGGTAGTTGGGATAAGTATTTACCATTGGTGGAATTCTCCTACAACAGCAGTTATCGAGCAAGTATAGGTGTGGCTCCATTTGAAGCATTATATGGGCCGAAAATGTCGTTCTCGATATGTTGGGATGAGGTGGGTGAAGCAACATTGTTGGGACAGGGTTTAAATGCGTATGACTCTGAGAAAAGATCAAATGATTCGACAAGCGTATACAAAGCGGCACAAGATCGACAAAAAGAGTTATGCGGATCTTCATCGAAAGGGCGTGGAATTTAATGTAGGGGATCGTGTATTGTTGCGAGTTGCTCCATGGAAGGAGTTACAAGATTTGGGAAGAGAGGAAAGCTCGATCCACGATTTATTGGTCAGACCCAAAATTTTTAAATAAAAGGAATTTCCTTTATTTATTATTTTGAAATAGTAAGGGTTGATTTGATTAATGTGGATAGTTAAGGGTTAAAAATCATAAATATTTCAAAATAAGCAAGTGGTTATAAAATATTCATTATCGTCGGGGAATATTCGTTTGGTGGTGGAATATTAAATCTTTGTCGGGGAATATTAAATGCGACGGCCTTGACTGATGTGTGTGAGCCCATGTGAGCGATTGGATGAAGAAAAAGCGACAAATATAAGTTGTTTTTTAAATAGCAGGCGTAGTTATTTACAGATTATCTTGTTGGAATACCGGTGGTTAAAACACACTAATCTGGCGTTGTTGAGCGGTAGCTGCGGTATTGCACCAATTATTGATTCTTACGTGAAGGCACTACTCGATAATGGTTACGATAATTCTTATTATTTTATTTTATTGAGTTAATAATTCTTTGCGTTGATATTTTATATTCTTTGTTGTTTGATAATTGTCATTTACGGTATTTTTCATTATCGAAGCAATAATTCATATTATCTGAATAATATTATTAGATAACATTATTGGCAATGTCTAGAAAGTTACATACAGGAGAGGTTTGGTCACTAATTGCGGCATGATGAAGAAATTCTTATTGAAGCCCCTCTTCTCTGAGGGCGCTGGTTGTCGATATTGTGATTACGTAATATTATTTGTGAATAATTAATTATTGATTTATATGATGAGGAAAATATTGATTTTATGTGGATATAGATGGAGAAAATTTTTAAAATGACAATTGTTGAAAATTAATATTTTATCTTTTACGATAAAATAATTCGTTTAAATATATTATTTTAATAATATATATTAATGGTGATATTTTACAACGAATGTGGGATATATGAGTATCTGAGGAGGAAGAGTATTTTTGTTGCAATAAATGTTTAAAACATATTAAACATGTAAATTGGACCCCATTTATTGGTGAAATTTGATTATAGCTTTGTAAAATCGCTTGGTTTGTGGATTTGGTCAATTTCTATTTGGAATTTGGAAAAACTTTCTTCTGCAAAGTTGTAGAAATTGAATTTCCTATAAAAACTCATGAGATTGAATTTTCTGATGAAAGGGCTATTTATTATGAATTATTGAAGTTAGGATTAATTGATTATCATTTTTTGGAGTTTTAAGTAACTTTTGCATGAAAAACGTTTTTGTCACTTATGGGACATGTGTTGAGTGGTTGATTTCAGCTGATGGTGTGCGTGGGAAGATGTGGAAAAATAATATTATTAATATATTAAATTTTACGCTTTGGTGTTCTAGCGATTTCTATAAATAGGGTCTTGGGTTAGAATTGAAAATCACACGAAGCTGAAGTTTCTCTCTCTATATTATCGGCGTATTCTTGTGAGTATTTTGAGTATACTTTGAGTATTTGCTAGGCGGTGCAAGTTCCTTGACCTTTATACGGTATTATTAAATTTAGAAATCTTGATCTTTCGAGGTAAGGGATATTATTTTTTTTCGTAATGATATTATTTCTTGATATCATTATCTTTGAAATATTGATCTGAAGTTTTTATCAAATTTGGAACTTTTTCATATCGGGGTTACTATTCATGGGTTCTTATTCATGAGTTCTTATTCACGAGTTCTTATTCATGATTCTTATTCACGATTCTTATTCACGAGTCTTATTAAGCGTGAAGCGTGAAGATGTTTTTGTGGAATTTCTATCTTTTGGTGTCGGGAGTTACTATTCGCGTATCACGGCCTTTATTCACGTATCGACCTTTATTCACGTATCTGGTCTTATTCATAGAAAAATAAAATTTCTTCTTTAAGTCAAAACATCTAATACGGATACTAACTTCGATTGTATCCATGTTTTGATCATTCTTGAATTTTACACCACTATGATTATTTTTGAGGTATTTTTGGGCGTGGATAAAACCAAATACGAATCCTTAATCCTTAATCCTTGTCATTTTGTTTCCTTTGGATTCGTTTCTTAAAAAAAAATATTTTCATCATCCTCGGTCTTAAATGATGATATTATGGAATATCTTTGGCTTTGTAGTGCAAAGATGAATGATTTCTTAAGAATATCTTTGGCACATGTAGTGCAAAGATGAATGATTTCTGAAGAATATCTTTGGCCGTAGTGCAAAGATGAGCAGTGTTTAAATGAACATGACCCGGTGATGAATATCTTTGGCTGTGGTGCGAAGATGAATATTTGATTCGGATGTATATTGATTGATGTTACGGGGGGAAAAGATGAGCGATGAACTTTTAAATTCATACATAGAAGATAGTAGTTTGCATTCTCTCTTAACTCTTCTAATGAATTATTATTTCATTGCGAATATTGATTTAAAATTTGTTGTCTATTGTATTCTATTATATTTTTCCTGTTGAAGACTAACGATAATTTGTTGTATATTATCTTAGTCGTAATATTCTTTCTTGAGCTAGTTGAGCTCACCCTTTTCCTTTTGTTCCATTTTTCTCGGGGAGGCGAGAATATAGCGAGTGCAGTCGGGGTATGGAATGAAGGTTTTAGAAAGGATTGTTTAGTAGTCCTCACCATTTTTGTAAAATAATGTATCGATAAATGTGATGAGGATTTATTTGAGTATAGATATTATGCAGAAGATAATATTTGTATTCAAACTCACAGTTTCTTGTTGTAATAATAAAGTTGTAGTTGTTTACGTACCGTGTATTGACCTTTCGGAATAGGTGATGTATATACTATTTTGGGGGCGTCGCGGTTAGTATCGAGCTTAGGGATATGATCTCTGGCGGAGATCGGGGAATAGAACTAGGAGGGAGAGGCGAGTAAATCCTTGCTAGTGTGTCTACTAAGCTTATTTGTTAGTTAGTCGATATATAGGGATATTATGTGATATATTGATTTCCTTAATTAACCCTTGTTTTATGGCGGTATTTGAGAATGTCATTGAGAATATTAACAATGGAAATGAGGCCAGAGTGGAGATGCTGTACTCACCAGCGAGGAGAGCGTGCAGCAGTGGTGATGTTCCTCATGAACAACACCATTGAAGCGAGATGATGAGCGAGGGGATGTTTAGAAGTTTTTGCGATTCATGCAAAATCGAGACGAGGAGACTTCGTGTTCAAAATCTGAGGAGAAATGATAGCAATTCACGGGTTATCCTGACCAAGCAGTTCGAAAAGTTGGGACCACGAATTTAAGGAAAGCGAGATCCGATCATGGCGGAAACATGGGTCAAACAAATTACCAAGATATTCGATGTCTTGGGATGCGGAGAACGAAGGTTCCATTCGCCACCTTATGTTAAAAGTGGCGAGGCGGACTCTCTGGTGGGAGATGCGTGAAGCGTACCCATCGGTACTTTTCGGCATGTCTTGGGAGGCGTTTGAAGCTATTTAATGACAAATACTTTCACGAAAGTGTTACGTCGTATGAAGGAAGTGGAGTTCATGATTGGAACAAAACAACATGGCGGTGTCTCGATGCGAGGCAAAGTTTGCGAGTTATCGGTTTGCACCTCATTTGGTGGAGAATGAGGAGCATTATGGCGGATGTTTCTTAGAGGTTTGAAAACGGCGTCGTCGGTATCTCATTTCTCATAAATTTTCTCTTTATTCGGATGTTGTAAGTGAGGGCTCAATTATTAGGCGAGATACTTGAAATACGGTCGTTGAGGACCCTGACGGGGATCGTGTCGGAGATAGCGATCAGCAGAATAATGATAACTGCGGAGAAAAGCAGAATGCGGACGAAATGGTAACCACTCTGGTGGTAATCATAGCCGTGAAAATAGAAAAAGCGAGTCGGGAGGAGATTTTAAAAAGGAGATTTAACAGCGACCATATGAAGAAGGCGGTCGGTGCGTGACAAGCTGGTTCTAAGGAGGAGAAGCGACCCACCGGTCATATATCTACAAATCACGGAAAAAGAGGACATATCGGTCAAGCGCCCCTGATGATTCAAGGTATGCTATAATTGTGGAAAGGAAGGACATATATCGCTCGAGATTATGCGATGGCGAAACCTAGTTCGGTTGAGACGGTGACTCGAAAAAGTATCCCGAGAAAAAGTCAAAGTCAGCGATTAGGGAAGCGCGTTTGTTGTATTTGGTCATAATCGAGGAACCAAGCGAGGTGATCACGGGTAAGCTATTTATAAATTCTTGCGAAGTTTATACCTTACTTGATCTGGGGTCTACCCATTCATTTATCTCTCTCTGCATGTGCTCAGCGTTTAAACTTGACTCAGGAGAAATTAGACTTTGACTTCTCTGTGGAAACTCAGTTAGGAGAAACTTTCATCACATCCTTTGTTTATAAATCTTGTTTGATTCAAGTTGGCACCATTACCTTACATTGACCTTATCTCTTTAAAGATACTTGCTTTTGATGTGATTTTAGGGATTGATTGGTTAACTACTCATCATACCAAAATTGATTGATTGTTTTCGTAAGGTTGTTAGTTTTCATATTCTAACTTGACTTTGTTATGCAATTCAACAACTAAACCATTAAAATCAATCCTTTATCATATCTAATCATAAAGCTATTCGTTTATTAAAAAGCGGATGTCAAGCTTTCTTAGCCCATGTTATGGATTTGAATAAAGACACGTCAAATTTGAATAATATTCTGTTGTTATTGACTTTCTGGCGTATTTCTAGAAGAACTTCCGGTCTACCCCGAGCGTGAAGTTGAATTCTTTATTGATCTTGAACTGAGTACAAAGCCCATTTCTAAAACCCATATCGAATGGCTCTATTGAACTTGAGGAGTTAAAGGTCAACTACGAGGAATTGTTGGACATCGGTTTCATTCGATCTAGTACATCTCCTTGGGGTGCTCTGTTTTATTTGTAAAGAAGAAAAAGCGGGAGTATCGACTTTGTATTGACTATCGGGAATTGAACCATGTCACCATCAAGAATAGGTATCCTCTACCTCGTATTGATGACTTGTTTGACCCGATTCTGAGGGCCTGATTCTTTTAAAAAATCGATCTTAGATTACGGATATCATCAATTTGAAGATTAGGCGAGGATATTCAAAGGCGCCTTGAGAACTTCGGTATGGGCATTATGAATTCTTAGTCATGTCTTTCGGACTAACTAATGCTCTGCGACTTTCATGGATATGATGAGCCAAGTATTGAGGAATATTTGGATCGATTCGTTGTTGTCTTTATTGATGACATCCTATATATATTCAAAAGCCGTGAAGATCATGAGCACCATTTGAAAATTTGGTACTCGAAGGCCCGTGAAAACCAACTATATGCCAAATTGAAGAAATCACGAGTTACGGCGAGAAGTAGCATTCCTTGGGCGCGTGGTGTCGAAACATGGAGTATCTGTTGATCGTGAAGATTGAAGCAATCTGAAAGTTAGAACAAGAAAGTCGGTGGTGAAATCGTAGCTTTTGGGCTAATTTGGTTATTATCGGAGATTCGTGGAAGGTTTTCTCGAATCGCTACTCCATTAACTTCGGCTAACTTTCGGAAGGATACAAAATTCGTTTGGAAGCGAAGAATCGAGAAAAGTTTCAAGAGCTTAAGGAGACTTATTTTACTGTTCTAACAATACCATCTGGTTCGGATGGATTTGTTATCTCTGATGATACTTGAGGCAAAGGTTAGGATGTGTTCTCATGCAGCGTGGGAAAGTCATAGCTTTATGCCTCTCGACGACAACAAAAGAGTATGAGAGAATTATCCTACTCGTGATCTAGAGTTAGCGGTGATCGTTTCAGTATTAAAAATATGGAGGCACTATCTATATGGGGAGAAAGTGGAGATATATTGGACCATAAAAAGCCTTAAATATTTCTTCACTCAAAAAAAGAACTCGACATCTGGCGTGACGTTGGCTCGAGCTATTGAAGACTACGACCACACTATTGATACCATCTGGTAAAAGCGAGCGTGGTGGTGGCGCGTTGAGTAGAAGATCATATCACGAGGAGCGAGTGCGATGATGTCAAGTATCGCATAGAGCCGACTTTAATAGAAAAAGTTAAGGTTGCTCGAGCCCCAGGCCGGAGGTGATCGTATGAAGAAGAAAGTCTGAAGGAGCTATAGGGGCGAGAATTGATGAAGAAGGAATACTTGAGTCCACTCTAGACTTTGTGTTCTAACGACTCGATTTGAAGTACAAGATTATGATGGAGGCACACAATCGCCATTTGCAATCCATCCACTGGAAGTACTAAAATGTATCGTGATCTTGACATACATTTTGGTGGAACAATATGAAGAGAGAGATTGCAAAGTTTATCTCGATGTGTTTAACTTGTCCAGCGTGTAAAAGAGGCATCTTGTACCTAAGGGTCCGTTGCAACCACTTGAGATTCGGAATGGAAGTGGGAACACATTACCTATGGATTTCGTTACGGGTCTTCTACGGTTTCTCAAGGCATCAATCTTATTTGGGTTATTGTTGATAGATTAACCAAGTCTGCTCATTTCTTTAAATCTGGGGAGACTTATTCCTTGAGCGTCTTGCTAGTATATGCGTGAATGAGATTGTGAGGTTGCATGGCATGCACTGTATCCATAGTTTGGGATCGTGACCCAAGATTCACTTCAAGATTTTGGGTTAGCTTGCAAAAAAAAAGCTATAGAGCGCAGTTTGCGATTTAGTTGACATACCATCCCCAAGCAGACGGATGATCGAGAGAGGACTATTCAAACTCTTGAAGATCTATTAAGACTACGTGTCCTAGACTTCAAGGGTAGTTGGGATAAGTATTTACCATTGGTGGAATTCTCCTCTGACAACGGTTATCGAGCAAGTATAGGTGTGGCTCCATTTGAAGCATTATATGGGCCGAAAATGTCGTTCTCGATATGTTGGGATGAGGTGGGTGAAGCAACATTGTTGGGACTAGAGAGTTAAATGCGTATGACTAAGAAAAGATCCAAATGATTGACAGCGTATACAAGCGGCACAAGATCGACAAAAGAGTTATGCGGATCTTCATCGAAAGGGCGTGGAATTTAATGTAGGGGATCATGTATTGTTGCGAGTTGCTCCATGGAAGGAGTTACAAGATTTGGAAGAGAGGAAAGCTCGATCCACGATTTATTGGTCCATTTCAAATTCTTGGTAGGAGTAGGAAATGTAGCCTATAGACTTGCGTTACCTCAAAGTATGTCTCGTGTTCATAATGTGTTTCACATATCGTGCCGTAAATATGTGAAAGACCGAACCCACGTTATTGAGTTAGAGCAGGACGAGATATAGAAGACTTAGCGTATGAGGAGGTACTGTCAAGATCTTGGATAGGAAGGAGCATGTCCCTGCATGAAAGGTCATACCACAAGTTAAAGTTTTGTGGAGGAATCATCTTTATAGAGAAATGACACAGGGAATTGGAAGCGGAAATGAAAGCGAGGTATCCTCACCTTTTGAAACACACAGTGCGTCGTCGATTTCGAGGGCGAAATTTCATAAGGAGGGAGGTTGTAAGACCAAAATTTTTAAAATAAAAGGAATTTCCTTTATTTATTATTTTGAAATAGTAAAGGTTGATTTGATTAATGTGGATAGTTAAGGGTTAAATCATAAATATTTCAAAAAATAGCGAAGTGGTTATAAAATATTCATTATCGTTGGGGAATATTCGTTTGGTGGTGGAATATTAACGTCTTTGTCGGGGAATATTAAATGCGATGCCAGTAGTGACCGTGTGTGAGCCCATGTGAGCGATTGGATGAAGAAAGCGACAAATATAAGTTGTTTTTTTAAATAGCGGCGTAGTTATTCACAGATTATATCTTGTTGGAATACCGGTGGTTAAAACACACTGTCTGGCGTTGTTGAGCGGTAGCGGTATTGCACCAATTATTGATTCTTACGTGAAGGCTTTACTCGATAATGGTTACGATAATTCTTTATTCGATTTTATTTTATTGAGTTAATAATTCTTTGCGTTGATATTTTTATATTCTTTGTTGTTTGATAATTGTCATTTACGGTATTTTTCATTATCGAAGCAATAATTCATATTATCTGAATAATATTATTAGATAACATTATTGGCGATGTCTAGAAAGTTACATACAGGAGAGGTTTGGTCACTAATTGCGCGCTTGATGATGAAGAAATTCTTATTGGAAAGCCCTCTTTCTGAGAAGCTGCACGGTTGTCGATATTGTGATTACGTAATATTATTTGTGAATAATTAATTATTGATTTATATGATGAGGAAAATATTGATTTTATGTGGATATAGATGGAGAAAATTTTTAAAATGACAATTGTTGAAAATTAATATTTTATCTTTTACGATAAAATAATTCGTTTAAATATATTATTTTAATAATATATTAATGGTGATATTTTACAACGAATGTGGGATATATGAGTATCTGAGGAGGAAGAGTATTTTTGTTGCAATAAATGTTTAAAACATATTAAACATGTCGGTGGACCCCATTTATTATTTGAAATTTGATTATAGCTTTGTAAAATCGCTTGGTTTGTGGATTTGGTCAATTTCTATTTGGAATTTGGAAAAACTTTCTTCTGCAAGTTGTAGAAATTGAATTTCCTATAAAAACTCATGAGATTTCAAATTTTCTGATGAAAGGGCTATTTATTATGAATTATTGAAGTTAGGATTAATTGATTATCATTTTTTGGAGTTTTAAGTAACTTTTGCATGAAAAACGTTTTTTTGTCACTTATGGGACATGTGTTAGTGGTTGATTTCAGCTGATGGTGTGCGTAGGAAGATGTGGAAAAATAATATTATTAATATATTAAATTTTACGCTTTGGTGTTCTAGCGATTTTCTATAAATAGGGTCTTGGGTTAGAATTGAAAATCACACGAAAGCTGAAGTTTTCTCTCTATATTATCGGCGTATTCTTGTGAGTATTTTGAGTATACTTTGAGTATTGCTAGGCGGTGCAAGTTCCTTGACATTACTATATACGGTATTCTAGCTAAATCTTGATCTTTCGAGGTAAAGGATATTATTTTTTTTTCGTAATGATATTATTTCTTGATATCATTATCTTTGAAATATTGATCTGAAGTTTTATCAAATTTGGAACTTTTTCATATGGGGTTACTATTCATGAGTTCTTATTCATGAGTTCTTATTCACGAGATTCTTATTAATGATTCTTATTCACGAGATTCTTATTCAAAGTCTTATTAATGAAGCGTGAAGATGTTTTGTGGAATTTCTATCTTTTGGTGTGGAGATTCTTATTCACGTATCGGCCTTTATTCACGTATCTGACTTTATTCACGATATCTGGTACTATTCATAGAAAAATAAAATTTCTTCTTTTTTCGTCAAAACATCTAATACGGATACTACTTCGATTGTATCCATGTTTTGATCATTCTTGAATTTTACACCACTATGATTATTTTTGAGGTATTTTGGGCGTGGATAAAACCAAATACGAATCCTTAATCCTTAATCCTTGTCATTTTGTTTCCTTTGGATTCGTTTCTTTAAAAAAAAAATATTTTTCATCATCCTCGGTCTTAAATGATGATATTATGGAATATCTTTGGCTTTGTAGTGCAAAGATGAATGATTTCTTAAGAATATCTTTGGCTTTTGTAGTGCGAAGATGAATGATTTCTGAAGAATATCTTTGGCGTAGTGCAAAGATGAGCAGTGTTTAAATGAACATGACCCGGTGATGAATATCTTTGGCACTGTAGTGCAAAGATGAATATTTGATTCGGATGTATATTGATTGATGTTCTGGGGATAAAAGATGAGCGATGAACTTTTAAATTCATACATAGAAGATAGTAGTTTGCATTCTCTACTTAACTCTTCTAATGAATTATTATTTTCATTGCGAATATTGATTTAAAATTTGTTGTCTATTGTATTCTATTATATTTTTCCTGTTGAAGACTAACGATAATTTGTTGTATATTATCTTAGTCGTAATATTCTTCTTGAGCTAGTTGAGCTCACCCTTTTCCTTTTGTTCCATTTTTTTTCTCGGGAGGCGAGAATATAGCGATGCAGTCGGGGTATGGAATGAAGGTTTTAGAAAGGATTGTTTAGTAGTCCTCACCATTTTGTAAAATAATGTATCGATAAATGTGATGAGGATTTATTTGAGTATAGATATTATACAGAAGATAATATTTGTATTCAAACTCACAGTTTCTTGTTGTAATAATAAAGTTAGTTAGTTGTTTACGTTGTGTATTGACAACTTTCGAGAATAGGTGATGTATACCTATTTTGGGGGCGTCGCGGTTAGTATCGAGCTTAGGGATATGATCTCTGGCGGAGATCGGGGAATAGAACTAGGAGGGAGGCAGAGTAAATCCTTAGCTAGTGTGTCTACTAAGCTTATTTGTTAGTTAGGTGATATATAGGGATATTATGTGATATATTGATTTCCTTAATTAACCCTTGTTTTATGGCGGTATTTGAGAATGTCGTGAGAATATTAACAATGGAAATGAGGCCAGTGGAGATGCTGTACTCACCCAGCGAGGAGAGCGTACCTTGCAAGTGGCAATGTTCCTCTGTGAACAACACCATTGAAGCGAGATGATGAGCGAGGGGATGTTTAGAAGTTTTTTGCGGTTCATGCAAAATCGGACGAGGAGACTTCGTGTTCAAAATCTGAGGAGAAATGATAGCAATTCACGGGTTGTTGTCACGACCAAGCGATTCGAAGAAGTTGGGACCACGAATTTAAGGGAAAGCGGATCCGATCATGGCGGAAACATGGGTCAAACAAATTACCAAGATATTCGATGTCTTGGGATGCGGAGAGAGACGAAGGTTCCATTCGCCACCTTTATGTTAAAAGTGGCGAAGGCGGACTCTTTGGTGGAGATGCGTGAAGCGTACCCATCGGCCTTTTCGGCATGTCTTGGGAGGCGTTTGAAGCTATTTAATGACAAATACTTTCACGAAAGTGTTCGTCGTATGAAGGAAGTGGAGTTCATCATGATTGGAACAAAACAACATGGCGGTGTCTCGATGCGAGGCAAAGTTTGCGAGTTATCGGTTTGCACCTCATTTGGTGGAGAATGAGGAGCGTATTATGCGGATGTTTCTTAGAGGTTTGAAAACGGCGTCGTCGGTATCTCATTTCTCGTAAATTTTCTCTTTATTGGATGTTGTAAGCGAGGGCTCAATTATTAGGCGAGATACTTGAAATGCGGTGTTGAGGACCTGACGAGGATCGTGCTCGGAGATAGCGATCAGCAGAATAATGATAACTGCGGAGAAAAGCAGACGGACGAAATGGTAACCCACTCTGGTGGTAATCATAGCCGTGAAAATAGAAAAAGCGAGTCGGGAGGAGATTTTAAAAAGGAGATTTAACAGCGACCATGTATGAAGATAGCGGTCTTGGCGTGACAAGCTGGTTCTAAGGGAGAGAAAGCGACCACCGGTCATATCTTCTAAATCACGGAAAAGAGGACATATCGGTCAAGCGCCTAGCAGTTCAAGGTATGCTATAATTGTGGAAAGGAAGGACATATCGCTCGAGATTATGTCTGATGGCGAAACCTAGTTGGTGAGGGACGGTGACTCGAAAAACATCGAGAAAAGTCAAAGTCAGCGATTAGGGGAAGGCGTTTGTTGTGTATTTGGTCATAATCGAGAGAACAAGCGAGGTGATCACGGGTAAGCTATTTATAAATTCTTGCGAAGTTTATACCTTACTTGATCTGGGGTGCTACCCATTCATTTTATCTCTCTCTGCGTGTGCTCAGCGTTTAAACTTGACTCAGGAGAAATTAGACTTTGACCTATCTGTGGAAACTCAGTTAGGAGAAACTTTCATCACATCCTTTGTTTATAAATCTTGTTTGATTCAAGTTGGCACCATTACCTTACATTGACCTTATCTCTTTAAAGATACTTGCTTTTGATGTGATTTTAGGGATTGATTGGTTAACTACTCATCGTACCAAAATTGATTGTTTTCGTAAGGTTGTTAGTTTTCATATTCTACTTGACTTTGTTTATGCAATTCAAACAACTAAACCATTAAAATCAATCTTTATCATATCTAATCATAAAGCTATTCGTTTATTAAAAAGCGGATGTCAAGCTTTCTTAGCCCATGTTATGGATTTGAATAAAGACACGTCGAATTTGAATAATATTCTGTTGTTATTGACTTTCTGGCGTATTTCTAGAAGAACTTCCGGTCTACCCCGAGCGTGAAGTTGAATTCTTTATTGATCTTGAACACAGTACAAGCCCATTTCTAAAACCCCATATCGAATGGCTCTATTGAACCCGGGGAGTTAAAGGTCAACTTCGAGGAATTGTTGGACATCGGTTTCATTCGATCTAGTACATCTCCTTGGGGTGCTCTGTTTTATTTGTAAAAAGAAGAAAAGGCGGGAGTATCGACTTTGTATTGACTATCGGGAATTGAACCATGTCACCATCGAGAATAGGTATCCTCTACCTCGTATTGATGACTTGTTTGACCCGATTCTGAGGAGCGCAATTCTTTTCAAAAATCGATCTTAGATTACGGATATCATCAATTTGAAGATTAGGCGAGGATATTCAAAGGCGCCTTGAGAACTTCGGTATGGGCATTATGAATTCTTAGTCGTATGTCTTCGGACTAACTAATGCTCCTATGACTTTCATGGATATGATGAGCCAAGTATTGAGGAATATTTGGATCGATTCGTTGTTGTCTTTATTGATGACATCCTCATATATTCAAAAAGTAGTGAAGATCATGAGCACCATTTGAAATTTGGTACTCGAAGCCCGTGAAAACCAACTATATGCCAAATTGAAGAAATCGAGTTACGGCTTGAGGAAGTAGCATTCCTTGAGCGCGTGGTGTCGAAACATGGAGTATCTGTTGATCCGTGAAGATTGAAGCAATCTGAAGTTAGAACAGCAGCAAAGTCGGTGGTGAAGAAATCGTAGCTTTTGGGCTTAAATTTGGTTATTATCGGAGATTCGTGGAAGGGTTTTCTCGAATCGCTACTCCATTAACTTCATTAACTTCGGAAGGATACAAAATTCGTTTGGGGCGAAGAATGCGAGAAAAGTTTCCAAGAGCTTAAGAGGAGACTTATTTATTTTGTTCTAACAATACCATCTGGTTCGGATGGATTTGTTATCTCTGATGATGCTTGAGGCAAAGGGTTAGGATGTGTTCTCATGCAGCGTGGGAAAGTCATAGCCTATGCCTCGCGACAACAAAAGAGTATGAGAGGAATTATCCTACTCATGATCTAGAGTAGCGGCGTGATCGTTTTCATTATTAAAAATATGGAGCCTATATCTATATGGGGAGAAAGTGGAGATATATTAGGGACCATAAAAGCCTTAAATATTTCTTCACTCAAAAAAGAACTCGACATGCGGCGGTGACGTTGGCTCGAGCTATTGAAGACTACGACCACACTATTGATACCATCTGGTAAAAAGCGAGCGTGGTGGTGGCGCGTTGAGTAGAAGATCGTATGCGAGGAGCGAGTGCGATGATGTCAAGTATCGCGTAGAGCCGACTTTAATAGAAAAAGTTAAGGTTGCTCAAAAGGCAGGCCGGAAGCTGATCGTATGAAGAAGAAAGTACAAGAAGGAGCTATTAGAGGCGAGAATTGATGAAGAAGGAATACTTGAGTCCACTCTAGACTTTGTGTTCTAACGACTACGATTTGAAGTACAAGATTATGATGGAGGCACACTGATCGCCATTTGCAATCCATCTGGAAGTACTAAAATGTATCGTGATCTTGACATACATTTTGGTGGAACAATATGAAGAGAGAGATTGCAAAGTTTATCTCGATGTGTTTAACTTGTCGGCGTGTAAAGGCGGAGCATCTAGTACCTAAGGGTCCGTTGCAACCACTTGAGATTCGGAATGGAAGTGGGAACACATTACCATGGATTTCGTTACGGGTCTTCTACGGTTTCTCAAGGCATCAATCTTATTTGGGTTATTGTTGATAGATTAACCAAAGTCTGCTCATTTCTTGCCGTCTGGAGACTTATTCCTTGAGCGTCTTGCTAGTATATGCGTGAATGAGATTGTGAGGTTGCATGGCATGCACTGTATCCATAGTTTGGATCGTGACCCAAGATTCACTTCAAGATTTTGGGTTAGCTTGCAAAAAGCTATGGAGCGCAGTTTGCGATTTAGTTGACATACCATCCCCAAGCAGACGGATGATCGAGAGGACTATTCAAACTCTTGAAGATCTATTAAGACTACTGTGTCCTAGACTTCAAGGGTAGTTGGGATAAGTATTTACCATTGGTGGAATTCTCCTACAACAGCGAGTTATCGAGCAAGTATAGGTGTGGCTCCATTTGAAGCATTATATGGGCCGAAAATGTCGTTCTCGATATGTTGGGATGAGGTGGGTGAAGCAACATTGTTGGGACCGAGTTAATGCGATATGACTACGAGAAAAGATCAAATGATTGACAAGCGTATACAAAGCGGCACAAGATCGACAAAAGAGTTATGCGGATCTTCATCGAAAGGGCGTGGAATTTAATGTAGGGATCATGTATTGTTGCGAGTTGCTCCATGGAAGGAATTTACAAGATTTGGGGAGAGAAAGCTCGATCCACGATTTATTGGTCCATTTCAAATTCTTGGCCGAGTAGGAAATGTAGCCTATAGACTTGCGTTACCTCAAGGTATGTCTCGTGTTCATAATGTGTTTCACATATCGTATGCCGTAAATATGTGAAAGACCCGAACCACGTTATTGAGTTAGAAGCAGGACGAGATAATAGAAGACTTAGCGTATGAGGAGGTACTGTCAAGATCTTGGATAGGAAGGAGCATGTCCTACTATGTGAAAAGGTCATACCACAAGTTAAAGTTTTGTGGAGGAATCATCTTTATAGAGAAATGACACAGGAATTGGAAGCGGAAATGAAAGCGAGGTATCCTCACCTTTTGAAACACAGTGCGTCGTCGATTTCGAGGACGAAATTTCATAAGGAGGGAGGTTGTAAGACCCGAAATTTTTAAATAAAAGGAATTTCCTTTATTTATTATTTTGAAATAGTAAGGTTGATTTGATTAATGTGGATAGTTAAGGGTTAAATCATAAATATTTCAAAATAATGAGTGGTTATAAAATATTCATTATCGTCGGGGAATATTCGTTTGGTGGTGGAATATTAAATCTTTGTCGGGGAATATTAAATGCTGACAGTAGTATGACCATGTGTGAGCCCATATGTGAAGCGATTGGATGAAGAAAAGCGACAAATATAAGTTGTTTTTAAATAACTTGGCGTAGTTATTTACAGATTAATCTTGTTGGAATACCGGTGGTTAAAACACACTAATCTGGCGTTGTTGAGCGGTAGCTGCGGTATTGCACCAATTATTGATTCTTACGTGAAGAAGGCCTTTTCGATAATGGTTACGATAATTCTTTATTCGATATTTTATTGAGTTAATAATTCTTTGCGTTGATATTTTATATTCTTTGTTGTTTGATAATTGTCATTTACGGTATTTTTCATTATCGAAGCAATAATTCATATTATCTGAATAATATTATTAGATAACATTATTGGCAATGTCTAGAAAGTTACATCTAAGGAGAGGTTTGGTCACTAATTAATTGCTTGATGAAGAAGAAATTCTTATTGGAAAGCCCCCTGCTCACAGGGGCGCACGGTTGTCGATATTGTGATTACGTAATATTATTTGTGAATAATTAATTATTGATTTATATGATGAGAAAATATTGATTTTATGTGGATATAGATGGAGAAAATTTTAAAATGACAATTGTTGAAAATTAATATTTTATCTTTTACGATAAAATAATTCGTTTAAATATATTATTTTAATAATATATTAATGGTGATATTTTACAGCGAATGTGGGATATATGAGTATCTGAGGAGGAAGAGTATTTTTGTTGCAATAAATGTTTAAAACATATTAAACATGTCGGTGGACCCCATTTATTGGTGAAATTTGATTATAGCTTTATAAAATCGCTTGGTTTGTGGATTTCGGTCAATTTCTATTTGGAATTTGGAAAAACTTTCTTACTGCAAAGTTGTAGAAATTGAATTTCCTATAAAAACTCATGAGATTCGAATTTTCTGATGAAAGGGCTATTTATTATGAATTATTGAAGTTAGGATTAATTGATTATCATTTTTTGGAGTTTTAAGTAACTTTTGCATGAAAAACGTTTTTGTCACTTATGGGACATGTGTTAGTGGTTGATTTCAGCTGATGGTGTGCGTAGGAAGATGTGGAAAAATAATATTATTAATATATTAAATTTTACGCTTTGGTGTTCTAGCGATTTCTATAAATAGGGTCTTGGGTTAGAATTGAAAATCACACGAAGCTGAAGTTTTTCTCTCTATATTATCGGCGTATTCTTGTGAGTATTTTGAGTATACTTTGAGTATTGCTAGGCGGTCTGCAAGTTCCTTGACTATATATACGGTATTCAATTAGAAATCTTGATCTTTCGAGGTAAGGGATATTATTTTTTTTTCGTAATGATATTATTTCTTGATATCATTATCTTTGAAATATTGATCTGAAGTTTTTATCAAATTTGGAACTTTTTCATATCGGGGTTACTATTCATGGGTTCTTATTCATGAGTTCTTATTCACGAGTTCTTATTAAATGATTCTTATTCACGAGATTCTTATTCACGAGTACTATTAATGAAGCGTGAAGATGTTTTTGTGGAATTTCTATCTTTTGGTGTGGAGATTTACTATTCACGTATACTCTGGCCTTTATTCAAATATCTGACACTATTCACGTATCTGGTCTTATTCATAGAAAAATAAAATTTCTTCTTTTCGTCCAAAACATCTAATACGGATACTAACTTCGATTGTATCCATGTTTTGATCATTCTTGAATTTTACACCACTATGATTATTTTTGAGGTATTTTTGGGCGTGGATAAAACCAAATACGAATCCTTAATCCTTAATCCTTGTCATAGGCGAGTTATTCAATGAGAATAATAATAATCGGAACGGTCGGGGTGAAATTACTTTAAGCGAGGATGTTCAACAGAATAATAAAGATGGAACCGGATCCGATTGTAAAACACACGAGATAGGATATTCCAACGAGAATGATAAAAAGGCGGAACCGGTCCGGTGTAAAACACGAGATGAGGATATTCCAGCGAGAATAATAAAAGGCGGAACCGGGTGGGTGTAAAATGACGCAGGATGTTCCAACAGAATAATGAAGAATGTCACCAAGTATAGGGTAAATCAGCATTATATCTGAGTTATTCCAGCAGAATAATAAATGATGGAATAACATAAGGATTTCACCAAGTATAGGGTATCTGGCGTATCTGAGGTTATGTATAGGGTATGCCACTTTTACGGAGTTATTCAGCAGAATAATAATGAATGGAATAATGAAGTTCTCTTCAAGAAGAAAGAATAACACCCCTTACAAGTAAAAGAAGCTGAATATAGAAGTAGTGAAGTAGCAGAATACTCTTCTTCTTTTCTATAACTTTTCTCTATAGCTTCTCTCTATAATTTCTCTCTCTAGAGTTTCAATGAATTAAGTAAGAAAATAATGAAGGAATGAGCTTATTTATAGGAAAATGGAATGCATAGTAACTAATCCATGAGCAGTCCAGATTGATTTACTTTAATCGGCGGTCCATATTTAAAAGCAAAATCTTTTAAATAAAATATAATATATTCTATTTATATAAAACATTTTACTATGCAAACTTTATGCAATCTTATCAAAAAACACTATGCAAAATACTATAAAGACTATGCATAATAAAATATAATATATTCTATTTATAGAATAACTTTAATAAAAGTATTCTATTTTATATAAAAGATGTTTACATTTTATTACGTTAATAATCTGAATAAAACAAAAGCGTCATTATCATTATAATAATTCATATTATTAATCGACTGATAATGGAATCAAAGTGGTGACTTCTCACATAGGCATCGATAATCAATACTGGTGTGCTTTACTTATGCAACCCTGACGTATTCTTGTACTTTTACTAGAGTAGTTCAATGATATCAGCGGTAAAACTTCCGCCGTTATTTTAATAAAATATTTTTGTCGTTTTCTCAATCAAAGCTAATAATTACATTAATGGGGTCCACCAATGATTGGTAGTTATACGAATATTCCTGCTAAACTAGAATATTCCCGACCAATCGAATATAATATAACCCTTGCATACTTTACAAAATTTATAAATACTACCCACAACTATAATATTATCTTAAATTCACACCATAATATAAAAAAATTATTTCGACAAAATTTAAATCTTTATTGATAAAATAACAGGGTCTCATGAGATAAAACCAATCTGAATCCTTAATCCTTAATCCTTGTCATTTTGTTTCTTTGGATTCGTTTCTTTAAAAAAAAATATTTTTTCATCATCCTCGATCTTAAATGATGATATTATGGAATATCTTTGGCACATATAGTGCAAAAGATGAATGATTTCTTAAGAATATCTTTGGCTGTAGTGCAAAGATGAATGATTTCTGAAGAATATCTTTGGCCCGTAGTGCAAAGATGAACAAGTGTTTAAATGAACATGACCGGTGATGAATATCTTTGAGTGCAGCAATTGCAAAGAATGAATATTTGATTCGGATGTATATTGATTGATGTTACTGAGGGATAAAAGATGAGCGATGAACTTTTAAATTCATACATAGAAGATAGTAGTTTGCATTCTCTACTTAACTCTTCTAATGAATTATTATTTCGGCTGCGAATATTGATTTAAAATTTGTTATCTATTGTATTCTATTATATTTTTTCCTGTTGAAGACTAACGATAATTTGTTGTATATTATCTTAGTCATAATATTCTTCTTGAGCTAGTTGAGCTCACCCTTTTCCTTTTTGTTCCATTTTTCTCGGGAGGCGAGAATATAGCGAGTGATGAATGAGTCGGGGTATGGAATGAAGGTTTTAGAAAGGATTGTTTAGTAGTCCTCACCATTTTTGTAAAATAATGTATCGATAAATGTGATGAGGATTTATTTGAGTATAGATATTATGTCAGAAGATAATAATTGTATTCAAACTCACAGTTTCTTTGTTGTAATAATAAAGTTGTAGTTGTTTACATACCATGTATTGACAACTCGGAATGAGTGATGTATACCTATTTTGGGGGCGTCACGCCCGTCGAAGGCGTGTACACGAGAATAGAAGGAGAGAGCATCAACGTGAATATTCTCATCAGGAGGATAGAGTTACACGCCGAAGTAGATCCAGAAGTCCATCAAGGGTCGTGGATTCTGGTGGAGTGGGTCGATCTGCCCAGAAGCAGAAGGTTGTTCAGGAGAAAGAAGTCTCCTCGCAGCCAGAAGGTGTGGATTTCTTGGTGAAGGAGTTGAAGGAGCTCCGGAAGAAGTTAGCTGAGGTTCAACAGGTGAAAGATACTCCGGGAAAGAAGGCGTCTCCTTTTTCCTTCGACATTCTTAAGGAGAAGGCGGATACCACCAAGAAGTTGCCTCATATGGAGATTCTGAAGGTGCGGAGACCCTTATGACCATAACTTGGCGTTAAATGGTGATGGACTATTATGATTTCACCGATCTTTTGCCAAGTGCCATACGTTTGTTACAAGCGTTAAGGAAGGATGCAAAGGCGGCGGATGGGGACACTACACGAAGATTGGTCTCGTAAGTGGTCTAAGGTATGTGACAAATTCCATGCTCATTTAAGAAAGCAAGAAGAAGAGAAGCCCACAGGTTCTTTGGCACGAGTCAAAGCGGTTACTAATGAGTCCTTGGGTCGATTATGTGAAGAGGTTCGAGGGGAAGCGATTGGCCGAGTGGCGAGACCTCAATGATCTACAAGTGTCGGGTTATTTGAGAAAGAAATTTGGATCTGGTGAAGTTTGAGAAGCTGGTGAAGAATCTGATGTTTCACCATCCGAAGAGCTTAGCAGAAGCTTTTGATAAAGAAGAAGGCTATATTGTGGTGGAGGAGGCTATGAATAGCCTGAAATGTCTTCTTTCGGACCGAATGAAGGAGGCAGATACTCCTAAGGCGGAAGGAGATCAGAAGAAGGCGGGAAGTTATAATGATCGGCGGAGGGCATTTCGAAGAAATACAGTATGGCGACCCCAAAATAGGTATACATCACCCATTACGAGTTGTCAAATACATGAGTGCGAAATAACTACAATTTTATTATTACAACATATAAAGCGTGAGTTTAAATACGAGATATTGCCATCTAGACAATATCACACGCAAATAAACTCTCATCACAATTAATTACATTATTTTACAAAATGGTGAGGACTACTAAACAAAGAACCATCATTCCATACCCGACCACTACTACATTCTCAC
The DNA here is from genome assembly GCA_020205615.1 of Panax quinquefolius. Lineage (NCBI taxonomy): Eukaryota > Viridiplantae > Streptophyta > Magnoliopsida > Apiales > Araliaceae > Panax > Panax quinquefolius. The sequence goes on from CM035159.1 coordinate 7,132,959, forward strand.
CTCCCGAGAAGAAAAATGGAACAAAAGGAAAAAAGGGTGAGCTCAAACTAACCCAAGAAAGAATATTATGATTAAGATAATATAAAACAAATTATCGTTAGTCTTCAACAGGAAAATCTGAGAAGAATATAATAAACAACAAGTTTTAGATCAATATTCGTAGATGAAATAATAATTCATAGAAGAGTTACGTAGAGAATGAAATCTACTATTATCTATGAATTTAAAAGTCCATCAACAATATTTTATCCCTGTAACATCAATCAATACACATCTTGAATCAAATATTCATCTTTGCACTACAAGCCAAAGATATTCATCATAAAATCAACCATCTTTGCATTATAGGCCAAAGATATTCAACAACATGTCATCATTTAGGACTAAGAATGATGAAAAATGTTTTACAGAAAACGAATCCAGTGAAACAAAAGAACAAATATTAAGGATTCGTATTTTAACCAAACCGAGTTCAAAAATACTTCATAAATAATCATAGTGAAGTAAAATTCAAGAATGATCAAAACATGGATATAATAAAAGCTAGTATTCATAATAGATATTTTGGACGAAAAGGAAAATTTTCATTTTTCGATGAATAGTCTTGATATTAAGTGAATAGTCAGAGATATCGTGAATAATTAATATATCGTGAATAGTAACCCAGACATAAAAGTTTCAAATTTGATTAAAAGTTCAGATCAATACTTGACATAATGATATTGGAAGAAATAATATCATTTTAAAAAAATATCCTTACCTCGAAAGAATAGTACTTACATTTGAATTGCTTTGAATAAAGTCTTTGAAGAAACTTACAGTATAAGAACACTCAAAGTATCAAAATACTCACAAGAATACGCTCGATATATAGAGAGAAAAGAGTAAAACTTCAGTTTCTGGTGTAATTTTCAATTCTAACCTAAGCACCCTATTTATAGAAAAATGCTTAGAACACCAAAGCAGAAAATTTAATAAAATATTAATATTAATATTAATATTACAAATTCCTACGCCCACTTTTAAGGATACGAATAAAGCATTTACATCACATGCAAGACCCACCTTTAATGACAAAAATAAAAATAATTAAAACTTCCAAAAATCAATTATTTCGGAACTCCGAAACTTCAATAATTCATAATAAATAGCTCTTTTATCAGAAAAATTCGAACCACGTGTCATTGCTATAGGAAATTTCATTTTCTACAACTTTGTAAGTTTAAGTTTTTCCAAATTCCAAGCGAAATTGGTAGAAATCCACAAACGTGCGATTTTATAGGCTATAATCAAATTTCAGTCAAGAAAAGGGGTCCGCCAACATGAAAAACATGTTTTTAACATTTTTAGTAACAAAAATACTCCTCCTCCTCATATACTCATATATCCCACATTTATTGAAAAAAAATATCACCATTATTATATTATTAAAAAATATAATAATATATTTAAATGAATTATTTTATCAGAAAAAGATAAAATATTTATTTTCAACAATTGTCACATTAAAAATTTTCTCCATCTATATCCACATAAAATCAATATTTTCCTCATCATATAAATCAATAATTAATTATTCACAAATAATATTACGTAATCACAAATCATCTGATGATGAGGGTAGATTCACCAGGATAGGGGGCTTTTCAATAAGGATTTCTCCTTCTTTGGCCTTGATTAGATGACCTAACCTCTCCTTAATGCGAACTTTCTAGAAATTGCCAACAAGGTTATCCAATAATATTATTAGGATAATATGAATTATTGCTCAGATAATGGAAAATCTTGTGTAATGACAATTATTGAAACAACGATAATATAAAATATCAATCGCAACAATTATTGAATCAATAAAATAAAATCTTTGAGCATTAATTCATCGTAACAATTATTGAGTAGTGCCTTCTACGTAAGAATCAATAATTGGTGCAATACTGTAATATTCTTGTGTTTTAACCAAAGAGTATTTTAAAAGTATTACTTGGTAATAACTCACGCCGTCTTTTATAAACAACTTATATTTATGCGTTTTCTTCATCCAATCGCTTTACGTTATGGGGCCCACAAGGTTGCACTATTTGTCGCATCTGAATATATTCAAACCGGTAAAGAATATTCCACGACCAAACGAATATTCCCAAACAAAATATGAATATTTTATAACCACTTTGCTTATTTAAGATATTTCAGCATTTTACCCATAACTAATCATATTAATCACATCAACCCTTACTATTTCAAAATAATAAATAGAGGAAATTAAATTTCATTTATTAATAATTTGGGGTCTTCTGACCTCCCTCCTTATGAAATTTCGTCCTCGAAATTGACGTCACGATACTGGTATTTCGAAAGATGAGAGTACCTCGCTTTCATTTCATTTCCAACTCCATGTCATTTCTTCTATAGCATGGTTCCTCCACAAAACTTTGACTTGTGGTATGACCTTTAATGCGTAGGACATGCTCTTTCCTATCCAAGATCTTGGCAGGTACCTCTTCATACGTTAAATCTTGACTATCTCGTCCTGCTCTAACTTTCGATAACTTGGTTGGTCTTTCACATATTTACTGAAGCACGGATCGTGAAAAACATTATGAACACGAGGACATACTTGGAGGTAATAGCGAGTCTATAGGCTACATTTCCTATTCGGTCAAGAATCTGAAATGGACCAATAAATCGTGGATTGAGCTTTCCTCGTTTCCCAAATCTTGTAACTCCCTTCCATGGAGCTACACGCAACAATACGTGATCCCCAATACTAAATTCCACGTCCTTTCGATGAAGATCCGCATAACTCTTTTGTCGATCATGTGCCATTTGTATCGTTGTCGAATCATTTGGATCTTTTTCAGAAGTCATACGTACCAACTCCGGGTCCCAACAATGTTGCTTCACCCACCTCATCCCAACATATTGGAGAAGCGACACTTTTCGTCCATATAATGCTTCAAATGGAGCCACACCTATACTTGCTTGATAGCTGTTGTTGTTGTAGGAGAATTCCACCAATGGTAAATACTTATCCTAACCGCCTTGAAGTCAGGACCTGAGTCTTAATAGATCTTCAAGAGTTTGAATAGTCCTCTCGATTGTCTAAAATGGTTTGAGGATGGTATCATGCGATCGAATTGTAAATCGTGTCCATAGCTTTTTGCAAGCTAACCCAAAATCTTGAAGTGAATCTTGGGTCACGATCCAAAACTATGGATCTTGGCATGCCATGCAATCTCACAATCTCATTTACATACATATGAGCGAGGCGTTCAAGGAATAAGTCTCCGTATCGGCAAGAAATGAGCAGACTTGGTCAATCTATCAATAATAACCCAAATAGCATTTATGCCTTGAGAAACCGTAGGAAGACCCGTAACAAAATCCATGGTAATGTGTTCCCACTTCCATTTCGGAATCTCAAGTGGTTGCAATGGACCCTTAAGTACTTGATGCTCCGCCTTTACACATTGACAAGTTAAACACATCGAGATAAACTTTTCAATTTCTTTCTTCATATTGTTCCACCAAAATGTATGTCGAAGATCACGATACATTTTAGTAATTCCAGGATGGATTGCAAACGGTGTATTGTGTGCCTCCATAATGATCTTATTCTTCAAATCAGAGTCGTTAAGAACACAAAGTCTGGAGTGGACTCAAAGTATTCCTTCTTCATCGATTCTTGCTTCCGGAATGGCACCTTCTTGTACTTTCTTCTTCATACACATCGAGCTCCGAGATTACGTGGCTTGAGCGACTTTAACTTTCTCGATTAAAGTTGGTTCTATCGTATCTTGACATCATTTCATGGGTCCCGAGTCTTGAATTCTATTCTCATCTTTTGTAAATCACACAAAATGGGCCTTTGTGTTAACAACATCGCTTTTCGTTTCGCGTATAATCTTCTACTCAATCGATAAATGGCTACCACGTTCGCTTTTCAAGATGGTATTGAATAGTGTGGTCGTAGTCTTTCAATAACTTTCAAGCAAACGTCATTGCCGCGTGTTGAGTTCTTTTGAGTGAAAAAATATTTGAGGCTTTTATGGTGCCGAATATATCTCCACTTTCTCCCCGTATAGATAGTGCCTCTAGATCTTTAAGCCTTGAAAATGGCTTGCCAACTCTAGATCATGAGTAGGATAATTCCTCTCATATTCTTTAAGTTGTCGCGAGGCATAGGCTATGACTTTTCCACGTTGCATGAGAACACATCCTAACCCTTTGCCTGAAGCATCGTTGTAGATAACAAATCCATCCGTACCAAATGGTATTGTTAGAGCAGTCTTGAAATGAGTCTCCTCTTGAGCTCTTGGAAACTCTTCTCACATTCCTCGCTCCACACGAATTTTGTATCCTTCCGAGTCAGATGAGTTAGCGGAGTAGCGATTCGAGAAAACCCTTCCACGAATCTCCGATAATAACCAATTAAGCCCAAAAAGCTACGTACTTGATCCATTAGTCTTGATTGCTCCCAACTTTGTATTGCTTCAATCTTGGCCGGATCAACAGATACTCCATGTTTTGACACCACGTGCCCAAGGAATGCTACTTCTCAAGCCGAACTTCGCATTTCTTCAACTTGGCATATAGTTTGTTTTCACGAAGCCTTTGGAGTACCAAACAAATGGTGCTCATGATCTTCACGGCTTTTGGAATATATGAGGATATCATCAATAAAGACAACAATGAACCCGATCAAATAATCCTTGAATACTCGGTTCATCATATCCATGAAAGCGCGGGAGCATTAGTCAATCTAAAAGACATGACTAAGAATTCATAATGCCCGTCACCAGGAGTTAAGGCGGTCTTTGGAATATCCTCGATTCTAATCTTGACTAATGATATCTAGAGCGAAGATCGATCTTTGAAAAGAATTGTGCTCCTCTGAATTTGGTCAAACAAGTCATGATACGAGGTAGTGGATACTATTATTGATGGTGACATGGTTCGATTCCGATAGTCAATACAAAGTCGCATACTCCGTCTTTCTTCTTTACAAATAAAAACAGAGCACCCCAAGGAGATGTACTCAGAATGAATGAAACCGATGTCCAACAACTCTGTAATTGGACCTTTAACTCCACGAAGTTCAATAGGAGCCATTCGATATGGGGTTTTAGAAATGGGCTTTTGTACCGAGTTCAAGATCAATAAAGAATTCAACTTCACATTACGGGGTGAGCCAGGAAAGTTCTTACGGAAATACGGCGGGGAAAATCGATAACAGGGAATATTATTCAAATTTGGCGTGTTTTTATTCAAATCCATAACATGGGCTAAGAAAGCTTGACATCCGTTTTTAATAAGCGAATAGCTTTATGATTAGATATAGCGGTGATTGATTTTAATGGTTTAGTTGCTTGAATTCGAACAACATGTTGTTTAGGAATATGAAAACTAACAACTTTACGAAAACAATCAATTTTGGCATGATAAGTAGTTAACCAATCAATCCCTAAAATCACATCAAAAGCAAGTATCTTTAAAGAGATAAAGGTCAAACAAGTAAGGTGATGGTGCCAACTTGGATTGAACAAGATTTATAAAGCAGTGGATGTGGTGAAAGTTTCTCTAACATGAGTCTCCACAGATAAGTCAAAGTCTAATTTCTCCGAGTCAAGTTTAAGCGTTGAGCACAAGCAGGGAGATAAATGAATAGGTAGCACCGGTATCTAGTAAGGTATAAACTTCACAAGAATTTATGATTAGCTTACTGTGATCACCTCGTTTGGGTTCCTCGCATTTTGATCGATCACGACAAACGCCTCTTCAGAAGGCCGATTGACTTTGACTTTTCTGGGAATGACCTTTTGAGTCACCGTCCCCATTGAACTAGGTTTCCCTACCGTCTGATCTCGGCGATATGTCCTTCCTTTCCACAATTATAGAATGCCTTGTTTGTTGTGGGCGATTTAGGTGATATGTCCCTCTTTCCGCATTTGTATGGCATCTGACCAGGTGGTCGTTCTTCTCCCTTAGAACCGATTCTTCTTTGGTCTTTGATGTCTTTACATTGTCATTGTTGAATCTCCTTTTTTAAAATCTCCCCAGGCTCGCTTCTTTATTTTCATGACCATGATTACCACCGGAGTGGTTGCCATTTTTGTCCGTCTTTTTCTTTTCTCATTTGGTTATCGTTGTTACATTGACTACTATCTTGATTATGATCTGGTTGTGGTCCTCGGTTGAACGTACTCGTTATCTCGCTCTAATAATTGAGCAGGTTGACAACATCCGAATAGAGAGAAAATTTATGAGAAATGAGAATCGACGTACGCCGGGTTTCAAACCTCTCGAAACATCCGCGTCATCGTTCCTCATTCTCCACCAAATGAGGTGCAAACACGGATAACTCTGCAAACTTTGCCTCGTCTTTGGAACACCGTCGTGTTATTTTGTTCCGATCTAATGAACTCAACTTCCTTCATATGATGAATACTTTCGGGAAAGTACTTGTCATTGTAAAGTTTCAAAGCGTCTCCCAAGACATTGAGTGCGAAATTTGGATGGGTACGCTTCACTGATTTCCACCGATGTCTGCCTCATTACTGGAACATAAAGGTGGCGAATGGAACCTTACGTTCCTCCGTGTATCAAGACATCGAATATCTTGGTGATTTGTTTGACCCCGTCTCGCCTTAATTGGATCCGGCTTTCCTGAGTCGGTGGTCCTGACTCTTTGAAGCGCTTGGCGTGACAAATCGATGCGTTGTTATCATTTCCACCGTATTTTGTGCACGAGTCTCCGTAAATGCGATTTTGCATGAAGCGCAAAAAACTTCTAAACATCCCGTCGTTCATCATCTCGCTCGATTGGCGTTGTTCCACAGGGAGGAACATTGTTGGCTCGCTTGCGTTCTCTTTGTTAGTGAGTATGTGTGTTTCCACGGTCTCATTTACTCCTTTGTTAACATTCTCATTGACATTACGAAATCACGCCATAAAACAAGGGTTAATTAAGAAATCAACATATCACATAATATCCCTATATAGTGACCAACTAACAAATAAGCTTAGGTAGGACACACTAGCGAAGGATTTACTCGTCTCTCCCTCCTAGTTTTATTCCCCGATCTCCGGCCAGAGATCATATCCCTAAGCTCTGATACCAACTGTGACGCCCCCAAAATAGGTATACATCACCCATTTTGAGTCGTCAATAACATGGTACAGAAACAACTACAACTTTATTAATACATCATAAAAACTGTGAGTTTAAATACAAATATTATCTTCTAAACAATATCTATATCCAAATAAATCCTCATCACAATTATTGATACATTATTTTACAAAAATAGTGAGGACTACTAAAACAACTTCTAGAACCATCATTCCATACCCCGACTAGTACTCACTACATTCTCGCCTCCTGAGAAGAAAAATGGAACAAAAAGAATAATAACCACTTGCTTATTTGAAATATTTGCGCATTTTACCCATAACTAACCACATTAATCAAATCAACCCTTACTATTTCAAAATAATAAATAGAAGAAAAATTCAATTTTATTTATAATAAGTTGGGGTCTTCACAGGGGAAGGACGGTAGAGAAAACATGAGCTCATCATCCATCACATTTACATTAAGGATCGTGGGTCCTTCAAAGAGTGCTCATGAAAGTGAGAAACTTGCTTCCAAACATATTTCCAAGGGTTCTCGTTCGAGAGCTCATGGTGGTGGAGACAGAGCGGAGGTTAATGTTTTGCGATGATAAAGGCGTGATCAAGATCTGGAGGCGGTGGAGGGTTCTCGCCTAGAACCCATCACCGAAGTGGTCGGGAGGACAAGGCGCCAAGTTAGCGAAGATGGTAGAAGAGGCGGATAAAGCTTTAGAAGTTCTTTACGAAGAGGGAAGATATATATTGTCGACATGATGCCGGATGGCCGATCTAAAGGACGAGGCGTCCATTTATGTTCAATCTGAAAGGCGTAGTAGGCATAAGGATGTCTTGGGGTCGACCTCAGGAGAGAAGGAGATCAAGAAGCAGAACTCCTGAGGTATCAAAGAAAGCACTTGTTGTCATTGGTTCTCAAGGTCGAGATGGTGGTAGACAGAGGAGCCGGTCAAGAGAGCATGTACCTAAGAATAGAAGGAGAGAGCATCAACGTGAATATTCTCATCAGGAGGATAGAGTTACACGCCGAAGTAGATCCAGAAGTCCATCAAGGGTCGTGGATTCTGGTGGAGTGGGTCGATCGCTTGAAGCGAAGGTTGTTCGGGAGAAAGAATTCTCTCTCATGACGGAAGGTGTGGATTTCTTGGTGAAGGAGTTGAAGGAGCTCGAGGAAGCGGTTAATTGAGGTTCAACGGTGTGAAGGATACTCGGGAAAGAAAGGCGTCTCCTTTTCCTCGGACATTCTTAAGAGAAAGCGGATACCACCAAGAAGTTGCCTCGTATGGAGAGTTACTGAAGGGTCTGGAGACCGCCTATGACCATAACCGAGCGTTCGATAGGGTGATGGACTATTATGATTTCACCGATCTTGCCAAGTGCCATACGTTTGTTCTAACGTTAAGGAAGGATGCAAAAGCGGTGGATGGGGACTCTACACGAAGATTGATCTACGTCGTGGTCCGAAGCTATGTGACAAATTCCATGCTACTCATTTCGAGAACAATAGAAGAAGAGGAAGCCTACAGGTTCTTCAGCACTGGTCCCAAGCCGGTTTACTAATGAGTCCTTGGGTCAGTATGTGAAGAGGTTCAGGGAAGCAGTTGGCCAAGTGGCAGACCTCAATGATCTACAAGCTGTCGGGTTATTTCAGAAAGGGCTGGATCTGGTGAAGTCTGAGAAGCTGGTGAAGAATCTGATGTTTCACCATCCGAAGAGCTTGGCCGAAGCTTTTGATAAAGAAGAAGGCTATATTGTGGTGGATGAGGCTATGAATAGCCTGAAACATCTTCTTTCGGACCGAATGAAGGAGGCAGATACTCCTAAGGCGGAAGGCGATCAGAAGAAAGCGGGAGGTTATAATGATCGGCGGAGGCTGACTCGAAGAAATCTGACAACAGACGCCCCAAAATAGGTATACATCACCCATTACGAAAAGTTGTCAAATACATGGATACGAAATAACTACAACTTTATTATTACAACATATAAACTGTGAGTTTAAATACAGATATTTCCATCTAGACAATATCCACACGCAAATAAATCCTCATCACAATTATTGATACATTATTTTACAAAAATGGTGAGGACTACTAAACAACTCTCTAGAACCATCATTCCATACCCCGACTCGTACTCGCTACATTCTCACCTCCTGAGAAGAAAAATGGAACAAAAAGGAAAAGGGTGAGCTCAACTAACCCAGTAAAGAATATTATGACTAAGATAATATAAAACAAATTATCGTTAGTCTTCAACAGGGAAAAATCTGAGAGAATATAATAAACAACAAGTTTTAGATCAATATTCGCAGCGGAAATAATAATTCATAGAAGAGTTACGTAGAGAATGAAATCTACTATTATCTATGAATTTAAAAGTCCATCAACAATATTTTATCCCTGTAACATCAATCAATACACATCTTGAATCAAATATTCATCTTTGCACTACAGGCCAAAGATATTAATCATAAAATCAACCATCTTTGCATTACAGGCCAAAGATATTCAACAATATGTCATCATTTAGGACTAAGGATGATGAAAAATGTTTTACAGAAAACGAATCCAGTGAAACAAAAGAACAAATATTAAGGATTCGTATTTTAACCAAACCGAGTTCAAAAATACTTCATAAATAATCATAGTGAAGTAAAATTCAAGAATGATCAAAACATGGATACAATCAAAGCTAGTATCCATAATAGATATTTTGGACGAAAAGGAAAATTTTCATTTTTCGATGAATAGCCAATTAAGTGAATAGTGTCAGATATCGTGAATAATTAATAAGTATCGTGAATAAGTAACCCCGACACAAAAAGTTTCAAATTTGATTAAAAGTTCAGATCAATACTTCGGCATAATGATATTGGAAGAAATAATATCATTTTAAAAAAAATATCCCTTACCTCGAAAGAATAGTACTTACAATTTGATTCTTTGAATAAAGTTACGAAGAAACTTACAATCAGATATAGCAACACTCAAAGTATCAAAATACTCAAGAATACGCTCGATATATAGAGAGGGAAAAGAAAAAACTTCAATTTACGGTGTAATTTTCAATTCTAACCTAAGCACCTATTTATAGAAAAATGCTTAGAACACCAAAGCAGAAAATTTAATAAAATATTAATATTAATATTAATATTACAAATTCCTACGCCCACTTTTAAGGATCTGAATTCAGCATTTACATCACATGCAAGACCCACCTTTAATGACAAAAATAAAAATAATTAAAACTTCCATAAATCAATTATTTCTAAACTCCGAAACTTCAATAATTCATAATAAATAGCTCTTTTATCCAAAAAAATCGAACCACATGTCATTTCCATAGGAAATTTCATTTTCTACAACTTTGTAAGTGTAAGTTTTTTTAAATTCCAAGCGAAATTGGAAGAAATCCACAAAGCAGACGATTTTATAAGTTTATAATCAAATTTCGATTCGAGAAAGGGGTCCACAACATGAAAAACATGTTTTTAACTTTTTAGTAACAAAAAATACTCCTCCTACTCATATACTCATATATCCCACATTCATTGAAAAAATATCACCATTATTATATTATTAAAAATATAATAATATATTTAAATGAATTATTTTATCGAGGAAAAAGATAAAATATTTATTTTCAACAATTGTCACATTAAAAATTTTCTCCATCTATATCCATATAAAATCAATATTTTCCTCATCATATAAATCAATAATTAATTATTCACAAATAATATTACGAATCACAATCATCGTACAATGAAGTAGTTCCCCGAGATGAGAGGGGCTTTCCGATAAGGATTTCTCCTTATTTAGCATGAATTAGATGACCTAACCTCTCCTTAGAGCGGAACTTTCTAGACATTGCCAACAATGTTATCAATAATATTATTAGGATAATATGAATTATTATTCTTATGATAATGGAAAAATGTGTGTAATGACAATTATTGAAACAATGATAATATAAAATATCAATGCGGTGAATTATTGAATCAATAAAATAAAAAATCTTGAGCGATAATTACTATAACAATTATTGAGTAGTGCCTTCTTACGTAAGAATCAATAATTGGTGCAATCTGAAGTAATATTCTTTGTGTTTTAACCACAAGAATATTTTAACAGTATTAAGCAGTAACAACTACGTCGTCTTTTATAAGCAACTTATATTTGTCGTTTTCTTCATCCAATCGCTTACTTTTTGGGGCCACACAAAAATTTGCGCTTGCAATCATCTGAATATTCCCAAGCGGCAAGAATATTCCACGACCGAAGAATATTCCCAAAGGCAAAATATAAATATTTTATAACCACACATTTATTTAAATTTTTTAGCATTTTACCCATAACTAATTATATTAATCACATCAACCCTTACTATTTCAAAATAATAAATAGAGGAAATTAAATTTCATTTATTAATAATTTGGGGTCTTACAACAACAACTCATGGCGATAGGGAAGTAATCGCCCACCTGCTCCTACCCCGAAGGTGAACAAGGTTTACAATTCCAACCGAATGAATACGGATAGGTCGGTGATTTTGGATCGGATCGAGGAACCGGTAGTTCTTTGAGCCGCCTCGTGATAATTTCAAGCCAGGACAGGGCAATGTTCGAAAATATTGTGGCTATCATCAAGCTGCAGGTCACGACACTAATGAGTGTTGCAATTTGAAGGACTTCGTGGAGAGGAAGGTTCAAAGCGGTTTATTAGTTCAATATGTGGCCGGGAGGGACCAATAGCAAGAGCAGCATAATGTTGACCATACTATTCAGACGGTTCAAATGGTTCCACCCATACAGCCTGTTCCAAATCGACCACCAAAGGCACGTCGTTGATGTAATAACCGGTGGGGACGATAGAAAAGTTGGTAGGGAAGAAGAGGGGATATCTGGATTGATCATGTCCGTGGCGGGTGCTCCCCAAGCCAAGCAGACCATTTCGAGGGCGATTTATCTTTCAGTGATGCAGATTATCCTTCGGAGCTCATCGAACCCCATGAAGGAGCTTTGGTGATCACAGCACAAGTTGGTTCGGTGGATATGAAGCGAATGATGATTGACAATGGGTCTTCCGTTAATATTCTGTATGCCCACGCTTATCAGAGGATGCATCTTGATGGGCAAAAAATGGAGGTGGGGCAGGAGGCTCCCTTATATGGCTTCAACAACGATCCGGTCAAAGTGGCAGGAACTATTGAGCTACCCCAGTCAGCTTTGGTATTGCTCCACAACAGGTAGAAATAACATGTAAATTCTATGTTGTGTATGTAGATTCGCCCTACAACGCCATATTGGGACGACCTACCTTGACTGCTCTCCAAGCAGTGACTTTCATCCCTCACTTTAAGATCAAGTTCCCGACTGCCCATGGAGTTGGAGAAGTAGCAGGGGACTTGGATCTGGCCAGACGATGTTATAGGAATGCTGTGATTGCTTCCGGAGTAGGGGTCGGCAAGCAGAAGCAAACTATGACAATTGAGATCGAGCCCTTCACTGAAAGTAGTTCAGAGCCATTGGTTATTCCTGCAGGAGAGACGGAAGAGATCAAGCTAGTTCTTGGAAAGAAAGACAAAACAGTGAAGATAGGTTCGGGTTTGCCGGAACCTCTCCGGATAAACCTTATGGAACTTCTTCGCTACTATGCGGACATCTTTGCATGAGAGCCACAAGACATGCGTACAGGATCGGTAGAAAGATTGCCGAAACACCGATGGATGTGGATCCATCAAAAAGCCGATTAATGAAAAGGCGGATCTTTGCACCTGAGCGACAGAGGATCATTGATGAGGAGATCGCGAAGCTGATAGCCACTGACTTCATCTTTGAGATCGACTATCCGGAGTGGATGGCAAATGTAGTGTTGGTGTAGAAGCAGAATGGGAAATGGCGAGTTTGCATCGACTATACAGATCTGAATAAAACATGCCCGAAGGACTTCTATCCTCTGCCCCACATCGATCAGCTCATTGATGCCACTTCGGGGTATGCATTACTAAGCTTTATGGATGCTTTTTCAGGTTATCATCAAATTTCTATGTGCAAAGAGGATATTCCAAAGACAATATTCATCACACGCCGTTCGGTGTACGCCTATAAGAAGATGACCTTTGGCCTGATAAATGCTGGAGCCACTTATCAAAGGATGATGAACTTCGTCTTCCAGAAGCAGCTTGGGAGGAATATGGAGGTATATGTGGATGACATGATAATGAAAAGCATAATTGTTCAGAAGCACCTAGATGATCTTGAAGAATATTTTCAGACGGTTCCTCACCACAAGTTGAGGCTCAATCCTGCAAAGTGCACCTTTGGCCTCGGTGCAGGGAAGTTTCGGGTTATCTGGACAGTCAAAGGGGTATCGAAGCCAACCCAAAAAAGATCTAGGCCATATTAAACATGAAGACTCCTCAGTCGTTCAAAGACGTTCAATGTGTGGCTGGTAGGATTGCAGCTTTGAGGAGATTCATGTCCAAATCAGCAGAGAGGTGTTTGCCGTTCTTTGATACGTTGAAGGGACCGAAGAATGCGAAGACGTTCCAGTGGACTTCAGAGTGTAAAGACGCCTTCCAAGGCATAAAGACATATCATCTTGGCTCCTTTATTGATGAAACACCTCCCATTTGAGACTTTGTATTTATATTTGGCGGCTAGTTAGATTTAGTTGTGGGAGCTATTACGGTTCGGGGAAGCGGCGTCCAGGTTTATTATGTTAATAAACGTCACGAGAGATCTTTGTGAGACCCAGATTTTATCGATAAAGATTTAAATTTTGTTGAAATAATTTTTTAATATTATGGTGTGAATTTAAGATAATATTATAGTTGTGGGTAGTATTTATAAATTTTGCAAAAGTATGCAAGTGGTTATATTATATTCGATTGGTGGGGAATATTCGGTTTAGCGAGGGAATATTAAATACAACTACTCAATCATTGGTGGACCCCAGATGAAATTATTGTCGGATTGAGAAAGCGACAAAAATATTTTATTGAAATAACGGCGGAAGTTTTCGAAGTGGTTCTTGTTGAACTACTCGGTAGTAAAAGTACGATGTACGTGTGGTTGCATAGTAGCTTGCGGTATTGATTATTGATGCTTATGTGAGAAGTCACTTCGGTTTGATTCCATTATTGCCGATTAATAATATGAATTATTATAGCGATAATGACGTTTTGTTTTATTCAGTATTATTAACGTAATAAAAGCGAAACATCTTTATATAAAATAGAATACTTTATTAAAGTTATTACATAAATAGAATATATTATATTTTATTATGCGTAGTGTTGCGTAGTGTTTTGCATAGTGTTTTGCACGTAGTATTGCATAGTGTTTGCATAGTAAAATGTTTTTATATAAATAGAATATATTATATTTTATTTAAAAGATTTTTCTTTAAATATGGACCGTCAGATTAAAGTAAATCAATCTGGGATAGTTCATGGATTAGTTACTATGCATTCCATTTTCTATAAATAGAAGCTCATTCCTTCATTATTTTCTTACAATTCATTGAAACTACAGAGAGAGAATTATAGAGAGAAGCTATAGAGAGAAAATTATAGAAAGAAGAAGAGTATTCTTACTACTTCACTACTTTATATTAGGTTCTTTTACGGTAAAAGGGTGTTATTCTTTCTTCTTGAAGAGAACTTACATTATTCCATTCATTATTATTACATTGGAATAACTTTTGTAAAAGTGGCATACCTATACATAACTTTTTGTAACGCATGGCATACCCTATACTTGGTGAAATCCTTATGTTATTCCATTGCTTATTATTACATTGGAATAACTTTTGTATCATGATTTACCTATACTTAGTGACATTCTTCTATTATTACATTGGAACATCACATGCATGTGTTTTACAGGACTTCGGGTTAAATCTTTATTATTTGTTGGAATATCACATACGTATGTTTTACAGGACTGGTTCCGTCTTTATTATACTGTTGGAATATCACATCATGTGTTTTACTAACGGACACAGTTGGATCTTTATCATTACATTGGAATATCTATCATGTGTTTTTACAGGATCTGGACAGTTCCATCTTTATTATTACATTGGAACATCACATCGATTATGAATTTCACTGACTTTGGTTAAGATTATTATTATTACTGTTGGAATAACTTACATCATCAAATCTGCATGCGTGGTGATTTCTTTTGTTATTCCATTCTTTATTATACCCGGTTGGTTAAAACTTTGACTTCTATACTCCATGAAATTAGTAGAATATCCTTGATATTTGCGTTTCATCGATATCTTTTCATGGAAATATTCTTACGATCATTCTTGAATTTTACTCTCTGAAAGCGATATCATATTGACAATAAGGGCGTTAATAATTCATGGATTAAATAATTCTTGAACTTGTTTTATTGAATTATTATGTCATTGTCATCATCCTCATGTTATATTATGTTATCTTTGGCTTACGTGCGTAGATGAACTTAGTATGATTATGACCGAGGATCATTCGGTATAATCATGACTTGATATAAATGATGTGACAAAGTCCTCGGTAGCTTGTAATGCGATGATGGATAATTTTTGGTATGATTATGACCGGGGTGATTCGGTAGTCGCATGACCATTGATAATTTGATGAAAATCCTTGGCCAGTAATGCAGGGGATGATTAGATGTGGTGGTTTATTTATTAAAAGTGAGTCTCAAATGATAAAATTGATGAAAAACTTTTAAAACCTAAAAGATAGTAGACTTTATTCTCTCTTGACTCTTTTAATGGATTGCTTATTCATTGCAGATTAAAGCTGGTTATCTATTGTATTTTATCGGTTTAACATCTTTGTTGAAGGCTAATGATAATTTATTACGCATTATCTTAGTCATAATATTTCTTCTTTGGGCTAGTTGAGCTCACCCTTTCTTTCCTTTGTTCTCTTGAAATGAGAACATAATTTGGAGACTCAGTCGGGAGCGAAGTAATGGTCCGGAGGATAGCATTAGTAGTCCTCACTATTACGTGAAATAGTGTGATAATAGTTGTAATGAGGACTCTTTTTGAGTTTGTATAATATCTAGTAGACAATATTTGTATTCCAACTTCACGGTTTATGTCGTATTATACCTGACGTGATTAGGTTAGTAAGTTGTATTTGAATTTATGTACCATGTAAGTGGCGACCCAAGATGGTGGCGTATACCTAATTTTAGGGGCGTCGCGGTTAATATCGAGCCATAAGTGTGAAGAGCCCCGAGCCTCTCATTTGGTGACTTCTTGTTGATGGGGAATGCAGAAGCCGGACTCTCCGTAGGCTTATCTTCGATTGGCAAGGTGATAAAGTACCAATGTGAGGTCTTGACACGAGTTGGTGTCGAGTCGCGGTTGGTGTCGAGCCATAAGTGTGAAGAGCCCCGAGCCTCTCATTTGGTGACTTCTGTTGATGGGGATGCTGCAAAGCCGGACTCTCCGTAGGGGGGCCGAATCTTCGGTGGCGTCTTGATAGATAGTACTAATGTGAGGTCTTGACATAAGTTGGTGTCCAGTCACGGTTGGTATCGAGCCATAAGTGTGAAGAGCCCCAGGAGCCTCATTTGGTGACTTCTGTTGATGGGGAATGCAAAGCCGGACTCTCTCCGTGGGACGCGCGTCTTTTTTGGTGTGGTGATAGGTACCAATGTGAGGTCTTGACACAAGTTGGTGTCGAGTCACGGTTAGTATCGAGCTTAGGGATATGATCCCTGGTGAGATGTGAGATAAGAACTAGGAGGGGGAGGCGGGGAATTCCTTCACTAAGTATGACTACCTAAATTTATTTGGTATTTAATTGGTCGGTCGGAGTATAGGAATAATATGTGATATGTTAATTAACCCTTGTTTTGTGCGGTGTTTGAGAATGGCATCCGAAAATCTTTGAGATAAGCAATGAAGCACATGAGAGTGTTGATTCGGATTCAAAAAAAAGGTAACGACCAACAACACGATAATAATCATCTTTGGTGGCAACGGCTATCGAACAATGATAACCATCGGGGAAATTATCATGCTAAGAATGGTAACCACTTGCCGGTGGTAATCATGGCAAAGATAATAGAAGTGGAAATTTCAAGAAGAGAAGGTCATTTAGCTCGATTTTGTCAGTATAGTGAAGTC
This sequence comes from Panax quinquefolius, assembly GCA_020205615.1. NCBI lineage: Eukaryota > Viridiplantae > Streptophyta > Magnoliopsida > Apiales > Araliaceae > Panax > Panax quinquefolius. Next base: position 7,150,232 of record CM035159.1, read on the forward strand.
GAGTCCAATTTGGGATAGTGGCACGAAAAGGTGTCCCCGGACAAACCAAAGCCGATAGTTTAAGAGAGGCGTTTTTTTTCTCGTGACGAGGAAACTGAATAAGATTATCACGGGTAGTAATCATAAGCTCTTGCGAAGTCTATACCGTGTTAGATACCGGTTCTACCCACTCTTTTATTTCACCTAGTTGTGTCGGCGTTTAAATTTGACTCAGGAGAAGTTAAACTTTGACTTATTAGTTGAAACCTGGGAGCCTTCATTTACATTACTATTTTTAAATCTTGTTTGATTCAAATAAACACTTTCACGTTACTGTCGATCTTATCTTTTTGAAAATACTTGCCTTTGATGTGATTTTAGGAATCGATTGGTTAGCTAATCATCATGCTTTTTCGTAAGGTTGTTAGCTTTTATATTCATAACCAACACTGTTATCTGAATTCAAAGTAACCAAACCCTAAAGTTAATCAACTTTGTTATATCAAGCCATAAGTAAAGAGCCCCGATCCTTTCGTTGTTGACTTCCTTTGTGTGGAATACTGCCGAAATCGGACTTTTCATGGCGACATCGTGAATGAAGATGGCAAGTTTATAGGTATCATTGTGAGGTCTTTATCTAGGTTAAGGGATAGAAGTCACAGTTGGTATCAATGTGACGTCTTATCCAAGTCTTGGATAAAATAATGATTTTGAATGATATTTTATCATTAATAAATTTCTTGGCGTATTCTTGAAGATTTCCTAGCCTACCTAGAGCGTGAAATCGAATTTTGTATTGACCCGTCAAGAAAAACCCATTTCTTAAACCCTCTAATATTTCTTCAACTAAATGAGCAGGTTTCGTGGTTTATGATGAAAGTCATAATAAAAGCATTGGAAATGATGAAAATCATGGGTATATGAAGTATTAGTAAGTTTTAAGATGAGTTATGTTGGTTAGTATGTGAAAACATGAAAGTTTCTTAGAAATCACAAAGAGTTGAAAATCAAATTTTGGTGAAAAGCGTAACATGAAATTCAATTGACCATATCTCCTATTATATTTTGAATTTTGAGTATGGTCAAGTCCTAGAGTTAGATCTATGAGTTACCTAACTAATCCAAGTGGAATTACTGGAAAAGGTGTTGTAGATTTTTGTGTGGACTGATTTTTAGCAAAGGAGGCCAAAGCTATAAATTTCAAAATGCTACTTGCCTTAGAAACTTTAAGGGCTGTTTCGGCCACTTAAATTATGAGAAAAATTCTGGCCTTTTGGGACATGAAGGTATATGGTATAAAGTATCTCCTGTCCAAAAATGAACTCATTCGACTTAAAATGAGCAAGTTATGACTATTTCAATATTTAGGTTTTTCCGAATGAAAACGCTATAACCTAGGAGTTCTATAACTCAGGATGACCATGAAATTTAAACTAGAAGCTCACGTTAACATGTGTAAGATCCTGCCAAGATTTGGAAATTTTGGAGTTAAACTTGAGGTAGCTAATTTCTTAAGGAATTAATTAGAAATTGATTTTTGAAAAATAGTAAATGAATTTTAAAAATTCGAGAAAAATATATTTTCATTATGGGACTATATTATGCTAAATCCTTGAAAAGAAATATTTTTGGGACTAATTTGGTATTTTTCATGAAAATAGTTTAATTCTGAACATATGAGTTAAATATGTTATGTGAAGTAACAAAGTTGAAATTAGGATTTTATGGCTAGAGAATCCTATATAGAGTATATGCATATTTTTTTGATGAGGATTTGATAATTGGTGATGATATTTTATGAGTATGGCATTTTGAATGATTAAATGCATTATATGGTAAAAGCGTAAACAATTGAGAAAATTGTTTATAAATTTAAGAAGTGATTAAAATATTGTTATAATATTAATGTTATTAGATTATGAGATTATTAAGTGATTGATAACATGGGGATATTCTTGAATCTGGATAAATTATATTATAAATGTTTAATATTTATCCTTTATCTCATTTGATTGATTCTTTATATCATTATCCTCATGTTTATATTATGTTGAAAGTCAAATACGTGGCAGTAGTGCATAGATGGACTTGGTATGATTATTATGACCAGGGATTGTTGGGTATAATCATAGCTTAGTAATTGAATACACAATTATCTTTGGTAGTAGTGCATGGATAATTTGTGGTGCGTGATCTTAATGAATACCACAATTATCTTTGGTCGTAGTGCATGGATAATTTGTGGTCGTGATACTAATGAATACACAATTTTCTTTGGTAGTAGTGCATGGATAATTTGTGGTCGTGATACTTAATGAATACACGATTATCTTTGGTAGTAGTGCATGGATAATTTGTGGTCGTGATCTTAATGAATACTACGATTATCTTTGGTAGTAGTGCATTGATAATTTGTGGTCTTGATACTAATGAATACACGATTATCTTTGGTAGTAGTGCATGGATAATTTTTGGTCGCATGATACTAATGAATACACAATTATCTTTGGCCGTAGTGCTTGGATAATTTGTGGTGCGTGATCTTAATGAATACACAATTATCTTTGGTAGTAGTGCATGGATAATTTGATGGTCGTGATACTAATGAATATCCTTGGCACGTAGTGCGGGGATGATTCGATGATATGGATTAATTATTGAAATTTGAGTCTCTGATGAAATATTAATTCATGGATGTGGTAAAAAGTAAATCTTTGGTAGTAGTGCATTGATAGACTTGGTATGATTATGACCGAAGATTATTTGGTATAATCATGATAGTAATTGAAAAACACGAATATCCTTGGCGATTGGTGCATGGATAATTCGTGGTCGTGATACTATTAAGCTGCGTCTCGGATTATTGGTTTCTGGTTGTATATCTTTAGCTTTGTAGTGTAAAGATGAATTGTGAATGAATAGCTTTGGCGATTTCAAAGATGAATTTAATATTTTTAAACGATAAAAGGTATTCAAGGTATCCTCATCTCTTTATCATATCAGTCGTACCCTAATTTCGAGGGGCGAAATTCCATAAGGGGGAGATTGTGAGACCCAGATTTTATCGATAAAGATTTAAATTTTGTTGAAATAATTTTTTAATATTATGGTGTGAATTTAAGATAATATTATAGTTGTGGGTAGTATTTATAAATTTTGCAAAGTATGCAGTGGTTATATTATATTCGATTGGTGGGGAATATTCGGTTTAGCGAGGGAATATTATACAACGGCTCAATCATTGGTGGACCCTAGCGAAATTATTGTCGGATTGAAAAGCGACAAAAATATTTTATTGAAATAACGGCGGAAGTTTTGGTTAGTAGTTCTTGTTGAACTACTTTCGGTAGTAAAAATGCGATGTCGTGTGGTTGCATAGTAGCACGGTATTGATTATTGATCTTATGTGAGAAGTCACTCGGTTTGATTCCATTATTATGTCGATTAATAATATGAATTATTATAGCGATAATGACGTTTTGTTTTATTCATTATTATTAACGTAATAAAAGCGAAACATCTTTTATATAAAATAGAATACTTTATTAAAGTTATTACATAAATAGAATATATTATATTTTATTATGCATAGTGTTGCGTAGTGTTTTGCATAGTGTTTTGCATAGTATTGCATAGTGTTTGCATAGTAAAATGTTTTATATAAATAGAATATATTATATTTTATTTAAAAGATTTTTCTTTAAATATGGGACCGTCAGATTAAAGTAAATCAACAGATAGTTCATGGATTAATTCTTATGCATTCCATTTTTCCTATAAATAGAAGCTCATTCATTCATTATTTTCTTACGAATTCATTGAAACTACAGAGAGAAATTATAGAGAGAAGGCTATAGAGAAAATTATAGAAAGAAGAAGAGTATTTCGCTACTTCACTACTTACATATTCGGTTCTTTTACGGTAAAGGGTGTTATTCTTTCTTCTTGAAGAGAACTTACATTATTCCATTCATTATTATTACATTGGAATAACTTTTGTAAAAGTGGCATACCCTATACATAACACTTTATGTCATGGCATACCCTATACTTGGTGAAATCCTTATGTTATTCCATTGCTTATTATTACATTTGGAATAACTTTGTATCTGTGATTTTACCTATACTTGGTGACATTCTTCTATTATTACATTTGGAACATCATGCGTGTGTGTTTTACAGGACTGGTTAAAATCTTTATTATTCTCATTGGAATATCACATGCGTGTGTTTTACAAGGACTGGTTAAAATCTTTATTATTACTGTTGGAATATATCACATGCATGTGTTTTACAGGACTGGTTAAAATCTTTATCATTACATTTGGAATATCATCTGTCGTGTGTTTTACACAGGATGCAGTTCCATCTTTATTATTACTGTTGGAACATCACTGTGGGTGTGAATTTCACCTAACTTTGGTTAGATTATTATTATTACATTGGAATAACTTTTGTCATCTGCAATCGCATGCGTGGTGATTTCTTTTGTTATTCCATTCTTTATTATACCCGGTTGGTTAAAACTTTGACTTCTATACTCCATGAAATTAGTAGAATATCCTTGATATTTGCGTTTCATCCGATATCTTTTTCATGGAAATATTCTTACGATCATTCTTGAATTTTACTCTGACGAAAGCGATATCATATTGACAATAAGGGCGTTAATAATTCATGGATTAAATAATTCTTGAACTTGTTTTATTGAATTATTATGTCATTGTCATCATCCTCATGTTATATTATGTTATCTTTGGCTTACGTGCGTAGATGAACTTAGTATGATTATGACCGAGGATCATTCGGTATAATCATGACTTGATATAAATGATGTGACAAAGTCCTCGGTGGCTTTGTAATGCGATGATGGATAGTTTTTTGGTATGATTATGACCGGGGGTGATTCGGTATAGTCGTGACCATTGATAATTTGATGAAAATCCTTGGCAGTGGTACGAGGATGATTAGATGTGGTGGTTTATTTATTAAAATTTGAGTCTCGTGATAAAATTGATGAAAACCTTTTAAAACCTAAAAGATAGTAGACTTTATTCTCTTGACTCTTTTAATGGATTGCTTATTCAGCTGCAGATTAAAGCGGTTGTCTATTGTATTTTATCGGTTTAACCTTTGTTGAAGGCTAATGATAATTTATTACGCATTATCTTAGTCATAATATTTCTTCTTGGGCTAGTTGAGCTCACCCTTTCTTTCTTTGTTCTCTTCTTGAAATGAGAACATATTTGGGACGAGTCGGGGAGCAGTAATGGTCCAGAGGATAGCATTAGTAGTCCTCACTATTACGTGAAATAGTGTGATAATAGTTGTAATGAGGACTCCTTTTGAGTTTGTATAATATCTAGTAGACAATATTTGTATTCAAACTCACGGTTTATGTCGTATTATACACGGCGAGTTAGGTTAGTAAGTTGTATTTGAATTTATGTACCATGTAAGTGGCGACCCAAGATGGGTGGCGTATACCTAATTTTGGGGGCGTCGCGAGATCTTTGAAACCAGTTGCGAACATTGAAAAATTTGCCTTTGCTTTGATAATTGCTGGCCAGAAAGCTTTATTGATATTTTCAAGAGTCGGCTCTGGTAAATCCTGCTGGATCAACCATTGAAGAAGGTGATGAGCAAACCAGAAGTTTCGGGGAGATTAGCAGCATGGACAATGGAATTATCTCAATTTTTTATTGAATATCATCCCCGAACTGCCATCAAAGGTCAAGCCTTGGCCGATTTCATGGTAGAGTGTTTGTTCTCAAAGCGAGATCTTTGGGTTGTCGGAAGGCTGAAACGTCCGTCGAAAGCGATTCGCGGTTCTTGACCGCAGTCGAGAATTCATGGACGTTATATGCAGATGAGTCTTCTACTACGGATGTCAGTGGAGCAGGGATTATTTTGATAGGTTCGGAGGGATTCAAAGTACAGCAGGCCATCAGATTTGGGTTCAGAGCAACGAACAATGAGGCTGAATATGAAGCAGTCCTAGCAGGGGTCCGATTAGTGAAGAGTCTAGAAGTTCAAAGGTTAATCATTTACAGTGACTCTTAGCTGGTCGTCAAGCAAGTGTCAGGAGACTATGAAGCTCGGGGGCGAGAATGATCAAGTATTTGGCAGAGTTGAAAGACCAACTTCAGTATTTCTTCTCCTACGAGTTTCAGGGTATAGAGCGTAACGACAATTCTATTGCAGATGCGTTGTCGAAGCTGGCCACTATGAATGCTGACGTTTTCAATGGGTCAGTTTATTTGGAGGTTCTGCAACAGCCGAGTATCCAGCATAAAGCGGTGATGTGTATTAAACGTTCTGACTGTTGGATGACTCCCTACATTGAATATCTGGCAGATGGCGTTAACATTTTTTCACAATTGATTTTCCTCTTATTGGCCTTAAATTCACAATGGTGTAAGGAGGACGGGGGGGACTCGCTGACCATTCGATGGTAGCCTTTTTGGCAGGTGGTCCTTATGAATTTGTCAGGCCCTTCGTGGTAGGCAAAATTCATCGGTGTAGGGAGGACGAGGTGGACTTGCTGACCATTCGATGGTAGCCTTTTCGGCAGGAGTGTCCTCATGGGTTTGATTTACCGCGAGTGGTAAACAAATTCCATAGTCCTTTTAATTTTGATTTACCGCGAGTGGTAAACAAAATGCACCGAAGTAAGGAGGTTCGGGTGGACTCGCTGACCATTCGATGGTAGCCTTATTGTTAGGTGTGTCCTTATGAATTTGCTTTACCGCGAATGGTAAACAAATTCCACGGTCCTTATAAATTTGTTATACCCCGCATGGTAGACAAATGTTCTTATATACTTGCTTTACCCCGAGTGGTAAACAAGATCTTGATGGTGCAAGGAGGATCAGCCGAATTCATCTTATGACCAGTCTATCTCACACTTTGGAAACGATAAGTATGCATTACTTTATTTTATTCAAGTGTCGAGTTCGGTCCTTCAAATTCAGTTCACGCCATTTATTAACTTAACTGTTATATGCCTCATCTGATTCATAAACTAAGTTAAGTTCACACGAACCTTATACAGTTTTTAAGTTGATTGACACTGAATTATTGACAAGAAACAAATTGAATAGAAATCATGTTGAACCAAATTGATATTTCATTAACTATTCATAATATTATCCGATTGCATAAAGATAGAAATTTTTTACAAAAATTCTTAAACAATTCCAGAGAAAACAGGAGTATTCACTTCAGGCATTATCCTCGCCCTCTGAAGAGTCGAAAGCGGTAATGGGTCTCACCTTGGTGATATTAGCTTTTCCTTACCATGACTTCGACTGAGCTCATAGCCTTCAGAGTATATTTTCATGATCTCTCCATTAATCTCATCCGATTTCCGATACTCTTCATGAGATCGCTTGCGAAGATCATCGGTCGAAAGGAGGTCAAGATCCCGAAGAGCAGAAGTTCTCGGATTTCTTCTTCAAGCTTTTGGCGCCTATTCGGATGACCGATTTCTTTTAATTCCGGTTGTTCAACCAATTTAGCTTGAGGCTCTTATTTCGGCTTTCGGCTCATAATTTTCCTTATTCTTATTTCATTCCTTTGAACCAGGTCAACATTCATCTTGACAATCTCTTGGTGGTTGGCCTTGGTTAGCTCCAGTTCTTCATTAGACGCTTTCACCTCTTCCTTGGTCTGGGCCAACTCCTTTCGAAGACCCTCATTAGTATGGAGGACAACTCCATATTGGCTTCTCTCTCGGACCAACGTCAATTTTAGAGTGATATCCTCTTGTCTTATAGCCGCCTCTTCGGCTTCAGCTTCAATAGACTATGGACGTAAACGTCCGAATACAGCATTTGCCTATTCATGTCCAGCATTGCTCAATCAGTCTCAAATATCTAAGTATAAAGATAATTGTAGAAATTAAAGAGAGATCCAATTACCTTTGCCAGATAGCTCATGCCTTCCTTAAGCAGATCCCCGTTCGAACTATTACCGAATCAGTGATCGTCGGTTTCCCGGATGAAAGCATCAAACAGTTGAAAGGGGAAGTTAGCGTTAAACCGAGGCCACATGGTTGGAGATGCCATAGCATCATTTTGAAACTCGTACGACGATGGCCTTGGGGGGGAGGGCATGGGTCGATCATGAGATGGTGATGGATCCATATATATGTTTTCGGGGGAAGGTGATCGAGCAGGAATAGGGTCATGAACTAGTGAAGGAGCAGAAGATGAGCCTGGGTGGCTATCTGATGGTCGCTTCCTTTTTTGAGAGAGTGTGGGGATAGGCTCGTTTGGCTCATTGTCATCTGAGACTTGGATTTTAATGGAGAAAGTTGGAGGATTGACAGCTGAGGAGGAAGGGACTCGAAGATCATCGGCAGACAAGGGGGTGATCTTAGTCCGCAATTTCTTGACACGAAGAACTTTTGCCCGTTCGTGTATAGGTATGTCGAACAGACTTCCCCTGGTTGGAGCAGGTTCGCGGGGTGTAGGAGTGGGTGCGGATGAAGGGTTTACTTTTGGGCTTGCTTCTAGGTTTATTTCTGGGTCACTTTCAGGGTTTATTTTTGGGCGGATGAATTTAGATCTCTTAGCAGATCTTTTCCTTCGTCGAGGCTTGAGGGGTTCTTCAGGTGGAATAGGCTCATCGGTTTGTGGATCGTTGATTGAAGGGTTGGTAATTGGTATTTTAGTAGAGGGAGAACCAGCTTGGGGAGGTTCTTCTGTTGGGAGCTCTTCAGTTGTTTCCGTAGTCTTTCTAGCCAAAAAACTTCAAAATCTTTCACTTCCGAAGAATTCGGTTTGATCAAAGATACTGTAAGAGTTATATGACAACAAATCAGAGCCAATATTATCAAAAAATTTAGGCAATCAGGCAAAATCAGAGTTTATACTTACGTTTATGATCATATAGCCACGCCTGTTTAGAAAGAAGTCCATGTTTCCATTCTTCCAATGGGAAATTCCCAAAAAGTTCTATCATTTTGTTCACTCTTTCATCGGAGATGTCACCAAAGTCTGCAAAAATTTTCTCATTAGTGGCCCAGTTCGGTAAAGAGGCAATTTCTGGTCCTTTGACGAAAAACCATTTCTCGTGCCACCCCCTGTTGCTCGAAGGAGTGTTTATTAAAGACCGCCTCTCAAATCTTTCACCTGCCTTTGGTGCTTACTTACCTAGAACTTTAAACCCTTTTTCTCTAGACCGGGCAACTTTGTAAACAGTAAAGAAGTAATCTAGGGTGGGTTCGACGCCTAATTCATGGCAGAAAGCGATGAACGCTAAGATGTGGATGTATGAGTTTGGGACCAGTTGGGCGAATCCAACGCCGATAAACCCTAAAAGGGTAACCAGGAAAATGTGAAGAGGGAAACGAACCCCCTTTTTAAGCAAAGTCATCGGAACGGCCGTCCAACCCTCTGGACGTTGATACATCCTTTCATCAGGTTTAGGGGCTCGTACCAGGTGCGTATCAGGAATATGGTAGCGAGTCCTAATCTTTCGCAGTTCAATTTCAGAAATAGAGGATGGAGTATTGGCATGAGGAAACTGTTCTTTGTTTTTGAAGAATTGAGAGGGTTAGGAATGGATTTCGGTGGTAGAGATTTCTTACTCGGAGTGGCAGCCTTGGGGTTAGAGCTTGAGGCTTCTTTAGGGGGGCTAGGGCTCGGTGGAACAGATGTGATTGGAGGTACTCGGAGAGGGGAACTCTGATTGGTATTCAGGACCACCATGGTTAAGATTTTGCATAGAAGGGAAGGGAGTTCGAAGGAGAAAGAGGAAAGCTCAAGCGTCTGAAATTCAAATTGGCAGGTAAAACTGTCAATTTGGGGGAAATTTACCTTTTATATTGACAGTTTCACGAGACTCGTGGACGGCACATTTAATTGATAGTCATAATGAGAAGTCTGAAAGGTTAGCGTCCTATTCAAGCCTCATATATTAACCGGGTCAAGTCTCAAACATTATTCAGATTGGGCCTCTCATATTAGACCTCCGGCCTCTTTCTATTTTATCTTATGGATCATACTGGGTGGATTTTAATTACTTTCATTATGGGCCTTTAATAAGTCCTATCATATCATACACCGTTTATAGTTTCTTATTAAACATTCTGTTTAAATAAAAAACTAGGGGGCAATATTGGGTCATGATATTTCATATATTGGGCCGGAGAGATTGGGCCTACTTATTCGGTTAGTCCATTGGGTCATCATCATTGGATCCTAAAGTTATTGGGCTTAGTCCTTATATTATCTTTGTTAAGTCTTTATAATATTGGGCCGAGTCAATGGGCTGACCTCTTAGATATTAAATATCTCCATCTTTGACCGGTAATGATGAAAAAGCATGATGGTTGACTATTTTATCTGTCATGCATTAATGTGGATGGGATCCTTGGACGGCCGGAGGGAGGAAACAGTGACCACATGTAGTGGGTGGGTTTGTATGTCGGTCGGTGAAACCATCGAGGATCGAGAGGCGTAATCGAGACGGTGAGTGGGTGTACTGATGGCTGGTCTGAGAGTATAACATGTGAAAAAGTCTTCAAGCAAAAGGTACACACATATGTGGCGATAATTTTATCTCTTTCAATACACTAGATATTTTATCCTCCATTGTTAACCTTGTGATCGCTTATATCTTGACTCTCACGCTTTGAGCTATCCCCGACGATCGAAGTAAAATCAAGCTTTTGGTGTTGACTGTGTTTAGTGTGCAGGATCAAGACGTCTTACGTGATTGGAACGTGACAGAAGATCTTGGCGTTAATATCACCGATTGCGATGCTTCTTGATTCCGATCCAGGTTTAGATTTCTGTCCCACTTTTGAGTCTCACTTCCTCAATGAAATTACCACTTGGCCAATTAATCCCACCCTCATTTCCCCATTTTCATAGTTATTATTAGTAGTAATTGGAGGAGAAGAAAAATTAGAAATAAGAAGAACATTTGGAGAAATGGGTATTTCTTTGATATGACTCACAATATTATTTTGATAAGAGAAATGGGTTTGAGTTTGACACACAGAATCTATCAATGACTCATAATTTGATGAGAGAAATCAAGAAGAACAGAGAAAATTTATTAAAAAAGGAAAATTAGTATGAATTAAAATTAAATAAATTATACTGACTTTAAATATGTTTTAAGTTAATTCTTAACATTTAAATTCAATATAATTTATTTAATTTTAATTCAAATGAACGTAATTATTGTGTACTAATTAATATAATAGTATTTATTATTATATTTGTTAATTTTAAAATTTTAGTATTTTATAAAATATATCTATAATGTAACGGAGGGAGTAACCCTTCTCAACCGGTTCACTAACATTCATACTCCATCCATGTTCGCAAAGAGCATAATATTTAGATGAATGTTTGATATTAAATACTGTGGCATGATTATAATTATTTGTCTTGGATGAGACATAATTAAATATAGAAAGAACAATAAAAATTTTATTTTATAAAATATGTTTCTTATCTTGTAAAGGAACCAATACAACACTGAACACTATAGTCTATAATGAAGATTGTAATTAATATGGGGTATGTTAGTTTATAGTAAACATTTTGACCTCACTTAATCCTTCGAAATTACCACAACACTATAGTCTATAATGAAGAGGAAAGATATAATATAGTATTTCTTATACTCATGAAAATTATACACCAAATAATAATGGAATCTTAAATATATTTTGACTTTTAAAATTAATTCACAAAATTTTAAAGTTTAAATTAATAAAAAAATAATTTAATTATAGTACAAACAACTATAAAATTTGTAAATTAAGTATAAAAACATTATTCTCTCTGTCCTCAAAAATATATCGAAAGGACATTTTTTACGAATATTAAAAAAATTAAATTTATAGAAAGAGAATAAAATAAGCTCCAATGTTACTCATAGTGAACCTAACATAAGTATAATGAGCATTTTTTTTCTTCTTAAACTAGTACTTGACCCTACTTTATACATCCTTTGATTGGCAAATTTATTGCACTTGAAAACATTCGTTCGAGAATGAAGATAATGTTATAAAATTATAATGGATGTATAAATTTATACAATGGATGTCTAGATTCATTCTTGTTATCTTTGATTATAATAATTTTGAAACTCTCATGTCCATTGAGTTATGAAACTCATCAACTTTGAGTTTTGTAACCTCCTAGTATTGATGTTCTTATATCTATAAATAATAGCATTGTAAAGTGAGTGATACATATGAAAATACAATGAGAATGCTCTCTTTCCTCTAATCATCTTTGTTCTTAATTTTAGTAATCTTTTACAACACGTTATCAGCACGAAGCTCTACCCAATTTTGGAAAAGGAGTTCTCTCAACTCAATGTAAGTATTGTTTCATTACAATTAAAGTTAATCATATATATTCTCCATTTATTCCTAAATAAGTGACATTTTAGAAGAAAAAAATTGTTCCAATTTATTTGTCGTTTACAACTTTCTAGGAGAATAAATTATTTACTTTCCTATATCACCCCTACCTTCTCCCATTGTCCCAAGAAATTCTCACCCTTAGTATTAATAGTTTTCAACTTCCCATAAAGGGGTAGTGATGAAATTTCACACAGATTTTAATTATTAAATGACTTTCTTAATCTATGTACAAAAATCTTAAACGACACTTATTTAGGAATGGAGGGAGTATTATATATGATAAAGTAGTGTAATATGATCGTAGATTAATAATGCGTGTTTCACATACACAAGTTACAAGAATAGATAGGTAGTCATCAAATTCAAACCACTCAAGACAAATGTTTCTATTATTTTATCTATAGCTATTATCATTACTAGTTATTCAGCAAAAGCCACATGAATGGTTATAGTCTTTAGTTTTATTATTGCTTTCTATATCAATATATTTCTAATGATCTTTTGATATATTTATTTTTGGCATGATAGCATATTTGATATATTTCTAATGATCTTTTTGATATATTTTTGTATGAAGTTACAATGACAAAGATGCTTAGTAGTATTGGTTTGTTATTTAGTTTTAGTGGACAAATTTAGTTTTGTGTTTTATTGCATTTTTATAAATTATTTCATTACAATTAAATTTGAATATATATAATTATTTAATTTGGTTGGGAATATGTTTAGTTATTTAAATTTGTTGCTCTTGATTTATATCGACAAGAATTATTTGTCATGTACTCTTAATGATGAGATTCATCTAAAGGCAAAAAACCTTGGAGATACAATTATAGTTGGCAATCATGCATCCCTGCAGGATCATGAAAAATTAATGATTTTTATTCGCTATCATCTCCATGAAAAAAATTAAAATATGAGTACATTACAGTAAAAGACTCACTTGTCTTATGAAATGATTTTAAAGGAAAAATATGAGAATCAAATATTTGTATTTCTCCCAAAAGCTCGTTATAATTGGTTGCATCTGAAGTTGCAAGATTTTAAAAGTGTTGAGTGAGAACAATTCTACATTTTTTAAAATAATCTCACTATTAAAATTATGTGAAAAAATATATTGATGAAGACATGTTAGAGAAAATATTTATTACATTTAATTCATGCCTCGAATATGCTCCTGCAGCAGCAATATCGAGAGCAGAAGTTCATAAAATATTCCCTGAAGCGATAAAGGAAACTATGTTCCCATAAGTGATACTATGTCTTCTAGTGGCTGTACAAAATAATGAGTTTTTGCTGAAAAAAAAAACTAACAATCTCGCCCGACCGATTCTATTATATTCCCTGAAGTGAATGGAACCTCATTTGATAATTATAGAGGAAATTATGGTTATGGTCGTGGGCGTGAAAAGAACAATCAATATAGAAAAGTGAATGTACATGTCATACTCCTAAACATTTGGTAGATTTGTACCAAGACTTCATAAAAGAAAAGGAAATGAAATTGAAAATATAAACTTTATTGATCATAATGATCCTGAAGATCCCATGAATTATTTTGACTTTTCAAATGGAGTGGATATAACTAATTTTGATATCTATGATTTCCTTAATGATATGTTGATAGAAATATTCATACTAATTAATTATTTTTATTTCATTATATTATAACATTATAATAAGTATTTTTATTATATATGTTTTATTTATATTTCAAGTAATAAAGTTAAATTTATGTTTTGCATATATGAAGTTGTATGGGCTAGAAGCTCATCAAACTTAATTAAAGGCTCTAGAAGAGCGATTATTCATCAAACATAATTGAAGATTCTAGAAGAGTGATTATTCATCAAAATCAATTAAAGTCTCTGGAAGAGCGATTATAATGTTGTCAAAGAACACAAAACTTTGTATTGATGATTCATTATATTCTTATGAGGCAAGTAGATATTTGCTCAACTTTAAGGATATACGTTATAATGGTTATTATATTGAAATCAATAATGAAGGAAGTGAAGAATCTCTTTATATTACTTCAATAGTATCGAGCCAGAAGCTCATATTAGAAAAACTGTATATTTTCTCTTCTGGGTTATATTATACTAAAATGAGAATAGTTGAAACAAATGTTGTAATACGCCAGAAGTGTGCAATACACCAGAAGTGTTCGAATCCAAATATTTTTATAATTTAGTATGATCATCTAGGATCATTAATGATACGTTGAATTATTGAAAACTCTCATGAACATCCCTTAAAGAACCAGAAGATTATTTTATCTATTGATTATATCAAAGTAAATTAATTACCAAACTATCACATTTAATTATTGTTATTTAGTATTCATCTTTCTAAGAAAGAAATCAAGGTGATCTATTTGAACATATACACCCACCATGTGTGGTTCATTCAAGTATTTTACGGTTTTAATTGATGCATTAACCAGATGATCACATGTATGTTTACTTTTGACTAGAAATATTGCATTTCTTATGCTTATTGCTCAAATAATTAGGTTATGAATACAATTTTCTGATTATATAATTAGGAAAATTAATTTAGATAATGCTGGTAAAATTCACATCTCAAGTTTTTGATGAATATTACATGTTAATTAGAATTTATGTTAAACATCATATTGCACATACACATACTCAAAATGGTATATCTGAATCAATTTTTAAGAGATTTTAAATTATTGCTCGACCTTTAATTATGAAATCAAAATTACCAATTTATGCTTGGGGTCATGCTATTTTACATGTTGCATCATAACCTCAATAAGTGATATTTTTAAGGTATATTTTGAGGATTGTTATTTTAATGAAACAGTCTTCCCACGATTAGAGGGAGAAAAGTCGTTGCCTAAGCACGACGTGAGATCGTTGCCTAAAGCACGATGACTGAAGCACGATGAGGAAGATTACTTAAAAAAATTCGTTGTTATCTCATCTTGATTCTCGTACAAATCAATATGAACAAGAAGTTCAAAGAATTATTCATTTGCAATGAATTGCAAATCAATTACCACAATTATTCACCGATAATAAGAAAATAGTGATATCTCACATTCTAGCTGCTAATACTCTAGCAGGGATTGAAGTCCCTGTAGGACAATCAGTTAATACAACAACAAATTGAACCAAAGTCACACCTGAAAGGTGGAAGAATGATCGGTGTTAAAAGATAAAATTTCCCAGAAGAAGAAAGTACAAGAAAAATAAGTTGCATCCTATAAAGAGGCTATACCCATGAAACAAGCTACAAACAATAAATAAATTATTGATGTATCCAAAACTTATGAACAAAAATCTCTGTAAATAAATTTTTTGAAGAGTTATCCCCTGAAGAGGATGAGTTATCTTCTAAAGAGGATCAGGTACCTGAAAATAACGAGATCTCGATACATTATGTATATACAGGAGACAGATATATTGGATAGAAATAAAATAATTGTCAACAACATATTTTCATATAAAATTGTTCTTGATATTACCAGAAGTAATGATCATGAATATGAACCACAAATCGTTGATGAATGTTAGAAATATAAAATGATGGAAAGAAAGAGGATTTAAGTAGAATTAAATTCACTAAATAAACGTGAAGTTTTTGAACCTGTAGTCTGAACACCTGAAGGTGTAATGCTTGTTGGATACAAATGGGTATTTGTACATAAACAAAATGAGAAAAATAAAATTATAAGGTGAAAAGAGCGACTTGTAGCACAAGGTTTCTCACAGAGAGCTGATATTGATTATGAAAAAAAATATGCTCCTATAATGGATGCAATTACATTCATATTTTTAATTAGCTTGGTAGCAAGAGAAATTAATGGATGTTGTTACATCATATCTGTATGGATCATTAGATAATTATATCTACATGAAAATCCTTGAAGGATATAAAATGCCTGAAGCATATAATTCTACATCTCGAAGTATGTATTCTATCAAGCTACAAAGATTCTTATATGGGTTAAAACAATCCAGATGCATATTGTGGTATAATCGCCTAAGTGGATATCTTTTGAAAGAAGGATTTGAGAATAATCTAATTTGTGCATGCATTTTTTTATCAAAAGATCAGAATTTGAATTTTCTATTATTATTGTGTTTATTGATGAAAGATCTTGCTCCAGAAGAGTCGACAAAAACAACAAAGTTGAGATGAAAGATATTGGTAAGATAAATTTTTGTCTTGCCCTACAAATTGAATTATGGAATTCTTGTTTATCAATCAACATACACAGAAAAAGTCATAAAGCAGCTTTACATGGATAATATAAATCCTTTGAGTACTCCAATGATAGATTGGTCACTTGATATGAAGAAAGATCTGTTTTGACTACAAAAAAATGACGAAAAAACTTTTGGTCCTGAAGTACCATATCATCGTGAAATTGGTGTTTTGGCCCTAAAGTACTATATCTTAATGTAATTGGTGCTTTAATGTATAAAGCTCATCCATGGAGAACCCCAATGGTTGTTAGATAACTTGATGTGAAAAAGGACCCTTTTAGACCTCGTAAGGATAATGGAGAATTACTTGGTCCTGAAGTACCATATGTCAGTGCAATTGGTGCGTTAATGTATCTTGCTAATAATACACGACCTGATATAGCATTCTCTGTGAATTTGTTAGCAAGATATAGCTCTTCTCCTACTCGGAGACATTAGAATGGGGTTAAACATATTTTTCGTTACCTACGAGGAATTATGGATATGGGCTTATTTTATTCAAATAATGATAATCATAAATTAGTTGGATATGCTGATGCAAGATATTTATCTGATCCACATAAAGGTCGATCTCAAACAGGTTATCTCTATATGTGTGGTGATATTGCTATGTCATGGAGATCTACAAATCAAACATTAGTTACCACTTCATCTAATCATGCTGAAATACTTGCAATTGATCCATAAAGCAAGTCGAGAATGTGTATGGTTGAGATCAATGACTCAATATATTCGTGAAACATGCGGTTTATCCTCTAGCAAAGGAACTCCAACCATTATGTATGAAGATAATGTTGCATGTATAACTCAATTAAAAGGAGGATCCATCAAAGGAGATAGAACAAAGCACATCTCACTGAAATTATTTTTCACACATGACCTTGATAAGTGTGGTGACATTGATGTTCAACAAATTCGATCAAAAGATAATCTAGCAGATTTGTTCACCAAAGTACCAACTACAACGTTTGAAGGATTACGTCGCAATATTGGAATGCGGCAACTGAAGGACTTAAGGATACATTCATGAGGGGCTATCTGTGCATCGTACTCTTTTTTTCACCAAAGTTTTTTTTCCCATTGAGTTTTTCCCAGTGAAGGTTTTAATGAAGCAGTTTTCGATGCGTGTATTTATCTGATAGATATCCGAGGGGAGTGTTATAAAATTATAATGGATATCTATATTCATACAATGGATGTCTAGATTCATTCTTCTTATCTTTGATTATAATGATTTTGAAACTCCCATGTCCATTGAGTTATGAAACTCATGACCTTTGAGTTTTGTATCCTCCTAGTATTGATATTTTTATATCTATAAATAATAGCATTGTAAAGTGAGTGATACACATGAAAATACAATGAGAATGCTCTCTTTCCTCTAATCATCTTTGTTCTTAATTTTAGTAATATTTTATAACAGATAATACTAATTACCATATTTATATTAAATTTGAAACTTAAACGTGATATTTCTTTGAATATTGTGATTTTTTGGAACATTTCGAATGATAACATGTAACATGTTAGAGAAAAATTTAAGAATTTGTTAAATTTATAACAGAAATTTATATTTTCATAATAAAAGTGTTGCTATACATATATCTTATAGATATTTACAACGACACTATTGATGTAAAAATAACAAAAAATAAGTATTATAGATTTAAAAATTTCCAATAATTTACCCAACCTCTCTTTTGCCTCTTAAAAAACAGAAATAGCCAAGTTTTTTTAGAAAAGAGCTTTGCCATTTACTTTACTACCCTCACCCCTAATTAGATGGATTCTTCAATTGGACAAAGGTCCAAAAATGCCCTCGACGTTTACCCCGATATCCCACTTACACCCTAAACTAATTTTTTTCAAATGTACCCTTAACATTACAAATTTTAGGTCACCTTTGCCCCTCCCATTAACAGACATGCCACCTAGTCTAACGTGACTGACACGTGTACATATTTTGCTGACAAGGCTGACACCTTGGACAAATTTTTATTACCCAAAAAATTGAGATCCATTTTCTGTCTTTAAACCCATATTCTCTTTCTTCTCTCTCTTTTATCTCTGTCCTATCTCCTTCCACATGCAACCAAGAACATTACAAATCCGATCATATCAAAAATGAAAATCATAGGAAGCCAAAACGGTAAAAGAAACCTAAACAAAAACTGAACTAAACAAATCCAAAAACAAAATATGAATCCCCGATTAGGAAGAACCCTTGATCGGGACCAAGTCAAGATAAGAACCCAGAATCAAATCCACCAGAATAGTATATCCAGAAGTTTTTGGCGACCAAATTAAAAGGACTATAGAAAAAGCATAAATCTATTAACCAACATAGACCATCCAAATATGAAAGTTTAATAAATAAATAAGAAAGCATAAAAACTCAAGATCGGAAGCACGCGGATAATCATGAACCATCCGCGAAGCTAACGAAACAAAACACTGACAAAGCAAAACCAGATCTAAACAAACTCCTCAAACAAAACCCCCACCAAAGTAAACATCCAAATCTGAGACCCATTAGCCCCAAGAAACCCCACTGCAGATCATCATACTAATTAGTGCAGAGAAGCTCACGATCTAAGGGCCCCGGACTTTGTCATCGTAGATCAGAAGAAGAGATTTTTGGGAAGGACCCAATCAGCCGAATATTATCTTCTTATTCATTCAAAAGGAATTTAGGAGAGAGAAAATAATGATATTGATAAGAGAAATTGTGTGGTTCCAGGTTTTTTTTCCCAATTTGATGAAGGGCCATCAAACAGCAAAAACTCGTTGGTAGAATCAAGAAATGATGAAGATGGAGGAAAGAGAGAATA
Organism: Panax quinquefolius; assembly: GCA_020205615.1. Taxonomy (NCBI): domain Eukaryota; kingdom Viridiplantae; phylum Streptophyta; class Magnoliopsida; order Apiales; family Araliaceae; genus Panax; species Panax quinquefolius. The sequence goes on from CM035159.1 coordinate 7,169,680, forward strand.
GATGAAGGATATGGGAGATAAAAGAGAATTTGGGTTTAGAGACAGAAAACGGATCTCAATTTTTTGGGTAATAAAAATTTGTCCAAGGTGTCAGCCTCGTCAACAAAATATGTGCACATGTCAGTCATGTTAGTCTAGGTGGCATGTCTGTTAACAGGGAGGACAAATGTGACCTAAAATTTATAACGTTAAGGGTACTTTTAGAAAAAAAAAATTAATTTAAGGTGTAAGTGGAATATATAAACGTTGGGGCCATTTTTGTACCTTTGCCCTTTTTCAATTTTATTCCTGCTTCTTCCTTCTGCGTGGTTTCGCGCTTGAGTAGCCGCGCGACTCCTTCAATTCCTCCATTGTTGCTTCTGTAAGTTTCACCTCTCTTCTTCTCTCTCCTCACTTCTCTTCTCTCATTTTCTCTTCTTTATCTTATTCTCTCCATAGTGATTTAATTTTTTTCAGCCCAAATCGATTTTAATCAAATTGATTCTCATCCATTCTCTACCAGGTATGTATCATCAATCTCAAGCCCTAAGTATAAAATAATTGATTTTTTTTAAAAATTTTGAGCACTAATTGCAATAAAACTAGGGCCGAAAATATAGGCATACTTCACCGCCTCGTGTGTTTTTTGTGCTTTCTTCCTAATTCATTTTTCTTATGGAGTCTACTGCCTCATATGAGATGGATTAGTAGTGGGATTTTTTGCAATTCATTGTTCATTGTTCTAATGGAGTCTACTACCTCATGGTTTATAGTAGTGGGATTTTTGTGTGTTTGGAATAGTATAGTTCATTGCCTCATGTGTTTTTTTGCTTTCTTCTTAATTCATTGTTCTTATGGAGTCTACTGCCTCGTATGAGATGGATTAGTAGTGGGATTTTTTGCAATTCATTGCCCTTATGGAGTCTACTGCCTCATGGTTTTTAGTAGTGGGATTTTTTGTGTTTGCAATAGTATGCCGTTCGCATGTTTTAAATTATGCGCCAAAAGTATGTCGTTCCTACATTAAGATAGTGTTCTTCAATAAATTGTCTTTAAGATGCTAAAATAGTAGAAGTAAATTCAAATAATATATATGAAAAGGTGTAAAATTTAAACACAAGTCTTCGTCATGTCTAAAATTTTGTGCTAGAAAGACATTTGTCAAAATAAAAATAAAAATTGGCGGAAGAGTATGTGATATTTTTAAGGATGCATTCCATATTGAGTTGATAAAACTCAAAAGTTGGATCATCTCAGTGGAGTCCAGATATGCTAACACCAATCAGCTCTCAGAAAATGTGCATGTAGTCATATTCTAGCAGGACAATCTAAATGCTTTTACTAACATAGTTATTAAAGTATGAGACTACAAACCTACGACACATCATGTGTACTAGTATTCTGGAACACTACGTTTGTGTAGAATGAATGAGAAATGTTGGGGAGAAAATAGGTATTGATAAAGGAGTGGAGAGAGAATGAAAGTTTTTGAGTTTAAGAAGTAATTGCTCCTATCTAAGGGTAAATTTGGAAGTGAAAAAAGCTTCACTTTTGTAGTTTACACCAAAAATAATTGCCAATTTTCTCCCGCTTTATAATATTGATGTATACAAAATGAATTAAGCTTAAAAAAATCGGTGTAAAGATGCTAAATTCCTAAATGTTTAATATATGCTTCTCAAAATATGCAAGTATTATATGAGAATCTTTACAAGTTCAGAATGAAAATATGCTACTATTTATAAGTTATTTCCATTGTGTAAATGCACAATGGTTATATTTCATATTTTTTTCAAATACATAACATTATTGTATCTTTCATTTTGACTTATTAACTTACAAGATGATAAATTAGAGTATTATGATCTTTAATTAAAAAATTATTATAAACTAAACAAGAAAATGTTATGCTTTTCACATTCTTTTAATCAAATTCAAATACATATTTTCATAACTAAATATAGTTAACTTATTGACAAATAATTTATAACATATTCATAAAGAATCAAACATAACAAACCATTAACAAAAATAAGTATAGTCGTAATGCATTTGTATAACACTTATAATTCTTCGCCTTCTTGATAAATTGGTGAGAAAGGTTATGAAAATTATGGAAAAATTCCACGAGTATTATAAGTGAAAGGTTTTATAATGTGCTAAACCCTTAAAGCCAAAGAAGAGTACTTATCATTAAGTTTTGGTTTTGGTTTTGATATATAGTTGTATTATACGTGCTATGGAGCTGAGCTCTATACCTATACAAATACAAATGAAGGTTGTTCAATTTCCATGTTAATTTTTTTCAATTCATCCACCAATTCCTTGCAACGACTTAGTCAAAGCTATTATTCTAGTTTTTGTGTTCACTATATCTCAAATTTGGTAATTTATCAATACCACTACGTGTAATGTGTATAAATTGCACTTACAAATCACTATTATTGCATTAATTACTAAATTTAAATTGATATACAAACATAAATTAGACAATTTTGGTAACGAGCAGTGAATATTATTTCTGTTGTTATTCGCAAAGACGAAATTACATATATATATCAAGAGGAAATCGAAATGAAAAGGCTCATGATTCTTGTTAAAGTTAGGATTTGAGAGCGAAACTGAAAGCTGTGAAAATACCTCAATTAGTGAAAAATTAATCTTCCGAGCAGTGTAACCTAGTTCGTCAAGTAAACAAAAATCTCTCTACTTTTTTTCTTTGAAGTACGAACTTGGGAAATACTGTATTGGAATATAGTGCCCATAACAAGAAAAAGTGTTACCAATTGCTATTTATATGATCGAGTTTTTCACGTCAAACCCGTTTGATTTTGTAATTATCCCTTATTATTATATGGTTGTAAAGCCGACTCCTTTTCGACTTCCCTCAATCGCGCCATCGCGAACCTCCCCCCAGCCAAGTCTCCCTCGAGTCTGTTTTTTATCCTCTTTTCTCTCTCTCACATGCGAAGTATATTCGTTCTCTGAGTTCTCTCTCGTTGCTATGCGGATTGTTGGGTATTTTGTTTGTGAATTGTGATATGTTAGTTTACTTGGATTAATGGCTAGTCTTAGTCAATTAATCTATAATATTATGTGTTACTTGGGTTAGTGGGTAGTCTTAGTCGGTTAGTGAATAGTGGGTATTATGTAATATGTTGTTTGTAATATATTGGGTAGTGTTACTCTGTATATGATTAAATAATATTGTTTTGGACATGGGTTTTTCTTTTAACTATTAAAATTTGCAAACTTTACATAATATGTTGTTTTAGACTATGTTTTTTGGACAACGGGTAGTGTTTAACTGCTAAAATATATTGTTTTGGACAGTGGTTACTAAATAATTATTTCTCAGTCTTTTTGGAACTGATAACTGAGACATATACGATATACCTACAGGTGTTTTTTTTAACTTAGGTGGTTACATTTTGGACATGAGGTTAAGTTCTATGCTGATACATACACTGATAAGCATTATTGTGGACTAAAAAGATATGTAACATTTCATCAATTTGATATTTTGGACAGTGAACAATGATTATTGTTTGTATAATTAATTAATTATGGAGTATGGACCAAAAGTAATACATTCAATGATTCAAAAGTAAAAACAAAAGTAGGTAATATTTTGATGAATGGTTTGTTATTTGGATCAATTTTGTCTTATATTTTTTGTTTGATTGTATTGTGTAGAAACTAGAAAAGAAAATGACAGAAAATTTGGAGGCAGACCCTAAAAGAAAAGCTAAATCGAATTATCCGGGTTAGAAATATGGATATTGGCCGGATATAAGTAATAAGGATGTCATGCAATGTATACTTTGCGGGAAGAAATGTCATTCGGGCATCAAGAGACTCAAGCAACATTTAGCTGGAAATTTTGGACATGTAGCGAAGTACCCTAAAACATCAACAAATTATGAGAGAGATGCAAGCGGTTTTGAATAGTAAAAATAGGAACAAGCCGGTTGAGTTGGGTGATGATAATGTACTAGAACTGCAAGAAGAACAATCATCTACTTCTCCAAGCATGACTTCCAATGCTTCCTCTAACACTATCCCAAGTTTTGGGACCTCTTCCAAAAGGAAGAAAGTTGCTTTTCAATTCCAACAGCCACAACCAAAAGTTCTAACAAAGACTGTTGAAACAAGTCTAAGGAAGACTCCCAAAGAAGTTGTAGAGGAGAGGCATAACAAGCGTTTTAGGCAAATGATTATTAAAAATTGTTTGAGGACACCAAACAAAAAGGAGTGTCCATATGCACATTGTCAACTTTTTCTACGAGTGGCATACCATTCAATGCTGCAAATGTAAGGAGCTTCAAGGTAATGATTGAGTCCATAGGGCAATAAGGGCCAGGTTTAAAGCCTCTAACGTATCATGAGTTGAGAGTTCCTTTACTTGAGAAGGCAAAGAAGCAAACCGATGAGTAAAAGCCAAAACATGAAGTTTCTTGGAAGTAATACGGCTAACACTTGTATCGGATGGTTGGACAGTAGGAGGGGAAGACACTTGTTGAATTTCTTTGTTAATAGTCCAGATGGGAGATATTTCATGGGTTCTGTTGATGTCTCCAGTCAGTCGCAAGATGTCACAATGTTGGCAAATCTTCTTGATAGTAAGATTGAGGAAATTGGCCCCAAGTATGTTATTCAGGTGGTCATGGACAATGCCTCTAATTACAAGGCAGCGGGACATATACTAATGGAGAGTAGGCCTACACTGTTTTGGATGCCTCAGACGCTTTCATTACTAGACCTTACGAAGAGGACATAGGCAAGTCAAGCAATTCGATCCACAATCACAAATCTGAAGAATCACAACATTCATTTACAGGCATGGTCGTTTTCTTGATGCGATAAGGAAAAAAAAAATGGGAGGGATCTTGTGAGACCCAGAGTTTTTAGATTTATTACAACTTTTCTCACCTTGTAATGTTTGTACAAACGTAGTGATTAATTGAGGCACTTGTTTATAAGCGAGGATTGGACAAAATCTAAGTTTTTGGCTACCGAAGCGGGGAAGAAAGTATGCGATACTGTAATTTCAACAACATTTTGGCATCATGTTGAGGATTGCATTAGGGCTTCACAACCACTTCTTGTAGCCTTGAGGATTGTTGATGGCGATGAGAAGCCTGCTATGCCAGAAGTTTTCACTGCAATGGAGTGTGCGAAGGAAAAAAATCAAAGATTCATTTAATAACAAACAAAGACTCTACAAGAAGGTGATTGACATTGTTGAGCGGCGATGGGAAAGCCAAATGGAGTAAAAATTATATGGGGCTGCGTTGTTTCTCAATCCGGACAAGTACTTTGATATCAAAGAGGAACACAATTTACGAGGAGACTTCAATGACATTCTTGCAAAGATGGTGCCCGTGCTAGATTTGCAAGACAAGATAAGCAATCTAGCCGATAACTATGATGCTTCTCGAGATACTTTTGCAAGAGAAATGGTGATTAGGCAACGAAAATTAAAGAATCCTCGTAAGTATATTGAAATATATATGAAGATATAAAAGATAAATTATTATTATATACATTCTTCTTTTTCACATTTTAAAAATATTTATATTTCTTTTAAATGTTTGCTAGTTGATTGGTGGAAAGCTTTTGGAGGGCAGACTATTGAGCTTCCAAAGTTTGCAAAAAGAATTCTAGGCCTTTGTTGTTCTTCTTCCGGTTGCGAGCGCAATTGGAGTACATTTGAGTTTGTAAATACTTTCTATTGTTGATTCAAAAGTAATAAGTCATTCACTAGTGATACTAACTATTTTTTATATAATTAAAATTTATCATTAATATTATTATTTTTTGTTTTATTTATTTTAGATTCATACGAAGAAGAGGAATAGATTGGAACACAAACGATTAAGTGACTTGGTGTATGTCCAGTACAATCGAAAGATCGTTTCAAGATTCCAAAAGAGGCGCGAACTTGAATTTTTTGTTGATCCGTTAGCTATTGATGACTTTGAATGGGTAATAAATGGATCAATAATGAGGTCGATGTTATTCATTCCGAGGAGGATCTTACATGGAATGATGTGGATTGAACGACCGGCGCATCCAACATGCTCGAGGGTTGCAATCCTTCAAGGAGGGCTCTTGCTAATCCTAGTAATAATGTCATTATGTACTCTTGACGTCGTGGTGGTTCAACTTCAAGGGAATCAAGATTGATGAATTCCGACTCCGATGATGAAGTTAATGAAGAAGAGAGAATTTCAAATGATGATAAAGATGGGAAGGATGATTTTGGAGAAAGACCACCTACACCTTTAATTGAGAGTAGTTCTCGTGGAGGAGATGGAGATGGAAATGGAGATGACTTTGTTCTTGATGAGTTTGCTTGAACGATATTTAGAGGCTAGTGTAAAGAGTCTAGACATTATTTTGGCTTGTTATGTGGTGTTTTATTAGTTATTAGACTAGTAATATGTGATGGGTTGGTTGCTACTTCATTTTCTGTGGTGTTTGTTGAATTCTTCATTTCTTCTACTAGTTTTTAATATCAAGTATTCAAGTGTTTTATTTTTGAATTGTTATTGCTAAGTATTTACATATTTGTGCTTTTTAATGTTATTCTATAGTGTGTTATGTTTTGGGTTTTAATGTATATAAAATTTTATTCTCAATATACTTGTTAAGTAAAATAAAAACGACTAGTTGCCATACGGACGCCATGACGCCTAGGCGCCTTGACATTCGGCTATCGCCATGACTCGTCGTGGCACCGTGACAACTATGATAATAAGGGATAATTACAAAATCAAACAAGGTTTGGCGTTAGAAACATGATCATATAAATAGCGATTGGTAACACTTTTCCCTGTTATGGGTACTCTATTTCAATACAATATTTCCCCAAGTTTGAACTCAAGGCAAAAGTAGAGAGATTTTTTGTGTACTTGAGGAACTAGGTTACGCTGCTCGGAAGATTAATTTTCCACTAATTGAGGTATTTTCACAGCTTTCAATTTCGCTCTCAAACCGTAACTTAATCATGAGCTTTTTCATTTCGATTTCCTTTTGATATATATGTAATTTTGTTTTTGTGAAGAACAATAAAAATGATATGCACTGCTCGCTACCAAAATTGTTTAATTTATGTTTGTATATCAATTTAAATTTAGTAATTGATGCAAGTATAGTGATTCGTAAGAGTAATTTATACACGTTACGCGTAGTGGTATTGATAAATTACCAAATTTGAGATATATTGAACACAAAAAACTAAGATAATAGCTTTGACCAAGTCATTGCAAGGAATTGTTTGAGGTATTGAAAAAAATTGACATCAAAATTGAGCAACCTTCATTTGAATAGGAATAGAGCTCAGCTCAATAGCACATATAATATAGGTATATACCAAAACTTAATGAAAGTACCCTTCTTTGGCTTTAAGGGATTAGTACAGTATAAAACCTTAACATAAATATGGATTAATAGCCTAAACTTTTAATTTTTTTCCACTTTGGGGATTGTGTTCTCAATTTTTTCAATTAAGAGATTAAACTCTTAATTTTTTTCTATTTTGGGGATTGTCGTCTCAATTTTAACAATTAGGGAATTTATCTTTTAATTTTTTTCTGATTATATTTAATTGATAGTACCACGTCAGAATTTGATGACATGACATCGACATGCTAAAAATGCTTGTGTAATATTGAGTTTCATTTTAACATTTATTCCATTAATTTTTGTATACAAAAAAGGGTAAATATAAGACTATTATTAATTTTTTAAAGTTAATTTAATACATTACAAACTTAGCTTAAAAAATCATTAATAATCAATATAATGATAAATATTTTAAAATGTATAAATGTACTGCTAATTAAAATCGCGTTATTTCATAATCATCAATAATCAATATAATGACAATTTTACCCTTTTTAGTATAAAAATTAAAGCCTAAATATAGATTAATACCACGAACTTTAAGTTTATTTCATAATCATCAATAATCAATATAATTAATTTGTTATACCAAAAGGATAAAATTGACATTAAATTTACTTTTAAAAATAGTAATGGTATTATATTTACTCTTTTTGGTACAAAAAAATTAATTGAATAAATATTAAAATGAGACTCAATATTACACATAAGTATTTTTAGTCACGTGTCGTTGTCATATCATGTCATCAATTTTCTGATATGACACTATCAATTATACGTAATTAGAAAAAATTCAAAGTTTAATCCCCTAATTGAAAAAATTGAGAAGACAACCCACAAAGTGGAAAAAAATAAAAGTTTAATTTTCTAATTGAAAAAATTGAGAAGACAATCCCCAAAGTGATTTTTTTTTTAAAAGTTCAAGGTATTATTCCATATTTAGGCCTAAAACCTTTTAGTTATAATACTCATGGAATTTCTCCATAATTTTCATAACCGTACTCACCAATTTATCAATAAGACGAAGAATTGTAAATGTTATACAAGTGCATTACGGCTATTCTCTTATTTTTGTTAATGGTCTGTTACATTTGATTCTTTATGAATATGCTATAAATTATTTGAGAAGTATATTAAACATTTAGGAATTTACCATCTTTATATGGATTTTACAAGCTTAATCATTTAGTATGCATCTATCTATCTATATTATAAAACAAGAGGAAATTGGGCAATTATTTTTGGTGTAAACTCCAAAAGTGAAGCTTTTTTCACTTTCAAATTTACCCTTACACAGGAGCAGTTACTTCTTAAACTCAAAAACTTTCCTTTTCTCTCTCTCCATCCCCTCTATTAATCCCTATTTTCTCTACAACATTTTCTCATTCATTCTACACACGTAGTGTGTGCCAGAATACTAGTACACATAATGCGTCATAGGTTTGTAGTCTCATACTTTAATAACGATGTTAGTAAAAGCATTTGGAGAGTCCTGTTAGGATATGACTACATGCACATTTTCTGAAAGCTGATTAGCGTGAGCATATTTGGACTCCACTAAGATGATCCAACTTTTGAGTTTTATCAACTCAATATGAAATGCATCATTGAAAATATCTTCCGCCATTTTTCCTGACAAATGTCTTTCTGGCACTGAATTTTAGACATGACAAAGACTTGTGTTTAAATATTACACCTTTTCATATATATTAGTTGAATTTACTTCTACTATTTTAGCATCTAAAAGGCAATTCTTGTAGGAAGAAAAAGAGTATTGAAGAACACTATCTTAATGTAGTAACGACATGCTTTTGGCGCAGAATTTAAACATGCGGATTGCAAGTGTTTGAAAGTTACTTTTTTTAAATATGGATTCTTCAAACTTATTACTACCATTCTTCTTTTTTTAATGAAAAAAAAGGGTATTGCAAAGCAATAGTGTTATTATTGCAGCAAGGGCACATCGTAGAATCCGCACCTCTTGAATTGCTTTGAAAGTGGATACAGAATAGTGTCAATAAAATATTAATCATCATAAGATTATTTTACATTTATAAATAAGACGCAAGAATCAGAGGACAGTGGCAACTCTCTTGGATACCTCTATAAATTCGTCCTACCTTTGGAGATTGGGAATTTCTACTATTTGAACTATAGTTTTATCACTAGTTTGTTTAACTTATCTAATTACTTAACTAAATTGCATCACATCATTCTAGATTTTATGCTAATTGTGCAGCAGATCTTATAGTTTGCGTCAGTAAAGCTTCTCTCATGGCGAATGATGGTTTAGTCCCTGTGAAAGAAGCCATCCTTAAGCTGCAACTTTGTCTCTTCAATGGCATCCATGATGAAGGCAAACTATTTGCTGCTGGATCCTTAATGTCTCAGAGTGACTACCAAGACGTTGTTACTGAGAGATCAATTGCAAGCATGTGTGGCTACCCACTTTGCAACAATGCTTTACCTTCTGAACGACCAGGAAGAAAGGGACGATACCGCATTTCGTTGAAGGAGCATAAGGTTTATGATCTTCATGAAGCATACATGTACTGTTCAACCAGTTGTGGTGTTAATAGTCGAGCATTTGCTGGGAGTCTGCATGAAGAAAGGAGTTCAGTTCTGCACCCATCGAAACTTGATGAAGTTCTGAGATTGTTTAAAGAAATGAGTGTAATAAATCCTAAAGAGGATGAGTTGGGGAGGAACGGAGATTTAGGGTTATCGGAGTTGAAGATTCAGGAAAAGGAAGATATTAAAATCGGGGAAGTTTCGATGGAAGAGTGGAAAGGACCTTCGAATGCAATTGAAGGATATGTTCCTCAGAGAGATTATAATACCAAAGCCTCGCATTCTAAAAATCGGAAAGAAGGTAGACAAGTCTTTAAAATAAATTATCTCATTTTCAATTTGAGTGGAATATCTATTGGTTTCATTAAAATTTATATTTTTCTGCTAACTGTGCTTAAAATAATATTGTTCATGGCAGTATCTAAACCGAGGTATATCAAGCCTGACAAGGAAAAAGACATGATGTTTAATGAGTTTGACTTCACGAGTACTATAATCACTCAAGATGAATATAGCATTTCAAAACTACCCTTGCCTCTAATGGAGAATGGTTCCAGTTCAAAAGTTAAATACTCAAAAAGAGATGTGAGTTTTAAAGAAATAGATAATCAGTTCACCACGGTGGACACACCATATGATCAATCCCCAAGCAGTTCTAAAATTAAACTTGAAGAACTAAATGAAGAAAAGATTGTAATCAACATGAATGACAAGCTGCATATAGCAGAAGTATCTAATAGCCTTTCCGAATGCCAAAGTTGTCCTAGTGTGGATGCTACAGAAGTCGAAAAGGGATCCTATGCCGGAAAAGCAGCTCAATCTAATGCCAGTGTGCTCAGACCTTCTCTGAAATCGTCAAGTTCAAAGAAAGTAACTCGCTCTATTACGTTGGCTGATGAGAAGACTACATGCAATAGAAGTCTTTGCAAAATTAGCGAATAGGAAGATACTGCCAAGGGGTTCAGCCATTCAAACTTGAAGGAAGATGATAATTCATTGCAATTAGCATCAGCAGAAGCCTGTGCACTAGCACTGAGCCAAGTAGCAGAAGCTGTCGCATCTGAAGTTTGTGATGTCCCCGATGCCGGTATTGTTCCTCATTACAAACTTTGTGTTTGGAAGTATGGTTCATTTTTGAGATCCTATTCAGGTTTTTATCTATAATTTTCACTCTTCTATTTCTCGTTACATGTAATATACAGTTTCTGAAGCTGGAATCATTTTATTTCCGCAACCTCCTAATGTGGTTGAAGAGGATCCTGAGGAGGAGATGGATATGGACATAGAACCAGCTCTTATAAAGTGGCCAAGGAAACAGGGGATTTCACATTCTGATTTTTTTTACTCTGAGGATTCTTGGTATGATAATCCACCAGAGGGGTTTAGTTTAAATGTAAGTATATCGACTTTCAATTATTGGCTTATTTCCCATTCAATAATTGTGTTGGAGTAGCATTTACATTTTATGTCTTTCAGTTGTCACCATTTGCAACAATGTTAATGGCACTCTTCGCCTGGATATCATCGTCTTCTTTGGCTTACATATACGGCCAGGATGAAAGTTTCCATGAAGAGTATCTAACTGTTAATGGAAGGGAGTGCCCCCGTAAAATTGTATATACAGATGGTCGCTCTTCTGAAATTAAGCAAACTCTTGCTGGATGTCTTGCTCGAGCTTTGCCAGGACTTGTAGCTGATCTTAGGCTTCCAACACCAATATCTACTCTGGAGCAAGGAATGGTACCTCTTCTGAAATTGTTTGTCCCACTTTAATGCCGATTATTGTTAAACCACTTCTGTTTCTTATATTTATTTAATTGGTTTATCTCATCTCCATGTCATGTGCTAAAAAACTGCTCCAGGTCTCCTTTCCCGGGCCCCTCAAAGAGAAAGAACACTCTTACACTTGCCAAAAAGCTCCAAATTTTAGTTAGACATAAGATATCTTGTTTGTTTTGATTCTGTAATTGGCATGCGACTTGCTTTAGTTCCATAAAAAACTACCCCTGGATCTGCCTGGTGTGTTTCCGCATTTCCCTTTACAATTTGTCTTACTCATAAGTTTTATTGCCTCCCGTTCCAAAATTAGAGATAAGTTTTCCTTTTTAGTCCGTTCCAAAAAAGGAGTTGCATTTTATTTTAAGACGATAAAGTGACATGATATCCCTAATATTGCCATTACTTTGTTACTGCCATTTCTAGCATCACACCACCACTAATGAACTTTAGCTAATACTAAGGGAATATTTAGAAACTTAAATTTATCCGTAAAAGTCATCGTTTTAGAGATCTATCTCTAATTTTGGCATGGAGGGAGTAGTTATGTTTCCCTTTATTATGAATACAATTTAAGCACCATATTGTGAAGTGTATTGCCGAGTGCTGATCATTGAGAGTTATATGGTGCATATGCCTGTATCTATTTCCTTTGTTCAGAAGGCTAATCTTCTCTCCCATTTTCTGTATTATTTAAAAGTCTTTCATACCAAATATGAATGTTATATCTTACTCATATTTTCAATGTATTCTAGTATATTTTTATTGTTTAAGCACTCCACGCTGATTGAACAAGTTTGTATGTTTTTTCGGTCAGTTGTTTTATGTTTCTTTAGTTTAGCATGGTTAACAATCTCTCATCCCATTGACTCACTTAATTTGACAGCATAGTTGTATGATAAGCTATAAATTTAGTATTAGGAAAAGAAATGGTTGGAAAATAGACATTTCCTAATACCTCTTGGGTTTTTGGAAGTTATTTGACTTGGGCAATCTGTACACTGTACTGCTGCTTAGATTATTTTAATTGTGTCATTTATATGAGTTTTAATGGTTTATAACTTGTTCCATGTTTTTTGAATTCAGTGGATTTGTGTGATTTCTATTTTGAAATCTATTTATTGCAATCGTTTTAAATTGGTGATTGGTTGTGTTTACAGTCCCGCTTGCTTGATACAGACATTTATAGATCCACTTCCTCCATTCAGAATAAAGCAGTGGCAAGTGATTGTTCTTCTGTTTATTGATGCTCTTTCTGTTTCTCGGATCCCTTCAATCATCCCACACATGACAAATGGGAGAAGGTTGTTTCACAAAGTGAGATCCTTAATATTGTTCATGCTTTATTAAGATTTCAGAAATCTGTCACAGATTGTTATCATGTCAACTTTCTCATATCCAATGTGGGAAAACTCAAAATCTTAACTTTCTACTTTATTTCATATGAAATGTCTTTCAATGCCTCTCTGGAATTAGCTGTTATACATAGCAACACAATTGCTTTTGCATTTATACTTCTGGCTACTCCTAAACCCTTTCCCAACCCAGCCACCCGCACAGATGGATGACATATTTATATGTAGAAGCAGGTCAGAAACTGTTGTCATTATGCCATATCACATGCTTAATGAAGCTATTCAACATAAAAGGAAATGATATTTTGTCAGGCCCTAAATGGTTACCTGACCTGAGATTAAGAGAGAAACATAAACAGAGACAGAATTAGAGAAAACAGAGAGAAAAGGGAGGAAGAAGGAGAAGAACACAGTGAATACTCACGTGTTCGTGAGATACAGAGAGCGAGAATAGATAGGGAGGAGAAACTGAAAGCTTCAGTTCTCATTTCATTTCACAATTCATAAAATCATACTTGGGGAATACTCTTCCCTTTACACAAATTTATAGCTAACAAATGCTGGAAAAAGTAAATTCTACTAGTCTACACCACTCTCTTATCCATCACTCACATGCTAACAAACTATCCATGTGCTTACATGTGCACCAAAATATACCAACTATTTCAGCTATGCCCAGTTTTCCCTTTCTTGACATATTTTATAAATTTATCCTTGAGGACATGTAGTATATATACTTCCTCTGTCTCAAGACTGAAGTGTCCATTTTAAAGTCAACTTCCCAGGGAAAGCCAATTCCTTTAAGATATGTTCGCTTGCAATAATGATGCATGAAATTTGGACTATTTATACTTATTTTTACTACTTTAAAATCATTAAGCACTTTTTTATCCTTGGATTAATTAGTACATGACAATCTATGGACTATAGTTTTACTTCTAAGACCATCAGATACATCAAAAGGGGGTACCATTTAATCCCACCTATCCCCTTTGGGATTATATAGTCACTCATAAATGACTTTAAAAACAAGAGAAATATTCATTGAGATTGTCATCTTAGGACTAGTTCAAGGATAAAAAAGTGCGTAAAGGTATTAAACTAGTATAAATTTTCCAATCTCATGCAACATAATCGCAAACAAATATATCCTTGAAGTTCTATTGATATTTTCACTTGAATAAAAACTCCAGTTTGGAATATATGAGATGGTAGCTCAGTTTTCGAAGGATATATATTTTTTGTGGGATATTTGGAGAAAGGCTCTTTAATTGGAACACAGGGAATATATGTTTTGTAAATTTAATGGTAATGGAAGACCATGGACGTTTATGTTGTATCTAACCTGGAGTTGTAAGCTGTTATATAAGGTCACTTGTTGGAAGGAAGGAAGGAAGAGTCATCTATTGATAGATATGTCCTGCATGGAACTTTCTCAGCTTATAAACTTCTATCATTTGGTAGTGTAACAACCCGAGTCAAATCTCGGTTCAAATCCCGATTCCAGAACAAATCTTAGGTCAAATCCGAGTCTGAATCGAATCAAATTAATCCAAACAAATGTTTATTAGTTATTACTTATGGAACTTCTTCTTCTTTTCTATGAGAAAAGATAATTTGATTTGTGTGAAGGTCTATTGATAAGATTTTTTGCTGTCTGCATAGGTGTTGGATGGTGCACAAACAAGTGCACAAGAGTACGAAGTTATGAAGGATCTTGTAATTCCACTTGGTCGCGTACATCAATTTTCAGCACAAAGTGGAGGCTAATAAACAAATTTGGAACTGCTAATACTCAGTATTTTTAACTGCTTTCTTCCCTAATCTGCATCGGTATTCTGGTTGTCACGGTCAATTTTGAATTTCTACATTTTCCTGCATGGTTGAGTTGTGCAAATTTCTGGTGTTGGACTGTTTTATGCCAATGTACTAATTTGAGAAGCTTGACCAATAAACTCTTTATATTTTATGCCAATGTAAAGTTTGGTGCATAAAGAACTTTTTTTTTTCTCTTTGTTGCATATCAAACTTAAACATTAGTATCTGACAATATTAAAAGTAAGAGAGATTAACGGTGGCCATTCTTATTTCTTATTAAGAACTCTTCCATTATGAGCAAATTTTAAAATTTGATAAATTATTTGAACTTTTTTAAATTATAATTTTTTATTGATATTCGGATTATATTCGTTCGAAAAGTTTAAACTGTTGGATTCGAAATCGGGTTCGACTCGGTAGTTAAACAAGTCTCAATCAAATTTTATTTTATACTCGATACTCAGTTACATCTTTACACATATGTTACTCGTATAATCTATCTACATCATGGTTCATAGTGGCAATCTGTTGGCATGTTGTTAGCTTTACTTATGTGTTGGATTTAGGGAGTGTTTGATAAAAATTGAATGAATCTGAATCTGAATAAACTGAATCTGAATAAAAAACGGTGTTTGATAAATAACATGTCTGAAACATCTGAATGATGGAATTTTATTATTTTACCTCTCTGAAAAAATTCAAAGTAAATTTATTTAATATTATTTAATATAATAGTTAATATTTTTTTTTAATTTTTAATTTTTTTAATTTATTCAACAGATCATTTAGCCAAAAAAAATCTGATTTAGCCATTCAACTCAATTATCTAATTGATTTAGCCATTCAGATGATTTTTTTTTTCAAAATAAACATATTTAATAGCTGATCGATTCAACCATTTAGATGTATGTATTGAGTACTAAACAAACAATCCCTAACTCTACTACCCTATTTCTATCAGCCACTATTCTGTTTAGTTTGGTAGGAAATTTGCAACTGATGCGCTTTGAGAATTATGGGAAGTTTTCAGAAAAGAATTTGGGTGTATTAGTTTATATCGAGGAACACCCGAGTCTAACTTATTATTTGTCTAATTATTTTTGTTTATTGTACTTAATGTAGGTTATTATTATCTCATAAATGGGCCAACATAAAACGAAATTGCAACTATAAATTTGCAAATTTTATTTTTTTCTTAAAAGAAAATTTTGAAACACATGATAAATCTTTTATTACTTAACTTTGTTTTGGCGATGTTGTTTATATGATATTTCTTTTTAATACTTTAAATTTTGATGACTTTTAAAAATAGTTTTAAAATGTTTTAACGTGCGACAGATATGAAAGAGTTTAGTTTTTATTGTAATTAATGTATGTTATCATAGTGTCATAATTTGATTAATATTAGGACACCAAATGTGTTGTTATTGTATTATATATATATATATATATATATATATATATATATATATATAGAACTAGGATCATGTAAAGGAGTCCGACAGTCCTAAAATACTGATTCCAATTTTTTTTTTTTTTTGAAACAACTAAAAAAAATTTTTTTTATAGAACTTGAATTTTTACATGTCTGATGTTTTGGTGTGATTTAGATCATTTATAACAAAAAAATATATACAGTACAATTCAAAAAAAAAGTCAAGTATTTTATAAAGTCAGGGATCCGGACTATATATATATATATATATATATATATATATATATATATATATATATATATATATATATATAAGTCCAGGATCTTAAGTTTCACCCCTTTATCTAACTCATTCGAAAGCTCATCCCCTTTAATGACAGAATTCGGACGACGGTTTGGTATATACAATCGTCGTCATATTTTTAAATGACAGACAACATATAGCGTCATTAAAAGTATAGACAATGGATGTACCAAAGCTCACCCCCTTTAATGACAGAATCGACGACGGTTTGGTCATACAACCGTCGTCTATATTTTTAACGACGGACAACATATAGCGTCGCTAAAAGTATAGACAACAGTTGAATGACCGAACCGTCGTCGAGTCCATCGCTATATAAAGGGTGAGCTCGGATAAGTTGGATAAATGGTGAGTTTAAGATTCGGACCATATATATACATACCTCTTTTGTTATATGTATCTAAATCACACCAAAAACACTGTATTTGTCAATCTATCTGGAGTTTTCTCTTTGGGTCCATATGGTGCATCTTCGCTATCAATCATCACAACGTCACTCAGATGACAATTTGGTTATTCATGATCCCCAATTCAATCCGTACAGTTTTGCCGGTCTTCCTTTTTATTGCTCTATTTATTAATATCATTTTTAATAATTTTTATATTTAATTTTAATTTATAAATAATTATAAATCGAACGTCTTTATAACTTATTTTAATTTAATTTTTAATTTATAAATCAAATTAATACCGAACGTTTTTATTTATAAATTATAACTTATATTTTAATTTTAAATCATTTTAAAATAAATCAAACGATTTACTTTTTAACTTATAAATTTAAATAAATAAAAAATAATTTGTAACTTATTTAAAAATAATTTATAAATCATTCTTAATAAGTTAATTTCAACAAATATAATATGCATTTTGAGCTCTCTAATTTTTAAATTACATTTCTACTCCTTTAACCTAAATAACCTGATCGTAAACACGACTACACAGTGGCTAATTGGAGCTCTGGTCTGCTCTGCGCTCGATCCGTCAATTTCTTGGCTTCTTCCTCTTTCCCACGCGGCTGTTACTACTGCTACTCTTTCTACTCCTTCGATTGCTGCTGCTACGCTGTTTGTTACCAAACCCTAGACCATGATATATATACGTGTTAAGTGAATCTTTGGCATGTGGTTTTTCTTCTTCTTTACCTCTTTAATTTTGACTTGACTTTCAGAGCCTGTTTCAATTCCATTTTTATTAATTTATGTGGTTCAAGTGTTTGATTGAATGAATTGGTGTATATGGTTGTGCTTAATTAGGAATATGTGAGCATCTTAATTTTAACAAATGACAGTAACTTGGTTCTGTTTATATAGATTTAACCTGGCCTCTGCTTAACCTGGGTATTGTGTGTGATCTATTCACATTTGCTGATTGGGGTGAGGGCAGTGTTGATACTAAGACAACATATAACAACATAATTGATTTGTTTACTTCATCCTAGCTACACAGTTTATACCCATTTGATATTTGTAGAGAAATATTGGTGTTCAAGATATTTATAAGAAAAATGATTGTTTTCTTTAATCTTTATCAGTAGTTAGTTACTTGTTTGAATTGAGGTGTTAATTGAGGCTGAGGAGTGTAGTCTCTACTTTTCATTAACTTTGATTATTGATTTATATGATTTTAATTAGTTGGCAGTTTATACTGTAGATGTTTGATGAAATTCCTCAATGAGTATTACCTGTATACTGTTCAGAAAAGAAATCACCAGTGATGATTATATTAAGTCATGAGCTAAGTAGTGTGTCCATATTGATTAATTAAAAAGTGAAAAAGAACTTTCTAAAAAAGTGGAAAACTGGGAGCCAAGTGGAATGATTGACTAAGCTGTCTAAAATTTGTTTGGAGTTGCATAATCTTCTGTGAGTCTAACAACATCTGCAAGTCTACATGTGTGTCACATGGATTAGGTATATGAACATGTAGCTGGAACTACACTAGGTATATGATTGTAGTTGATATGTTTAGAGAATTTGTTTAGTGTTTTATTTAATGAAATTGTGGACGATTGTTATGATCTTTTTTAGTAATCTTTACATTTTATTTTAACTTATAAGTAATTATTAGACGAATACCTTCATAACTTCTTTTAACTAATTATCCGACTTATAAGTACGCTTTTACTTATAAGTCACAACTTAAAATAACTTATAAGTCAAATTATATTTTAACTTTAAGTCATATTATAAATTGATTTGAAATAAGAATGTTCAATAATTGGAACGTTATGATTTTATGTTGTTTTTCTATTTGTAATATATATAACAGTTAAGCTTGTCCATTCAGGGAATTTTTATTTATAGATGGTGATTTATCTAGAATTTGAAATCAGTGTGGTTTTGTTTGTTTTGTTGGGTTTTTGGGTTCTGTTTTCAAACACCATAAAAAACACAGAGGACGAACAGAGTTTGGATTAGTATATAAACCGGTTTAATATACATTACCCATCTATACATGCCATGTTGATTATAACTCTTTCCCCTTACCTTCCAAGTCCAATCTAACACTGGCTTACTTTTGTTCAAATTAAATTTGCTAAACATCATGTATATTGTAATTAAACATATCTTGTTTTGTCTCGTTTTGTTTTACCGAAGTTGTACAAGTCTTTATACTTATTTGAGTGGACGTGAGTAGCTGCTATGAGTCCCATTCTGCCTGGATCCGGTATCATAAGTCATATCGCTACTGCTTCTGAAAAGACTTCTAACTGCGAGAGTGCCTTAGATCAGGAGCATGAACAACTCAATAAGCACCCTATTACGAAAGAGTCCTGACAGGAATAGGCAAATCATTCTTCTAAATGATAAAACATGGGGAAATGACAGAAATGGGTTTAAAGTTTGGTTTGAACTTAACGAAACTAATCAGTATTAACGATCAGAATTTTTACGCTAAAAGTTATGCTATGTGTAATTTTGACTTCAGCCTCCCGCTTAGAGATCGCAACTATAGTCAAAGTAGGAGTTCCCAGAACAGAAGAAATCATGATATGTGGAATTGAAAGGTTCAGTATATTATTGAGGTCTTGTAAAAAGAATTGTAAAGCACACCAAGCTTTCGCATAGGACTTCTACTAAAGCTAGAAGAAATCAAGAGACTTATCAAGCCTTGAAAAGTCAAAATTGCATAGCTCGCATCTTCCCACTTGACTCAAGGTTCTTTCCCCTACCAAGTTTCGATAGGCCTACATCTCGCCTCTCACTACCGGAATAAAAATGGATCTGCGACTCCCAAAACTTAGACGTACCGCTCACCGCAAAGAAGAGTTTCTTTACTACCTATTTATCCAGCAGGAATGCGGGGATACTCCTTGAATCCAGTTCGATCTCTAGCTATGTGGTCCGTTGTTTCGGAATTTACAATGCATAAATGGAGAGATTGAGCAACAAAGGTGCTAGAAGTACATTACACATAGCTTGATCAAAACTAGAAAGTACCTTTTTCAGTTCAGTGCATTCACAAGCGAAGTGACCCATTTTGCCACAGTTGTAGCAGGCCATCTTAGCCTTGTCCTTTTTGCCAGCTCTTTTTCCTCTTTTCCTCTTTTCCTCTTTTCCTCTTTTCCTCTTGACAACTACATTTGCTGCCTTCTTAAGCGCAGGAGCAGTAGTTGCAGCAACAACTTTCTTTCCATTATATCTTCGCTTGGGTTTCCCCTTGCAAAAACTACACTAAAAACTAGACTAAAAACTAGACTCAGCAACATATGCCTTGGATGGCTTAGCAACTTCTAAGCGCTCGACCTCAAGCTACAAGTGACGTCGAATATCTTCAAAGTTTTTGATATTCGGGTTATGGGTCATATTAACCCACATATGTTCCCAAATATCTAAGAGTGACGTACCACAACTGATATCTGCTGCTCATCTGATAAGTCATTGTCTGCAGCCTTTAACTCTCTAATTTACATCATTCGAAGGTGTTACTTTATTGAATGATCAACCTCCTTATAACCGTCAAACCTTGTAGTTAAGCCGCGCAACCTAGTCAGTGAGGTGCCTTCGAATTTTGTTTTGAGAGCTTCCCACATCTCATAAGCAGTCGAGAATTCTTCGTATTCAAACAAGAACTTATTGTTTATACTGCTCAAGAGAGTAATGCGAGCAATTCTATCTCTCTTTTGCCAATTTTTAAAGGCAGCTAGCTTTTCAACATTTTCAGCATTATCACCGGTCGGTTTATTTTCTTTACTAATTAGAGTTTCTTCCACTTCTAACTCCTCAAGTACCATGCGAACCTTACGATGCCATACATCATAATTATCCCCATCGAACTTGTTACCCTTATTAAGATCAGCAATAATTTGTTTTGAAGCCATCTAAACAATCGAGAGAACGTTATTAGACAATTAAGAGTTCACCACAGTATTAACTTATCTTTGCCACATAACATAAACTTACTAAAATAATCAAATATAAACACAAAAAGGAAACTTTGCTAAACTTGGGAATCACAGTTTGTGTGTATATTTAATTATTTAATTATAGTTTATTTAGTACAAAGATATGCATATAATTTTTTAAAAAACTTCTTAAATTCATCCCACTAAGTACAAGCATATATAAGCGTTCATGTCATTCTAAATAATCCTTTATATGCATACTAAAGAATAGATAAAATATTAAATATTCTAAAGGATTAAATAAAACATGATATTATATCACATAATATACAATAATATGCCAAACACCTTATATTGCTACCGGAAAATTTGAGACATCATTTATTCATAAATAACATTCTCGATATTTTTCGAAATTTTTTCGAACAATATACAATTTATAAAAAATAAATTGTGCTTTCATAATTACTCATATTATTCCAAATAATATGCAACACCATGTCAAACACATAGTATAGTTTACATAAAAATAAATTATTGAAACGGGTTTAGGAATAATTATCATCGGTAACTATTAATAATAATAGTTAAGTTAGTTGAATTAATATTTATTGATATTGTAGGTAATCATTTTGAAGGAAGTTAATAACATAATAAGGGAGATATACACAATCCAGGCAAGTTCCCGTACTTATGTGCATTTACAAATTGTTCTATTATCGAGCTGTATTTTATTCATTAAATTTCTTGTTATTTCATGAACTGTTTTGAGAAATAAGTCTATGTTATTTGTTTTGGCTAGACACAGTTGATGTGATATGTTAAATTATTGAATTGTTAATAATTCTTTGGAGATATTTAAATTTAATCTAATCTAAATTGTTTTGGTGCGGACTCTGATGTTATAGCTGAGTAGAACAATCCTAGAAATAGGGGATATTGTGTTGTGGTCGGGCAACTGACATGCGTTGTCAAAAGTAGTCCCCTAATTATACTCTTTTTAGGGTTCACATTTTTTATGATTGTTGAATAGTTTTGGAGAGTTCTCATTTCATGGTCCTTTTTGAGTACTCAGTTGTCATTCGAATAATTTTAAAATCATGTTAAGTTTTTGAAATTACAAGTTCCTATCTTGTGAAAATGTTATTGAACTCTTATTTGTTCGTTCATTTGAAATGTTATTCAGCGAATATGATAAAAATGTTTTTATTGTATTATTTATACTTGTTGAGCAAAGTAGTTGCTCACTCTTGTTATATCAAATGTTTTTCAATTAAAGCAAGTCCCGAAAGGTTGGGAAAATGAAAGGCTAAAGACTAATATGTAATTGATATATTTGAACTTTATTATTAAATGGTGTAATATTTTTGAAATACTTTATTATATTTTGTTTAAGTTGTAATAGTTAGTAAGGTTAAGAACCTGGGAGGACTATAAGACATGTTATGTAAATTATTGTATTTATTTTTTTGTCTTTAAGTTTATGTTATCAGATAGATGTTGTGGATGATGATGAATAGTGAGCACCATATCTGTTGTTTCAAGTACATGGTTTTTGGGGTCGTTACAAGTTGGTATCAGAGTTATAGGGTATAACCCCTTAGGATATAATCAGATGAAAAATAACGATGATATGTGAACTCTCATGGAGTTCTTAAGCAATAAGAGATAAATTGTGAATTTATCAAGTTTATTAAATTAAATGCTATGTGGAAGTTAATCAAGTTATATTATATGTTATATTATGATGAGAATTAAGTTTGTTATTTTATCCTATTGTAGGATGGCCAGTGAGGAAGAAATTAGTGACATTTATGAGGTACCTAGACCTGAGCTGATAGTAGAACCCGAGCTAGTCAGTGAACCAGAGGAGGAACCATTCATGGATCCTGAAGAAGAACCTATGGAAGCCCGTGAAGAGGATCATGCAATTTCGGAGTATGCTGCGGATGATGTTGCACTGGCTGAGGAAGAACTGGAGGGTGATCAGCGTATACCTAATCAGGTCATGGGAGCCGTAGAGGCCGAGTTAAAGACTGTGATGCTAGACTTGATAGAAAGAAATCAGGGCATGGGAGTCGTAGAGGCCGAGTTAAAGACTGTGATACCAGACCTGATGGAAAGAAAGGGCACGGGAGCCGTAGAGGCCGTGTTAAAGACTATGATGCTAGACCTGATGGAAAGAAATCAGCAGTGTGAAAACAAGTTGCAGGAGTTGGAAAACAAGGAGCAATAGTTAAAAAACAAGGTGCAACAGCTGAAGGATAGAAATGAGGAGCTAAAGGCTCTTTGGGAGGCAGAGACAGCTACTCGCATTAGATTTGAGGGAGTAGCGGCAGAACTGATGATAAAGAAGAGGAGGTTGGATTAGATACTTGATACTTATAGGACCAACACGTAGGGAGACGTCTTACTAATAAATCTATGAATTGCTGCAAGGGGTTCAGATTCGGTTCCCTATCTTCTTTATATGGTTCTCATTGCGCTCTTCTCCTTGGCGGCATTTTTTGTTTAATATAAGTGTATTACCATAACATTATCACTCTTGAGGCACATTTAATAAAACATGTTTATATTAATATGCATCGTACTAGTATATCTTACATTTCATAGCACTTGCTATTTACATATCCCGTATTAATCTTAAAAGTTGGGATCAACGCCCATGTGGCACTTGGGGCTCAATATCCAAATTTTCGAATAGAAAGAGGCTCGATTTGCGGTTGAGACATATTTTGGTAACGGTTCATTCTTCTTACGTTCTTTCTTATCTGTGCATTATCATGTTACGTGAAAGAACAAATATTTGCCTTTGTTTGCAAAACCATATGTATGTCTTACAAACTAAAAGTAGATAGATTGCTGGTGAAATCACTGGTATAGTCTATGTACATCATGATTCATAGTGACAATCTGTTTGCATGTTGTTAGTTTTGCTTGTGTGTTGGACTTGCTCCACTTATACCCTGTTTCTGTCAACCACTATTCTGTTTAGTTTGGCAGGAAATTTGCAAGTCATATGCTTTGAGAATTATGGGAAGCTTCTAGAAAATGATTTGGATGCTTTAATTTATATTGAGGAGCACATGAGTCTAACCTATTATTTGTCCAATTATTTTTGTTTATCGTACTTAATGTATACTATTATTATGCCATAAATGGACAGACATAAGTACTATGAGTGGTAATGTCTCATCATAATCATCATAATGAAATTTATAACCTTCAAATTTAAATCTCAATAAATAATTGTTAATATTCTTATTTTCTTAAAGAGTCCTTCTATGGGAACATTGTTCAGCGACATTTCTTTTTTTCTTTTTTGGGTTTTTTTTGTAGTACCTTTCCAAAAAATGTATAGTATTTATTTTAATTGAAATTTTTGTAAAAAACAGTATTTTAGGTGTAATTTGGATACATACAAGAAACAACGTCTGTATAGTCTGAACAACCATGTTTCTTGTATGTATTTAAATTACATCTAAAACACTGTTTTCTGTAAAAATTCCAGTTGGAATAAATATTATACATTTTTTGAAAGGTATTACAAAAAAAAAAACAAAAAAAAAAGGTCCCTAGAAATGTCGCTGAACAATATCCCCCAAGACTTATTGTTTCTTAAAATATATCCAATAGAGTCCAAATTGATAGGTTCTTTCAAAGTTAATTAAATATCTCTAGCACTTGTTTCTATGCCACTGATTTCAAACGAAATTGGTAACTATAAATTTTCAAATCTTATTTTTTTCTTAAAAGAAAATTTTGAAACACGTGATAAATTTTTTAATACTTAACTTTGTTTTGACGATGCTGTATTTATGATATTTCTTTTTAATACTTTAAATTTGGATAATTTTAAAATAATTTTAAAATATTTTAACGTGCGACAAATATGAAAGAGTTTAGGTTTTATTGTAATTAATGTATGTTATTATAGTGTCATAATTGGATTAATATTAGGACACTAAATGTGTAGTTATTATTATATATATATATATATATATATATAATATTTTAATACACGAATTTATAATGGTAGGGACAAAGTTGAAAGAGTTCATAATATATATTGGATTTATGGTACAGTTTTTCTCTTCCACATTGATGTATACTTATTAAATCTTAGGGCTTTGTTTTTAAATTATGTTTCCATATTTGATCTCTTATTTTATTTCCTTTTTTTGATCAGTAGATCTTCATTTAGATTGTTTTAGATGCTGTATATAAGTTTTGCCAATTTCATTTGCCACCGTTAAGCTTTTTGGAGCCTGCTCGACAATGATTTATAAGTTAGTCAACTCAACTTATAAGTCATTTGTTGTTTGACAATGACTTATTTTTGTACTTCTAAGTTAATTTTTAAGTAAAAAAAAGCAAGTATTTGTAACTTATTTTAAAACGATTTATAAGTCATTTTAAAATAAGTTAGTTTGACCAAATGTAATGTTTATTTTGCCCATCTTCTATTTTGCAACTCTTTTTATTAATATCCTTTTTAGTAATCTTTACATTTGATTTTAACTTATAAGTCATTATGAGCTGAACACATTCATAACTTATTTTAACTTAATTTTTGACTTATAAATCAAATTAATACCACACTTTTATTTTAAGTCAAAATTTATAACAACTTATATTTTAACTTTAAGTCATTTTAAAATAAGTCGTTACCGAACGGACTAGGTAAAGACTTATTTTTTAACTTATAACTTAATTTATTATTTCAAAGAAGTAAACAATAATTTATAACTTATTTAAAAATGACTTATAAGGCATTTTTAATAAGTTAGTTTAACCAAATATAATATCTATTTTGCCCCCTCTATTTTTTAAATTACATCTCTACCCCTCTAACCTAAATAACCTGATCTCTTTATTCTCTTCTAGCGTAAAGACAACTACACAGCGGCTAATTGGAGATCTGATCTGCTCTGCGCTGCCCTCGATCCGTCAATTTATTGGATTCTCCCTCTGCGGCTGTTACTACTGCTACTCCTTCGATTGCTGCTACGCTGCTAGGTACCAAACCCTAGACGACATGTTTGATATATGTTTGGCATGTGGTTTTTCTTAAAGACTCTAGTTTCAGAGCCTGTGGGTTTCGATTCAATTCCATTTTTGTTAATTTATGTGGTTCAAATGTTTGATTGATTGAATGAATGATTTGTGTTATAATGGGTTGTGCTTAATTAGGAATATGTAAGCAGCTTCATGTTAACAAATTTAACCTGGGCTCTGCTTAACCTGCTATTCACATTTGCTGATTGGGACTTGGGGTGAGGGGAGTGTCGATACTGAGACAACATATAACAACATAATTGATTTGTTTACTTCATCCTAGCTACACAGTTTATACCCATTTGATATTTGTAGAGAATTATTGGTGTTCAAGATATTTAGGAGAAAAATGATTTTTTTATTTATCAGTAGTTAGTTACTT
This sequence comes from Panax quinquefolius, assembly GCA_020205615.1. Taxonomy (NCBI): domain Eukaryota; kingdom Viridiplantae; phylum Streptophyta; class Magnoliopsida; order Apiales; family Araliaceae; genus Panax; species Panax quinquefolius. The sequence continues at coordinate 7,196,116 of CM035159.1, forward strand.
GTTTGAATTGAGATGTTTATTGATGCTGAGGAGTGTAGTCTCTACTTTTCATTAACTTTGATTTATATGTTGTTTTTAATTAGTTGGCAGTTTATACTGTACATGTTTGATGAAATTCCTCGATGAGTATTACCTGTATACTGTTCAGAATAGAAATCACCAGTGATGATTATATCAAGTCATGAGCTAAGTAGTGTGTCCATATTGATTAATTAAAAAGTGAAAAAGAACTTTCTAAAAAAGTGGAAAACTGGGAGCCAAGTGGAATGATTGACTAAGCTGCCTAAAATTTGTTTGGAGTTGCATAATCTTCTGAGTCTAACAACAGCAAGTCTACACGTGTGTCACAGGGATTAGGTATATGAACATGTAGCTGGAACTGCATTAACTTGATATGTTTAGGTATATGAACATGTAGCTGGAACTACATTAGGTATATGATTGTAGTTGATATGTTTAGAGAATTTGTTTAGTGTTTCATTTAATGAAATTGTGGATGATTGTTATGATATGATATTGAATCAATATATCTTTTTATTAATGTCCTTTTTAGCCTTCATAGCTTCTTTTAACTTATTATCTGACTTATAAGTGAAATTTATGCCTAACGCTTTTACTTATAAGTCACAACTTAAAATAACTTATAAGTCGACTTATATTTTAACTTTAAATCATATTATAAATTGATTTGAAATAAGAATGTTCAGTAATTGGAACATTATAAAATGTTATGATTTTATGTTGTTTTTCTATTTGTAATATATATGACGGTTAAGCTTGCCTATTCAGGGAATTTTTATCTATAGATGGTGATTTATCTAGAATTTGAAATCAGTGTGGTTTTGTTTGTTTTGTTGGGTTTTTGGGTTCTGTTTTCAAACACCATAAAAAACACAGGATGAACAGAGTTTTGGATTAGTATATAAACCAGTTTAATATACATTACCCATCTATACATGCCATGTTGATAGTAAGTCTTCCCCCTTACCTTCCAAGTCCAATCTAACACTGGCTTGCTTTTGTTTAAAATAAATTTGCTAAACATCATGTATATTGTAATTAAACATATCTTGTTTTGTCTTGTTTCGTTTTTCCGAAGTTGTATAAGCCTTTATACTTGAGTGGATGTGAGTAACTGCACTTGGTAAAATACAGAGGAACTCGCAACAGTCAAGTAGACAATGTATGATATTGATTAGGTTCAGTTTAAGCAGACAATTCTTGTGTTTTAAAAGAATGGATATTGTCATGAAAAAATGACTTCTATGGGTGTACAGAGTGAGTAATGTTAGGGCTCAAAGGAGTTTCATGAATATTTTAATATAATTTATTAAATGACCATTCACAATTTATGTAGTCAACCAATGTAATAATGACATTATTTGAGATCTCATAAGTTCAAGCAATTTTACTGTTGGCTCTGGACCTCTGGACCTTTGGTTATTAATCATTAATATTGAATTCCCTCTATCCCATATTATTTGTCCACCTTTCCATTTTGAAAATCCCAAAATGCTTGAATTTTTCAAATTCCTTTATTGCTCTCATGTGTTGCATTAATACAAAGGTACAAAATTTAGATGAAGGAGTACTATTGGTTTACCTTATAAGCCTGATATATTGATATGAAGATGATAAAATGCAATTTTCTCAAGTGGTGTGTCTATCATTTTGTACATTAAATTTAGTATGGAGGGATTAATAGAAAATGTTTATGGGAGTTAACCAGACTACAAACATGTAATAGCCTATGAACATATACAGGTCGGGAGGGATTCAACATACAAGGAGTTTCATGTTCAAATAGTTGTCAGGAAAGAACAAATTTTAAGAAATAAGGTAATACCTTTTTTGAAGGAATTTGGAGAAAACCACAATGTGGATGAAGCTAAGTGGGACCTTGAAGCTAAGATGAGGCAAAATTACCCACAACTTTTTGAGTAACGTAGTAGTGATTTCGGGGACGGAATCCTTATAAGGAGGGAAGAGTGTAATATCCAAGAATAATATAGAAAGCTTTTGGGGTTATGTAGTTATAATTTTAATTTTAATGGAGTACAAATTATAATTGAGAATGTTGTGCAAATTAAAGTAAATGTTTATATATATATATATATATATATATATATATATACAAAACAGAAGTGTGTTTGAACATACTCAATTTTCCGCTCAAACCATATTAAAAGATCCTGACCATCTAAACTTTGGGATAAATCTAATGCTTCAAAAAACTTGGGATATATTAGTCCAGTATATTAGACAATATGGGCAATCTGGCGAAGGGGTGGGGTCAGGGGTCAGTTCCTTAAATTCAATTGAATAAAGTGAATGGAAACTGAGTTTGACAGAAGGTAATAACTCTCTCTCTCTCTCTCTCTCTCTCATGCTGCCATATTAATAATAAATAGATATCACATTAATATTAATAATAAATAGATATCACATTAATATAAAAAATTGAAAATATCACATTTTACTTATAAAAAAATTACTCCCTATGTCCCATGATAAAAGTTTTTATTTCTATTTTGGGTAGTCCCATGTTAAATGTTTACTTTTCTTTAATAACCAAACTTTTACACATTTTTTCCTATTATACCCGTAACATTAAATATCTCATACTTTTCTTATTCTAATTTTCTCTCCATAATTAATGACATATTATTATGGGCAATTTTGTCATTTCATTCCTCTTCTTAATATGCGTAAAAAGTCCACCAGAACTTTTATCCTGGGACGGAGGGAGTAATTTTTTACTATAGATACTTTCATATAATAATGACAATTTTTTAACTTTCTAATACAAATTATCTGAGATGTCCAAAGTTTGGGATAAATCCCACCGTCCACAGTGCCGAAGGCACGGGACTGTTGCTAGTATATATATATGGAGTTATATTAGCCAAACAAGAAGTCAACAAGTCAAACTTTTGTCAAGATTTTGGTCAAGCCTAGTCAAGCCTTCTGAAAGTTTTAAAAAAAGGAAATCGGTCAAAATCTGGCCAAAGTCAAGGCCCATGGGGGCAACCAAGCAAGGAGGGTTTGACCATAAGATAACAAGTCTTGGGAGGGAGGCAAGCGATATTCACCATTTTGGCCTATAAATACCAAGTCTTGTTTAGCCTTCCTACACTTCACAAATTCAATCAACAAGAGCTAAGACATAGAGAGGGAGATTTCGTCATCTAGGGGAGTAAGAAGGAGAGGTCCCAAGCTAGCAAGATCAAAAACAAGAATATCCAAGAAGGAAAGACCTTTGGCTCAGTTGGTATAACCCAACCCATGTTAACCATGAGGTTGGGGTTCAATCATTGGCAGTGGCCAAGGAGGGTGTGTCAAATTAGCAAACAAAAATAAAAATAAAACCTAAAATTATTCTAAATCCAAGTTTTCTTATGGAAGTCCTTGATCTATGTTAATAAACTGATACGTGATGGATCTTGGTTGTAGATACCAATGATCAAGGAAAAAGTTTGAAAGAACAGAAGAAGTTTAAACTTGTTTAGGTTAAAAACACTAAAACAGAACCCGAAAATGGAACATTAATCCTAGTGTATAATGAATTTTTGAGTGAGGTTTGTTGGGGTTGTTACCTCTTTGAGTTATGTAAACACTGGAAAAAGATTAGAACTTAAATTCCTTATAGATTAATTATGGTGATTTTTCTATTCAAAACAGGAAACTGATGAACTTCCTACCTTAGTATTTTCAGTGGACAATTTCTGATGGTAAACTTGTTTAATAAATTATGGCTTTTTGAGGGTTGATACCTTATGGTATAAAGTATGAACAAAAATGGACTTGTGTTGAAGGAGTTTTGACCAAAACCAAATTGGACATTTTAAAATTAAAACAGTTATAACATGAGTTCTATAACTCATTTGATGATGAAATTTAAGTGGAAGTACTCTCTGATGCTAGTCTACTATCCAAGTTTCATAATTTTTGGAAGTAATTTCGAATTATAGTAAATATTGTAATTTTGGACAGAAATGACCGTTGAATAAATACTAAACAGTGATGGAAAAATAAAAAAAACATTTAAAATATAATTAACTATGTGGGGGCCAGAAGGATAAAATTAATAAATTTGTTAAGGAGGTTTAATGGAGAAAATAAAGTTAAGAAAAATTAAGAAATTTAATTCAAGTAAAACCAAAAAATATGTAATATAATTTTATCAGTTAATATGGAACGTATGAGCTTAAGTGTTAATTGGTGAGGTCTAGAAATGGTATGAGGGGATGCTCGAGATCGAGTTTACGTTAAAAGAAATTATTGAAATGGGTTTAGGAATAATTATCATCGGTAACTATTAATAATAATAGTTAAGTTAATTGAATTAATATTTATTGATATTGTAGGTGGTCATTTTGAAGGAAGTTAGTAACATAACAAGGGAGATATACACAATCCAGGCAAGTTCCCGCACTTGTGTGCATTTACAAATTGTTCGATTATCGAACTGTATTTTATTCATTAAATTTCTTGTTATTTCATGAACTGTTTTGAGAAATAAGTCTTCTGTTATTTGTTTCGGCTAGACACAGTTGGTGTGATATGTTATATTATATTATTGAATTGTTAATAATTCTTTGGAGATATTTAAATCTAATTCAAATTGTTTTGGTGCGGACTCTGATGTTATAACTGAGTAGAACAACCCTAGAAATAGGGGATATTGTGTTGTGGTCGGGTAACTGACATGCGTTGTCAAAAATACAGTGCGGAGATGATGTTACGCACAACATGGTATGTCATTGGGTTGATCCCCTAATGATACTCTTTAGAGAGTTCACATTCTGTGATTGTTGAACAGTTTTGGAGAGTTCTGATGAACAAATTTTATTAGTTCATGGTTCTTTTTGACCACTCAGTTGTCATTCGAATGATTTTAAATCATGTTAAGTTTTTGAGATTACAAGTTCCTATCTTGTGAAAATGTTATTGAACTCTTATTTGTTCGTTCATTCGAAATGTTATTTAGCGAATATGATAAAAATGTTTTTATTATATTATTTATACTTGCTGAGCAATGTAGTTCTTCACTCTTGCTATATCAAATGTTTTTCAACTAAAGCAATTCCCGAAGGGTTGGGAAAAGATTAGGGAAAAGGAAAGGCTAAAGACTAATATGTAATTGATATATATTAGAATTTTATTATTATTAAATGGTGTAATATTTTTGAAATAGTTTATTATATTTTGTTTAAGTTGTAATAGTTAGTAGGGTTAAGAACCTAGGAGGACTATAAGGTGGTGTTTGTTTGCCTTTTAATTCACCTTCTTCTGATTCGGTCAGAGACAAATCTTGTTTGGTAAATTTTTTTTGCCTCTTAATAATTCTTAATCGTTAAGACAGAAACTCAAATCTTAACTATTAAGAGCTGCCTCTTAATATTTTATTTAAAATTTATGGACAAAAATAGCCTCAATAAATATTGTACTCCTTCAATTTCAAATTTTAAGATCATTCAAATAAAATTTTTAAATAACTCAAAGGGTTAAAATGGTAAAATAGTGTTATTAAGATATTTTACACTTTTTAGTTATCAAACAGTTTTTTAGATTCACATGTTATTTCATTTAGGTGATCTAATTTATTATGATGTATTAATCATTTAGATCTTAATTACTCAGTTTTATCAAACACCTCGTAAGACATGTTATGTAAATTATTGTATTTATTTTTGTCTTTTAAGTTTATGTTGTCAGATAGGTGTGGATGATGATGAATAGTGAGCACCATATCTGTTGTTTTAAGACAAGTTGATATCAGAGTTGTAGGGTACAACCCTTAGGTTGCAAAACCTTGGGATATAATCAGATGAAAAATAACAATGATATGTGAACTCATAGATTTCTCAAGTAATAAGAGATGAATTGCTCATTCATCAAGTTTATTAAATTAAATGTTATGTGGAAGTTAATCAAGTTATATTATATGTTATATTATGATGGGAATTAAGTTTGTTATCTTATCCTATTGTAGGATGGCCAGCGAGGAAGAAATTAGCGACATTTATGAGGTACCTAGACCTGTGCCAACAGTAGAACCTGGAGCCAGTCAGTGAACCAGAAGAGGAACCATTCATGGATCCTGAAGAAGAACTTGAGGAAACTCGTGAAGAGGATCAAGCAATTTCGGATGATGTTGCACTGGCTGAGGAAGAACTGGAGGGTGATCAGCGGATACCTGATCAGGGTATGAGAGTCGTAAAGCCTGAGTTAAAGACTGCGATACTAGACCTGATGAAAAGAAATCGGCAGTTAGAAAAGAAGTTGCAGGAATTAGAAAGAACTCGGCAGTTACAAAACAAGCAGGAGTTAGAAAAAAATCAGCAGTTAAAAAACAAGTTGCAGGAGTTAGAAAACAAGAAGCAAGAGTTAAAAAACAAGGTGCAGCAGGTGAAGGATAGAAAAGAGGAGATAAAGGCTCTTCGAAACAAGGTGCATCAGGTGAAGGATAGAACAGAGGAGCTAAAGGCGCTTTGGGAGGCAGATATAGCTAAATGCATTAGATTGGAGCGAGTACTGGCAGGACTGAGTTTAAAGGAAAGGAGGTTGGAATGGATACTTTATACTATTAGGACCAACTTGTAGGGCTCCTACTAATAAATCTATGAATTGCTGCAAGGGTTTCTGATTCGGTTCCCTATCTTCTTTATCTGGTTCTCGCTGCGTTCTTCTCCTTGGCAACATTTTCTGTTTAATATAACAGTGTATTACTAAACATTATCACTCTTGATGCACATTTATTAATATGTATCATACCAGTACATCTTACATTTCATAGCACTTGCTATTTACATATCCTGTATTTATCTTAAAAATTGGGATTTACAAAAACTATAAACTTCTATATATATATATATATATATATATATATATATATATATATGTATATACACAAGTCTCATAGGTCTTCTCTTATGGCATCTAGGTACTCTTCCGGACTCAAACACAAAGCTAGACAGACCCTTGCTGATAGTGCAACTTGTCTGACCTATCTCTGTTGGGTAGTGAGCAACAAATTTGCTCATCAAGTTTTATAGCTCAATAATTAACAATTAATACAATTTACTCCCTCCGTCCTTATTTAAATGACGTTTTAAAGTTTCATTTGTTCCTAATTATTTGACGTTTGTTCAAATCTAGGAGAATTAATGACAATTTTTTCAAAATTATCCCTCATTATTCTTCCAACTTTTTTGATACTTTAAACTCTTTCTCTCTTTCTCACTCCTTATTCCAACAAAACTCTCCTTATCCCAATAAAAGATTTAAGGGTATTATAGACAATTAAGTACTATATTTAATGCTTTTCAATTATTATTTTAATGCTTGTGCCCATCTCTAAAACGTCATTTAAATAGGGACGGAGGGAGTATCGTTCAAAATATATCGTAACATTTCAGAATCCCGGATCCAAGGAATAGTAAAAGCTTGAATCCTTGTCACGTAGCTCGACAACCAATAAAAGAGTAAATAACTCAAAATCAAATGACTTTCATCAGCTGTTGCTCAATTTTCCAATGATATGAATAATATCAAATAACTGAGTGACCATAAGGTAATAAATTCTTAAACAATGTTAAAAACTTTTCCAAGTGTTCATTAGTCACAGACTATGAAACTCTGCATGAAGTACTATTAGGTGATTAGCCTAAAACACTTTTGTTACGCATAACATCGAAACACCGTGAATTCTCGGTGTATTGTCGGCAAACCGACATGGTTACCATTCTTTACGTAACGAGGCATTAGAGCAACGGGTGAGCGTACTACTACTAGACTAGCGCGCGAAAGTCGTTGCTTGTTTGGTTGCCTTGCTATCGGCATAGCCTTTAATGAATGGCATTAAGCAAATGGAGAGCTCCCATGTGAGTATCCTCGGTCTCACTCTTGTCCGAGTTATCTTGGCTTGACTCATGTTGGGCAGCCAACTGAGATACCCTTATCTGCTCCCAAAGGGCTTAAATAAGGGCTTTATCGCATGCCTGAGTATAACCCTAATCTGATAGACTACAAAGAGCACGGTCATCCAGAGGTGTATATTCCCATTCTGCCTGGATCTGGTATCATAAGTCATATCGCTACTGCTTCTGAAAAGACTTCTAACTATGAGAGTGCCTTAGATCAGGAGCATGAACAGCTCAATAAGCACCTATTACGAAAGTCCTGGAAAGAATAGGCAAACCATTCTTCGAAATGATAAAACATGGGGAAATGTCAGAAATGGGTTTAAAGTCCGGTTTGAACTTAACGAAACTAATCAGTATTAACGATTAGAATTTTTAGGCTAAAAGTTGTTATGCTATGTGTAATTTTAACTTCAGCCACCCGCTTAGAGATCGCAACTATAGTCAGAGTAGGAGTTCCCAGAACAGAAGTAATCATGATATGTGGAATTGAAAGGTTCAGTATATTATTGAGGTCTTGTAAAAAGAATTGTAAAGCACACCATGCTTTCTCATAGGACTTCTACTAAAGCTAGAAGAAATCAAGAGACTTATCAAGCCTTGAAAAGTTAAAATTGCATACCTGGCATCTTCCCACTTGACTCAAGGTTCTTCCCCTACCAAGTTTCGATAGTCCTACATCTCGCCTCCCACTACCAGAATAAAAATGGATCTGCGACTCCCGGAACTTAGATGTACTGCTCACCGCAAAGAAGAGTTTCTTTACTATCTATTTATCCATAAAGGCTTGAGCGCATCGCTTTCCAACTGTGCCTATTTATTGCTTGAAAATAACCCTAGACTTCCAGCTGTCCATCTCTGGCCTCATGGAAAAGACTCTTCCTCAAAATCTTTTATCTATTTTCTTCGACCCCCACTTTTTTAGGTAGGGATCGGGTAACCTATTAAGTTAAGGAAATTCCTCCTCTTTCCACATTCTTATAGAAAACTCTCCTCTAGACTAGGATTTCCCCTGGCTAAGAGAAAGGGCCACCGCTCCTTGGGCTAGAATTCAATTAAAAAACTGCTCAAACTTAGCATGGTTTTTAGGATCAAACACAAAGCTAGATAGACCCTTGCTGATAGTGCAACTTGTCTGACCTATCTCTGTTGGGTAGTGAGCAACAAATTTGCTCATCAAGTTTTATAGCTCAATAATTAACAATTAATACAATTTATAATTCAAAATATATCGTAACATTTCAGAATCCCGGATCCAAGGAATAATAAAAGCTTGAATCCTTGTCACTTAGCTCGACAACCAATAAAAGAGTAAATAACTCAAAATCAAATGACTTTCATTAGCTGTTGCTCAACTTTCCAATGATATGAATAATATCAAATAACTGAGAGACCATAAGGTAATAAATTCTTAAACAATGTTAAAAACTTTTCCAAGTGTTCATTAGTCACAGACTATGAAACTCTGCATGAAGTATTGTTAGGTGATTAGCCTAAAACACTTTTGTTACGCGTAACATCGAAACACCGTGAATTCTCGGTGTATTGTCGGCAAACCGACAGGGTTACCATTCTTTACGTAACGAGGCATTAGAGCAACAGGTGAGCGTGCTACTACTAGACTAGCGCGCGAAAGTCGTTGCTTGTTTAGTTGCCTTGCTATCGGCATAGCCTTTAATGAATGGTATTAAGCAAATGAAGAGCTCCCATGTGAGTATCCTCGGTCTCACTCTTGTACAAGTTATCTTGGCTTGACTCACGTTGGGCAGCCAACTGAGATACCCTTATCTGCCCCCAAAGGGCTTAAATAAGGGCTTTATCGCATGCCTGAGTATAACCCTAATCTGATAGACTACAAAGAGCACGATCATCCAGAGGTGTATATTCTCATTCTGCCTGGATCCGGTATCATAAGTCATATCGCTACTGCTTCTGAAAAGACTTCTAACTGGGAGAGTGCCTTAGATCAGGAGCATAAACAGCTCAATAAGCACCCTATTAGGAAAGAGTCCTGGCAGGAATAGGCAAACCATTCTTCGAAATGATAAAACATGGGGAAATGTCAGAAATGGGTTTAAAGTCCGGTTTGAACTTAACGAAACTAATCAGTATTAACGATTAGAATTTTTACGCTAAAAGTTGTTATGCTATGTGTAATTTTGACTTCAGCCACCCACTTAGAGATCGCAACTATAGTCAGAGTAGGAGTTCCCAGAATAGAAGTAATCATGATATGTGGAATTGAAAGGTTCAGTATATTATTGAGGTCTTGTAAAAAGAATTGTAAAGCACACCATGCTTTCGCATAGGACTTCAACTAAAGCTAGAAGAAATCAAGAGACTTATCAATAGGGGTGCTCAAAAAATTCGGTTTTTCGGTTTTTTATCAAACCGGTTGAAAGCAAAGACCGTGATATCGATTTTTTGGTTTCGATTTTTCGATTTTTATATTTTGATGCACCGTAGTGGTGATCGAGAATTTGGAATTCGGTAAAACCGAAAAACCGAAAAAAAAATCAAAATTTGCATGGATTTGCATTCTTGTTCTGTGGAGGAGAGTGGAAGAGAGAGACTGAAGAGACAATAATCACTATTTCATGACTGCAATGCATTTGATGCTTCTTTAGTCAACAATACTAAGTGCTAATTCCACTACTACTGTCTACTCATGTACGTACTAAGGAGGAGAATAGAGAACACCTGCTAGTTTTAATACAGTATTTGAATTTTATATACTCCTTCCAAAATAACTTTTTTTTTTAAAATTTTAGCCGATACAATTTTTAAACTATATATAAAAAATATTACTCGTTTATTATTATTAATGAATTATTTTAAATTTAAATTTAAAAATACCTTATTTTAAAAGTACTCAATATTATAATTCAGAGCGGATGTGATATATTATTAGTACGTAGTTGGATCTCATTTTTATTACTCGAGTCAATAATCACTATTTCATAATGCTTACATTCACGAGAACAAAATAATAGGCTGCAAATTGTTGAGTAATGTAGAATTACTAATTACTTAATTTTATGTTTTTATTCTAGCGATAAAAGTTATTAGAAGACCTCAAGTAAGGTATATATAATCAAAATTCAAACCAAAATATGTAGAACAACAAGCCAACTACAGTCTATGATATAAATATATAATCATATAACAACAAGCCAACTACATTCTACAACAACAATTGTATATGATTTCTACAAGACGAACAGTATATGATATATAATTGTTGATGATTTCTTTTTCTTAGTTTTTTTTAAAAAATTGTTAATATATTAAAATAAATTATTTAATTATTATTATTTATTAATAATTATATATATTACTATAAATGCGGTATAATAGAAAATCAAACCTGAAAAAAGCAAGTCTGGATTTTTGTATCGAACCTAGATCTAGAAATCCATTGTGACACCCCCAAAATAGGTATACATTACCATCTTGAGTGCGCCAAATACATGGTACATAATACAAATACAACATAATTATACAACCCTGTCGTGTAAAAATACGACTTAAAACATAAACTAAGAGTTTAAATAAGAATATTGCCTTATAGATAATATCCATTCTCAATGGAGTCTTCATAGGCGATTATACAAACTCAAATTAGGTCCTCATTACATTTATTGTCACACTATTTAATAGAATAGTGAGGACTACTAATACTATTATCGGACCATCACTCAGGTCCCCACTAGTCCCTGCTACGTTCTCGTTTCACGAAGAGAGCGGTGAAAAGAAAAGGTGAGCTCAACTAGCCCGATAATAAATATTATGACTAAGATAATGCAAGATAAATTATCATTAGCCCTCAACAATATTAAAGCGATAAAATACAATAGACAACAAGTTTAATCTAGCAATGAACAAATAATCCATTAAAAGAGTCGAAGTAGAGAATAAAATCTACTATCTTTTATGATTTAAAAGGTTTTCATCATTTTTATTGGGACTCCGACAATAAATAATCCACATCATCGAATCACCCGCATCACTACCGAGGATATTCTTTAGGGACACGACCACAAATTATCCATGCACTACGGGCGAGGATATTCAGGTGTATTCATCAATGGTCAAGATCATGCCAACAAATCGTCATCATCGATGCATCTACGTGCCATACAGATGACTTTCAAAAAAATATAAATATGAGGATGATGACAATGATATAAGAATTCAATAAAACAAGTTTAAGAATTAAATTGTCCAGGAACCAATAACGCCCAAATTGTCAACATGATACTTCTTTGTAGAGTAAAATTCAAGAATGCTCAGAAGAATATTTCTATGAAAAGATACTGGATGAAGCGCAAATATCAAGGATATTCTACTAATTTCATGGAGTATAGAAGTCAAAACTTTAACCAACTGAGTATAATAAAGAATGGAATAACAAAAGAAATCACCATGCAATGCGATACTTGGTAGGCAGGAGTTATTCCAATGAGAATAATAAGCATTAACACCATGAGACCCCGATTTTACTTAATAAAGATTTAATTTTCTCGAAATATTTTTTTATATTATGGTATGGATTTGAGATAATGTTATAGTTGTGGGTAGTATTTATAAATTTTACAAAGTATGCAGTTGTTGTATTATATTCGATTGGTCGGGGAATATTCTTTGTGTGGGGAATATTAAATGCAATGACACAATCATTAGTGGACCCCACAATGTAATTATTGTTGAATTGAGAAAATGACAAAAAATATTTTATGAAAATAATGGCGGAAATTTCACCGTTAATCTTGTTGAACTACCAGTAGTAAAAATACAATAATACGTTATTAGTTTGCGTAGTAGCACGTGATATTGATTATTAATGTTTATGTGATAAGTCACTCGGTTTTGTTTTATTAGTATTATTAATGTAATAAAACAGAAAAACTTTTATATAAAATAGAATACTTCATAAAGTTATTCGTTTTATTAGGCTAATAGTAAAATCTTTTTATATAAAACATAATACTTTTATAAAGTTATTCGTTTTATTAGATAATAATTAGATTATATTATATTTTATTATGCATAGTGTAAGACCCCAACTTTTATGAATAAAGATAATTTTTTTCTATGAATATCATTTTTGAATATTATGAAATAAATTTGATATTATGTTATAGTTGTGGGTAATATATATAAATTCTACAAAGTATGCAAGTTGTTATATAATATTCGATTTGGTGGGGAATATTCTTTTTATCGGGGAATATTAATGACGGCGGCACAATCATCAGGTGGACCCTATATGAAGTATTTGTCGTAGTAAGAAAAACGCAGCGAAATTATCTTTTATAAAATAATGGCGGAAGTTTTACTGTTGATATCATTGAACTACCATTAGTAAAGAAATGCGATGTCTGGCATGGTAGTTGCGTAGTAAGACACTCAGTATTGGTTATTGATGCTTACGTAAGAAGTTATACTTCAATTATTGCTACAGTAATTTCGCATCATATCTCTCATATTATTGATTCGATTATTATCAAGATCATTTTGCATTATATGTTATTTTATTAAATCAATAGTTGAGACGACAAAGTTATTCATATTATTAAATTGCAATATTTGATGTAGAAGTTACATCAAGAAGAGGTTAGATAATCTAATTTGCGCTTGATAGGAGAAAACTTATCAAAAGCCCCTCTTTCTCGGAACAACTCGGTTGTTAAATATTGTGAGTTATGATATTAATGATGGATAAGTTTGTGTTGATTAAAGATGAGTTCTATTCACGAGTTACTATTCACGAGTTATTATTCACGAGTTACTATTCATAAGTTCTTATTCACGAAGTTACTATTTATGAGTTACTATTCACGAAAGTTATTATTCATAAGTTACTATTCACCGATTACTATTCACTCTAGTATTTGCGTTGAATTTTGGGTACAATATTATTCCATAAGAGATGTGCTAATTTTTCGGGCCAGATTGGTTGATGTTATATTAGTGAATCATTATGGACCGTGGTGGAAAGTTATAATAGTGAATCAATATGGATCATTTGGTTTAAAGTTTTAATAGTAAATCGGTATGACCGAATTGCTTTAAGTTTTAATAGTAAATCGATCTGGATCGTTCGTTTAAAAGTAAATCGATCGGACCGATTCATGAATTAGTGTTCTTATTCAATCCATTCTTTTATAAATAGAAGCTTTCATTCCTTCATTATTTCTTACAAATTCACTTTGAAACTCTAGAGAGAGAAATTATAGAGAGAAAGAAGAAAGAGTATTACTACTTCACTACTTCTATATCCGGTTCTTTTACGGTGAAGGGGTGTTATTCTTTCTTATTCTTGAAGAGAACTTACATTATTCCATTCTTTATTATTTATTATGTTGGAATGGCGTACCATACATAACTTTTGTGTACATATCCTATACTTGGTGAAATCCTTATGTTATTCCATTCTTATTATTACGCATTTGGAATAACTCGTGTGTGGTATGGCATACTTGGTGACATTCTACTTGAAACATATGTTATTCCATTCTTATTTATTCATTGAATAACTTTATTATTACGTTGGAACATTCTATACTTAGTGAAATCCTTATGTTATTACATTCTTTATTATTCATTGGAATATCTATACGTGTGTTTTACACAGGACCAGTTCCATCTTTATTATTACATTGGAATATCCCATCACAGATTTTACACGACTGGTTCCGTCCTTTATTATTATCTTTATTATTACATTGGAATAACTGCTTTATACATCTGAAATCTTTGCATGCATGGTGATTTCTTTTGTTATTCCATTCTTTATTATACCAGTTGGTTAAAACTTTGACTTCTATACTCCATGAAATTAGTGGAATATCCTTGATATTTGCGTTTCATCCAAAGATCTTTCATGGAAATATTCTTACGATCATTCTTGAATTTTACTCTCTGAAAGAAGTATCATGTTGACAATTTGGACATTAATAATTCATGGATTAAATTAATTCTTGAACTTGTTTTATTGAATTATTATATCATTGTCATCATCCTCATGTTATATTTATGTTATCTTTCGTGCTTACGTGCATAGATGGACTTAGTATGATTATGATCGAGGATCATTCGGTATAATCATGACGTAGTTGATATAAATGATGTGATAAAAGTCCTCATTGGCTCCGTAATGCATTGATGGATAGTTTTGGTATGATTATGACCATCGATGTGATTTGGTATAGTCCCGACCATTGATAATTTGATGAAAATCCTTGACCTAAAGAATACGAAGGATGATTAGATGATTCAATGATGTGGTTTATTTATTAAAATTTGAGTCTCGTGATAAAAATTGATGAAAATCTTTAAAACCTAAAAGATAGTAGACTTTAATCTCTACTTGACTCTTTTAATGGATTGCTTATTCAGCCGCTGATTAAACCTGTTGTCTATTGTATTTTATCGGTTTAACATTGTTGAAGGCTAATGATAATTTATCTGCATTATCTTAGTCATAATATTTCTTCACTGACTAGTTGAGCTCAATTTTCTTTCCGTTCTCTTGAGAAATGAGAACATATTTGGGACTAGTCGGGGAGCGAAGTAATGGTCCGAGAGGATATCATTAGTAGTCCTCACTATTCTTTGAAATAGTGTGATAATAGTTGTAATGAGGACTCCTTTTGAGTTTGGATAATATCTAGTAGACAATATATTGTATTCAAACTCTCGATTTATAGTATTTTACCACGGCGTTAGGTTAATTAAGTTGTATTTGAATTTATGTACCATGTAAGTGGCGACCCAAGATGGGTGGCGTATACCTAATTTTGGGGCGTCACGGTTGGTATCGGAAGCTTAGGGATATGATCCACGGCTAAGATGCGAGATAAGAACTAGGAGGAGAGGCAGGGAATTTCTTCGCTAGTATGACCTACCTAAGTTTATTTGGTATTTGATTGGTTAGTAGGAATATAGGGATAATTTGTTAAATGTCAATTAACCCTTGTTTTGTGTGAGTGTTTAAGAATGGCATCGAAAATGTTGAGATAAGCAATGAAGCACATGAGAGTGTTGATTCAGTTCAAACAAAAGGTAACGACCAACAACACGATAATAATCATCATTGGTGGCAAGCTATCGAACAATGATAACCATCGTGGGGAAATTATCATGCTAAGAATGGTAACCACTTTGGTGGTAATCATGGCAAAGATAATAGAAGTGGAAATTTCAAGAAGAGAAGGTCATTTAGCTCGATTTTGTTTGTATAGTGAAGTCAAGTCCATTTGGGATAGTGGCACCAAAGGCGGATACGGACAAAAAACAAAATCGGTGGTTTCGAGGAAGAGCGTTTTCGTGACTTCTCAAAAGTGGGTAACCCGACGAAGTTAGCACAGGTTAGTTAATTATAAATTCTTGAAGTCTATACCTTATTAGATCTGGGTTCTACCCATTCTTTTATCTCTCTTGCTTTGCGTTCAACGTTTAAATTTGACTCCGGAGAAATTAGACTTTGATTTATCTATTGAAACTTCGTTGGGAGAAACCTTCGTTACCTCCACTGTTTATTAATCTTGTTGTTTCAAATAAACACTTTCACGTTACCTGTCTATCTTATCTCTTTGAAAATACTTGCCTTTGAGGTAATTTTTGAAAACGATTGATTAACTACTCATTATTCTTTTTGTAAGGTTGTTAGCTTTCATATTCCTAACCAAACAACTGTTATCTCGAATTCAAAGTAACCAAATCCTAAAGTTAATCACTGTTATATCAAGCCATAAGTAAAGAGCCCGATCCTTTCGTTGTTGACTTCCTTGTGTGGAAGCACCGAAGCCAGACTTTCTGTAGGCGACGTCATGACTGAAGATGGCAAGTTTATAGGTATCATTGTGAGGTGCTATCTAGGTTAAGGGATAGAAGTCACGGTTCAGTATCAATGTGACGTACTATCCAAGTCTTGGATGAGAGTAATGTGATTTTGAATGATATTTCTATCATTAATAAATTTCTTGGCGTATTCTTGAAGATTTCTAGCCTACCCTAGAGTGTGAAATCGAATTTTGTATTGACCCCAAAGACAAAACCCATTTCTTAAACCCTCAAATATTTCTTCAACTAAAATGAACGATTTACGTGGTTTATGATGAAAGTCATAATAAAAGCATAGGACTGATGAAAATCATGGGTATATGAAGTATTAGTAAGTTTTATGATGAGTTATGTTGGTTAGTATGTGAAAACATGAAAGTTTCTTAGAAATCACAAAAGAGTTGAAAATCAGATTTTGGTGAAAAAGCGTAACATGAAATTCAATTGACCATATCTCCTATTATATTTTGAATTTTGAATGTGGTCAAGTCCTAGAGTTAGATCTATGAGTTACCTAACTAATCCAAGTGGAATTACTGGAAAAGGTGTTGTAGATTTTTTGTGTGGACTGATTTTAGCAAAGGAGGCCAAAGCTGTAAATTAAAGAAAATGCTACTGCCCAGAAACTTTAAAGGGCTGTTTCGGCCACTTAAATTATGAAAAAATTCTGGCCTTTTGGGACATGAAAGTATATGGTATAAAGTACCTCCTGTCCAAAAATGAGCTCATTCTCGACTTAAAATGAGCAAGTTATGACTATTTCAATATTTAGGTTTTTAAATGAAAAACGCTATAACCGGAGTTCTATAACTCCGATGACCATGAAATTTAAACTAGAAGCTCACGTTAACATGTGTGAGGTCCTGCCAAGATTTGGGAATTTTTGGAGTTAAACTTGAGGTAGCTAATTTCTTAAGGAATTTATTGGAAATTGATTTTTGAAAAATAGTAAATGAATTTTAAAAATTCCGAGAAAAATATATTTTCATCATGGGACTATATTATGCTAAATCCCAGAAAAGAAATATTTTAGGACTGATTTGGTATTTTTCATGAAAATAGTTTAATTCTGAACATATGAGTTAAATATGTTATGTGAAGTAACAAAGTTGAAAATAGGATTTTATGGCTAAAGAATCCTATATAGAGTATATGCATATTTTTGAGAGATTTAATAATTGGAGATGATATCTTATGAGTATGGCATTTTTGAATGATTAAATGCATTATATGGTAAAGCGTAAACAATTAAGATAAATTGTTTATAAATTTAAGAAGTGATTAAAATATTGTTATAATATTAATGATATTAGATTATGAGATTATTAAGTGATTGATAACATGGGGATATTCTTGAATCCTGGATAAATTATATTATAAATGTTTAATATTTATTCTTTATCTCATTTGATTGATTCTTTATATCATTATCCTCATGCTTATATTATGTTGAAAGTCATCTGTGGCCTGTAGATGGACTTGGTATGATTATGACCAGGGATTGTTCGGTATAATCATAACCGTAAATGAATACACAATTATCTTTGGTCGTAGTGCATGGATAATTTGTGGTCGTGATACTAATGAATACACAATTATCTTTGGTAGTAGTGCATGGATAATTTGTGGTCGTTGATCTTAATGAATACACAATTATCTTTGGTAGTAGTGCATGGATAATTTGTGGTCGTGATACTAATGAATACACAATTATCTTTGGTGCGTAGTCATGGATAATTTGTGGTCATGGATAATTGTGTTAATGAATACACAATTATCTTTGGTAGTAGTGCATGGATAATTTGTGGTAGAAGTGCATGGATCTTAATGAATACATGATTATCTTTGGTAGTAGTGCATGGATAATTTGTGGTCGTGATCTTAATGAATACCACGATTATCTTTGGTCGTAGTGCATGGATAAATTAAGTGGTCAATTGATCTTAATGAATATCAGGTCGGCACGTAGTGCGGGGATGATTCGATGTGAGACCCAGTTTTATTAATAAAGATTTAAATTTTGTGAAATAATTTTTTAATATTATGGTGTGAATTTGAGATAATATTATAGTTGTGGGTAGTATTTATAAAATTTTGCAAAGTATCACAGTGGTTATATTATATTCGATTGGTGGGGAATATTCGGTTTAGCGGGGAATATTCGTCTGGCGGCTCAATCATTGGTGGACCCCTAGCGAAATTATTGTCGGATTGAAAGCGACAAAAATATTTTATTGAAATAACGGCGGAAGTTTTCTGGTAGTTCTTGTTGAACTACTCGGTAGTAAAAGAAATGCGATGTCGTGTGGTTGCATAGTAGCTTACGGTATTGATTATTGATGCTTATGTGAGAAGTCACTCGGTTTGATTCCATTATTGTCGATTAATAATATGAATTATTATAGCGATAATGGCGTTTTGTTTTATTTTATTAGTATTATTAGCGTAATAAAAGCGAAACATCTTTATATAAAATAGAATACTTTATTAAAGTTATTACATAAATAGAATATATTATATTTTATTATGCATAGTGTTGCGTAGTGTTTTTGCATAGTGTTTTGCGTAGTATTGCATAGTGTTTGCATAGTAAAATGTTTTTATATAAATAGAATATATTATATTTTATTTAAAAGATTTTTCTTTAAATATGGATAGTCAGTTAAAGTAAATCAATACAGATAGTTCATGGATTAATTCTTATGCATTCCATTTTTCTATAAATAGAAGCTCATTCCTTCATTATTTTCTTACGAATTCATTGAAACTCTAGAGAGAGAAATTATAGAGAGAAGCTATATAGAGAAAATTATAGAAAGAAGAAGAAGAGATATTTACTTCTACTTTACTACTTCTTATATTAGGTTCTTTTTTACGGTAAAGGGTGTTATTCTTTCTTCTTGAAGAGAACTTACATTATTCCATTCATTATTATTACATTGGAATAACTTTGTAAAAGTGGCATACCTATACATAACTTTGTATCTGTGGCGTACCCTATACTTGGTGAAATCCTTATGTTATTCCATTGCTTATTATTACATTGGAATAACTTTTGTATCTGTGATTTACCTATACTTGGTGACATTCTTACATTATTATTACATTGGAACATCACATGCGTGTGTTTTACATTTTTTTTATTATACATTGGAACATCACATGCATGTGTTTTACAGGACTGGTTAAAATCTTTATCATTACATTGGAATATCTATACGTGTGTTTTACAGGATGCGGTTCCATCTTTATTATTACATTACATTGGAACATCACTGTCGGTGTGAATTTCACGACTTGGTTAGATTATTATTATTACATTGGAATAACTTTTGTCATCTGCAATCTGCGTGCGTGGTGATTTCTTTTGTTATTCCATTCTCTTTATTATACCCGGTTGGTTAAAACTTTGACTTCTATACTCCATGAAATTAGTAGAATATCCTTGATATTTGCGTTTCATCGATATCTTTTCATGGAAATATTCTTACGATCATTCTTGAATTTTACTCTCTGAAAGCGAGTATCATGTTGACAATTTGGGCGTTAATAATTCATGGATTAAATAATTCTTGAACTTGTTTTATTGAATTATTATGTCATTGTCATCATCCTCATGTTATATTATGTTATCTTTGGCTTACGTGCGTAGATGAACTTAGTATGATTATGACCGAGGATCATTCGGTATAATCATGACTTGATATAAATGATGTGACAAAAGTCCTCGGTGGCTGTAATGCGATGATGGATAGTTTTTGGTATGATTATGACCGGGGTGATTCGGTATAGTCATGACCATTGATAATTTGATGAAAATCCTTGGCCAGTAGTGCGGGGATGATTAGATGTGGTGGTTTATTTATTAAAATTTGAGTCTCGTGATAAAAATTGATGAAAACCTTTTAAAACCTAAAAGATAGTAGACTTTATTCTCTACTTGACTCTTTTAATGGATTGCTTATTAAAGCTTGATTAAAGCTGGTTGTCTATTGTATTTTATCGGTTTAACTTTGTTGAAGGCTAATGATAATTTATTACGCATTATCTTAGTCGTAATATTTCTTCTTGGGCTAGTTGAGCTCACCCTTTCTTTCCTTTGTTCTCTTGAAATGAGAACATAATTGGAGACGAGTCGGGGAGCAGTAATGGTCGAGGAGGATAGCATTAGTAGTCCTCACTATTACGTGAAATAGTGTGATAATAGTTGTAATGAGGACTCCTTTTGAGTTTGTATAATATCTAGTAGACAATATTTGTATTCAAACTCACGGTTTATGTCGTATTGTACCACAGCAGTTATATTAGTAAGTTGTATTTGAATTTATGTACCATGTAAGTGGCGACCCAAGATGGGTGGCGTATACCTAATTTTGGAGGCGTCGCGGTTGGTATCGAGCTTAGGGATATGATCCACAGCTGAGATCGAGAGGGATAAGAACTAGGAGGGAGAGAGGCAGGGAATTCCGCCCGCTAGTATGACCTACTAAGTTTATTTGGTATTTGATTGGTCGGTCGAGAATATAGGGATAATTTGTTAAATGTTAATTAACCCTTGTTTTGTGCGGTGTTTGAGAATGGCATCTGAAAATCTTTGAGATAAGCAATGAAGCACATGAGAGTGTTGATTGGTTCAAACAAAAGGTAACGACCAACAACACGATAATAATCATCTTTGGTGGCAGCGGCTATCGAACAATGATAACCATCGTGGGGAAATTATCATGCTAAGAATGGTAACCACTTGATTGGTAATCATGGCAAAGATAATAGAAGTGGAAATTTCAAGAAGAAGGTCATTTAGCTCGATTTTGTCGTATAGTGAAGTCGAAGTCAAGTCCAATTTGGGATAGTGGCACCAAAGGCGGATCTGGACAAAACAAAATCGGTGGTTTCGGGAAGGCGTTTTTCGTGACTTCTCAAAAAGTGGGTAACCCGAGCGAAGTTAGCGCGGGTTAGTTAATTATAAATTCTTGCGAAGTCTATACCTTATTAGAATCTGGGTTCTACCCATTCTTTTTATCTCTCTTGCTTGCGTTCAGCGTTTAAATTTGACTCAGGAGAAATTAGACTTTGATTTATCTATTGAAACCGTTGGGAGAAACCTTCGTTACCTCCTTTGTTTATTAATCTTGTTGTTTCAAATAAACACTTTCACGTTACTGTCGATCTTATCTCTTTGAAAATACTTGCCTTTGAGGTAATTTTTGAAAGCGATTGATTAACTACTCATTATTCTTTTTGTAAGGTTGTTAGCTTTCATATTCTAACCAACTTTGTTATCTGAATTCAAAGTAACCAAATCCTAAAGTTAATCTTTGTTATATCAAGCCATAAGTAAAAGAGCCCGATCCTTTCGTTGTTGACTTCCTTGTGTGGAATGCTTGCAAAGCGGACTTTACGTGGCGACGTCGTGAATGAAGATGGCAAGTTTATAGGTATCATTGTGAGGTCTTTATCTAGGTTAAGGGATAGAAGTCACAGTTGGTATCAATGTGACGTCTATCAAGTCTTGGATGAAATGTGATTTTGAATGATATTTCTATCATTAATAAATTTCTTGGCGTATTCTTGAAGATTTCCTAGCCTACCTAGGCGTGAAATCGAATTTTGTATTGACCCGATCTACAAAACCCATTTCTTAAACCCTCAAATATTTCTTGACTAAAAGGATGCATTTACGTGGATTATGATGAAAGTCATAATAAAAGTATATTGGACTAATGAAAATCATGGGTATATGAAGTATTAGTAAGTTTTATGATGAGTTATGTTGGTTAGTATGTGAAAACATGAAAGTTTCTTAGAAATCACAAAGAGTTGAAAATCAGATTTTGGTGAAAAGCGTAACATGAAATTCAATTGACCATATCTCCTATTATATTTTGAATTTTTGAATGTGGTCAAGTCCTAGAGTTAGATCTATGAGTTACCTAACTAATCCAAGTGGAATTACTGGAAAAGGTGTTGTAGATTTTTGTGTGGACTGATTTTAGCAAAGGAGGCCAAAGCTGTAAATTTCGAAAATGCTACTGCCAGAAACTTTAAGAGGCTGTTTCGGCCACTTAAATTATGAGAAAAATTCTGGCCTTTTGGGACATGAAAGTATATGGTATAAAGTACCTCCTGTCCAAAAATGAGCTCATTACGACTTAAAATGAGCAAGTTATGACTATTTCAATATTTAGGTTTTTTAAATGAAAAACGCTATAATAGGAGTTCTATAACTCAGATGACCATGAAATTTAAACTAGAAGCTCACGTTAACATGTAAGGTCCTGCCAAGATTTGGGAATTTTGGAGTTAAACTTGAGGTAGCTAATTTCTTAAAGAATTAATTAGAAATTGATTTTTGAAAAATAGTAAATGAATTTTAAAAATTCGAGAAAAATATATTTTCATTATGGGACTATATTATGCTAAATCCCAGAAAAGAAATATTTTTGGGACTGATTTGGTATTTTTCATGAAAATAGTTTAATTCTGAACATATGAGTTAAATATGTTATGTGAAGTAACAAAGTTGAAAATAGGATTTTATGGCTAAGAATCTATATAGAGTATATATGCATATTTTTGAGAGATTTGATAATTGGTGATGATATCTTATGAGTATGGCATTTTGAATGATTAAATGCATTATATGGTAAAGCGTAAACAATTAAGATAAATTGTTTATAAATTTAAGAAGTGATTAAAATATTGTTATAATATTAATGATATTAGATTATGAGATTATTAAGTGATTGATAACATGGGGATATTCTTGAATCTGGATAAATTATATTATAAATGTTTAATATTTATCCTTTATCTCATTTGATTGATTCTTTATATCATTATCCTCGTGCTTATATTATGTTGAAAAAGTAAATACGTGGCTGTAGTGCGGTGCATAGATGGACTTGGTATGATTATGACCGAGGATTGTTCGGTATAATCATGTAGTAGTAATTGAATACACAATTATCTTTGGTAGTAGTGCATGGATAATTTGTGGTGGTCGTGATCTTAATGAATACACAATTATCTTTGGTAGTAGTGCATGGATAATTTGTGGTCGTGATCTTAATGAATACACAATTATCTTTGGTAGTAGTGCATGGATAATTTGTGGTCGTGATACTAATGAATACACGATTATCTTTGGTAGTAGTGCATGGATAATTTGTGGTCGTGATCTTAATGAATACACAATTATCTTTGGTAGTAGTGCATGGATAATTTGTGGTCGTGATCTTAATGAATACACAATTATCTTTGGTAGTAGTGCATGGATAATTTGTGGTGTGATAATAATAATGAATACGACGATTATCTTTGGTAGTAGTGCATGGATAATTTGTGGTCGTAATCTTAATGAATACACAATTATCTTTTTGTAGTGCATGGATGATTCGATGATATGGATTAATTTATTTGAGTCTAATAATGAAATATTAATTCATGGATGTAGTGCATGGATGTAGTGCATTGATCTTAATGGTATGATTATCTTGGTAGTAGTAGTATTGGATAATTTGTGGTCATAATCTAATGAATACACGATTATCTTTGGTAGTAGTGCATGGATAATAATTGTGGTCGTGATATTAATGAATATCCTTGGCACATGTAGTGCGGGGATGATTCGATGATGTGGATTAATTATTGAATACACGAGTATCGGCAATGAAATATTAATTCATGGATGTGTTCAAAGTCATCTTAATGACTTACGTGCATAGATCTTGGTATGATTATGACCGATGGATTATTGGTATAATCATAATGATACCTGATTATCTTTGGTAGTAGTAGTGCATGGATAATTTGTGGTCGTGATACTAATGAATATCCTTGGCACGTAGTGCGGGGATGATTCGATGATATGGATTAATTATTGGATTTGAGTCTCGTGATGAAATATTAATTCATGGATGTAGTAAAAAGTAAATCTTTAGTAGTAGTGCATTGATAGACTTGGTATGATTATGACCACGGATTATTCGGTATAATCATGGCGTAGTAATTGAAAACACGAATATCCTTGGCGATTGGTGCATGGATAATTCATGGTTGTGTTGTATATCTTATTAATTTGAGTCTTATATTATTATTTTTTCTGGTTGTATATCTTTGGCTTTGTAGTGCAAAGATGAATTGTTAATGAATATCTTTGGTAGGATTGCAAAGATGAATTTAATGTTTTCAGCGATAAAGGTATTCAAGGTATCCTCATCTCTTTATCATACCGAGTCGTACCCTAATTTAGAGGAGAAATTCCATAAGGAGGGAGATTGTGAGACCCAGATTTTATTAATAAAGATTTAAATTTGGTGAAATAATTTTTTAATATTATGGTGTGAATTTGAGATAATATTATAGTTGTGGGTAGTATTTATAAATTTTGCAAAGTATGCAGTGGTTATATTATATTAGATTGGTGGGGAATATTCGGTTTAGCGGGGAATATTAAATACAATGGCTCAATCATTGGTGGACCCCTAGCGAAATTATTGTCGGATTGAAAGCGACAAAAATATTTTATTGAAATAACGGCGGAAGTTTTCTAGTAGTTCTTGTTGAACTACTTTCGGTAGTAAAAATGCGATGTCGTGTGGTTGCATAGTAGCTGCGGTATTGATTATTGATCTTTATGTGAGAAGTCACTCGGTTTGATTCCATTATTGTCGATTAATAATATGAATTATTATAGCGATAATGGCGTTTTGTTTTATTCATTATTATTAGCGTAATAAAAGCGAAACATCTTTATATAAAATAGAATACTTTATTAAAAAGTTATTACATAAATAGAATATATTATATTTTATTATGCATAGTGTTGCGTAGTGTTTTTGCATAGTGTTTTGCATAGTATTGCATAGTGTTTGCATAGTAAAATGTTTTTATATAAATAGAATATATTATATTTTATTTAAAAGATTTTTCTTTAAATATGGATAGTCAGATTAAAAGTAAATCAATGCAGATAGTTCATGGATTAATTCTTATGCATTCCATTTTTCTATAAATAGAAGCTCATTCCTTCATTATTTTCTTACGAATTCATTGAAACTACAGAGAGAGAAATTATGAGAGAGAAGCTATAGAGAAAATTATAGAAAGAAGAAGAGTATTACGCTACTTTACTTTATTACTTTATATTAGGTTCTTTTTACGGTAAGGGTGTTATTCTTTCTTCTTGAAGAGAACACATTATTCCATTCTTTATTATTACATTGGAATAACTTTTGTAAAAGTGGCATACCCTATACATAACTTTGTTATGTCTGTGGCATACCCTATACTTGGTGAAATCCTTATGTTATTCCATTGCTTATTATTACATTGGAATAACTTTGTATCTGTGAGTTTACCCTATACTTGGTGACATTCTTTATTATACATTGGAACATCACATGCGTGTGTTTTACAGGACTATTTAAAATTTTATTAATACATTGGAACATCACATGCGTGTGTTTTACAGGACTGGTTAAAATCTTTATCGATACTGTTGGAATATCTATCTGTGTGTTTTTACAGGATGCAGTTCCATCTTTATTATTACATTGGAACATCACATCGATTGTGAATTTCACGACACTGGTTAGATTATTATTATTACATTGGAATAACACATACATCACAATCTGCATGCGTGGTGATTTCTTTTGTTATTCCATTCTTTATTATACCCGGTTGGTTAAAACTTTGACTTTATACTCCATGAAATTAGTAGAATATCCTTGATATTTGCGTTTCATCGATATCTTTTCATGGAAATATTCTTACGATCATTCTTGAATTTTACTCTCTGAAAGCGATATCATGTTGACAATTTGGGCGTTAATAATTCATGGATTAAATAATTCTTGAACTTGTTTTATTGAATTATTATGTCATTGTCATCATCCTCATGTTATATTATGTTATCTTTGGCTTACGTGCGTAGATGAACTTAGTATGATTATGACCGAGGATCATTCGGTATAATCATGACTTGATATAAATGATGTGACAAAAGTCCTCGGTGGCTTTGTAATGCGATGATGGATAGTTTTGGTATGATTATGACCGGGGGTGATTCGGTATAGTCATGACCATTGATAATTTGATGAAAATCCTTGGCCAGTAATGCGGGGATGATTAGATGTGGTGGTTTATTTATTAAAAAGTGAGTCTCGTGATAAAAATTGATGAAAACCTTTTAAAACCTAAAAGATAGTAGACTTTATTCTCTACTTGACTCTTTTAATGGATTGCTTATTCATTGTGATTAAGCTGGTTTGTCTATTGTATTTTATCGGTTTAACTTTGTTGAAGGCTAATGATAATTTATTACGCATTATCTTAGTCATAATATTTCTTCTTGGGCTAGTTGAGCTCACCCTTTCTTTCCTTTATTCTCTTGAGGAAATGAGAACATATTTGAGACGAGTCGGGGAGCGAAGTAATGGTCGGAGGATAGCATTAGTAGTCCTCACTATTACGTGAAATAGTGTGATAATAGTTGTAATGAGGACTCCTTTTGAGTTTGTATAATATCTAGTAGACAATATTTGTATTCAAACTCACGATTTTATATCGTATTATACTGCGGCGAGTTATATTAGTAAGTTGTATTTGAATTTATGTACCATGTAAGTGGCGACCCAAGATGGGTGGCGTATACCTAATTTTGGAGGCGTTTAAGAATTAAATTGTCCGAGAACCGATAACGCCCAAATTGTCAACATGATACTTCTTTGTAGAGTAAAATTCAAGAATGCTCGGAAGAATATTTCTATGAAAAGATCTTTGGATGAAGCTTAAATATCGAGGATATTCTACTAATTTCATGGAGTATAAGTCAAAACTTTAACCTTGTTGAGTATAATAAAGAATGGAATAACAAAAGAAATCACCATGCATGCGATACTTCGCATAGACAGGTTATTCCAACAGAATAATAAAGACGGAACCTGTGAGACCCCAGATTTTACGAATAAAGATTTAATTTTCTCGAAATATTTTTTTTATATTATGGTATGGATTTGAGATAATGTTATAGTTGTGGGTAGTATTTATAAATTTTACAAAGTATGCAAGTTGTTGTATTATATTCGATTGGTCGGGGAATATTCTTTGTGTCGGGGAATATTCGTACGACGACACAATCATTGGTGGACCCCACAACAGAATTATTGTTGAATTGAGAAAATGACAAAAATATTTTTATGAAAACAATGGCGGAAATTTTACCGTTAATACTGTTGAACTACTCGGTAGTAAAAGTACAGTAATACGTGTGGTTGCATAGTAGCACACAATATTGATTATTAATGTTTATGTGATAAGTCACTCAGTTTTGTTTTATTAGTATTATTAATGTAATAAAACAGAAAAACTTTTTATATAAAATAGAATACTTCTATAAAGTTATTCGTTTTATTAGGCTAATAGTAAAATCTTTTTATATAAAAAACATAATACTTTTATAAAGTTATTAGATTTTATTAGATAATAATTAGATTATATTATATTTTATTATGCATAGTGTAAGACCCCAACTTTTATGAATAAAGATAATTTTTCTATGAATATCATTTTTGAATATTATGAAATAAATTTGATATTATGTTATAGTTGTGGGTAATATATATAAATTCTACAAAGTATGCAAGTTGTTATATAATATTCGATTTGGTGGGGAATATTCTTTTATCGGGGAATATTAAATGCGGCCAAGCACACAATCATTAGTGGACCCCACTGACGGAAGTATTGTCGTAGTAAGAAAGCGACAATTATCTTTTATAAAATAATGGCGGAAGTTTTTCTGGTTAATCTTGTTGAACTACCCGGTAGTAAAAAATACGATGTCTGGCGTGGTTGCATAAGTAGTAGCACGGTATTGGTTATTGATCTTTACGTAAGAAGTCACTCGGTTATACTCGATTATTACTACGATAATTTCTTGCATCATATCTCTCATATTATTGATTCGATTATTATCGATTATCATTTGCATTATATGTTATTTTATTAAATCAATAGTTGAGACGACAAAGTTATTCATATTATTAAATTGCAATATTTACAATGTCTAGAAGTTCTGTCAAGAAGAGGTTAGATAATCTAATTGCGCGCCAATAGGGAGAAATCCTTATCAAAAAGCCCCCTCTTTCCTGGGAACAACCTGGTTGTTAAATATTGTGAGTTATGATATTAATGATGGATAAGTTTGTGTTGATTAAAGATGAGTTCTATTCACGAGTTACTATTCACGAGTTATTATTCACGAGTTACTATTCATAAGTTACTATTCACGAGTTACTATTTATGAGTTACTATTCACGAGTTACTATTCATAAGTTACTATTCACCCGATTACTATTCACTCTAGTATTGTGCATTCGGGTATTTGGGTACAATATTATTCCATAAGGAGATGTGCTTAATTTTTGAATAGTTGGTTGATGTTATATTAGTGAATCATTATGGACCATTTGGTGGAAAGTTATAATAGTGAATCAATATGGATCATTTGGTTTAAAGTTTTAATAGTAAATCGGTATGAACCGTTGCTTTAAGTTTTAATAGTAAATCGATGCGGATCGTTCGTTTAAAAGTAAATCGATGCGGACCGTTCATGAATTAGTGTTCTTATTGATCCATTCTTTTATAAATAGAAGCTCATTCCTTCATTATTTCTTACAAATTCTTTGAAACTCTGAGAGAGAAATTATAGAGAGAGAAAGAAGAAGAGTATACCGCTACTTCACTACTTCTATATCCAGTTTCTTTTACGGTGAGGGGTGTTATTCTTTCTTATTCATGAAGAGAACTTAGGTTATTCCATTCTTATTTATTATGTTGGAATAACTTTTTGTATCCTATACATAACATATCTATACTTGGTGAAATCCTTATGTTATTCCATTCTTTATTATTACATTGGAATAACTTGTATATACTGTGATATACACATGCATACCACATGTGAAATCCTTATGTTATTCCATTCTTATTTATTACATTGGAATAACACATGTATCTGTGGACTCCCTATACTTAGTGAAATCCTTATGTTATTACATTCTTTATTATTACATTTGGAATATCACATGCGTGTGTTTTGTTTTGGGACACAGTTCGATCTTTATTATTACATTGGAATATCACATGCATGTATTTTACAATTGGGACTGGTTAAAATCTTTATTATTATTCATCTTTATTATTACATTGGAATAACTTTTACGTCATCTGCAATCTTGCATGCATGGTGATGATTTTTTGTTATTCCATTCTTTATTATACTCGGTTGGTTAAAGTTTTGACTTTATACTCCATGAAATTAGTAGAATATCCTTGATATTTGCGCTTCATCCGATATCTTTTCATGGAAATATTCTTACGAGCATTCTTGAATTTTACTCTACAAAGAAGTATCATGTTGACAATTTGGGCGTTATTGGTTCCTGAACAAATTAATTCGTGAACTTGTTTTATTGAATTCTTATATCATTGTCATCATCCTCATATTTATATTTTTTGAAAGTCATCTGTGACTTGTAGTGCATAGATGGACTTGGTATGATTATGTCCAGGGATTATTCGGTATAATCATGGTAGTAATGTTACAAATGATGTGATAAAAGTCCTCGTTGGCCGTAGTAGTGCATTGATGGACAGTTGTTGGCATGATCATGACCATTGATGAATACACGAATATCCTTGGCCCGTAGTGCATGGATAATTTGTGGTCGTGACCCTAAAGAATATCCGTGGTCGTAGTGCAGGGGTGATTCAATGATGTGGATTATTTATTAAGCTGAGTCCCAGCGATAAAAAGGATGAAAAACCTTTTAAATCATAAAAGATAGTAGATTTTATTCTCTACTTGACTCTTTTAATGGATTGCTTGTTCCATTCTGGTTAAACTTGTTGTCTATTGTATTTTATCAGTTTAACATTGTTGAGGGCTAATGATAATTTATCCTGCATTATCTTAGTCATAATATTTCTTCTTTGGGCTAGTTGAGCTCACCCTTTCTTTCCTTTGTTCTCTTGAGGAAATGAAAAGCGTAGCGAGGGGACTAGTCAGGGGCGGAGTGATGGTCGGATGATAGCATTAGTAGTCCTCACTATTCTTTTAAATAGTGTGACAATAAATGTAATGAAGATCGAGTTTGAGTTTTATATCACATACATGAGGACTCCATTGAGAATGGATATTATCTACAGAAGGCGATATTCTTGTTTAAACTCTCGGTTTATGTTTTTGTATTTTACACGACGGTTGTATAATTATGTTGTATTTGATTTTTTGTACTATGTATTTGGCGACTCAAGATGGGTAATGTATACCTATTTTGGGGGCGTCACGGTTAGTATCAAAGCTTAGGATATGATCCTGGCTAAGATATGAGATAAGAACTAGGAGGGAGAGCGGAGAATTCCTTAGCTAATATGACCTACCTAAGTTTATTTGTTATTTAATTGGTTAGTCGAGTATAGGGATAATATGTAATGTGTTAATTAACCCTTGTTTTGTGGCGTATTTGAAAATGGCATCGAGAATGTTGAGAACATCGATGGAGCACGTGAGAGACCGTTGAGTCTCCACAGATTAACAATCGGGACAATGTGCATCGGGAAGGCGACAATCTTCATGCAAACAACAACAACCGACCAAATGATGAATGGCGGAATGTTAGAGGCTTCATGCAATTCATGCGACATCGGAGAGCGGCTCTGTCCAAAATGCGGTGGAAACACTGGCAACTCTCGAGCGGTCACCTTGAAGCAGTTCGAGGAATTTGGGACCACCGGAGTTTTTGGAGAGCAAAAGCGACTTAAAGCGAGAGGCGTGGATTAAGCGAGATCAACAAAATATTTAATGTATTGGGATGCTCAGGAGCAAAAGGTTCCCTTTGCCACCTTCATGTATTGCGGCGGAGGATGATTACTGGTGGGAATCGTAAAAGCGTACTCAACTGCCGTGCTTGAAGATGACTTGGGAGAAGTTCAAGAATTGTTCAACGATAAGTACTTTCGAAAGTATTCGTCACATGAAAGAGGTATAATTCATCAAGTTGGAGCAAAATAATATGGCGTGTCGCGCGATGCGAAGCCAAGTTTGCGAGTTGTCCGATTTGTGTCCCATTTGGTTGATAATGAGAAGAGAATGGCGAGAATGTTTCTAAGAGGTTTGAAACTAGAGATCGTCGATATCTTATCTCTCATAAAGCGTGTTTATATTCAAATGTTGTTAATAGGGCTCGATTATTGGAAGCGCGATAATGAGTCAACCCTACCAAAAGAAGCGGTAAAACAATGATAATACCGGTGATACTTGATCATTGAAGCGGTGATAATAAGCGTGGAGGGAATTAGCATGCCTGAAATGGTAACCACTTCGGTGGTAATCATGGCAATAACAATAGGAATGGACATTTCAAAAAGAGGAAATTCAACAATGATGGAAAGACGTCAGCACCAGCACCCGTTGTTAAGGAAGGAGAACGACCACCTATTATAAGCTTCAAATGCGGAGGGGAGGGACACATCAGTCCCAATTGTGCGATGCCATCCAAAGCGTGTTACAATTGTGGAAGAGAAGGTCACCTGGACCAATTTTGTCGTTCACCGAAGACAAGTCCAGCTGGGAAGGAGGCACCAAAGGCCGTCCCAAAAAAGTCAAAGCCGGTAGTGCTAGGGAGAGCGTTTGTTGTAACCTCCCAGAAAGCAAGGAACCCGAACGAGGTCATCACGGGTAAGCTTATCATAAACTCTAGCGAAGTTTATATCTTATTTGATACCGGTTCTACCCATTCTTTTATTTCTCCTACTTGCGCTCAACGTTTAAATTTGAATCCGGAAAAATTGGACTTTGACTTATCTGTTGAAACTCCGTTGGGAGAAACCTTCATTACATCCACGGTTTATAAGTCTTGTTTGATTCAAATCGGTACCTGCACGTTACCTGTCGATCTTATTTCTTTGAAAATACTTGCATTTGATGTGATTCTAGGGATTGATTGGTTAACTACTCATCATGTAAAAATTGATTGTTTTCGTAAGGTTGTTAGCTTTCATATTCCTAACCAACCTATTATGCGATTTCAAGCAACCAAACCATTAAAATCAATCACTGTCATCTCAAGCCATAAAGCTATTCGTTTATTGAAAAAGCGGATGTCAAGCTTTCTTAGCTCATATCACGGATCTAAACAAAAAATCGTCGGTGTTGAATGATATTTCTATTGTTAATGAATTTCCGGCGTATTCACGAAGAACTTACTGGCCTACCCCAGGCGTGAAATTGAATTTTGTATCGACCTTGAACGGTACAAAACCCATTTCCAAAAGCCCCATATCGAATGGCTCTATTGAACTTGAGGAGTTAAAGACCCAATTCTGAGGAATTGTTAGACATTGGCTTTATTCGTCCTAGTACTTCTCCTTGGGGTGCTCTTGTTCTATTCATGAAGAAGAAGGATGGAAGTATGCGACTTTGTATTGATTATCGGGAGTTGAATCGTGTCACCATCAAAAATAGGTACCCATTGCCACGTATTGATGACTGTTTGACCGATTGCAAGGCGCCAAATTCTTTTCAAAGATTGATCTTCGTTAGGATATCACCAATTGAAGATTAGAAGCAGATGACATTCCAAAGGCGGCTTTCGGAACTTCGATGCGGGCATTATGAATTCCTAGTCATGTCTTTTGGATTGACTAATGCTCTGCTTTGCCTTCATGGATATGATGAACCAAAGAGTATTCGAGGAATATTTGGATCACTTTGTGGTCGTCTTTATTGATGACATCCTTATTTATTCAAATGCCGTGAAGATCATGAGCAACACTTGAGGTGATACTCCAAAAAGCTTCGTGAATATAAGCTTTATGCGAGTTGAAGAAATGCGAGTTACGGCTTGAGGAAGTAGCATTCCTTGGGCACGTGGTATCAAGTCATGGAATATCTGTTGACCGTGAGAAAGATTGAAGCTATTCAAAGTGGGAGCAACCTAAATCGATTGATGGAAATCGTAGCTTTTTCGGCTTATTTGGTTATTATCGGAGATTCGTAAAGGGTTTTCTAGAATCGCTACTTCATTAACTCGGTGACTCGAAAAGATCAAAATTCGATTGGAGCGAGGAATGTGAGAAGAGTTTTCAAGAACTCGAGAGGAGACTCATTTATTTTGTTACGACAATACCATCGGCTCGGAGGATTTGTCATCTCTGATGATGCTTGGGCAAAGGGTTAGGATGTGTTCTCATGCGACATTGGAAAGTCATAGTCTATGCCTCTTGGCAACTCAAAGAATATGAGAGGAATTATCCTACTCATGATCTAGAGTTGGCATTTGTTATCTTTTGCACTTAAAATTTGGAGGCATTACTTGTATGGGAGAAAGTGGAGATCTTTTACGGATCATAAAAGCCTCAAATATTTCTTCACTCAAAAGGAACTCAACATGCGACAACAACGACGTTAGCTTGAGGAATTGAAAGATTATGATCATACCATCAATACCATCACGGAAAAGCGAGCGTGGTAGTTGGCGTATTGAGTAGAAGATCATATGCGGGTACGAGTGCTATATTGTCAACGCAAAGGCCCATTTTGTGTGACTTGTGAAGGATGAAGATAGAGATAAAGACTCCAGGGACCCACGTGATGATGGCGAATATACGAGTAGAGCAGGCTTTAATCGATAAAGTTAAAATTTTGCTCAAATTCTACGGACTGGAGGCTGATGCGTATGAGGGAGAAAATGCAAGAAGGTACTATGCCGGAAGCAAGAATTGATGAAAAAGGAATACTTTGAGTCAACACCAGACTTTGTGTTCCTAATGACCCTGCTTTAAAGTATAGAATCATGATGGAGGCGCATAACATACCGTTTGCAATCCATCCTGGGAGTACCAAAATGTATCGTGATCTTCGACATACATTTTGGTGGAGCAATATGAAGAGAGAGATAGCGCTGTTTATCTCAAGGTGTCTAACTTGTCAACGAGTCAAGGCGGAGCATTAAGTGCCAAAAGGTCCATTACAACCACTTGAAATTCCAGAATGGAAGTGGGAGCACATTACCATGGATTTCGTTACTGGTCTTCCCAAGGTTTCTCAAGGCATTGATGCAATTTGGGTCATTGTTGATAAGATGACCAAGTCAGCTCACTTCTTACCAATACGAGAAACTTATACACTTGAACGTCTTGCTCGTATGTACATCAACGAGATTGTAAGATTGCATGGTATGCAAGTATCTATAGTTTTTGATCGAGACCCAAGATTCACTTCAAGATTTTGGTTTAGTTTGCAAAAAGCTATGCGCACGGATTTACGATTTAGTTTGGCGTATCATCCTCAGATGGACGGACAATCAGAGAAGACTATTAAAACTCTGGAAGATTTATTAAGACTCTGTGTCCTTGACTTTAAGGGAAGTTGGGACAAGTTCTTACCATTGGTGGAGTTTTTCTACAACAACAGTTATCAAGCAAGTATTGGCATGGCTCCATTCGAGGCGTTGTATAGAAGAAAGTGTCGTTTTCCAGTATGCTGGGATGAGGTGGGTGAAGCAACGTTGTTGGGACCGGAATTGGTACGTATGACTACGGAAAAGATTCAAACGATCCGACAACGTATAAAGACCTCACAAGATCGACAAAAGAGTTATGCTGATCTTCATCGAAAGGACGTGGAATTCGATATTGGAGATCATGTGTTGTAAATAGGTAGGTACATCACCCATTACGAGTTGTCGATACATGAGTGCGAAAGCAACTACAACTTTATTATTACAATGAAAGCTGTGAGTTTGTATACAAATATTATCTTCAGACAATATCTATACTCGGATAAATCCTCATCACATTTATTGATACATTATTTTACAAAAATGGTGAGGACTACTAAACAACTCTCTCTAGAACCTTCATTCCATACCCCAAGCTAGTACTCATTATATTCTCGCCTCACGAGAAGAAAAATGGAACAAAAAGGAAAAGGGTGAGCTCAACTAGCCCGATAAAGAATATTATGACTAAGATAATATCAACAAATTATCATTAGTCTTCAACGAGGGAAAAAAAAACTAATAGAATCTGATAGACAACAAGTTTTTAAACCAATATTAGCATGGTGAAATAATAATTCATTAGAAGAGTTAAGTAGAGAATGCAAACTACTATCTTACTATGTATGAATTTAAAGTTAAATAAATCTATCTTTTATCCTGTAACATCAATCGACATACATACGGAATCAAATATTCATCTTTACTCTGAGGGCGAAGATATTCATCGATTAGTCGTGTTCATCTAAACACACATTTCATCTTTGCACTCTGGGCCAAAGATATTCTTGAAATCATTCATCTTTGCACTCTGAGGCCAAAGATATTCCATAATATCATCATTTAAGGTGAAGATGATGAAAAATATTTTTAAAAAAGCGAATCGGTGAAACAAAATGACGAGGATTAAGGATTAAGGATTAGTACTTTGTTTTATCCGTCCAAAATGCCTCAAAAATAATCATAGTGGTGTAAAATTGAGAATGATCAAAACATGGATACAATCAAAGCTAGTATCCGAGAATAGATATTTTAGACGAAAAGAAAATTTTCATTTTTAGATGAATAGTCTTAAGTATTAAGTGAATAGTATGCAGTATCGTGAATAGTCTTGAATAGTATCGTGAATAGTAACTCGACACCAAAAGTTCAAATTTGATAAAAACTTGGATCAATATTTCAACATAATGATATTGAAGAAATAATATCATTCTGAAAAAAAATAATATCCACTTACCTCGAAAGATCGGTCTTTAATTTGAAAACAGGATATAGGCTATGACTTGAACTTGCATAGTATAGCAATACTCAAATTATACTCAAAATACTCACAAGAATCGCTCGATAATATAGAGAGAAAACTTGATTTACGGTGTGATTTTCAATTCTAACCTAAGCACCTATTTATAGGAAAATCTTAGAACACAAGCGAGAAAATTTAATATAATAATAATATATATAATCAAATTTCCTCGCCAACCTTCCAAGAACTGAATTCAGCTCATTCAACCCACATGTGTAACACACCATAATGAAAAAACGTTTTTCTAATTTTAAATATTTTAAACTTCCAAAAATCAATTATTTGAACTTGAACTTTAATAATTCATAATAAATAGCCCTTTCATCGGAAAATTGAATCTCGCATGATTTTTTATAGGAAATTCAATTCTCTACAACTTTGCAGAAGAAAGTTTTCCAAATTCCAAACAGAAATTGGCCAAGAAATCCACAAGCAGGCGATTTTCTGGTATAATCAAATTTCGATTCGATAAATGGGGTCCATGAGCATGTTTAACATGTTTTAAACATTTATTGCAACAAAAATACTCTTCCTCCTCGTATACTCATATATCCCACATTCGTTGTAAAAATATCACCATTATTATATTATTAAAATATAATAATATATTTAAATGAATTATTTTATCGAGAAAAGATAAAATTTCAATTTTCAACAATTGTCACATTAAAATTTTTCTCCATCTATATCCACATAAAATCAATATTTTCCTCATCATATGAATCAATAATTAATTATTCACAAATAATATTACTGAGAATCTGATATTAATGACGAGGCGGGTTCAGGAAGAGGGGCTTTCGATAAAAATTTCTTCTTCTTTGGCGCTTGATTAGGTGACCAAACCTCTCCTTAGGCAGAACTTTCTAGACATTGCCAATAATGTTATCTAATAATATTATTAGGATAATATGAATTATTAGCCGATAATAAAAAAATCTTGTATAATGTGATTATTGAAAACAATGATGATATAAAATATCAAGCGCGACA
The DNA here is from genome assembly GCA_020205615.1 of Panax quinquefolius. NCBI lineage: Eukaryota > Viridiplantae > Streptophyta > Magnoliopsida > Apiales > Araliaceae > Panax > Panax quinquefolius. Next base: position 7,233,753 of record CM035159.1, read on the forward strand.
ATTATTAAATCGATAAAATCTTGAGCGATAATTCTTTGTAACCATTATTGAGTAGTGCCTTCTTACGTAAGAATCAATAATTGGTGCAATCTGGTGTCTTCTTGTGTTTTTAACCATAAGGGTATTTTAACGATATTACTTACTTGTAACAACTCTGTAGATTATTTTTAAACCACTTATATTTGTCGTTTTCTTCATCGATCGCTTTCCGTTATGGGGCCCCACATGGGCATTTGCTGGTGCGTCGTACGAATATTCACAAGCGATCTGAATATTCCACGACCAAGCGAATATTCCCAAACAATGATGAATATTTTATAACCACTTGCTTATTTTGAAATATTTGCGTATTTTACCCCTAACTATCCACATTAATCAAATCAACCCTTACTATTTTAAAATAATAAATAGAAAATTAAATTTCATTAATAATAAGTTGGGGTCTTCTGACCTCCCTCTTATGAAATTTCGTCCTCGAAATTGGCGTACGTACACAGTGTTTTGAAAAGGTGAGGATACCTCGCTTTCATTTAGTTTCAATTCGGTCATTTCCTCTATAGCATGATTCCTCCACAAAACTTTAACTTGTGGTATGACCTTTCTTGGCGTGGGACATGCTCCTTCTATCCAAGATCTTGGCGGTACCTCCTCATCGTTAAGTCTTGGCTATCTCGTCCGGTTCTAACTTTCTATAGCGTGGTTGGGTCTTTCACATATTCTGAAATACAGATATATGAAACACATTATGAACACGAGAGACATACTCGGAGGTGCTTAGAGTCTATAGGCTACATTTCCTACTCGGTCGAGAATTTGAAATGGACGATAAATCGTGGATTGAGCTTTCCTCTCTTCCCAAATCTTGTAACTCCCTTCCGTGGAGCAACTTCATGATAATACATGATCCCCTACACTAAATTCCCGTCCTTTCGATGAAGATCCGCATAACTCTTTTGTCGATCTTGTCTTGGTTTGTATCGTTGTCGAATCATTTGGATCTTTTTCGGTGAGTCATACGTCTTAACTTTCGGGTCCCAACAATGTTGCTTCACCCACCTCATCCCAACATATTGGAAGCGACACTTTTCGTCCATATAATGCTTGAATGGAGCCACACTATACTTGCACGATAAGCTGTTGTTGTAGGAGAATTCCACCGATGGTAAATACTTATCCCAAGCGCCCTTGAAGTGCAGGACACGAGTCTTAATAAATCTTCAAGAGTTTGAATAGTCCTTTACGATTGTCCGTCAGTTTGAGGATGGTATGCGAACCGAATAAATAAATCCGTGCCCATAGCTTTTTGCAAGCTAACCCAAAATCTTGAAGTGAATCTTGGGTCGCGATCCAAAACTATGGATCTGGGCATGCCGTACTGACCTCACAATCTCATTCGCGTACATACTAGCAAGGCGTTCGAGGAATAAGTCTCCGTGTCGGCAAGAAATGTAAGCGGAGACTTGGTTAATCTATCAACAATAACCCAAATAGCATTGATGCCTTGAAAGCTAGTAGGAAGACGTGTGAAATCCATGGTAATGTGTTCCCACTTCCATTTCGGAATCTCAAGTGGTTGCAGCGGACCCTTAGGTACTAGATGCTCGCCTTTTACGTTAGCAAGTTAAACACATCGAGATAAACTTTGCAATCTCTCTCTTCGTATTGTTCCACCAAAATGTATGTCGAAGATCACGATACATTTAGTACTTCGAGGATGGATTGCAAATGGTGTATTGTGTGCCTCCATCGTAATCTTGTACTTCAAATCGAAGTCGTTAGGGAACACAAAGTCTAGAGTGGACTCGAAGTATTCCTTCTTCATCGATTCTTGCTTAGGAATAGCTCCTTCTTGTACTTTCTTCTTCATACGCATCATTTCAAGATTCGGTGGCTTGAAAGCGACCTTAACTTTTTCTATTAAAGTTGGCTCTGTCGTATACTTGACATCATCACTTTCGTTCCGCATATGATCTTCTACTCAGCGGCGTCGGCTACCACGTTCGCTTTTCGAGGATGGTATTGAATAGTGTGGTCGTAGTCTTTCGATAGCTCGAGCCAGCGTCATTGCTTAGCGTGTTGAGTTCTTTTGAGTGAAGAAATATTTAAGACTTTTATGGTGCGAATATATCTCCACTTTCTCCCCATATAGATAGTGCCTCCATATCTTTAGCGCAGCATTTTGCTTGACTCTAGATCATGAGTAGGATAATTCCTCTCATACTCTTTAAGTTGTCATGAGGCATAGGCTATGACTTTCCCCGTTGCGTGAGAACACATCCTAACCCTTTGCACGAAGCATCATTTGTAGATAACAAATCCATCAAGAACCGGATGGTATTGTTAGAGCAGTCTTAGAAATAAGTCTCCTCTTAAGCTCTTGGAAACTCTTCTCGCATTCTTCGCTCCAAGCGAATTTTGTATCCTTAGGAGTTAATTTGGGTTAATGGAGTAGCGATTAGAAAACCCTTCCACGAATCTCAGATAATAACCGGCTAAGCCCAAAAACTTCGTACTTGATCCGCAAGCTTGGTTGCTCCCAACTTTGTATTGCTTGATCTTCGTCGGATCAGCGGATACTCCGTGTTTTGACACTGCGTGCCCAAGAAATGCTACTTCCTCAAGCGAACTCGCATTTCTTCAATTTGGCATATAGTTTGTTTTCACGAAGCCTTTGGAGTACCGACTTCAAATGGTGCTCATGATCTTCACGACTTTTGGAATATATGAGGATGTCATGATAAAAACAACAACAAAGCTGATCAAATATTCCTTGAATACTCGGTTCATCATATCCATGAAAGCCGCGGGAGCATTAGTCGGTCAGAAAGACATGACTAAGAATTCATAAATGCCGTCTCTTAGGAGTTTAAAAAGCGGTCTTTGGAATATCCTCGGTTCTAATCTTGGTGATGATATCGAGCGAAGATCGATTTTGAAAAGAATTGTGCCCTGCTACTGTTGGTCAAACAAGTCATCAATACGAGGTAGAGGATACCTATTCTTGATGGTGACATGGTTCGATTCAGATAGTCGATACAAAATCGCATACTCCGTCTTTCTTCTTTCTGAATAAAGCAGGAGCACCCCGAGGAGATGTACTAGGGCCAGAATGAAAGCCGATGTCCAACAATTCTGTAGTTGGACCTTTACTCTGAAGTTCAATAGGAGCCATTCGATATGGGGTTTTAGAAATGGGCTTTGTGCGGGTTCAAGATCGATAAAGAATTCAACTTCACGTTACGGGGTAGGCAGGGAAGTTCTTGAAAAATCGTCGGGAAAAGTCGATAACAACGGGAATATTATTCAAATTTGGCGTGTCTTTATTCAAATCCATAACATGGGCTAAGAAAGCTTGACATCCAGTTTTCAATAAGCGAATAGCTTTATGATTAGATATAGCGGTGATTGATTTTAATGGTTTAGTTGCTTGAATTCGTACAACGGGTTGGTTAGGAATATGAAAACTAATGACCTTACGAAAACAATCAATTTTGGCATGATGAGTAGTTAACAATCAATCCTAAAATCACATCAAAAGCAAGTATCTTTAAAGAGATAAGGTCAGCGAGGTAAGGTGATGGTGCTGACTTGAATCAAACAAGATTTATAAGCGGTGGATGTGATGAAAGTTTCTCTAATGGAGTTTCCACGAGATAGGTCGAAGTCTAATTTCTCGGTCGAGTTTAAGCGTTGAGCACAAGCGGGAGAGATAAATGAATGGGTATGCAGGTGTATCAAGTAAGGTATAAACTTGCAAAAATTTATAAATAGCTTACCGTGATCACCTCGTTTGGGTTCCTCGCATTATGACCGATCTGACAAAGCGCTCTTCCGAGGAATCGTTGACTTTGACTTTTACGGGGACGATCTTTTGAGTCGAGTCCCCATTGAACTAGGTTTCGCTTCTGTCTGATCTCGGCGATATGTCCTTCCTTTCCACAATTATAGCATACCTTGAGCTGTTGTTGTGGGCGGTTTTGGTGATATGTCCCTCTTTTCGCATTTGTAGCATATAATGGGTGGTCGTTCTCCTCCCTTAGAACCGATTCTTCTTAAGCCTTTGTCGTCTTCACATAGTCGTTGTTAAATCTCCTCTTTTAAAATCTCCTCTCTGATTTCGCTTCTTTATTTTCATGGCCATGATTACCACCGGAGTGGTTACCATTTTGTCCGTCTGTTTTTCTTTCTCATTTGGTTATCATTATTACATTGTTGCTTTATCTACAGTGCGATCTGGTTGTGGTCCCTCGGTTGGCCGTACTCGTTATCTCGCTCTAATAATTGAGCCATTTTACAACATCTGAATAGAGAAAATTTATGAGAAATGAGATCTTGGCGTATCTTTGGGTTTCAAACCTCTAAGAAACATCGCGTCATCGTTCCTCATTCTCCACCAAATGAGGTCTGAACTGGATAACTCTGCAAACTTTGCCTCGTCTTTGAGACACCGTCGTGTTGTTTTTTGCTCGATCTAATAAACTCCACTTCCTTCGTATAGCGAACACTTTCGGAAAGTATTTGTCATTAAATAGATTCTGAAAGCGTCTCCCAAGACATCTTTGAGTGAAATTTGGATGGAGTGCGCTTCTGAGACTCCCACCGATGTCGCCTCGCCCACGGAACATAAAGGTGGCGAATGGAACCTACATTCTCTCCGTGCATCCCGAGACATCGAATATCTTGGTAATTTGCTTGACCCGTGTTTCGCCGTGATCGGATCGGCTTTCCCTTAAATTACGGTGGTCTGACTCTTTGAAGCGCTTGCATTTGTGACAACAGTGAATTGCTATCATTTCCTCGTATTTTGAACACGAGTCTCCCTAAATGCGATTTTGCATGAGCTGCAAAAAAGCTTCTAAACATCCCTCGTTCATCATCATGCTTTCGGTGGTGTTGTTCACGGGAGGTACATTACCCGACTGTTGCACGTTCTCCTCGTTGGTAAATCGAGGCGTCTCCACGGTCTCATTTACTCCATTGTTAATATTCTCGATCGACATTCTCAAATCTTGTCATAAAACATGGGTTAATTAAGAAATCAATATATCACATAATATCCTTATATCTTGACGATTAACAAATAAGCTTAGGTAGGACACACTTAGCGAAGGATTTTCTCTCTCCCCTCTAGTTCTATTCCCGATCTCAATTGGAGATCGTATCCTAGCTACGATACCAGTGTGGCGCCCCCAAAATAGGTATACATCACCCATTACGAGTTGTCGATCGTGAGTGCGAAACAACTACAACTTTATTATTACAACGGTAAAGCGTGAGTTTGAATACAAATATTATCTTCTAGACAATATCTATACTCAGATAAATCCTCATCACATTTATTGATACATTATTTTACAAAAATGGTGAGGACTACTAAACAACTCTCTCTAGAACCTTCATTCCATACCCAGGCTAGTACTCATTATATTCTCGCCTCACGAGAAGAAAAATGGAACAAAAGGAAAAGGGTGAGCTCAACTAGCCCGATAAAGAATATTATGACTAAGATAATATCAACAAATTATCATTAGTCTTGACGAGGGAAAAAAACTAATAGAATCTGATAGACAACAATTTTTTAAACCAATATTACATGGTGAAATAATAATTCATTAGAAGAGTTAAGTAGAGAATGCAAACTACTATCTTACATGTATGAATTTAAAAGTTAAATAAATCTATCTTTTATCCTGTAACATCAATCGATATACATACGGAATCAAATATTCATCTTTTACTTCTGGGCGAAAGATATTCATCGATTAATTCGTATTCATCTAAACACACATTCATCTTTTTACTACGCCAAAGATATTCTTCTTGAAATCATTCATCTTTACCTTCTGGGCCAAAGATATTCCATAATATCATCATTTAAGGTGAAGATGATGAAAAATATTTTTAAAAGCGAATCGGTGAAACAAAATGATGAGGATTAAGGATTAAGGATTAGTACTTTGTTTTATCCACGTCAAAAATGCCTCAAAAATAATCATAGTGGTGTAAAATTTGAGAATGATCAAAACATGGATCTGATCAAAGCTAGTATCCGAATAGATATTTTAGAATGAAAAAGAAAATTTTCATTTTTCGATGAATAGTGCAAAGTATTAAGTGAATAGTGTAGTATCGTGAATAGTCTCATGAATAGTATCGTGAATAGTAACTCAGACACCAAAAGTTCCAAATTTGATAAAAACTTGGATCGATATTTGACATAATGATATTGAAGAAATAATATCATTCTGAAAAAAAATAATATCCTTACCTCGAAGATCGAGTCTTACAGATTTGAAACACAGGATAGGCTATGACTTGAACTTGCATAGTATAGCAATACTCAAATTATACTCAAAATACTCACAGAAGAATAATCGCTCGATAATATAGAGAGAAAACTTGATTTACGGTGTGATTTTCAATTCTAACCTAAGCACCTATTTATAGGAAAATCTTTAGAACACAAGCGAAAATTTAATATAATAATAATATATATAATCAAATTTCCTCGCCAACCTTCCAAGAACTGAATTCAGCTCATTCAACCCACATGTGTAACACACCATATAATGAAAAAACGTTTTTCTAATTTTAAATATTTTAAACTTCCAAAAATCAATTATTTGAACTTGAACTTCAATAATTCATAATAAATAGCCCTTTCATCGGAAAATTCGAATCTCTCTTGAGTTTTTATAGGAAATTCAATTCTCTACAACTTTGCAGAAGAAAGTTTTCCAAATTCCAAACGAAATTGGTGAAATCACAAGCAGGCGATTTTCTGAAATTTATAATCAAATTTCGATTCGATAAATGGGGTCCGCATGAGCATGTTTAACATGTTTTAAACATTTATTGCAACAAAAATACTCTTCTTCCTCCTCGTATACTCATATATCCCACATTCGATTTGTAAAAATATCACCATTATTATATTATTAAAATATAATAATATATTTAAATAATTATTTTATCGAGAAAAGATAAAATTTCAATTTTCAACAATTGTCACATTAAAATTTTCTCCATCTATATCCACATAAAATCAATATTTTCCTCATCATATGAATCAATAATTAATTATTCACAAATAATATTCTGAGAATCCTGATATTGTGACGAGGCGGTTTCAGGAAGAGGGGCTTTCGATAAAATTTCTTCTTCTTTGGTAGCATGATTAGGTGACCAAACCTCTCCTTAAGCAGAACTTTCTAGACATTGCCAATAATGTTATCTAATAATATTATTAGGATAATATGAATTATTGCCGATAATGAAAAATCTTGTATAATGTGATTATTGAAACAATGATGATATAAAATATCAATGACAATTATTAAATCGATAAAATCTTGAGCGATTAATTCACGTAACCATTATTGAGTAGTGCCTTCTTACGTAAGAATCAATAATTGGTGCAATACGGGTAATCTTCTTGTGTTTTAACCATTGAAGGGTATTTTAACGATATTATACTTGGTAACAACTTCTGTAGATTATTTTTAAACCACTTATATTTGTCGTTTTCTTCATCGATAACGCTTTCAGTTATGGGGCCCACACATGGCTGCTTGCAGTAAATACGAATATTCACAAGCGATGCGAATATTCCACGACCAAGCGAATATTCCCAAACAATGATGAATATTTTATAACCACTGCTTATTTTGAAATATTTGCGTATTTTACCCTAACTATCCACATTAATCAAATCAACCCTTACTTATTTTAAAATAATAAATAGAAAATTAAATTTCATTAATAATAAGTTGGGGTCTTTAATTCATTTAAATATATTATTTTAATAATATATTAACGGTGATATTTTATAATGAATATGGGATATATGAGTATTTGAGGAGGAAGAGTATTTTGTGGCATTAAATGTTTAACACATATTTCGTGTCTTTGGTGGACACAATTATTGATCGAAATTTGATTATACCTATAAAATTTGCTTATGGATTTCTTGGTCAATTTGATTTAAATTGGAAAAACTTTCTTTGCCAAAGTTGTAGAGAATTGAATTTCTATACAAAGTTTGAGATTGAATTTTGACAAAGGGCTATTTATTGTGAATTATTGAAGTTCAAGTTCAAATAATTGATTTTTGAAGTTTAAAATATTTTTAATTACAAAAACGTTTTTTCATTTTTGAAACTCATTTAACATGTGATTGGGAGGCTGAATTCAGATTGTTAGTGTGTTATGAAGTTGTGGTAAAATTATAATATTAATTTATTAAATTTTCTACTTTGGTGTTCTAAGATTTTCCTATAAATAGGTGCTTGTTAGAATTGAAAATCACATTGTAAATCGAAGTTTTCTCTCTATATTATCGAGTATTATTATTGAGTATTTTGAGTATACTTTTGAGTATTGTTATTGTCAAGTTCAAGTCATAGCTTTATATCAAGGTTTCTTTAGAAATATCTTTCGTTGTAAGGGATGTTATTATATTCGAAAATGATATTATTTCTTCAATATCATTATCTTGAAATATTGGTTGGAAATTTTATCAAATTTGGAACTTTTTCATGTCGGAGTTACTATTCATGAGATTCTTATTCACGAGTTACTATTCATGATTTTATTTACGATTCTTATTCACGAGTTACTTATTATTCAGTACTATTCACAAAGCGTGAAGATGTTTTTTGTGAAATTTCTATCTTTTGGTGTAGATTCTTATTCACCTATCGACCACTATTCACGAATACGACCTTATTCATAGAAAAAATAAAATTTCTTCTTTTGTCCAAAATATCTATTACGGATACTAACTTTGATTGTTTCTATGTTTTGATCATTCTTGAATTTTACTCCACTCTAATTACTTATGAAGTATTTTTGAACTTGGATTGTTTAAAATCTGAATCCTTAATATTTGTTCTTTTGTTTCCTTTGGATTCGTTTCCTTTAAAATGTTTTTCATCATCCTCGTTCTAAATGATGATATTCTTGAATATCTTTGGCACAGTAGTGCAAAAGATGAATGATTTCTTGATGAATATCTTTGACCGTAGTGCAAAGATGAGCAGTGTTGAGATGAAATATGACCGATCGATTAATATCTTTTTGGCCCGCAAAAGATGAAGCAGTGTTTAGATGAACATGACCCGGTGATGAATATCTTTGGCTGTAGTGTAAAGATGAATATTTGATTCCGGATATATATTGATTGATGTTACGGGGATAAAATATCGACGATGAACTTTTAAATTCATATATAGAAGATAATTGTTTGCATTCTCTACTTAACTCTTCTAATGAATTATTATTTCTGTTGCGAAGATTGATTTAAAACTGGTTCTCTATTGTATTCTGTGACGCCCCCAAAATAGGTATACATCACCCATTACGAGTTGTCAATACATAGTGCGAAACAACTACAACTTTATTATTACAATAGTAAAGCGTGAGTTTAAATACAAATATTATCTTCAGACAATATTTATACTCAAATAAATCCTCATCATATTTATTGATACATTATTTTACAAAATGGTGAGAACTACTAAACAATCCTTTCTAAAACCTTCATTCCATACCCCAGGCTTCGTACTCGCTATATTCTCGCCTCCCACGAGAAGAATGGAACAAAAAGGAAAAGGGTGAGCTCAACTAGCTCGGTAAAGAATATTATGACTAAGATAATATACAACAAATTATCGTTAGTCTTCAACGAGGAAAAATTTAATAGAATCTGATAGACAACAAGTTTCGGATCAATATTACATGTGAAATAATAATTCATAGAAGAGTTACGTAGAGAATGAAATCTACTATAATCTATGAATTTAACGGTCCATCATCAATATTTTATCCTGTAACATCAATCGATATTCATCTCAAATCAAACATTCATCTTTGCACTTCTGGGCCAAAGATATTCATCGATCGGTCATGTTCATCTCAACTTTTTGTTCATCTTTGCACTACTGAGGCCAAAGATATTCATCGATTGGTCATGTTCATTTAAACACTGTTCATCTTTGCACTACTGAGCCAAAGATATTCTTCAGAAATCATTCATCTTTGCACTACTGAGCCAAAGATATTCAATAATATCATCATTTAAGGCGAGGATGATGAAAATATTTTTAAAGAACGAATCCGGTGAAACAAAATGACAAGGATTAAGGATTAATGATTAGTACTTTGTTTTATCCATGTCCAACAATACCTCAAAAATAATCATAGTGGTGTAAAATTCAAGAATGATCAAAACAGGGGATCTGATCAAAGCTAGTATCCGAATAGATATTTTTAGACGAAAAGAAGAAATTTTATTTTTGGTGAATAGTCTCAGTATCGTGAATAGTGAATAGTGCCGATATCGTGAATAGTAACTCAAACACCAAAAGGTAGAAATTCCACAAAAAAAACATTTTCACGCTTCATGAATAGTACTCGTGAATAGTAACTTCGTGAATAGTAACTCATAAATAGTAACTTCGTGAATAGTAACTCATGAATAGTAACTCAGAGCATGAAAAAGTTCCAAATTTGATAAAAACTTGGATCGACATTTCAAAGATAATGATATTGAAGAAATAATATCATTCTGAAAAAATAATATCCCTTACCTCAAAGAATCGATTACCGGAAGGAAAGGTCTCAAGTGATCTTTGAATGAAACTTGTCTTTGAACAATGAACTCTCAAAGTATCTAAATACTCACAAAATACGCTCGATAATATAGAGAGAAAAGAGAAAACTTTGTTTACGGTGTGATTTTCAATTCTAACAGCCCCCTCTATTTATAGGAAAATGTTAGCCGTAAAGCAGACTTGACACTTGCTACACGATGGCTTTACACGCTACTATTGCCACCCACCACATTTGAAATAAAATTCAGCACATTTTTTCACCAACCACAAGTGGGGCCCACTCAATTCTAGAATTTTCCACCAAAATCAATTATAAACCTAATTTAGAATCAGACACCTCTTAAAATTCATAACAAATCATTCGTGAATTTTTAACGGTTCAAAATTTGTGGACATATACTCAACTTATGTATGTATAACATACCCAAAAATTACCACAATCCAGCGGTCGAATTAAAAATTATAACCCCATAATATATCTCAAAACCACGATTTGATTTTTAATACCTCAATCAGATAAAATCTTGATAAAACACCTCAACATAATTTCTTCATTTATAACCACATAAATAAATCCATCATTTATATCCACATAAAATAAATATTTCTTTATCATATGAATCAATAATTAATTATTCGCAAATAATATTACGAATCACAATTTATAATGACGGTGGTCGTCCGGGAAGAGGGGCTTTCAGATAAGGATTTCTCCTTCTTGGCGGCATGATTAGGTGACCAAACCTCTCCTTGTGAAATTTTCTAGACATTGCAAATAATGCTATCTAATAATATTATTCAAATAATATGAATTATTGATCGATAATGGAGATAATGTGCGATGACAATTATTGAACAATGATAATATAAAATATCAATAGCGACAATTATTGAATCAATAAAATAAAATATTGAGCGATAATTCTTGTGAAAATTATTGAGTAGTGCCTTCTTACGTAAGGATCGATAATTCAAATCTTTGTGCAATCTGGTGTGTCTTCTTTGTCTGACCGCCAGCGTATTCGTATTTTAACCATAGGGTATTCCAACGATCTTAACTTGGTAACAACTACTGTAGTTATTTTTAACCAACTTATATTTGTCGTTTTTCTTGACCAATCGCTTTCAGTTATGGGGCCCACACATTTTGCGCGTGGTCGATACGAATATTCCCCGACGATGCGAATATTCCACGACCAAAAACGAATATTCCCAGAGCAAAAATGAATATTTATAACCACTTGCTTATTTTGAAATATTTGCGTATTTAACCCTTAACTATCCACATTAATCAAATCAACCCTTACTATTTCAAAATAATAAATAAAGGAAATTCCTTTTTATTTAAAAAATTTGAGGTCTTACAACCTCCCTCCTTATGAAATTTCGTCCTCGAAATTGACGACGTACACAGTGTTTGAAAAGGTGAGGATACCTCGCTTTCATTTCCGTTTCAATTCGGTCATTTCCTCTATAGCATGATTCCTCCACAAAACTTTAACTTGTGGTATGACCTTTCTTGGCGTGGGACATGCTCCTTCCTATCCAAGATCTTGTGGTACCTCCTCATACGTTAAGTCTTTGACTATCTCTCGTCCGGTTCTAACTTCAATAACGTGGTTCGGGTCTTTCACATATTTCTGAAATGCGGATATGTGAAACACATTATGAACACGAGACATACTCGGAGGTAATGCAAGTCTATAGGCTACATTTCCTACTCGGTCGAGAATTTGAAATGGACCGATAAATCGTGGATTGAGCTTTCCTCTCTTCCCAAATCTTGTAACTCCCTTCCATGGAGCAACTCGTAACAATACATGATCCCCTACATTAAATTCCACGTCCTTTCGATGAAGATCCGCATAACTCTTTTGTCGATCTTGTCTTGGTTTTTATATCGTTGTCGAATCATTTGGATCTTTTCGGTGAGTCATACGTCTTAACTCGGGTCCCAACAATGTTGCTTCACCCATCTCATCCCAACATATTGGAGAAGCGACATTTTTCGTCCATATAATGCTTGAATGGAGCCACACCTATACTTGCACGATAAGCTGTTGTTGTAGGAGAATTCCACTGATGGTAAATACTTATCCCAAGCGCCCTTGAAGTCTAGAACACGAGTCTTAATAAATCTTCAAGAGTTTGAATAGTCCTCTACGATTGTCCGTCTGGTTTGGGGATGGTATCTTAGAACTAAATCGCAAATCCGTGCCCATAGCTTTTTGCAAGCTAACCCAAAATCTTGAAGTGAATCTTGGGTCACGATCCGAAACTATGGATACAGGCATGCCATGCAACCTCACAATCTCATTTACGTACATACTAGCAAGGCGTTAAAGGATATAAGTCTCCGTATCGGCAAGAAAATGAAAGCGAGACTTGGTTAATCTATCAACAATAACCCAAATAACATTGATGCCTTGAGAAGCCGTAGGAAGACCCGTAACGAAATCCATAGTAATGTGTTCCCACTTCCATTAGGAATCTCAAGTGGTTGCAGCGGACCCTTAGGTACTAGATGCTCCGCCTTTACCGTTGGCAAGTTAAACACATTGAGATAAACTTTGCAATCTCTCTCTTCATATTGTTCCACCAAAATGTATGTCAAAGATCACGATACATTTTAATACTTCGAGGATGGATTGCAAATGGTGTATTGTGTGCCTCCATCATAATCTTGTACTTCAAATCGAGGTCGTTAGGAACACAAAGTCTAGAGTGGACTCAAGTATTCCTTCTTCATCAATTCTTGCTTAGGAATAGCTCCTTCTTGTACTTTCTTCTTCATGCGCATCGGCTCGGATTCGGTGGCTTGAGCAACCTTAACTTTTTCTATTAAAGTTGGCTCTGTCGTATACTTGACATCATCGCTTTTCGTTCCGCATATGATCTTCTACTCGGCGTGTCGCCTACCACGTTCGCTTTTCGAGGATGGTATTGAATAGTGTGGTCGTAGTCTTTCAATAGCTCGAGCCAACGTCATTGCCAAGCATGTTGAGTTCTTTTGAGTGAAGAAATATTTAAGACTTTTATGGTGCGAATATATCTCCACTTTCTCCCCATATAGATAGTGCCTCCATATCTTTTAGCGTGAAAGCGACTCACGCTAACTCTAGATCATGAGTAGGATAATTCCTCTCATACTCTTTAAGTTGTCATGAGGCATAGGCTATGACTTTCCACGTTGCATGAGAACACATCCTAACCCTTTGCACGAAGCATCGTTTGTAGATAACAAATCCATCAAGAACCGAGATGGTATTGTTAGAACAGTCTTAGAAATAAGTCTCCTCTTAAGCTCTTGGAAACTCTTCTCGCATTCTTCGCTCCAAAGCGAATTTTGTATCCTTAGGAGTTAATTTGGGTTAATGGAGTAGCGATTAGAAAACCCTTCCACGAATCTCCGATAATAACCGGTAAGCCCAAAAAATAACGTACTTGATCCGCAGGCTTGGTTGCTCCAACTTTGTATTGCTTGATCTTCGTTGGGATCAGCAGATACTCCATGTTTTGACACCACGTGCCTAAGAAATGCTACTTCCTCAAGCGAACTCGTATTTCTTCAATTTGGCATATAGTTTGTTTTCACGAAGCCTTTGGAGTACCAAACTTCAAATGGTGCTCATGATCTTCACGACTTTTGGAATATATGAGGATGTCATCAATAAAAAAACAACAAAAAGCGATCCAAATATTCCTTGAATACTTGGTTCATCATATCCATGAAAGCTGCGAGGAGCATTAGTCGGTCAAAGAAGACATGACTATGAATTCATAATGCCGTCATGGGGAGTTCTAAAGTGGGTCTTTGGAATATCCTCGGTTCTAATCTTGGTGATGATATCCGAGCGAAGATCGATTTTGAAAAGAATTGTGCCTTGCAAATTTGGTCAAACAAGTCATCAATGAGGTAAAGGATACCTATTCTTGATGGTGACATGGTTCAATTCTCGATAGTCAATACAAAGTCGCATACTCCGTCTTTCTTCTTTCTGAATAAAGCAGAGCACCCCAAGGAGATGTCTTGGGGACGAATGAAACCGATGTCCAATAATTCACGTAGTTGGACCTTTAACTCCTGAAGTTCAATAGGAGCCATTCGATATGGGGTTTTAGAAATGGGCTTTGTGCGGAGTTCAAGATCAATAAAGAATTCAACTTCACGTTACGGGGTAGGCCAAGGAAGTTCTTGAGAAATCGTCGGAAAATCAATAACAACGGGAATATTATTCAAATTTGGCGTGTCTTTATTCAAATCCATAACATGGGCTAAGAAAGCTTGACATCCGTTTTTCAATAAATGAATAGCTTTATGATTAGATATAGCGTTGATTGATTTTAATGGTTTAGTTGCTTGAATTAAATCTGAGGTTGGTTAGGAATATGAAAACTAACAACCTTACGAAAACAATCAATTTTGGCATGATGAGTAGTTAACCAATCAATCCCTAAAATCACATCAAAAGCAAGTATCTTTAAAGAGATAAGGTCAACGAAGTAAGGTAATGGTGCCAACTTGAATCAAACAAGATTTATAAGCGGTGGATGTGATGAAAGTTTCTCTAGCGGAGTTTCCACAGATAGATCAAAGTCTAATTTCTCTCGAGTCAAGTTTAAGCGTTGAGCACATGCGGGAGAGATAAATGAATGGGTAGCAGGTATCAAGTAAGGTATAAACTTCGCAAGAATTTATAAATAGCTTACCGTGATCACCTCGTTTGGGTTCCTCGCATTATGACCGAATACAACAAACGCTCTTCCGGAATCGTTGACTTTGACTTTTACAGGACGGTCTTTTGAGTCACCGCCCCATTGAACTAGGTTTCGCTTAAAGTACAATCTCGAAAGCGATATGTCCTTCCTTTCCACAACTATAGCATACCTTGAGCTGTTGTGGGCGGTTTGACCGATATGTCCCTCTTTTCCGCATTTTGTAGCATATAATGGGTGGTCGTTTCTCCTCCTTAGAACCGATTCTTCTTAAGACCTTTATCGTCTTCACATAGTCGTTGTTAAATCTCCTCTTTTAAAATCTCCTCCTCGACTTCGCTTCTTACGATTTCATGACCATGATTACCACCGAGTGGTAACCATTTTTGTCCATCTGTTTCTTTCTATTTGGTTATCATTATTACATTGATCGCTATCTACGAGTACGATCTGGTTGTGGTCCCTCGATTGGCCGTACTTTCGTTATCTCATTTCTAATAATTGAGCCCTGACACAACATCTGAATAAAGAAAGTTTATGAGAAATGAGATCTTGGCGTATCTTGGGGTTTCAAACCTCTAAGAAACATCCGCATCATCGTTCCTCATTCTCCACCAAATGAGGTCTGAACACGGATAACTCTGCAAACTTTGCCTCGTCTTTGAGACCTTGGTCATGTTGTTTTGCTCTAATCGATGAACTCCACTTCCTTCATATAGACGAACACTTTCGGGAAAGTATTTGTCATTAAATAGTCTCTGAAACGTCTCCCAAGACATCTTTGAGTGCGGCTAGATGGAGTGCGCTTCACAGACTCCCACCGATGGTCTGCCTCGCCACGGAACATAAAGGTGGCGAATGGAACCTTCTGTTCTCCGTGCATCCCAAGACATCGAATATCTTGGTAATTTGTTTGACCCATGTTTTCGCCGTGATCGGATCTGGCTTTCCCTTAAATTCGGTGGTCCTGACTCTTTGAAGCGCTTGTTGTGACAACCCGTGAATTGTTATCATTTCCTCCTCGTATTTTGAACACGAGTCTCCCTCAAATCGATTTTGCGTATGACCGCTAAAAAGCTTCTAAACATCCCCTCGTTCATCATCTCGCTTTCGGTGGTGTTGTTCACGGGAGGAACATTGCCTGACTGTTGCACGTTCTCCTCGTTGGTAAATACAGGCATCTCCACGGTCTCATTTACTCCCTTTGTTAATATTCTCGTTCGACATTCTCAAATCTTGTCATAAAACAAGGGTTAATTAAGGAAATCAATATATCACATAATATCCCTATATCTTGACCAACTAACAAATAAGCTTAGTAGTAGGACACACTTAGCGAAGGATTTACTCGTCTCTCCCTCCTAGTTCTATTCCCGATCTCCGCCAGGAGATCATATCCCTAAGCTCGATACCAAGTTGTGGCGCCCCAAAATAGGTATACATCACCCATTCTAAGTTGTCGATACATGGTGCAGAAACAACTATAACTTTATTATTACAACGAAGAAAGCTGTGAGTTTAAATACAAATATTATCTTCAGACAATATTTATACTCAAATAAATCCTCATCACATTTATTGATACATTATTTTACAAAAATGGTGAGAACTACTAAACAATCCTTTCTAAAACCTTCATTCCATACCCAGGCTACGTGCTTTTTATTTATATTCTCGCCTCCACGAGAAGAATGGAACAAAAAGGAAAAGGGTGAGCTCAACTAGCTCGATAAAGAATATTATGACTAAGATAATATACAACAAATTATCGTTAGTCTTCAACAGGGAAAAATTTAATAGAATCTGATAGACAACAAGTTTTAGGATCAATATTCGCATTGAAATAATAATTCATAGAAGAGTTACGTAGAGAATGAAATCTACTATAATCTATGAATTTAACGATCCATCATCAATATTTTATCCTGTAACATCAATCAATATTCATCTCAAATCAAACATTCATCTTTGCACTACTGGGCGAAAAGATATTCATCGATCGGTCATGTTCATCTCAACACTGTTCATCTTTGCACTTTCTGAGGCCAAAGATATTCATCGATTAGTCGTGTTCATTTAAACACTGTTCATCTTTTGCACTACTGAGCCAAAGATATTCTTGAAATCATTCATCTTTGCACTACGGGCCAAAGATATTCAATAATATCATCATTTAAGACCGAGGATGATGAAAATATTTTTAAAGAAGCGAATCCGGTGAAACAAAATGACAAGGATTAAGGATTAATGATTCGTACTTTGTTTTATCCATGTCCAACAATACCTCAAAAATAATCATAGTGGTGTAAAATTCAAGAATGATCAAAACATGGATCTGATCAAAGCTAGTATCCGGAATAGATATTTTAGACGAAAAGAAGAAATTTTATTTTTCGATTGAATAGTCGTATATCGTGAATAGTCTTGAGTATCGTGAATAGTGCGAGTATCGTGAATAGTAACTCAGACACCAAAAGGTAGAAATTCCAAAAAAAAACATTTTCACGCAACATGCATGAATAGTACTGCGTGAATAGTAACTTCGTGAATAATAACTCATGAATAGTAACTTTCGTGAATAGTAACTCATGAATAGTAACCCAGAACATGATGAAAAGTTCCAAATTTGATAAAACTTCAAATCAACATTTCAAAGATAATGATATTGAAGAAATAATATCATTCTGAAAAAAATAATATCCCTTACCTCAAAGAATCGATATGCCGGAAGGAAAATCGGGAAGTGATCTTTGAATGAAACTTATCTTGAACAAACAACTCTCAAAGTATCTAAATACTCACAAAATACGCTCGATAATATAGAGAGAGAGAAAACTTTGTTTACGGTGTGATTTTCAATTCTAACTTAGCCTCTATTTATAGGAAAATGTTAGCCGTAGAAAGCGAGACTTGACACCTACACGATGGCTTTACACCGCTACTATTGCCACCCACCACATTTGAAATAAAATTCAAGACATTTTTTTCACCAACCACAAGTGGGGCCCACTCAATTCTAGAATTTTCCACCAAAATCAATTATAAACCTAATTTAGAATCGGACACCTCTTAAAATTCATAACAAATCATTCGTGAATTTTAACGGTTCAAAATTTGTGGACATATACTCAACTTATGTATGTATAACATACCCAAAAATTACCACAATCTAACTATTGGGATTAAAAATTATAACCCCATAATATATCTCAAAACCCACGATTTAATTTTTAATACCTCTAATCCAGATAAAATATTGATAAAACACCTCAACATAATTTCTTCATTTATAACCACATAAATAAATCCATCATTTATATCCACATAAAATAAATATTTCTTTATCATATGAATCAATAATTAATTATTCACAAATAATATTCTGAGAATCACAATTATTATAACCAAAGTCGTTTCAGGAAAGAGGGGCTTTCAGATAAGGATTTTCTCCTTCTTGCAAGCATGATTAGGTGACCAAACCTCTCCTTGTGAGAATTTTTTAGACATTGCCAATAATGCTATCTAATAATATTATTCAAATAATATGAATTATTGATCGATAATGGAGATAATATGCGGTGACAATTATTGAACAATGATAATATAAAATATCAACGCAATGAATTATTGAATCAATAAAATAAAATATTGAGCGATAACTCTTGTGAAAATTATTGAGTAAGTGCCTTCTACGTAAGGATCAATAATTCAACAATCTTTACATGCAATCTCAGGTATCTTTCATGCGACCACGCGTATTCTTGTATTTTAACCACCGGGTATTCAAGCGGTCTTACTTGATAATAACTACGCCATTATTTTTAACCAACTTATATTTGTCGTTTTCTTCAACCAATCGCTTTCAGTTATGGGGCCCACACATGGTCATGCTACATGGTCGTCATTACGAATATTCCCGACGATGCATTGAATATTCCACTACCAAACGAATATTCCCCGACAAAAATGAATATTTATAACCACTTGCTTATTTTGAAATATTTGCGTATTTAACCCTTAATTATCCACATTAATCAAATCAACCCTTACTATTTCAAAATAATAAATAAAGGAAATTCCTTTTTATTTAAAAAATTTTGGGGTCTTACATATTCTATTAGATTTTTCCCTGTTGGAGACTAACGATAATTTGTTGTATATTATCTTAGTCATAATATTCTTTACTGGGCTAGTTGAGCTCACCCTTTTCCTTGTTGTTCCATTTTTCTTCTCAGGATGCGAGAATGTAGCGAGTACTAATCGGGGTTTGGAATGAAGGTTCTAGAGAGTGTTGTTTAGTAGTCCTCACCATTTTTGTAAAATAATGTATCAATAATTATGATGGGGATTTATTTGCGTGTGGATATTGTCTAGATGGCAATATCTGTATTTAAACTCACAATTTATATGTTGTAATAATAAAGTTGTAGTTATTTCTGTACCATGTATTTGGCGACTCAGAATGGGTTGGATGGAATGGACCTATTTTGAGGGCGTCACAGTATTGGTTATTGATGCTTACGTAAGAAGTCACTCAGTTATACTCAATTATTGCTACAGTAATTGTTGCATCATATCTCTCATATTATTGATTCAATTATTGTCAGTATCATCTGCATTATATGCTATTTTATTAAATCAATAGTTGAGATGACAAAGTTATTCATATTATTAAATTGCAATATTTACAATGTCTGGAAGTTATGTCAAGGAGAGGTTAGATAATCTAATTCTTGCGCATGATAGGAGAAATCCTTATCGGAAAGCCCCCTCTTTCCTGGGAACAACCTGGTTGTTAAATATTGTGAGTTATGATATTAATGATGGATAAGTTCGTGTTGATTAAAGATAAGTTCTATTCACGAGTTACTATTCACGAGTTACTATTCATGAGTTACTATTCACGAGTTACTATTTACAAGTTTCTATTCATGAGTTACTATTCACCCAATTACTATTCACTCTAGTATTGTGCATTCGGGTATTTGGGTACAATATTATTCCATGAGGAGATGTGCTAATTTTTCAGACCGTTGGTTGAAGTTATATTAGTGAATCATTATGGACCGCTGGTGGAAAGTTATAATAGTGAATTAATATGGATCGCTTATTTAAAGTTTTAATAGTAAATCAGTATGGACCGTTGCTTTAAGTTTTAATAGTAAATCGATCTGGATCGTTCGTTTAAAAGTAAATCTATCTGGACCGTTCATGAATTAGTTATTATTCAATCCATTCTTCTATAAACAGAAGCTCATTCCTTCATTATTTCTTACAAATTCACTGAAACTCTAGAGAGAGAAATTATAGAGAGAAAGAAGAAGAGTATTCTGCTACTTCACTACTTCTATATCCAGTTTCTTTTACGGTAAGGGGTGTTATTCTTTCTTATTCATGAAGAGAACTTAGGTTATTCCATTCTTATTTATTCTATTGGAATAACCTGTATACACGATATACCCTATACATAACTTTGTATCTGTGGCGTAATTCTGTACTTAGTGAAATCCTTATGTTATTCCATTCTTTATTATTACATCGGAATAACTCAGATATCTGTGACATACCTATACATAACTTTGTATACATGGCATACCTGTACTTGATGAAATCCTTATGTTATTCCATTCTTATTTATTCTATTGGAATAACTTTGTGTCTGTGGACTCCCTATACTTGGTGAAATCCTTATGTTATTACATTCTTTATTATTACATTGGAATATCACATGCGTGTGTGTGTTTTATCTGGGACTGATTCCATCTTTATTATTACATCTTTATTATTACATGCGTGTGTTTTACAGGACACTGGTTCCGTCTTTATTATTACGTTGGAATTAATTACATCATGCTAAGTACCGCATGCATGGTGGGTTCTTTTGTTATTCCATTCTTTATTATACTCAGTTGGTTAAAGTTTTGACTTCTATACTCCATGAAATTAGTAGAATATCCTTGATATTTGCGCTTCATCTAGTATCTTTTCATGGAAATATTCTTCTTAGCATTCTTGAATTTTACTCTACAAAAGAAGTATCATGTTGACAATTTGGACGTTATTGGCTCCTGAACAAATTAATTCGTGAACTTGTTTTATTAAATTCTTATATCATTGTCATCATCCTCATGTTTATATTTTTTGAAAGTCATCTGTGGCCTGTAGTGCATAGATGGACTTGGTATGATTATGACCAGGGATTATTCGGTATAATCATGACCGTAATGTTACAAATGATGTGATAAAAGTCCTCATTGGCCCGTAGTGCATTGATGGACAGTTGTTGGCATGATCATGACCCTTAATGAATACACGAATATCCTTGGCCCGTAGTGCATGGATAATTTATGGTCGTGACCCTAAAGAATATCCTTGGCCGTAGTGCAGGGGTGATTCGATGATGTGGATTATTTATTAAGCTGAGTCCCAGCGATAAAAAGGATCAAAACCTTTTAAATCATAAAATATAGTAGATTTTATTCTCTACTTGACTCTTTTAATGGATTGCTTGTTCATTGCAGATTAAACTTGTTGTCTATTGTATTTTATCGGTTTAACATTGTTGAGGGCTAATGATAATTTATCTGCATTATCTTAGTCATAATATTTCTTCTTGGGCTAGTTGAGCTCACCCTTTCTTTCTTTGTTCTCTTGTGAAATGAGAGCGTAGCGAGGGACTAGTCGGGGGACGGAGTGATGGTCCGGATGATAGTATTAGTAGTCCTCACTATTACATTAAATAGTGTAACAATAAATGTAATGAGGACCTGAATTTGAGTTTGTATACTGTCTATGAGGACTCCATTGAGAATGGATATTGTCTAGAAGGCAATATTCTTGTTTAAACTCTCAGTTTATGTTTTGTCGTATTTTACACGACAGTTGTATAATTCTGTTGTATTCGATTTTTGTAGCATATATTTGGCGACTCAAGATGGGTAATGTATACCTATTTTGGGGGCGTCACACATAGTGTTGCATAGTGTTGCATAGTGCCTACATAGTGTTGCATAGTAAAATCTTTTTATATAAAACAAAATACTTTTATAAAGTTATTTATTTTATTAGGCAATAATTAGAATATATTATATTTTATTTAAAAGATTTTGCTTTAATTATGGATAAAATCTCGATTAAAGTAAATCAATGCGGACCGTTCATGAGTTAGTTACTATGCAATCCATTCTTCTATAAATAGAAGCTCATTCCTTCATTATTTTATTACGAATTCACTGAAACTCTAGTGAGAGAAATTATAGAGAGAAAGAAGAAGAGTATTCTGCTACTTCACTACTTCGATATCAAGTTTCTTTTATGGTAAGGGATATCATTATTGTGTAAGGGATATTATTTGTTGTACCTGTAAGGGGTATTATTTCTTTTATATTCATGAAGAGAACTTCTGTTATTCCATCTTTATTATTCTGTTGGAATAACCTGTATACGCGGGCTACCCTATACTTGGTGATATTCTTCTATTATTCCATTCCTTATTATTATGTTGGAATAACCTATAAATGCAAAGTACTGCATACATAGTGAAATTCTTCTATTATTCCATTCTTTACTATTATGTCGGAATATCCTGTCTGTGCTTTACGCCGGACCTGGTTCCATTATTTATTATTTTGCATTTAATATTCTGTCGAAATATCCATCGCTTGTGAATTTCACGACGACGATTCCATTATTTATTATTTCGCATTTATTATTACGTTGGAATATCCTATCGATTGTGAATTTCACACGACTGGTTAGTTATTCATTATTACATTGGGAATAACACATGCATGCGGTCTCTATCGCATGCATGATGAATTCTTCTGTTATTCCATTCTTTATTATTCTGTTGGAATAACCTGTCTATGTGGATTGCCACGTGCATGGTGAATGATCCTTTGTATTCATTCCTTATTAAATTGTGGAAAATATCTATTTACGTTGATTATGATGAGAGTCATAATAAAAGCATTGGATTGATGAAAATCATGGGTATATGAAGTATTAGTAAGTGTTATGATGAGTTATGTTGGTTATTATGTGAAAACATGAAAGTTTCTTAGAAATCACAAAGGGTTAAAAATCGCATTTTGTAAAAAGCGTAACATGAAATTCAATTGACCATATCTCCTATTATATTTTGAATTTTTGAGTGTGGTCAAGTCCTAGAGTTAGATCTATGATTTACCTAACTTATCCAAGTGGAATCAATGGAAAAGGTGTTGTAGATTTTCGTGTGAACTAATTTTAGCAAAAATTGAAACTAAAAATTTCCAAAAGTTTGCTTTGCCATGCTTTTAGAGAGGCTGTTTCGACCACTTAAATTATGTGAGAAAAATTTTGGCCTTTTGGGACATGAAAGTATACGGTATAAAGTACCTCTGTCCAAAAAATGAGCTCATTCAGACTTAAAATGAGCAAGTTATGACCATTTCAATATTTAGGTTTTTCGACGAAAAATGCTATAATCGGAGTTCTATAACTCCGATGACCATGAAATTTAAAGCTGAAACTCACGTTAACATGTGTAAGATTATGCCAAGATTTGGGAATTTTGGAGTTAAACTTGAGGTAGCTAATTTCTTAAGGAATTAATTGAAATTGATTTTTGAAAAATAGTAAATGAATTTTAAAAATTAAGAAAAAATATATGTTCATTATGGGACTATATTATGTTAAATTCCAGAAAAGAAATATTTTGGGAACTGATTTGGTATTTTTCATGAAAATAGTTTAGTTACGAACATATGAGTTAAATATGTTATATGAAGTAACAAAGTTGAAAAATAGGATTTTATAGCTTGGAAATCCTATATAAGGTATATGTAGATTGTTGATAAAGGATTTGATCATTGATGATGAAATCTTATGAATATGACATTTTGAATAAATACATTATTTGATAAAGTGTAAACAATTGAAATAAATTATTTATAAGTTTAAGAGGTGATTAAAATATTGTTATTATATTTACAATATTAGATTATGAGTTATTTAAGTGATGGATAATAATTGGATAAAATTAAAGTCTTTAATATTTATCCTTATTTTAGTTTGATTAATGCTTATATCATTGTCATCATCCTCATGCTTATATTGTGATGAAAGTTATCTTTGGCTTACGTGTGAAGATGGGCTGTTGTTTATTGAATTACATATCTTTGGTTTATGTGCAAAGATGGATTGTTGATTATTGGTTTTATTGTTGTATATTTTTGGCTTACGTGCAGAGATGGACTTGGTATGATTATGACCAGGGATTATTCGGTATAGTCATGACCATTGATGATTTAATGAATATCCTTGGCCCGTAGTGCAGGAATGATTCGATGATGTGGTCTATTTATTAAGCTGAGTCTTAGCGATAAAAATTGATAAAAACCTTTTAAAACATAGAAGATAGTAGATTTTATTCTCTACTTGACTCTTCTAATGAATGGCTTGTTCCGCTGCAGTTAAACTTGATGTCTATTATATTTTATCAGTTTAACATTGTTGAAGACTAATGATAATTTATTTTGCGTTATCTTAGTCATAATATTTCTTAGTGGGCTAGTTGAGCTCACCCTTTCCTTCACTGCTCTCTTCAGGAAATAAGAATATAGCTGGGACGAGTCAGGGAACGGAGTGACGATCCAGATGATAGCATTAGTAGTCCTCACTATTCTATTAAATAGTGTGACAATAAATGTAACGAGGACTGAATTTGAGTTTGTATACTGTCTATGAGAACTCCATTGAGAATGGATATTGTCTAGAAGGCAGTATTCTTGTTTAAACTCTCAGTTTATGTTTCGTCGTATTGTACACGACAGTTGTATTATTAAGTTATATTTTATATTTTTGTACCATGTATTTGGCGAGCCAAGATGGGTGATGTATACCTAATTTTGGGGCGTCACAGTTGGTATCAAAGCTTAGGGATATGATCCCTGGCTGAGATGTGAGATAAGAACTAGGAGGGGAGAGACGGGGAATTTCTTCGCTAGTATGACCTACCTAAGTTTATTTGGTATTTAAATTGTCGATCAGAGTATAGAGATAATATATTTTAACCCTTGTTTTGTGGCAGTATTTGAAAATGGCGTCCGAAAATGTTAAGATAAGCAATGAAGCACATGAGACCATTGAGACACCTTTAATCACTAATCAGGTTAATGTGATGTCAGATGAAGAAGGAATTAGAGATATCTACGTGGTAAGTGAAGAACTAATAGTTGCACCCGAGCTAGTTGCAGAGGTAGCAGCTGAGAGTGAGGAAGAAAAGGAAGAAGAGGAACCTGAGGAGAATTGGTTAGAAGAAGCTTATAATCAAAATTTAGAATTTTAAAATCTTATTCATGAGTTAGAAGAGCAGGCTGAAGAATGGCAGGCGGTCGTGGAGCAAAGAGATGTAACAATTCAAAATTTTGTTACCCGATGTGCGATGCTTGAACAGAAGCACTCTTTGGCAGAGTATAAGATATTAGAACTGAAATCTGAGAATGCTTTGATCAAAGATCTTATGAAAGCAGAAACAACTGAACGAAGGAGAATAGATGATGCATGGGTAAAAGCCGCACGACGCGTAGATATTGCAGAAAAGAACGACAGATCCAATAAAGCCAAAATAGATTGAAATGGATTTTGCTTTTTGGACAACAATTGGGAAAATCCAACATCAAATTCGGAATTACCCTGTGCATAGCGCTCAACCCCAATTTGATATGGATCGGAGAATAATGATTCAAATCATGGATCAGGAATGTGAAGAAGCACTTAAGGGTGGAATGTACCCTATAGCAAAGTCAAATCCGATAGTTTAAGTGAGAGCGTTTGTCAAGAAACCCGAACGAAGTTATTACGGGTAAGTTAATTATAAACTCTTGCGAAGTCTATATCTTATTCGATACTAGTTCTACCCACTCTTGTATTTCACCTAGTTGTGTTCAACGTTTAAATTTGACTCCTGAGAAGTTAGACTTTGACTTATTGGTTGAAACTTTGTTAGGAGAAACTTTCGTTACCTCCACTGTTTATAAATCTTGTTTTAAATCGACACTTTCACGTTACCTGTCGATCTTATCTCTTTGAAAATATTTGCCTTTGATGTGATTTTAGGAATCGATTGATTAACTACTCATCATATTTATATTTTGTTGAAAGTCATTTATGGCCTGTAGTGCATAGATGGACTTGGTATGATTATGACCAGGAATTATTCGGTATAATCATGACCGTAATGTTACAAATGATGTGGTAAAAGTCATCTTTGGCCCGTAGTGCATAGATGGACTTGGTATGATTATTACCAGGGATTATTCGATTATAATCATGGTAGTAATTGAAAAACACGAATATCCTTGTCCCGTAGTGCATGGATAATTCGCGGTCGTGATACTATTAAGCTGAGTCTCAGCATTATTGGTTTTACAATTGTATATCTTTTTCCTGTAGTACAAAGATGAACTGTTGATTATTGGATATACTGTTGGCCTGTGGTGCAAAGATGAATTATTAATGAATATCTTTGGTCGTATTACAAAGATGAATTTAATGTTTTCGACGATAAAGGTATTCAAGGTATCCTCACCTCTTCATCATACCAGGTATGTACGTAAATTTCGAGGGCAAAATTTCATAAGGAGGGGAGATTGTGAGACCCCAGATTTTACGAATAAAGATTTAATTTTCTCGAAATATTTTTTTATATTATGGTATGGATTTGAGATAATGTCATAGTTGTGGGTAGTAATTATAAATTTTACAAAGTATGCAAGTTGTTGTATTATATTCGATTGGTCGGGGAATATTCTTTGTGTCGGGGAATATTCGTACGACGACACAATCATTGGTGGACCCCACAACGGAATTATTGTTGAATTGAGAAAACGACAAAAATATTTTTATGAAAATAATGGCGGAAGTTTTACCATTAATACTGTTGAACTACTCGGTAGTAAAAATACGAGAATACGTGTGGTTGTATAGTAGCTTGTACGGTATTGATTATTAATGCTTACGTGATAAGTCACTCGGTTTTGTTTTATTAGTATTATTAATGTAATAAAAGCAGAAAAACTTTTTATATAAAGCGTAATACTTTTATAAAGTTATTCGTTTTATTTAGGCTAATAGTAAAATCTTTTTATATAAAACATAATACTTTTATAAAGTTATTCGTTTTATTAGATAATAATTAGATTATATTATATTTTATTATGATAGTGTTGCGTAGTGTTGCGTATAGTGTTTTGCATAGTAAAATCTTTTAATATAAAACAAAATACTTTTATAAAGTTATTTGTTTTCTTAGGCAATAATTAGAATATATTATATTTTATTTAAAAGATTTTGCTTTAATTATGGACCGTCCGATTAAAGTAAATCAATCTGGACCGTTCATGAGTTAGTTACTATGAAATCCATTCTTCTATAAATAGAAGCTCATTCCTTCATTATTTTCTTACGAATTCACTGAAACTCTAGAGAGAGAAATTATAGAGAGAAAGAAGAAGAGTATTCTGCTACTTCACTACTTCGATATCAAGTTTCTTTTATGGTAAGGGATATCATTATTGTGTAAGGGATATTATTTGTTGTACCTGTAAGGGGTATTATTTTTTTTGTATTCCTGTCTGTGCTTTACGCCGGACCTGGTTCCATTATTTATTATTTTGCATTTAATATTCTGTCAGAATATCCTGTCGGTGTGAATTTCACCTGACCTGATTCCATTATTTATTATTTCGCATTTATTATTCTGTTGGAATATCCTGTCGGTGTGAATTTCACCTGACCTGGTTCCGTTATTCATTATTACATTGGGAATAACACATGCATGCGGTCTCTATCGCATGCATGGTGAATTCTTACGTTATTCCATTCTTTATTATTCTATTGGAATAACACATACATGTGGATTGCCACGTGCGTGGTGAATGATCCTTTGTATTCATTCCTTATTAAATTGTGAAAATATCATTTACGTTGATTATGATGAGAGTCATAATAAAAGCATTGGATTGATGAAAATCATGGGTATATGAAGTATTAGTAAGTGTTATGATGAGTTATGTTGGTTATTATGTGAAAACATGAAAGTTTCTTAGAAATCTGAAGGTTAAAAAATCGATTTTGGTAAAAGCGTAACATGAAATTCAATTGACCATATCCACTATTATATTTTGAATTTTTTGAGTGTGGTCAAGTCCTAGAGTTAGATCTATGAATTACCTAACTTATCCAAGTGGAATCCTTTGGAAAAGGTGTTGTAGATTTTAGGTGTGGTGATTTTAGCAAAGAAATTCGGCGAAAATTTCAAAAGCTCTACTACCATGATTTTAGAGGGGCTGTTTCGGCCACTTAAATTATGAGAAAATTTTCAGCCATTTGGGACATGAAATTATACGGTATAAAGTACCTCCTGTCAAAAAATGAGCTCATTCCGACTTAAAATGAGCAAGTTATGACCATTTCAATATTTAGGTTTTTCTGACAAAAAATGCTATAACCAGGAGTTCTATGACTCAGATGACCATGAAATTTAAAGCTGAAACTCACGTTAACATGTGTAAGATTACGCCAAGATTTGGGAATTTTGGAGTTAAACTTGAGGTAGCTAATTTCTTAAGGAATTAATTGGAAATTGATTTTGAAAATTAGTAAATGAATTTTTAAAATTAGAGAAAAATATATGTTCATTATGGGACTATATTATGCTAAATCCCGGAAAAAAAATATTTTTGGGAACCGATTTGGTATTTTTCATGAAAATAATTTAGTTATGAACATATGAGTTAAATATGTTATATGAAGTAACAAAGTTGAAAAATAGGATTTTATAGCTTGGAAATCCTATATAAGGTATATATAGATTGTTGATAAAGGATTTGATCATTGATGATGAAATCTTATGAATATGACATTTTGAATAAATACATTATTTGATAAATTATAAACAATTGAAATAAATTATTTATAAGTTTAGGAGGTGATTAAAATATTGTTATTATATTAACAATATTAGATTATGAGTTATTTAAGTGATGGATAATAATTGGATAAAATTA
The DNA here is from genome assembly GCA_020205615.1 of Panax quinquefolius. Taxonomy (NCBI): domain Eukaryota; kingdom Viridiplantae; phylum Streptophyta; class Magnoliopsida; order Apiales; family Araliaceae; genus Panax; species Panax quinquefolius. The sequence continues at coordinate 7,263,133 of CM035159.1, forward strand.
AAGTTTTAATATTTATCCTTGTTTTAGTCTGATTAATGCTTATATCATTGTCATCATCCTCATGCTTATATTGTGATGAAAGTAATCTTTGGCTTACGTGCGAAGATGGGCTGTTGTTTATTGAATTACATATCCTTGGTTTACGTGCAAAGATGGATTGTTGATTATTGGTTTTATTGTTGTATATTTTTGGCTTACGTGCAGAGATGGACTTGGTATGATTATGACCAGGGATTATTCGGTATAGTCATGACCATTGATGATTTAATGAATATCCTTGGCCCGTAGTGCAGGAATGATTCGATGATGTGGTCTATTTATTAAGCTGAGTCTTAGCGATAAAAATTGATAAAAACCTTTTAAAACATAGAAAATAGTAGATTTTATTCTCTACTTGACTCTTCTAATGAATTGCTTGTTCCGATGCAGTTAAACTTGATGTCTATTATATTTTATCAGTTTAACATTGTTGAAGACTAATGATAATTTATTTTGCATTATCTTAGTCATAATATTTCTTACTGGGCTAGTTGAGCTCACCCTTTCCTTCACTGCTCTCTTCAGGAAATAAGAATATAGCTGGGACGAGTCGGGGAACGGAGTGACGATCCATATGATAGCATTAGTAGTCCTCACTATTCTATTAAATAGTGTGACAATAAATGTAACGAGGACTGAATTTGAGTTTGTATACTGTCTATGAGGACTCCATTGAGAATGGATATTGTCTAGAAGACAGTATTCTTGTTTAAACTCTCAGTTTATGTTTCGTCGTATTGTACACGACAGTTGTATTATTAAGTTGTATTTTGTATTTTTGTACCATGTATTTGGCGACCCAAGATGGGTGGTGTATACCTAATTTTGGGGGCGTCACAGAACCAGGTCCAGTGTAAAACACACAGACAGGATATTCCAACAGAATAATATAGATGGAACCAGGTTCGGTGTAAAACACACAGACAAGATATTCCAACAGAATAATAAAGAACGGAATAATAGTATAATCTCACCATGTATGTGGTTGTAAGACCCCGAAATTTTTTAAATAAAAAGGAATTTCCTTTATTTATTATTTTGAAATAGTAAGGGTTGATTTGATTAATGTGGATAGTTAAGGGTTAAATACGCAAATATTTCAAAATAAGAAGTGGTTATAAATATTCATTTTGTCGGGAATATTCGTTTGGTCGTGGAATATTAAGATCTTTGTCGGGGAATATTAAATGACGAAGCTGACCATATGTGGAGCCCATAACGGAAAGCGATTGGTTGAAGAAAGCGACAAATATAAGTTGGTTAAAAATAACTGGCGTAGTTATTTACCAATTAAGACCATTGGAATACCCGGTGGTTAAAATACGATGTCTGGCGTGGCACTGAAGAAGCTTTGCGGTATTACCGCATGCATTGTTGAATTATTGATCCTTACGTAAGAAGGCACTACTCAATAATTTTCACAGTGAATTCTTATTCAATATTTTATTTTATTGATTCAATAATTCTTTGCGTTGATATTTTATATTATTATTGTTCAATAATTGTCTTTGCACATTATCTCCATTATCGGATCAATAATTCATATTATTTAAATAATATTATTAGATAGCATTATTGGCAATGTCTAGAAAGTTACGTCAAGGAGAGGTTTGGTCACCTAATTGCGCCAAGAAGAGAGATCCTTATCGAAAGCCCCTCTTTCTGAGGAGCGGCTTTGGTTGTCATAATTGTGATTACGTAATATTATTTGTGAATAATTAATTATTGATTCATATGATAAAGAAATATTTATTTTATGTGGATATAAATGATGGATTTATTTATGTGGTTATAAATGAAGAAATTATTGTTGAGGTGTTTTATCAAGATTTTATCGGATTGGAGGTATTAAAAATCAAATCGGGGTTTTGAGATATATCATGGGGTTATAATTTTTAATCCGACCGTTGGATTGTGGTAATTTTTGGGTATGTTATACATACATAAGTTGAGTATATGTCCACAAATTTTGAACCAGTTAAAAATTCACGAATGATTTGTTATGAATTTTAAGAGGTGTCGATTCGGAAATTAGGTTTATAATTGATTTTGGTGGAAAATTCTAGAATTGAGTGGGCCCCACTTGTGGTTGGTGAAAAAATGTGCTGAATTTTATTTCAAATGTGGTGGGTGGCAATAGTAGCGGAGTAAAGCCATCGTAAAGAAGTCAAGTCTGCTTTACGGGCTAACATTTTCCTATAAATAGAGGCTAAGTTAGAATTGAAAATCACACGAAACAAAGTTTTCTCTTTCTCTCTCTATATTATTGAGCGTATTTTGTGAGTATTTAGATACTTTGAGAGTTATTTCAAGATAAGTTTCATTCAAAGATCACTTTGACCTTTCCTTAGAAATCTTGATTCTTTGAGGTAAGGGATATTATTTTTTTCGTAATGATATTATTTCTTCAATATCATTATCTTTGAAATGTTGATCTGAAGTTTTTATCAAATTTGGAACTTTTTTCATGCTCTGGGGTTACTATTTATGAGTTCTTATTCACGAGTTACTATTCATGAGTTACTATTCACGAGTTCTTATTCACGAGTACTATTCATGAAGCGTGAAAATGTTTTTTTTTTGTGGAATTTCTATCTTTTGGTGTTTGAGTTACTATTCACGATATCTGCACTATTTACGTATCTGAGACTATTCATCGAAAAATAAAATTTCTTCTTTTAGTTCAAAATATCTAATCGGATACTAGCTTTGATTGTATCCATGTTTTGATCATTCTTGAATTTTACACCACTATGATTATTTTTGAGGTATTGTTGGACATGGATAAAACAAAGTACGAATCATTAATCCTTAATCCTTGTCATTTTGTTTCCTTTGGATTCGTTCTTTAAAAATATTTTCATCATCCTCGGTCTTAAATGATGATATTATTGAATATCTTTGGCTGTAGTGATAAAAGATGAATGATTTCTGAAGAATATCTTTGGCACGTAGTGCAAAGATGAGCAGTGTTTAAATGAACATGACTAATCGATGAATATCTTTGGCTGTAGTAGTGCAAAGATGAGCAGTGTTGAGATGAACATGACCGATCGATGAATATCTTTGGCTGAGTGCAAAGATGAATGTTTGATTTGAGATGAATATTGATTGATGTTACTGAGGATAAAATATTGATGATGGATCGTTAAATTCATAGATTATAGTAGATTTCATTCTCTACGTAACTCTTCTATGAATTATTATTTCAGGCTTGAATATTGATCTCGAAACTTGTTGTCTATTGTATTCTATTAAATTTTTCCTGTTGAAGACTAACGATAATTTGTTGTATATTATCTTAGTCATAATATTCTCTTCTTGAGCTAGTTGAGCTCACCTTTTCCTTTTTGTTCCATTCTTCTCGGGAGGCGAGAATATAGCGAGTACAGTCGGGTATGGAATGAAGGTTTTTGAAAGGATTGTTTAGTAGTCCTCACCATTTTTGTAAAATAATGTATCAATAAATGTGATGAGGATTTATTTGAGTATAAATATTATCAGAAGATAATATTTGTATTTAAACTCACGATTTCTTGTTGTAATAATAAAGTTGTAGTTGTTTACGTACCATGTATTGACAACTCAAAGATAGGTGATGTATACCTATTTTGGGGGCGCCGCGGTTGGTATCGAGCTTAGGGATATGATCTCTGGCGGAGATCGGGGAATAGAACTAGGAGGGAGAGGCGAGTAAATCCTTCCGCTAGTGTGTCCTACCTAAGCTTATTTGTTAGTTGGTCGGTATATAGGGATATTATGTGATATATTGATTTCCTTAATTAACCCTTGTTTTATGACGAGTATTTGAGAATGTCGACCGAGAATATTAACAATGGAAATGAGAGCGTGGAGGCTCTGACTCACCAACGAGGAGAAGCGCAACAGTGGTGGCAATGTTCCTCCTGTGAACAACACCATTGAGCGATGATGATGACGAGGGGATGTTTAGAAGCTTTTTGCAGTTCATGCAAAATCGGACGAGGAAACTTCGTGTTCAAAATCTGAGGAGGAAATGATAGCAATTCACGGGTTGTCACAAACAAGCGATTCAAAGAGTTGGGACCACGAATTTAAGGGAAAACCAGATCCGATCATGGCGGAAACATGGGTCAAACAAATTACCAAGATATTCGATGTCTTGGGATGCATGGAGAACAGAAGGTTCCATTCGCCACCTTTATGTTAGTGGCGAGGCGGACAGATCGGTGGGAGTCTGTGAAGCGTACTCCATCCGTACCTTTTCAAGATGTCTTGGGAGAGCGTTTGAGAGACTATTTAATGACAAATACTTTCACGAAAGTGTTCGTATATGAAGGAAGTGGAGTTCATCAGATTAGAGCAAAACAACATGGCGGTGTCTCGAAGACGAGGCAAAGTTTGCAGAGTTATCCAGTTTGCACCTCATTTGGTGGAGAATGAGGAGCGTATGACGCGGATGTTTCTTTAGAGGTTTGAAACCGGCGATACGTCGGTATCTCATTTCTCATAAACTTTCTCTTTATTCAGATGTTTAAATGTGGCTCAATTATTAGAGCGAGATAACGAAATACGGTCAATTGAGGACCACAACGAGAGATCTTACCAGAGATAGCGATCAGCGAGAATAATGATAACCGGCGGAGAAAAAGCAGATGGACAAAAATGGTTACCACTCTGGTGGTAATCATGGTCATGAAAACGTAAGAAAGCAAGTCGGGGAGGAGATTTTAAAAAGAGGAGATTTAACAACGACTATGTGAAGACGACAAAGTCTGCGGTGACAAGAATCGGTTCTAAGGAGGAGAACGACCACCCATTATATGCTACAAATGCGGAAAAGAGGGACATATCAATCCGCCCCTAACAGTTCAAGGTATGCTATAGTTGTGGAAAGGAAGGACATATATTTCGAGATTATGCGGTATGGCGAAACCTAGTTCGGTGGGACGGTGACTCAAAAGATCATCTAGAAAAGTCAAAGTCAACGATTCCGGGAAGAAAGCGTTTGTTGTGGTGGTCATAATGCGAGAACCCAAACGAGGTGATCATGGGTAAGCTATTTATAAATTCTTGCGAAGTTTATACCTTACTTGATGGGGTGCATACCCATTCATTTATCTCTCCTGCATGTGCTCAACGTTTAAACTTGACTCAGGAGAAATTAGACTTTGATCTATCTGTGGAAACTCCGTTAGGAGAAACTTTCATCACATCCATCGTTTATAAATCTTGTTTGATTCAAGTTGGCACCATTACCTTACCCATTGACCTTATCACTTTAAAGATACTTGCTTATGATGTGATTTTAGGGATTGATTGGTTAACTACTCATCATGCCAAAATTGATTGTTTTCGTAAGGTTGTTAGTTTTCATATTCCGAACCAACTGTTATATTTAATTCAAGCAACTAAACCATTAAAATCAATCATTTGTCATATCTAATCATAAAGCTATTCGTTTATTGAAAAGCGGATGTCAAGCTTTCTTAGCCCATGTTATGGATTTGAATAAAGACACGTCAAATTTGAATAATATTCCTATTGTTATTGACTTTCCCGCGTATTTTTCGAAGAACTTCCGGTCTACCCCGTAAGCGTGAAGTTGAATTCTTTATTGATTTTGAACTGGTACAAAGCCCATTTCTAAAACCCCATATCGAATGGCTCTATTGAACTTCAGGAGTTAAAGGTCCAACTACTGAGGAATTGTTGGACGCCGGTTTCATCTCGTCTAGTACATCTCCTTGGGGTGCTCTGTTTTATTCAGTAAAGAAGAAAGAGCGGGAGTATGCGACTTTTGTATTGACTATCGGGGAATTAAACCATGTCACCATCAAGAATAGGTATCCTCACCTCGTATTGATGACTTGTTTGACCCGATTCTGAAAGGGCACAATTCTTTCAAAAATCGATCTTCGCTCGGATATCATCGGTTGAAGATTAGGCGAGGATATTCAAAGACCGACTTTAGAACTTCGGTGACGGGCATTATGAATTCATAGTCATGTCTTTCGGATGACTAATGCTCCCGCAGACTTTCATGGATATGATGAACCAAGTATTCAAGGAATATTTGGATCGATTCGTTGTTGTCTTTATTGATGACATCCTTATATATTCCAAAAGTCGTGAAGATCATGAGCACCATTTGAAAGTTGGTACTCCAAAGGCTTCGTGAAAACAAACTATATGCCAAATTGAAGAAATGCGAGTTCGGCTTGAGGAAGTAGCATTCCTTGGGCACGTGGTATCGAAACATGGAGTATCTCATTGATCCGCCAAGATTGAAGCAATACAAAGTTGGGAGCAACCAAGTTCGGTGGATCAAGTATCGTAGCTTTTTGGGCTTATTTGGTTATTATCGGAGATTCGTGGAAGGGTTTTTCTAATTGCTACTCCATTAACTCACTAACTCGGAAGGATACAAAATTCGTTTGGAATGAAGAATGCGAGAAGAGTTTCCAAGAGCTTAAGAGGAGACTTATTTTAAGACTGTTCTAACAATACCATCCGGTTCGGATGGATTTGTTATCTACAATGATGCTTGAGCAAAAGGGTTAGGATGTGTTCTCATACAACGTGGGAAAGTCATAGCCTATGCCTCGCGACAACTTAAAGAGTATGAGAGGAATTATCCTACTCATGATCTAGAGTTAGCGGCAAGCGATCGTTTTCGCACTAAAGATATGGAGGCACTATCTATATGGGGAGAAAGTGGAGATATATTCGGACCATAAAAGCCTTAAATATTTCTTCACTCAAAAAGAACTCAACACGCGCGGCAAATGACGTTGGCTCGAACTATTGAAAGACTACGACCACACTATTCAATACCATCCCGGTAAAGTTTAACGTGGTAGGCGGCGCATTGAGTAGAAGATCATATGCGGGAACGAAAGCGATGATGTCAAGTATACGGCAGAGCCAACTTTAATAGAAAAGTTAAGGTTGCTCAAGCCACCGAGGCTTGAGATAATCACGTATGAAGAAGAAAGTACAAGAAGGAGCTATTCCTAAGCGAGAATTGATGAAGAAGGAATACTTGAGTCCACTCTAGACTTTGTGTTCCTAACGACTACGATTTGAAGTACAAGATTATGATGGAGGCACACAATACACCATTTGCAATCCATCTGGAAGTACTAAAATGTATCGTGATCTTGACATACATTTTGGTGGAACAATATGAAGAGAGAGATTGCAAAGTTTATCTCAATGTGTTTAACTTGTCAACGTGTAAAGTGAAAGAGCATCTAGTACCTAAGGGTCCGTTGCAACCACTTGAGATTAGGAATGAAAGTGGGAACACATTACTATGGATTTCGTTCACGGGTCTTCCTACGGTTTCTCAAGGCATCAATGCTATTTGGGTTATTGTTGATAGATTAACCAAGTCCGCTCATTTCTTGCCGACACGGAGACTTATTCCTTGAACGTCTTGCTAGTATGCACGTAAATGAGATTGTGAGGTTGCATGGCATGCTGTATCCATAGTTTGGATCGTGACCCAAGATTCACTTCAAGATTTTGGGTTAGCTTGCAAAAAGCTATGGGCACGGATTTGCGATTTAGTTGGCATACCATCCCCAAACCGGACGAGACAATCAGAGAGGACTATTCAAACTCTTGAAGATTTATTAAGACTCGTGTCCTAGACTTCAAGGGCGGTTGGGATAAGTATTTACCATTGGTGGAATTCTCCTACAACAAAGTTATCGAGCAAGTATAGGTGTGGCTCCATTGAAGCATTATATGGACGAAAATGTCGTTCTCCATATGTTGGGATGAGGTGGGTGAAGCAACATTGTTGGGACCCGAGGAGTTAATACGATATGACTCACCGAAAAGATCCAAATGATTCGACAACGTATACAAATGGCACAAGATCGACAAAAGAGTTATCGCGGATCTTCATCGAAAGGACGTGGAATTTAATGTGAGGGATCATGTATTATTACGAGTTGCTCCGTGGAAGGGAGTTACAAGATTTGGGAAGAGAGGAAAGCTCAATCCACGATTTATTGGTCCATTTCAAATTCTTGACCGAGTAGAAATGTAGCCTATAGACTTGCGTTACCTCGAGTATGTCTCGTGTTCATAATGTGTTTCACATATCCGCATCGTTAATAAATATGTGAAAGACCCGAACCACGTTATTGAGTTAGAACCGGACGAGATAGCCAAGACTTAACATATGAGGAGGTACTGCCAAGATCTTGGATAGGAAGGAGCATGTATCCCACGCCAAGAAAGGTCATACCACAAGTTAAAGTTTTGTGGAGGAATCATGCTATAGAGGAAATGACACGGGAATTGGAAAGCGGAAATGAAAGCGAGGTATCCTCACCTTTCAAACACCAGTATCGTCACGCCAATTTCGAGGACGAAATTTCATAAGGAGGAGGTCAGAAGACCCAAATTTTTTAAATAAAAGGAATTTCCTTTATTTATTATTTTGAAATAGTAAGGGTTGATTTGATTAATGTGGATAGTTAAGGGTTAAATACGTAAATATTTCAAAATAAGCAAGTGGTTATAAATATTCATTTTGTCGGGGAATATTTGTTTGGTCGTGGAATATTGCATCTTGTCGGGGAATATTCGATATGATGACGCTTAAATGACCATGTGGGCCCCATAACGGAAAGCGATTGGTTGAAGAAAACGACAAATATAAGTTGGTTAAAAATAACTGGCGTAGTTATTCTGAATTAAGACCATTGGAATACCCGGTGGTTAAAATAAAGATGTCTGGCGTGGTTGCGCGACAAAGAGCGGTATTGCGATATTGTTGAATTATTGATCCTTACGTAAGAAGGCACTACTCAATAATTTTCACAATGAATTCTTATTCAATATTTTATTTTATTGATTCAATAATTCTTTGCGTTGATATTTTATATTATTGTTGTTCAATAATTGTCACCGCATTACATTATCTCCATTATCGGATCAATAATTCATATTATTTAAATAATATTATTAGATAGCATTATTGGCAATGTCTAGAAAGTTACATCGAGGAGAGGTTTGGTCACCTAATTGCGGCGCTTGATGAGAGAGATCCTTATCGAAAAGCCCTCTTCTCACAGAAAGCGGCGTTGGTTGTCATAATTGTGATTACGTAATATTATTTGTGAATAATTAATTATTGATTCATATGATAAAGAAATATTTATTTTATGTGGATATAAATGATGGATTTATTTATGTGGTTATAAATGAAGAAATTATTGTTGAGGTGTTTTATCGGTATTTTATCGGATTGGAGGTATTAAAATCAAATCGGGGTTTTGAGATATATTGGGGTTATAATTTTTAATCAAACCGTTGGATTGTGGTAATTTTTGGGTATGTTATACATACATAAGTTGAGTATATTTCCACAAATTTTGAACGAATTAAAATTCACTGAATGATTTGTTATGAATTTTAAGAGGTGTCCGATTCTAAATTAGGTTTATAATTGATTTTGGTGGAAAATTCTAGAATTGAGTGGGCCCCACTTGTGGTTGGTGAAAAATGTGCTGAATTTTATTTCAAATGTGGTGGGTGGCAATAGTAGCGAGTAAAGCCATCGTGTAGCAGTCAAGTCTGCCTTTACGGCTAACATTTTCCTATAAATAGAGGGCTAAGTTAGAATTGAAAATCACACGTAAACAAAGTTTTTCTCTTTCTCTCTATATTATTGAGCGTATTTTGTGAGTATTTAAATACTTTGAGAGTTCTTTGCATTCAAGACAAGTTTCATTCAAAGATCACTTAGACCTTTCCTTCCGGAAACTCGATTCTTTGAGGTAAGGGATATTATTTTTTCAGAATGATATTATTTCTTCAATATCATTATCTTTGAAATGTTGATCTGAAGTTTTATCAAATTTGGAACTTTTTCATGTCGGGGTTACTATTTATGAGTTACTATTCACGAGTTACTATTCACGAAAGTACTATTCATGAAGCGTGAAAATATTTTTTTGTGGAATTTCTATCTTTTGGTGTCTGAGTTACTATTCATATATTACAGACTTATTCACGATATCTGATCTTATTCACGATATCGACAATTATTCATAGAAAAATAAAATTTCTTCTTTTCGTCAAAATATCTATTCGGATACTAGCTTTGATTGTATCCATGTTTTGATCATTCTTGAATTTTACACCACTATGATTATTTTTGAGGTATTGTTGGACATGGATAAAACAAAGTACTAATCATTAATCCTTAATCCTTGTCATTTTGTTTCTTTGGATTCGTTCTTTAAAAATATTTTTCATCATCCTCAGTCTTAAATGATGATATTATTGAATATCTTTGCCCTGTAGTGCAAAGATGAATGATTTCGAAGAATATCTTTGGCACTGTAGTGCAAAGATGAGCAGTGTTTAAATGAACATGACCAATGATGAATATCTTTGGCACGTAGTGCAAAGATGAGCAGTGTTGAGATGAACATGACCGATCGATGAAGATCTTTGGCTCGTAGTGCAAAGATGAATGTTTGATTTGAGATGAATATTGATTGATGTTACAGGGATAAAATATTGATGATGGACTGTTAAATTCATAGATTATAGTAGATTTCATTCTCTACGTAACTCTTCTATGAATTATTATTTCGCTGCGAATATTGATCTGAAACTTGTTGTCTATTGTATTCTATTAAATTTTTCCCTGTTGAAGACTAACGATAATTTGTTGTATATTATCTTAGTCATAATATTCTTTACTGAGCTAGTTGAGCTCACCCTTTTCCTTTTTGTTCCATTCTTCTCAGGAGGCGAGAATATAGCGAGTACGTAGCCTGGGTATGGAATGAAGGTTTTTGAAAGGATTGTTTAGTAGTCCTCACCATTTTGTAAAATAATGTATCAATAAATGTGATGAGGATTTATTTGAGTATAAATATTGTCTAAAAGATAATATTTGTATTTAAACTCACGATTTCTTGTTGTAATAATAAAGTTGTAGTTGTTTACGTACCATGTATTGACAACTCGAAATAGGTGATGTATACCTATTTTGGGGGCGTCGCAGTGGTACTTCAGATAAACAAAGTTATTCCAACATAATAATATAGAATGGAATAATAGAAGAATTTTTCCATGTATGCGGTACTTCGCATAAACAGGTTATTCCAACATAATAATATAGAATGGAACAACGGAGGATTATAGGGTATGCCACTTATATCAAAGTTATGTATAGGGTATGTGGCAGATATCTGAGTTATTCAATGAATAATAAAGAATGGAATAATGAAGGATTTCACCAAGTATAGGTATGCCACAGCGTATCTGAGTTATTCAATAGAATAATAAAGAATGGAATAACATAAGAATTTCACCAAGTATAGGGTATGCCACTTATACAGGTTATGTACAGGGTATGCCACGTATACAGGTTATTCCAATAGAATAATAAAGAATGGAATAATGAAGGATTTCACGGTATAGGGTATGGCATGATACAAAGTTATGTACGAGGTATGCCATGTATACAAGTTATTCCAACAGAATAATAAAGAATGGAATAACATAAGGATTTCACCAAGTATAGGGTATGCCACTTATACAGGTTATGTACAGGGTATGCCACGTATACAGGTTATTCCAACAGAATAATAAAGACTGGAATAACAGAAGTTCTCTTCATGAATAAGAAAGAATAACACCCCTTACGGGTACAACAAATAATATCCCTTACCGTAAAAGAAACTGGATATAGAAGTAGTGAAGTAGCAGAATACTCTTCTTCTTTCTCTCTATAATTTCTCTCTAGAGTTTCAATTGAATCGTAAGAAATAATGAAGGAATGAGCTTCTATTTATAGAAGAATGGAATGAATAGTAACTAATTCATGAACGGTCCAAATTGATTTACTTTTAAACGGACGATCCATATTAAAACTTAAAGCAACGGTCCATACTGATTCACTATTAAAATTTTTAAACCAGCGATCCATATTGATTTACTATTAAAACTTTTTCACCAGCTGTCCATATTAATTCACTATTATAATTTTCCACCAGCGGTCCATATTGATTCACTATTATAACTTCAACCAACGGTCTGAAAAATTAGCACATCTCCTCATGGAATAATATTGTACCCAAATACCCGAATGCACAATACTAGAGTGAATAGTAACTAGGTGAATAATAACTCGTGAATAGTAACTTATGAATAGTAACTCGTGAATAGTAAACTCGTGAATAGTAACTCATGAATAGTAAACTCGTGAATAGTAACTCATGAATAGTAACTCATGAATAGTAACTCGTGAATAGTAACTCATAAATAGTAACTCTGACACGAAAAGTGTCCCGAATACCCGATAGAACAATATAACCTTCAGACATCAATTATCATCGGAATAGATGTCAATTTCTACTAACACAAATAATCCCAACACAATGAAACTATCAAATTGATCTTTAATCAACACGAACTTATCCATCATTAATATCATAACTCACAATATTTAACAACCAAAGTTGTTCCTGGAAAAGGGGTTTTCAATAAGGATTTCTCCTATCAAGGCGCACAATTAGATTATCTAACCTCTCCTTGACTGAACTTCTTGACATTATAAATATTGCAATTTAATAATATGAATAACTTCGTCGTCTCAATTATTGATTTAATAAAATAACATATAATCACGGATGATCTTGACAATAATCGAATCAATAATATAAGAGATATGACGACAATTACTTATAGCAATAATTGAGTATAATCGCGGTGACTTCTTACGTAAGCATCAAGAATCAATCTGAGTGTCTTCTTATCAACCACGCCGCAGCGTATTCGTACTTTACTCTACTAGGGTAGTTCAGCGGTTTTAACGATAACACCTCATAGTTATTTTCATAAAATATTTTTGTCGTTTTTAACTACGACAATACTTCCGTTATGGGGTCTACCGATGATTGTCTTGCGTAAATGCGGATATTCCCGATAAAAAGAATATTCCCCAAACCAATTGAATATATATAACAACTTGCATACTTTGCAAAATTTTCAAATACTAACCACAACTATAACACTATCTCAAATCCACAACATAATATATAAAAAAATATTTCGAGAAATTTAAATCTTTATTTATAAAATCTGGGGTCTCACACCGGTAATTCGGTACCGGTTTTGGTTCTTATTTTTTCGGTAATTTTGGATCGGTACTGGTTTGATTTTTTCAGTACTGGTTCGGTTTTTTACGGATGAACACCCCTACTTATCAAGCCTTGAAAAGTCAAAATTGCATACCTCACATCTTCCCACTTGACTCAAGGTTCTTTCCTCTACCAAGTTTCGATAGTCCTACATCTCTCCTCCCACTATCGGAATAAAAATGGATCTGCGACTCCCGAAACTTAGATGTACTGCTCACCGCAAAGAAGAGTTTCTTTACTATCTATTTATCCATAAAGGCTTGAGCACATCGCTTTCCAACTGTACCTATTTATTGCTTGAAAGTAACCCTAGACTTCCAGCTGTCCATCTCTGGCCTCCTGGCAAAGACTATGAGACCTCAAATTTTATGAATAAATGTTTAAATTTCTCGAAATATTTTTTTGAATATTATGGTGTGAATTTGATATAATGTTATAGTTGTGGGTAATATTTATAAATTTTGCAAAGTATGCAAGTTTTTATAAAATATTCGTTTGGCCGGAGAATATTCTTTTTGTCAGGGAATATCCGTACGACGGCATAATCATTGGTGGACCCCACAACGAAAGTATTGTCGTATTAGAAAAGCACGTAATTATCATTTTATAAAATAATTGGCGAAAGTGTTACCGTTAAAAGCGTTGAAGCGCCGCCTTAGTAAAAAGTACGATGTCTGGCGTGGTTGCATAAGAAAGACGTGGTATTGATTATTGATGCTTACGTAAGAAGTCACTCGGTTATACTCAATTATTGTCGCAAGAATTGTTGCATCATATCATGACCCCCAAAATAGGTATATATCACCCATCTTGAGTCGCCAAATATATGGTACAAAATTCAAATACAAACTAATATCTGAAAGATTAGATAAAATACGACAAAACATATGTTGTGAGTTTAAATATAAATATTGTCTTCTAGACAATATCCATTCTCAAATAGAGTCCTCGTTACATTTATTATCACATTATTTTGCAGAATAGTGAGGACTACTAAGACACCATCTCGGACCATTACTCCGTTCCCCGACTAGTCCCAACTACGTTCTCATTTCTTGAAGAGAACAATGAAAGAAAGGGTGAGCTCAACTAGCCCAGTAAGAAATATTATGACTAAGATAATGCAGAATAAATTATCATTAGTCTTCAACAATGTTAAACTGATAAAATACAATAGACATCAAGTTTAACTGCAGCGGAACAAGTAATCCATTAAAAGAGTCAAGTAGAGAATAAAATCTACTATCTTTTATGATTTAAGAAGTTTTTCATCACTTTTATCGAGACTCGACTTAATAATTAATCCACATCATCCCTGCACTACGACCAAGGATATTCATTAGGGTCACGACCACAAATTCCATGCACTACGGGCCAAGGATATTTGTGTATTCATCAATGGTCATGATCATGCCAACAATTGTCCATCAATGTACTACTACGACGATGAGGACTTTTACCACATCACTTGTTACATTACTTGGCCATGATTATACCGAATAATCCACAGTCATAATCATACCAAGTCCATCCATGCTATAAAAGCATATAGATGACTTTAAAAAAAATATAAACATGAGGATGATGACAATGATATAAGAATTCAATAAAACAAGTTCACGAATTAATTTATTCAAGAACAAATAACATCCAAATTGTCAACATGATACTGCTTTGTAGAGTAAAATTCAAGAATGCTTAGAAGAATATTTCCATGAAAAATACTGAATGAAGCGCAAATATCAAGGATATTCCACTAATTTCATGGAGTATAGAAGTCAAAATTTTAACCAACTGAGTATAATAACGAATGGAATAACTAAAGAAATCACCATGCATGCGGTACTTCAGTATAGTACAAAGTTATTCCAATGAGAATAATAATAACGGAACGGTCGGGTGAAATTCACCTGCGAGGATGTTCCAACCAGAATAATAAGTGCGGAATAATAAATAATGGAACGGGTTGATTGTAAAACACACGAGATGAGGATATTAAGCGAGAATAATAAAGGCGGAATAATAAATAATGGAACCAGTCCGGTGTAAAACACACGCGAGGATATTTTGACGAGAATAATAAAAACCTGAATAATAAATAATGGAACCAAAATTGTAAAAAACACAGCGAGGATATTCCAACAGAATAATAAAAGAGAATAATAGAAGAATGTCACCAAGTATAGGGTAGATCACAGTATATCTGAGTTATTCCAATGTAATAATAAGAAATGAAATAACAACAATTCTCTTCATGAATAAGAAAGAATAACACCCTCACTAGTAAAAAAGCTGGATATAAGAGTAGGGAAGTAAAGAGAATACTTTTCTATAGTTTTTCTATAATTTCTCTCTGGAGTTCAAATTGAATTTGTAAGAAATAATGAAGGAATGAGCTTATTTATAGGAAAATAGAAAAAAGCGTGTAAGGATTTCTTCACGAGATGAAATAATTCAAAGACTCACGTATTAAAATTTTGATACTACATATTCAAATTGTCAAACCTTCAACCAATCATAACAAAGCAAGACAAAATATAATATATATATATATATATATAAACCACATGTTATAAAATATATATATATATATAATACTAACTACCTCTATTATAATTCAATTCCATTACCCCCCCCTCCATTTCCCACTCACATAATAAACATATATACTATAATCATACACACATCACTTTCACCCTTTCTTTTCCCCTACCACTTCCCACTCACACACATATTATATTATATATACACACTCGCACATAACAACCTTATATACATAAAATCCCTCCCCTATACGTATCTCTCTCCCACCCCAAATTCCAAAATTAGTTTTTCAACACATATGGGCCCCACATGTTGGCCCCACCTTTAAATTTTATCGATTATTTTGAAAATGGGTAAATGGAGATTCATAAAATAAGAAAAACTTACACAAATACCTCATAAAAATCACATTAATAATTTTAACAACATTTATCACCTTTATTATAATTCACAATATTAATCGACCAGGTCGTTCCCAGGAAAGAAGAGGCTTTCCAATAAGAATTTCTCCTATCATGGTATGATTAGGTGACCAAACCTCTCCTTGGCAGAACTTTTAGACATCGTTAATATTGTAATTTATAATATTAATAACTCTGTCATTTCAATTATTGATTTAATAATATATAAAATATCGACAATAATTGAATCAAATAACGTGAGATCTGATGCAACAATTATTATAGCGATAATTGAACAAAAGCGAGTGACTTCTCACGTAAGCATTAATAATCAATACCGTGTGCTACTATGCAATTATGCGTATTCTTGTACTTTTACTACCAAGTAGTTCAACAAGATCGGTAAAACTTCCACCGATTATTTTCAATAAAATATTTTTGTCGTTTTTCAATCCAATAATTTTGTTGTGGGGTCCACCGATTGCCGTAAATGCGAATAGACACAAAGAATATTCCCGACCAATCGAATATAATACAACAACTTGCATACTTTGCAAAATTTATAAATACTACCCATAACTATAACATTATATCAAATCCACAACCGTAATATTCAAAAAATATTTTGAGAAATTTAAATCTTTATTTATAAAATACTGGGTCTCACAATAGCTCTCATATTATTGATTCAATTATTGTCACAAAGATTATAAGACCCGAATTTTATGAAAGGAAAGTATTCAATTTTCTTATAATTATTATTTTATTTAAGTAAATGGTTAAATTGATAAAAGGTTAAAGTTAAGGGTGATATGTGAAAATTTTGCAAAGTAAGTTAAGTTGTTATTCGTTACGAAGATAATTGTGTATTCTTATAATGGGAATATTCTTTTGTCGAGAATATTCATACGATACACACAATCATTGGTGGACCCTACAACGAAAGTATTGTCGAAGTTAGAAAATGATTGAAATATCTTTTATAAAAATAAGCGGTGAAAGTAAAGTTTTATCGTTAAACCGCTGAACTACCCGTAGTAAAAGTACAAAGAATACGCGTGGTTTATAAGTATTACCAGATGATTATTGATGCTTACGTAAAGTCAAGGTAATTCAATTATACTTAATTATTGCTACAAAGAATTGCCGCATCATATCTCTCATATCATAATTCAATTATTATTCACAAAGATCATCTACATAATATGATATATTGTTAAATCAATAATTGAGATGATAAATTATATCATATTATTATTTGTAATATGACAATCAGAAGAAGTTCACGGAGAGGTTTGGTCACCTAATTGCTATAATATTATCTCAAATTTGCGCCAATAAGTGAGAAATCCTTATCTAAAGCCCCACTTTCACAGGACATACTAGCAAAGGAATTCTGCCCGTCTCTCCTAGTTCTTATCTCACATCTCGTATGAGGATCGTATCCACTAAGCTCGATAGCTTTGTGACCTCATGGTGCTTCAACCACACCTCACAATTATCAGGTTTACAGTACCGCAAACGCTGGCGTTCCCTTACTGCGTCCCCAGTCCTACCGGCGGTGCATCCCATCCATCGAAGTCACCCATTTGAGGCTCGGGCTCTTTACTTATAGCTCTCGATACAGTTTGTGACGCCCCAAAATTGGGTATACCACCCATCTTGGGTCATACTTACGTGGTGGCATAAATCAAATACAACTTATAATATAACTGTCGTAAGGTAATCCCCAATCTGACATAAACCTGTGAGTTTGAATACAAATTTTGTCTACTAGATATTATCTGAACTCAAAAGGAGTCCTCATTCGGGGAATATTCTACGGACCATTTTATCAGGGAGAATATTCTGAAGAGAAACGTTGAAAGAAAAGGTGAGCTCACTAGCCCGAAGAAATATTATGACTGAAGAATAAATTATCAATCATTGAATCGATAAAATACAATGGACAATCCATTAAAAGAGTCAAGTGAAGAGAATAAAGTCTACTATCTTTTACAATATCAGGACAATAATAAACCACCACAAAAGTGATTTTCATCAAATTATCAATGGTCAGCGTAGATCACTTACAGTTATCATACCAAAAAAAATGACGACTTTTGTCACAAATATCTTTTATAAAATAACGGTGAAAGTTTTCTTGTTAAAGTAGAGTAAAAATTCAAGAATGTTGAACTCAAGGATATTCTACTAACGTATAATAAATAAGAATACAAAAGAAATCACCGTGCAAAGTCTTACGCGCATATGTGTTATTCAAAGAATAATAATAACGGAACGCGCACCAAAGCAGGATATCATAAAGATGGAACGGATCCATTGTAAAACACACAGGATAGGATATTATTGATTATGTTCCAACGGAATAACAATGTAAAACACTATGAACAGGATGTTCAGCAAGAATAATAGAAGTGTCACAAGTAAGTCGTATGTTATTCTAATAGAATAAATTATACTAGGGTAATTATTACTACCGAATAATATGAATAATGATTCTCTTGAATAACAATTTACCGAAAAAGAATATAAGTAAGTGAAGTAAAAGAATACTCATCATATCTAGTTTCATTGAATTAGAATATTATTAATTCAATTATTGTCATGAACAGTTGATTTATTATCATCTACATAATATGATATATTATTAAATCGATAATTGAGATGATATAAATTATTCATATTATTATTTGTAATATTGATGAAAATGTCTAGAAGTTCGTTGTCACGAATATTCTAAACCTAAAATCCGAATCTACGACCAATCGGAATATAATATAACCACTTGCATACTTTGGAGGTTTGGTCACTAATCATAAGCAGTATTGATTATTGATATACGTAAAAGTGATAAGGAGAAATCTTATCTATGATCTACCCAGATAATATGAAGTTAAATCAATAATTGAGATGATAAAATTATTCCCCACTGGTCACCTAATTATACGCTTGATAAGGAGAAACTTAGGGAATAACACGGTTGTTAAATATAGTGAGTTATAATATTAATGATGAATAAGTTCGTGTTGATTAAAGATGAAATTGATAGTTCCATTGTGTGCGAATTATTAGCGTTAGTGGGAATCGACATCTATTTTGATAATAATTGATGTCTGGAGGTTATATTGATCAATCAGATAATTAACCGGATAAATGAGAAATTAATTGCTATTGATTCACATGATTATAACTATTTGTTCACATGTGTGTACTATTGATTCACATTCATTTACTATTAGGGGAGTTGGTGCAAGATTGATAATACTTGCATGACTAAGTTAAAAATAGAGGTATAGATGGAGGTACTATATCGTAATTCAGTATTTTCACACAATATAGTCAGAACTATTGATTCACATGATTTACTATTAGGGGAGGTGGTGCAAGTTTGATAATACTTGCAGGACTAAATTAAAAAGGAAGAAAAAGAGGAAAGTATTATACTGTAATATTTCGAGCCCCAAAATGTGCAATTATTGAAACTATATTTTCCTATAAATAGAAGATCATTCTTCCTTCATTTCTCACCAATTCACTAAAGCTATAGAGCAATTATTATAGATAAATTATAGAGAGAGAAGCTATAGAGAGAAAGAAGAAGCGAAGTCTGCTACTTCACTATTCTAGTATCCAGTATTCTTCTGAAGTAAGGGATATTATTATCATAGTAAGGGCAATTATTTCTTTCGTATTCATGAAGAGAGCTATTGTTATTCCATTCCTTATTATTCTGTTGGAATAACTTATCACGTCGAATCACAGTATACATGGTGAAATTCTTCTGTTATTCCATTATTTATTATTCATTGGAATAACTTTCGTTATTCATCTTTAAGTACCGCATACATGGTGAAATTCTTTGTTATTCCATTTTTATTATTTTGTTGGAATAACATGTCTGCATGCTATGATCTATCGCATGCATGGTGATTTTTTATTATTCCATTCTTTATTATTACATTGGAATAACTCGCCCATGTGGATTACCACATGCATGGTGAATGACCCTTGTATTCATTCTTTATTAAATTGTGGAAATGATCTGTCTACGTGGATTACCGCATGGCTGGTGAAAATCCATTTACAGTTTCGTAATTTTTTCGACCCTTAAAAATTCTGGAAAAATTTGAAATGATAATTTGATGAGTTTTCTAGATTGTGTCCAAAAATGGCGATTTTTGGAGGTATAGATTAGGAGTTATGAATTTTATAGGAAAAGACTATTTTAAAAGTAAACCCTTATTACTCCTTGTGGTTAGCTCCAAAATTGGTGAAATTTTTATTGGGAGTACACATATATAACAGGAGTATACCCTAAAAATTTCGGAATTTTTGGACAAAAGTACAATTTATGATAAATGTCTAAATATTCAGCAGTTTTGGCCATATGAAAAATAGTAAATGAATTTAAAAAATTCCGAAAAAAATATATGTTCAATATGGGACTATATTATGCTAAATCCCAGAAAAAATTAATTTTTAGGACTAATTTGGTATTTTTCATGAAAATGATTTAGTTACGAACATATGAATTAAATATGTTATGTGAAGTTGAAAAATTGGTAAATAGGATTTTATGGCTTGGAAATCCTATATAAGATATATGCAAATTTTTGATGAGGGATTTGATCATTGGTGATGAAATCTTATGAGTATGGCATTTTTGAATGATTAAATGCATTATTTGGTAAAGTGTAAACAATTAAAATAAATTGTTTATAAGTTTAAGAAGTGATTAAAATATTTTTATAATATTAATAATATTAGATTATGAGTTTATTAAATGATTAATAATATTTGGATAAATTTAAAGTCTTTAATATTTATCCTTGATTTTGTTTGATTAATGCTTATATCATTGTCATCATCCTCATGCTTATATTGTGATGAAAGTCATCTTTGGCTTACTACTGCACTTGCAGATGGACTATTGATTATCGGTTTTTCTGGTTGTATATTTTTTCTTACGTGCAAAGATGGATCGTTGATTATTAGGTTTTATAATTGTATATCTTTGGCTTACGTGCAAAGATGAACTATTGATTGATGAGTATCTTTGGCTTATGTGCATGATGAACCTATTTATTGGTATGATTATGACCAGGATCATTCAAAGTATAATCATGACCCGTAATGTTATAGATGATGTGGTAAAAGTCCTCATTGGCCCGTAGTGCATTGATAGAAAGTTATTGGTATGATTATAACCGAGGATTATTCGGTATAATCATGACCATTGATGATTACATAAATATCCTGGTCGTAGTAAAGCGTGGATGATTCGATGATGTGGATTATTTATTGTCGAGTCTCAAATTTATAAAATATTGATTATACACTTTTAATTCGTAAAAGATAGTAGATATCATGATCTACTTAACTATTCTAAAATACAGTTTTATGTCTTTGGCCTGTAGTGCAAAGATGAATTATTAATGAATATCTTTGGCCGTAGTGCAAAGATGAATTTATTCGTATGATTATGAGCAGGAATTGTAATTTGGTATAACCATAATTTTTTATGTTTCAGGTGAAGATAGGTGATGAAAATTATCTTCGTCCTGGGTGCGAAGAGGAATTTAGAACCACAATTATGATTATGAGTTATTCATATTATTGTGGTCAGGAACTGTTGATTGATGTTACAGGGATAAAACATTGTTGGTGGACTTTTAACATGGAGAAGATAATAGACCTTATGGTCTATTTGACTCTTTTAATGGATTGCTCGTTCCGCTACAACTATGGTTGAAAAGTTTTATCATTTACCATATGTTCTAAATCTCTGATTTATTATTGAAGAAAGCTATTGATAATTTAATTATCTTTAGTCATGATATTCTTTACTAGGCTAGTTGTGCTCACCCTTTTGCTTCACAATTTCTTTCAGGTAATAAGAGTGTAGCTGGGTCGAGCGGGGATAACAGGGGAATAAGCGGTGAAATGGTCTATAGTTGTTGAGGTTCTCCTAAATAGTATGAAAATAATTTTATTGAGAACTTTAGATAAGTGTGTTGTATTGTATACGTCATTTGATATTTAATTTTGGTGAACCGAATAAGATGATGTGAACCCAACTTTGGAAAGGTGTTTTGCCACTATCATACAAGATGTCTAATGACATACAACCTCGTGTTATTATAAGACAAGGTTGTGCACATCCACTTGCTGAGTATATCTACGAGCACTACCTATATGATCTTGGAGTTTGGTTGAAATATAATTTTCAATTGCAGACAATGGAGGTAGTTATATGTCAAGAGAAGACTCACCATTAGAAAGAAGATGATAGCAATCTTCTTATTTTTCTTTGGGGACTATTGGGTCAACCAAGGAAAATTCTGTGGACATATGATATCTATCATAACCTAGACGCATGGCCTCCCCGTATACGAAGGTTTCTTGAGTATTTTCCAAAGATTTTAATTTCTAAAGCAGTTATTAATCGCATTTTTATATAAAGTACCATTGTAAGGTTGTGGTCGAGGCACCATGAGAGTTATATACATTTGTATTAAAACTCATGGTTTAGCTTAACGTGCGGGTCGTATCTCGCATTTACGCTCAACAGTTGTATAAATAAAGTTTGTATTTGATTTTTATAGTATGATATCTGACGACTCAGAATGGGTCGTGTGGACCTATTTTGGGGGCGTCACAAATGGTATCAGAGCTTAGGGATATGGTCGCTGACGGAGATATGAGTCTAGAACTAGGAGGGGAGAGACGAGTAATATACTTCGCTAGTGTGTGACTTACCTAAGCCGAAATTTTTACTTGATAAGTTGGCAATTTGTGATATGTCAATTGACCTTTGTTTTGAAGATATATTCTAGAATGATATCTGAAATACAAGAGATGAGCAATGGAAAAATCATGATATAAAGGATATAACCGGGAAGGTACAATCCGAAGAGAAAGCAAGGTATTCTCATATCTTTTAATACCAGGTACGTACGTAAATTTTGAGGGCGAAATTTCATAAGGAGGGGAGATAGTAAGACCCCGAATTTTATGAAATGAAAGTATTCAATTAACTTATAATTATTATTTTATTTTGTAAATGGTTAAATTGATAAAAGGTTAAAGTTAAGGGTGATATGTGAAAATTTTGTAAAGTAAGCAAGTTTTTATTCGTTGTGTCGGGGAATATTCTTTTTGTCCAGAATATTCGTACGACGGCACAATCATTGGTGGACCCCATAACGGAAGTATTATCGTAGTTAGAAAACGACATAAATATCTTTTTATAAAAATAACGACGAAAGTTTTACCGTTAAACTGTTGAACTACCCGATAGTAAAAGTACAGTAATATGCGTGGTTGCATAGTAGCACACGGTATTAATTATTGATGCTTACGTAAGAAGTCACTCAATTATACTCAATTATTGCTACAGTAATTGCTGCATCATATCTCTCATATTGTTAATTCAATTATTGTCACAATATCATCTGCATAATATGATATATTGTTAAATCAATAATTGAGACGATAAAGTTATTCATATTATTATTTGCAATATTGACAATGTCTAGAAGTTCTGTCAAGGAGAGGTTTGGTCACCTAATTGCGCGCCAATAAGGAGAAATCCTTATCGGAAAGCCCTCACTTTCCTGGGAACGACCTGGTTGTTAAATATGGTGAGTTATAATATTAATGATGAATAAGTTCGTGTTGATTAAAGATGAAATTGATAGTTTCATTGTGTGGAAATTATTAACGTTAGTGGAAATCGACATCTATTTTGATAATAACTGATGTCTGGAGGTTATATTGACCAATCGGATAATTAATCGGATAAATGAGCAATTAATTGCTATTGATTCACATGATTATAACTATTTGTTCACATGTGTGTACTATTGATTCACATTCATTTACTACTAGGGGAGTTGGTGCAAGATTGATAATACTTGCATGACTAAGTTAAAAATGGAGGTATAGATGGATGTACTATATCTTTGTAATTCGTATTTTACAATTACATGTCTATAACTATTGATTCACATGATTTACTATTGATTCACATGATTTACTATTAGGAGAGGTGGTGCAAGTTTGATAATACTTGCAGGACTAAATTAAAAAGGAAGAAAAAGAGGAAGGTATTATACTGTAATATTTCGAATTCCAAAATGTGCAATTATTGAAACTATATTTTCCTATAAATAGAAGCTCATTCTTCCTTCATTTCTCACCAATTCACTAAATCTATATAGAAATTATAGAGAGAAATTATAGAGAAAGAAAGAAGAAGAAGAAGTCCGCTTACTTCACTATTCCAAATATCAATTTTTTACGAGGTAAGGGATATTATTATTATTATAGTAAGGGTATTATCTCTTTCATTATTCATGAAGAGAGCTATTGTTATTCCATTCTTTATTATTACATTGGAATAACTTTGTATACACGGACTCACCGTGATACATGGTAAAATTCATCCGTTATTCCATTCTTTATTATTATGTTGGAATATCATACACATTCTGCATTCGGTTCTGATTCCATTCTTTATTATTCTTTTGAATAGTAAATACACTGCGGTACCCATATTCACGTGTGGTGAAATTCTTCATTCTTTATTCCATTATTTATTATTTTGTTGGAATATTATTATGTGAATAACATTATTCTGTTGCGATCTATCGCATGCATGGTGATTTTGAATTGTTATTCCATTCTTTATTATTCTATTGGAATAACTTTGTCATGTGGATTACCACATGCATGGTGAATGATCCTTGTATTCATTCTTTATTAAATTGTGGAAATGATGCATTTACGTGGATTACCGTAGCGTAATGAGTGAAAATTCATTTACAGTTTCGTAATTTTTTCGACCCTCAAAAATTCTGGAAAAATTTGAAATGATAATTTGATGAGTTTTCTAGATTGTGTCCAAAAATGACGATTTTTGGAGGTATAGATTAGGAGTTATGAATTTTATAGGAAAAGACTATTTTAAAAGTAAACCTTTATAACTCCTTGTGGTTAACTACAAAATTGGTAAAATTTTTATTGGGAGTACATGTATATAACAGGAGTATACCCTGTAAATTTTGGAATTTTTGGACAAAAGTACAATTTATGATAAATGTCTAAATATTCGGAAGTTTTGGCCATATGAAAAATAGTAAATTAATTTTAAAAATTCTGAGAAAAATATATGTTCAATATGGGACTATATTCTGCTAAATTCCAGGAAAAAATATTTTTTGGGACTGATTTGGTATTTTTTATGAAAATGGTTTAGTTACGAACATATGAATTAAATATGTTATGTGAAGTTAAAAAATTGGTAAATAGGATTTTATGGCTTTGAAATCCTATATAAGGTATATGCAGATTTTTTATGAGAGATTTGATCATTGGTGATGAAATCTTATGAGTATGGCATTTTTGAATGATTAAATGCATTATTTGGTAAAGTGTAAACAATTAAAATAAATTGTTTATAAGTTTAAGAAGTGATTAAAATATTGTTATAATATTAATAATATTAGATTATGAGTTTATTAAATGATTGATAATATTTGGATAAATTTAAAGTCTTTAATATTTATCCTTGATTTCGTTTTGATTAACGCTTATATCATCACTTATATCATCCCTCGTGCTTATATTGTGATGAAAGTCATCTTTGGATTACTTGCATAGATGGACTATTGATTATTGGTTTTCTGATTGTATATCTTTGGCTTACGCTAAAGATGGACAATTGATTATTGGTTTCTGATTTGTATATCTTTGGCTTACGTGCAAAGATGAACTATTGATTGATGAGTATCTTTGGCTTTTGTGCATAGATGAACTGTTTATTGGAATGATTATGACTAGGGATCATTCAGTATAATCACGATCTATAATGTTATAGATGATGGGGTAAAAGTCCTCATTGGTCCGTAGTGCATTGATGGACAATTATTGGTATGATTATAACCAAGGATTATTCGGTATAATCATGACCATTGATGATTACATGAATATCCTTGACCGTAGTGCAGGGATGATTCGATGATGTGGATTATTTATTAAGCTGAGTCTCAGCTATAAAATATTGATTATACACTTTTAATTCGTAAAAGATAGTAGATATCTTGCTCCACTTGACTCTTCTAAAATACAGTTATATGTCTTTGGCCTGTAGTGCAAAGATGATTTGTTAATGAATATCTTTGGTTGTAGTTCAAAGATGAATTTATTAGTATGATTATGAGCAGGAATTGTGATTTGATATAACCATGATTTTTGATGTTTCAGGTGAAGATAGGTGATGAAAATTAACTTCGTCCTGGGTGCGAAGAGAAATTTAGAATCATAATTATGATTATGAGTTATTCATATTATTGTGGACAGGAAATGTTGATTGATGTTATAGGGATAAAACATTGTTGGTGGACTTTTAACATAGAGAAGATAATAGACCTTATGGTCTATTTGACTCTATTAATGGATTGCTCATTTCGCTGCAACTATGGTTGAAAAGTTTTATCAACTACCATATGTTTAAATCTCTGATTTATTATTGACGAAAGCTATTAATAATTTAATTATCTTTAGTTATGATATTCTTTACTGGGCTAGTTGTGCTCACTCTTTTGCTTCACAATTCCTTTCAGGTAATAAGAGTGTAGCTGGGTCGAGCGGGGATAACAGGGGAATAGAACGGTGGTCTATAGCTGTTGAGGTTCTCCCTAAATAGTATAAAAATAATTTTATTAAGAACTTTAGATAAGTGTGTCGTATTGTATACGTCATTTGATATTTAATTTTGGTGAACCGAATAGGATGATGTGAACCCAGCTTTGGAAGGGTGTTTTGCCACTATCATACAAGATGTCTAATGACATACAACCTCGTGTTATCATAAGATAAGGTTGTGCACATCCACTTGTTAAGTATATCTACGAGCACTACCTATATGTTCTTGGAGTTTGGTTGAAATATAATTTTCAATTGCAAACAGTGGAGATAGTTATATGTCAAGAGAAGACTCACCATTGGAAAGAAGTTGATAGCAATCTTTTTGTTTTTCTTTGGGGACTATTGGGTCAACCAAGGAAAATTCTGTGGACATATGATATCTATCATAACCTAGACGCATGGCCTCCCATGTACGAAGGTTTCCTTGAGTATTTTTCAAATATTTTAATTTCTAAAACAGTTATTGACTGTACTTTTATGTAAAGTACCATTGTAAGGTTGTGGTCGAGACACCATGGGAGTTATATACATTTTTATTAAAACTCACAGTTTAACCGTGGGTCGTATACTCGCATTTACGATCAACAGCAGTTGTATAAATGAAGTTTGTATTTGATTTTTATAGTATGATATCTGGCGACTCAGAATGGGTTGTGTGGACCTATTTTGGGGGTGTCACAAGTATCATATGCATAATATTTTATATTATTAAATCAATAATTGAGACGACAAAGTTATTCATATTATTATTTGCAATATTGACGATGTCGTAAGTTACTGTCGAGGAGAGGTTTGGTCATCTAATCAAGGCTTGTATTAATGAGAAATTCTTATCAGAAAGCCCCCTCTTTCTTGGGAACAACCTGGTTGTTAAATATTGAGAGTTATAATATTAATGATGAATAAGTTTGTGTTGATTAAAGATGAAATTGATAGTTCCATTGTGTTAGAATTATTAGTGTTAGTGGAAATCGACATTTATTTCGATAATAATTGATGTCTGGAGGTTATATTGTTCAATCGGGTAATTAATTGGATAAATGAGCAGTTAATTTTTATTAATTCACATGCTTATAACTATGTATTCACATGTGTGTACTATTGATTCACATGATTTACTATTAGGGGAGTTGGTGCAAGATTGATAATACTTGCATGACTAAATTAAAAATGAAGGTATAGATGAAGGTATTATACTATAATTAATTTTTTCACGTGTTTATAACTATTGAGTCACATGATTTACTATTGATTCACATGATTTACTATTAGGGGAGGTGGTGCAAGTTTGATAATACTTGCAGGACTAAATTAAAAATGAAGAAAAAGAGGAAGGTATTATACTGTAATATTTCGAGCCCCAAAACGTGTTGTTGGGTCTCCAACTTTTAGTTTTATTTTGATGATAACAATAATTAGTAAGTTAATTAATTAAATGGGTAGAATCCTCTCTATAGGATTTTTATTATAATTGTTTTATTTATCTTATTTACTTTGACCAAAAATATTTTCTAAATCTTATTTAATTGATTATCTTGATCTTGATGTTTAAAATGTTAAATCAATTGGGTCATGCATTATGGGACAAAAGTCATATGTTGATTATCAAATGTTTGTTTGACCGATTTTGAAAAGAAGATGAAAATGTTGATTAAATCATTTTTAATTGTGGGCATCTTTTATTTATTTTCAAATTAATTTTATTATTTAAATATCTCAAAATTATTTTATTACAAAATTATTTTATAAGTTTTATATTATTATATATTCAAAACCGAATATATATATATATATATATATTATTATATCTTTGTAAAAACATATGTACTTTATATATATATATATATCAATCTTGCATGCTTATGACTTAAAATATGACAATCATTTTGGTACTTGTAAGATGCGGATAATTTTACATGCATGTGCTGCTATTTTTTAGGTGATAAAATAGTGTATGTGTGTGCGCGCATAATAAATTTAAATACACATTAAATGTGTGGTGTCATTATATATATTAATTGCATGTGTGTGCATTTAGTGTTTATATATATATATATATATATATATATATATATATATATAAACCGTGTGTGTGTGTGTGTGTGTGTTTATATTATAGATAATGTGTGTGTGTGCATATCATATAAATATATATATGGCGTGTGTGTATATACATATATATTAAATGTGTTGTACTATATATATATATATATATATATATATATATATATAAGATATACCATGCATGCATGCATGCATACATATATTATTGTAATCTACATTTAATATAGCATGTGATGCCATCTTTTGCTAAAAGAGTGTGTGACGTGTGTGTGCATATAATGAATATATTAATTGTATATTAAATATGTAATCATTACATTTAATATATTTTACATATATATTTTCGGCTATACTATATAGATATATATTAGTACTATGCATTAATATAATGAATGCATTTATAATATATTTCGAATATAAATTATTCTACACAATTTTATATATCTATATTTCATCTATTTATCAAATAAAAAGATCTTTGTACGCAGCAATACTTGGAGATAAACTTCTACGGAGAGGAATCAACCGTCACGATTCTTTATAGTCTTGATAACCTTTTATTGATATTATTTATATAAATGTCGTAAAATAGAATCTGACACTTGATGAAATTTCAAAACAACACCGAGATCTTCGCTCAAAAGAGTAGTCATCCGAACCGAATTTGAGAATCGAGTGATCTATTTGAAAATAATTATATAGATATCAATTGTGAAGATTATAAATTCTATTATACTTGGGCGCCGCAAGGCTACGGAGATAAACCTCTACGGAGAAGAATCCAACCGTACGATTCCTTATAGTATCAAGTGACACTATTTATAAAAGTTTACATAATAGATAAAATATTCTTATATATTGTTTGAGTTAAACAATAATATTTGTTATATCAAGTATTGCTTAACTGATTTATATATTATACTTGATATATGTCATCACAAGTATTTGTTCATAAATTTATTTATTCATAAAATACTTGTTGCATAATATAAAAGTTATTTAAACTTTTATTTCACAAACTTAAATGAATATATCTCGCTTAATTAGAAGCATATTTGATTCAAAGTTTAAAATAACTTATTTGCTTACTCGGAAGCATTTTCACTTTGAAAGTTATTTAAACTTAAAAGCGATTTTTCTTTACTCATAAAGAATAAATAATTCTTTATAAATTTGCATTAAATTTATATATCTCGCTTAAACAAAAGCATTTTTGATTAAAAGCTAAAATTGACTTATTTGCTTATTCAAGAAGCATCTTTTCACACAAAATATAAAAGTTATTTAAACTTTTATAAAAGTGCATAATTTACATATTTGCTTACACAGAAGCATTATTTAATCTACGCACAAATTACTATCTGCTTACTAAGAAGCATATTTTCTCAAAATATAAAAGTCTTTGAACTTTTATAAATATATTTGATCTTTAATTGATATCTGCTTATTTGAGAAGCACCAATCTGTACTAAAATATATCTACTTATTTAAGAAGCATCCATCTATACTAAATTCTTATTTGCTTATTTGAGAAGCATCAATCTGTACTAAATTCTTATCTGCTTATTTGAGAAGCAAATTGTTGTAAAATTATTTGTAAAAAGAGAAAAGGTTAGAGTTAGTTTATTTTATGTACCTGTGAGAAAGACGAGTAATTCTTCGACCAAGACCAGAGTCTTAGAGAGGTCGGTGGGAAGTTGGGTCTCTAGTGTACTTGTGAAAGGTGAGGAAGAGGTCGTTGTTTCAAGACCG
This sequence comes from Panax quinquefolius, assembly GCA_020205615.1. Taxonomy (NCBI): domain Eukaryota; kingdom Viridiplantae; phylum Streptophyta; class Magnoliopsida; order Apiales; family Araliaceae; genus Panax; species Panax quinquefolius. The sequence continues at coordinate 7,293,806 of CM035159.1, forward strand.
GATCATAGAATAGAGGCTGAACTCAAAGGAAGTACAACTAAGCTTGAGGAGGGAGCGGGGAGCTTGCTGTCCAAGATAGATTAGTTGGGAACAGTTGGAAGTTTGGCTATAAAACTTTGTAAAGGCTTCTCCGCCTGTTGAAGGAGTATTTATTACTAATAGTAATAGGATCTCAAGTCCTGGAGAGGAGCTTGAGACTGGACGTAGCAACATACCCATGATATATGTTATGAACCAGACAAATCTCTGTGCATTGTGTGATTGAATTTTTACTATCTTGCATATTAATTTCTAACACTGCAAATTAATTATTCAAAAATTCAAAAAGGCCTTAGATATTTTTAAATCTGTAATAATCTATTCAACCCCCCTTCTAGATTAATATTGGACTTTCACGTGCAATTATCGAAACTATATTTTCATATAAATAGAAACTCATTCTTCCTTCATTTCTCACCAATTCACTAAAGTTTATAGAAAGCGATTATTATACGAGAAAAAATTATAGAGAAGAGCGAAGAAGAAATTCTGCTACCTCACTATTCCAAAGATCAAGTCTTCTTTTGAGGTAAGGTATTATTTTCAGATTCATAAAAAGAGCTTCATTATTCCATTCTTTATTATTATGTTGGAATAACTTTCATGCCAATCAATCGCATACATGGTGAAATTCTCCTATTATTCCATTCTTTATTATTATGTTGGAATAACTTTTACTATGCTAAGTACCACATACATTGTAAGACCCTCAAATTTTTAAATAAAAGAATTTCCTTTATTTATTATTTTGAAATAGTAAGGGTTGATTTGATTAATGTGGATAGTTAAGGGTTAAATACGCAAATATTTCAAAATAATGAAGTGGTTATAAAATATTCATTATCGTCGGGAATATTCGTTTGGTCGTGGAATATTAAATCTTGTCGGGAATATTAAATGACGACAAGCAAATGACCATGTGTGGGCCCCATAACTTGAAAGCGATTTATGATGAAAAACGACAAATATAAGTTGTTTTTACAATTAATATTGTTGGAATACCCGGTGGTTAAAACACACTAATATCGGCGTTGTTGAACAAGAAGATACCTGCAGATTGCACCAATTATTGATTCTTACGAAGAAGGCACTACTCAATAATGGTTACGATAATTATCTTATTGATATTTTATTGAGTTAATAATTGCTTTGCGTTGATATTTTATATTCTTTGTTGTTTCAATAATTGTCATTACACGTGATTTTTCATTATCGAAGCTAATAATTCATATTATCTAAATAATATTATTAGATAACATTATTGGCAATGTCTAGAAAGTTCGCATAAGGAGAGGTTTGGTCATTACCTAATCATGCGCCAAGAAGAAGAAATTCTTATTGGAAAGCCCCCTCTTTCCTGAACCGCTCAGTTGTCAATATTGTGATTCTCGTAATATTATTTGTGAATAATTAATTATTGATTTATATGATGAGGAAAATATTGATTTTATGTGGATATAGATGGAGAAAATTTTTAAAATGACAATTGTTGAAAATTAATATTTTATCTTTTTCGATAAAATAATTCATTTAAATATATTATTTTAATAATATATTAAGCGGTGATATTTTTACAACGAATGTGGGATCTATGAGTATCTGAGGAGGAAGAGTATTTTTGTTGCAATAAATGTTTAAAACATGTTAAACATGCTCATTGGACCCCATTTATTCGACCTGAAATTTGATTATAACCGTAAAATCGCCTGGTTTGTGGATTTGGCCAATTTCTATTTGGAATTTGGAAAAACTTTCTTCTGCAAAGTTGTAGAGAATTGAATTTCCTATACAAACTCGCGAGATTCGAATTTTCTGATGAAAGGGCTATTTATTATGAATTATTGAAGTTCTGAAGCTCCGAAATAATTAATTTTTGGAAGTTTTAATTATTTTTATTATGAAAAACGTTTTGTCATTAAAGGTGGGTCTTGCATGCTGAATTCAGATCCTTAAAAGTGGGCGTAGGAATTTGTAATATTAATATTAATATTTTATTAAATTTTCTGCTTTGGTGTTCTAAGCATTTTCCTATAAATAGGGTTCTTAGGTTAGAATTGAAAATCACATTCGTAAACTCAAGTTTTCTCTCTATATTATCGGCGTATTCTTGTGAGTATTTTGAGTATACTTTGAGTATTGCTAGCGGTGCAAGTTCCTTCAAGACTATACCCATATTCTAGCCTAAGACCGATCTTTCGAGGTAAGGGATGTTATTTTCTTCTCAAATGATATTATTTCTTCAATATCATTATCTTTGAAATGTTGATCTGAAGTTTTATCAAATTTGGAACTTTTTCATATCCGGGGTTACTATTCATGGGTTACTATTCATGAGTTACTATTCACGATTCTTATTCACGAAAGTCTTATTAATTAAGCGTGAAGATGTTTTTGTGGAATTTCTATCTTTTGGTGTCGAGTTACTATTCACGATATACTTGTTATTATTCACGATCTGGCACTATTCACGATATCTGGACTATTCAATCGAAAAATAAAATTTCTTCTTTTCGTTCAAAACATTTATTCGGATACTAACTCGATTGTATCCATGTTTTGATCATTCTTGAATTTTACACCACTATGATTATTTTTGAGGTATTTTTGGACGTGGATAAAACCAAGTACGAATCTTAATCCTTAATCCTTGTCATTTTGTTTCTTTGGATTCGTTTCTTTAAAAAAATATTTTCATCATCCTCGTCTTAAATGATGATATTATGGAATATCTTTGGCCTGTAGTGCAAAGATGAATGATTTCTTAAGAATATCTTTGGCACGTAGCAAAAGATGAATGATTTTCGAAGAATATCTTTGGCCCGTAGTGCAAAGATGAGCAGTGTTTAAATGAACATGATTAATCGATGAATATCTTTGGCTCATCAGAAAAAAGATAAATATTTGATTCCGGATGTATATTGATTGATGTTACAAACGATAAAAGATAGGCGGCGAACTTTTAAATTCATACATGTAAGATAGTAGTTTGCATTCTCTACTTAACTCTTCTAATGAATTATTATTTTCATTGTAATATTGATTTAAAATTTGTTGTCTATCAGATTCTATTATATTTTTTCCTCGTGAAGACTAACGATAATTTGTCAGATATTATCTTAGTCATAATATTCTTTCTTGAGCTAGTTGAGCTCACCCTTTTCCTTTTTGTTCCATTTTTCTCGTGGAGGCGAGAATATAAGCGAGTAGCATTTAGCCTGGGGTATGGAATGAAGGTTTTAGAAAGGATTGTTTAGTAGTCCTCACCATTTTGTAAAATAATGTATCAATAAATGTGATGAGGATTTATTTGAGTATAGATATTGTGCAGAAGATAATATTTGTATTTAAACTCACAGCTTTCTTGTTGTAATAATAAAGTTGTAGTTGTTTTGTACCACGTATTGACAACTCGATTATAGGTGATGTATACCTATTTTGGGGTGTCGCGGTTGGTATCGAGCTTAGGATATGATCTCCCATGAGATCGGGGAATAGAACTAGGAGGGAGAGACGAGTAAATCCTTCGCTAGTGTGTCCTACCTAAGCTTATTTGTTAGTTGGTCAAGATATAGGGATATTATGTGATATATTGATTTCCTTAATTAACCCTTGTTTTATGGATGATTTGAGAATGTCGATCGAGAATATTAACAATGGAAATGAGCCGTGGAGATGCTCAGACTCTCACCAACGAGGAGAACGTGCACAGTCGTGGCAATGTTCCTCCCGTGAACAACACCATTGAAAGAAAGCGATGATGAACGAGGGATGTTTAGAAGTTTTTGCAGATTCATGCAAAATCGATTTAGGAAACTCGTGTTCAAAATCTGAGGAGAAATGATAGCAATTCACGAGTTGTCACAGCCAAGCGATTCAAAGAGTTGGGACCACCGAATTTAAGGAAAGCCAGATCCGATCACGGCGGAAACATGGGTCAAACAAATTACCAAGATATTCGATGTCTTGGGATGCACGGAGGAACAGAAGGTTCCATTCGCCACCTTTTATGTTCCGTGGCGAAAGGCAGACTCATCGGTGGAGTCGTGAAGCGTACATCCATCCACCGCACTCAAAGATGTCTTGAGAGACGTTTCAGAATCTATTTAATGACAAATACTTTCCGAAAGTGTTAAATCATATGAAGGAAGTGGAGTTCATTAGATTGGAACAAAACAACATGACGATGTCTCAAGACGAGGCAAAGTTTGCAGAGTTATCCGTGTTCAGACCTCATTTGGTGGAGAATGAGGAACGATGACGCGGATGTTTCTTAGAGGTTTGAAACCCAAGATACGCCAAGATCTCATTTCTCATAAATTTTCTCTTTATTAGAATATTATAAACAGGGCTCAATTATTAGAAGCGAGATAACTAGTAGTACCAACCGAGGACCACAACCAGGATCATATCGAAATAAGAGTCAACGTAATAATGATAACCTCAAGAAAAAAGAAATGATTTGATGAAATGGTAACCACACTGGTGGTAATCATGGCCATGAAAATAGAAGAAGCGAGTCGGGGAGGAGATTTTAAAAGAGGAGATTTAACAACGACTATGTGAAGACGGCAAAGGTTGGCAAGAACAACCGGGTTCTAAGGAGGAGAACGACCACCGGTTATATGCTACAAATGCGAAAAGAGGGACATATCACCAAACGCGCCCACAACAGATTCAAGGTATGCTATAATTGTGGAAAGGAAGGACATATCGCTTTCGAGATCAGACGAAGAGCGAAACCTAGTTCAATGGGGGACGGTGACTCAAAAGATCGTCTCGAGAAAAGTCAAAGTCAACGATTTCCGGAAGAGCGTTTGTCAGGATGGTCATAATGCGAGGAACCCAAACGAGGTTATCACACGGTAAGCTATTTATAAATTCTTGCTAAGTTTATACCTTACTTGATACCGGTGCTACCCATTCATTTATCTCTCCCGCATGTGCTCAACGTTTAAACTTGACTCGAGAAATTAGACTTTGACCTATCTGTGGAAACTCCGTTAGAGAAACTTTCATCACATCCATTGTTTATAAATCTTGTTTGATTCAAGTTGGCACCATTACTCACCCGTTGACCTTATCTCTTTAAAGATACTTGCTTTTGATATGATTTTAGGGATTGATTGGTTAACTACTCATCATGCCAAAATTGATTGTTTTCGTAAGGTTGTTAGTTTTCATATTCTAACCAACCCGTTGTATTTAATTCAAGCAACTAAACCATTAAAATTGATCATTCATATCTAATCATAAAGCTATTCGTTTATTAAAAAACGGATGTCAAGCTTTCTTAGCCCATGTTATGGATTTGAATAAAGACACGCCAAATTTGAATAATATTCCGTTGTTATTGACTTTCCCGACGATTTCACAAGAACTTCCCTGGCCTACCCCGTAACGTGAAGTTGAATTCTTTATTGATCTTGAACCCGCACAAAGCCCATTTCTAAAACCCCATATCGAATGGCTCCTATTGAACTTCGGAGTTAAAGGTCCAACTACGGTGAATTGTTGGACATCTGGTTTCATTCGCCCTAAGACATCTCCTTGGGGTGCTCCTGCTTTATTTGTAAAGAAGAAAGACGGAGTATGCGACTTTTTGTATTGACTATCGGAATTGAACCATGTCACCATCAAGAATAGGTATCCTCTACCTCGTATTGATGACTTGTTTGACCAAATGCAGGGGCACAATTCTTTTCAAAAATCGATCTTCGCTTCCGGATATCATCACCAAGATTAGAATCGAGGATATTCCAAAGACCGCCTTCGTAACCTGGTATGGGCATTATGAATTCTTAGTCATGTCTTTCGGACTAACTAATGCTCCCGCGGCTTTCATGGATATGATGAACCGAGTATTCAAGGAATATTTCGATCAATTCGTTGTTGTGTTTATTGATGACATCCTCATATATTCCAAAAGCCGTGAAGATCATGAGCACCATTTGAAGTTGGTACTCCAAAGGCTTCGTGAAAACCAACTATATGCCAAATTGAAGAAATGCGAAGTTTGGCTTCGAGGAAGTAGCATTCCTTGGGCACGTGGTGTCAAAACATGGAGTATCTGTTGATCCGCCAAGATTGAAGCAATACAAAGTTGGGAGCAACCGAAGTCGGCGGATCAAGTACGTAGCTTTTGGGCTTAAATGGTTATTATCGGAGATTCGTGGAAGGGTTTTCTCTAATCGCTACTCCATTAACTCAACTAACTCGGAAGGATACAAAATTCGCTTGGAGCGAAGAATGCGAGAAAAGTTTCCAAGAGCTTAAGAGAGACTTATTTCTAAGACTGTTTCTAACAATACCATCCGGTTCGGATGGATTTGTTATCTACAAATGATGCTTCGTGCAAAGGGTTAGGATGTGTTCTCATGCAACGTGGGAAAGTCATAGCCTATGCCTCATGACAACTTAAAGAGTATGAGAGGAATTATCCTACTCATGATCTAGAGTTGCAAAGCAATCTTTTTCGCTTAAAAAATATAGAGGCACTATCTATATGGGGAGAAAGTGGAGATATATTCGCACCATAAAAACCTTAAATATTTCTTCACTCAAAAAGAACTCAACACGCGGCAAAATGACGTTGGCTCGAGCTATTGAAAGACTACGACCACACTATTCAATACCATCCCGGTAAAAAAGCGAACGTGGTAGAATTTGACGCATTGAGTAGAAGATCATATGCGGAACGAAAGCGATGATGTCAAGTATACGACAGAGCCAACTTTAATAGAAAAAGTTAAGGTTGCTTTCAAGCCACCCAATCGAAGAGTCGATACGCGTATGAAGAAGAAAGTACAAGAAGGAGCTATTCCTAAGGCGAGAATTGATGAAGAAGGAATACTTGAGTCCACTCTAGACTTTGTGTTCCTAACGACTACGAGATTTGAAGTACAAGATTATGATGGAGGCACACAATACGCCATTTGCAATCCATCCTCGGAAGTACTAAAATGTATCGTGATCTTCGACATACATTTTGGTGGAACAATATGAAGAGAGAGATTGCAAAGTTTATCTCGATGTGTTTAACTTGCTAACGTGTAAAAGTGAGCATCTTGTACCTAAGGGTCCGTTGCAACCACTTGAGATTCGGAATGGAAGTGGGAACACATTACTATGGATTTTGTTACGGGTCTTCCTACGGTTTCTCAAGGCATCAATGCTATTTGGGTTATTGTTGATAGATTAACCAAGTCCGCTTCATTTCTTGCCGACACGGAGACTTATTCCTCGAACGCCTTGCTTAGTATGACGTGAATGAGATTGTGAGGTTGCATGGCATACCGTATCCATAGTTTGGATCGTGACCCAAGATTCACTTCAAGATTTTGGGTTAGCTTGCAAAAAGCTACGGGCGCGGATTTGCGATTTAGTTCTAAGATACCATCCCCAAACCGGATCGACAATCGAGAGGACTATTCAAACTCTTGAAGATCTATTAAGACTGTGTCCTAGACTTCAAGGGTAGTTGGGATAAGTATTTATCATTGGTGGAATTCTCCTACAACAACAGATTATCGAGCAAGTATAGGTGTGGCTCCATTCGAAGCATTATATGGACGAAAATGTCGTTCTCCAATATGTTGGAATGAGGTGGGTGAAGCAACATTGTTGGGACCCGGAGTTAAGACGTATGACTCACCTAAAAGATCCAAATGATTCGACAACGATACAAACAAGCACAAGATCGACAAAAGAGTTATGCGGATCTTCATCAAAAGGACGTGGAATTTAATGTGGGGATCATGTATTGTCATGAAGTTGCTTCCATGGAAGGGAGTTACAAGATTTGGGAAGAGAGGAAAGCTCAATCCACGATTTATTGGTCCATTTCAAATTCTTGACCGAAGTAGGAAATGTAGCCTATAGACTTGCGTTACCTCGAAAGTATGTCCTCGTGTTCATAATGTGTTTCACATATCATTTTCGTAAATATGTGAAAGACCCGAACCACGTTATTGAAGTTAGAACAGGACGAGATAGTCAAGACTTAACGTATGAGGAGGTACCATCAAGATCTTGGATAGGAAGGAGCATGTCCTACGCAAGAAAGGTCATACCACAAGTTAAAGTTTTGTGGAGGAATCATGCTTATAGAGGAAATGACCGGGAATTGGAAACGGAAATGAAAGCGAGGTATCCTCACCTTTTCAAACATCAGTACGTATGTCAATTTCGAGGACGAAATTTCATAAGGAGGGAGAGGTCAGAAGACCTCAAATTTTTAAATAAAAGGAATTTTCTTTATTTATTATTTTGAAATAGTAAGGGTTGATTTGATTAATGTGGATAGTTAAGGGTTAAATACGCAAATATTTCAAAATAAGCAAGTGGTTATAAAATATTCATTATCGTCGGGGAATATTCGTTTGGTCGTGGAATATTCGCATCGCTTTGGGAATATTCGCATTTACTTGCTGACAATGCAACCATGTGTGGGCCCCATAACTGAAAGCTTATGGATGAAGAAAACGACAAATATAAGTTGTTTTTACAGAATTGTTACCAAGTATCTTGTTGGAATACCCTATGGTTAAAAACACAAGAATACGCTGTTGTTGAACAAGAAGACACCAGTATTGCACGTAATTAATTATCGATTCTTACGTAAGAAGGCACTACTCAATAATGGTTTTGAAGAATTATCGCTCAAAGATTTTATTATCGAGTTAATAATTGTCGCGTTGATATTTTATATTATCGTTGTTTCAATAATTGTCATTACACAAGATTTTTCATTATCAAGCAATAATTCATATTATCTAAATAATATTATTAGATAACATTATTGGCAATGTCTAGAAAGTTCGTCTAAGGAGAGGTTTGGTCACCTAATCAAGCGCCGAAGAAGAAGAAATTCTTATTGGAAAGCCCCTCTTCCTGGAACCGCCGGTTGTCAATATTGTGATTTCAGTAATATTATTTGTGAATAATTAATTATTGATTTATATGATGAGGAAAATATTGATTTTATGTGGATATAGATGGAGAAAATTTTTAAAATGACAATTGTTGAAAATTAATATTTTATCTTTTCTCGATAAAATAATTCATTTAAATATATTATTTTAATAATATATTACGGTGATATTTTTACAACGAATGTGGGATATATGAGTATACGAGGAGGAAGAGTATTTTTGTTACAATAAATGTTTTTAAAACATGTTAAACATGTGCGACCCCCAAAATAGGTATACATCACCCATTCTCGAAATACAATATACATGTATGTAAACAACTACAACTTTATTATTACAACAAAGAAACTGTGAGTTTAAATACAAATATTATCTTCTGCACAATATTTATACTCACATAAATTCTCATCACATTTATTGATACATTATTTTACAAAAATGGTGAGGACTACTAAACAATCCTTTCTAAAACCTTCATTCCATACCCGACTGCACTCGCTTATATTCTCGCCTCCCGAGAAGAATGGAACAAAAGGAAAAGGGTGAGCTCAACTAGCTCAAGAAGAATATTATGACTAAGATAATATACAACAAATTATCGTTAGTCTTCAACAGGGAAAAATTTAATAGAATACAATAGACAACAAATTTTCAATCAATATTCGCAGCGGAAATAATAATTCATTAGAAGAGTTAAGTAGAGAATGCAAACTACTATCTTCTATGTATGAATTTAAAAGTTCATCGCTCATCTTTTATCCCTCAGAACAACAATCAATATACATCTCGAATCAAATATTCATCTTTGCACTATTCATGTGCCAAAGATATTCATCACCGCTCATTACAGCCAAAGTCATGTTCATTTAAACACATGTTCATCTTTGCACTACGTGCCAAAGATATTCTTCAGAAATCATTCATCTTGCACTACGTGCCAAAGATATTCAATAATATCATCATTTAAGATCGAGGATGATGAAAATATTTTTTAAAGAAACGAATCCAAAGGAAACAAAATGACAAGGATTAAGGATTAAGGATTCGTACTTTGTTTTATCCATGTTCAAAAAATATTTCAAAAATAATCATTGTGGTGTAAAATTCAAGAATGATCAAAACATGGATACAATCAAAGCTAGTATCCCAAATAGATGTTTTTGGACAAAAGAAAAATTTTCATTTTTTGGTGAATAGTGTCGATACGTGAATAGTCAGATACGTGAATAAAGTGCCAGATACGTGAATAGTAATCTCCGACACCAAAAGATAGAAATTCCACAAAAAACATTTTCACGCTTCATTAATAGTACTCGTGAATAAGAATCGTGAATAAGAACTCATGAATAGTAACTCTCGTGAATAAGAACTCATGAATAAGAAACCCCACATGAAAAAGTTCCAAATTTGATAAAAACTTCAGATCAATATTTCAAAGATAATGATATCAAGAAATAATATCATTACGAAAAAAATAATATCCCTTACCTCAAAGAATCAAGACGGAAGGAAAGGCTCAAGTGATGTCGAATGAAACTTCAGATCAACAAAGAACTCTCAAAGTATCTAAATACTCACAAAATACGCCAATAATAATATAGAGAGAAAGAGAGAAAACTTTATTTCGTGTGATTTTCAATTCTAACTTAAATTCTATTTATAGGAAAATGTTAGCCCACCAAAGCAGACTCGACTTACTAATAATGATGCTTTACTCGCTACTTATTGCCACCCACCACATTTGAAATAAAATTCAGCACATTTCTTCACCAACCACAAGTGGGGCCCACTCAATTCTAGAATTTTCCACCAAAATCAATTATAATAACCCTAATTTCCTAATCGGACACCTCTTAAAATTCATAACAAATCATTCGTGCATTTTAACGGCTCAAAATTTGTGGACATATACTCAACTTATGTATGTATAACATACCCAAAAATTACTATAATCCAACTGGTCGGATTAAAATTATAATCCCCCGCAATATATCTCAAAACACCGATTTAATTTTTAATACCTCCAATCCTGTAAAATATCGATAAAACACCTCAACAATAATTTCTTCATTTTAACCACATAAATAAATCCATCATTTATATCCACATAAAATAAATATTTCTTTATCATATGAATCAATAATTAATTATTCACAAATAATATTATAATACAATTACGACAACCAGCCGCTCCTGTGAAAGGGGGCTTCCGATAAGGATTTCTCCTCATCGGGCGCCGCAATTAGGTGACCAAACCTCTCCTCGATGTAACTTTCTAGACATTGCCAATAATGCTATCTAATAATATTATTTAAATAATATGAATTATTGATCCGATAATGGAGATAATGTCAAATGACAATTATTGAACAACAATAATATAAAATATCAACGCAGCAATTATCGAATCAATAAAATAAAATATTGAACAAGAATTCATCGTAAAAATTATCGAAAAGTGCCTTCACGTAAGGATCAATAATTCAACAATACCTGCAATACCGTGCGCCATCGCTCAGGCAACCACGCCAGACATCAGATTTTAACCAACCGGTATTCCAATGTTTTAATTCAGAATAACCACGCTGTTATTTTTAACCAACTTATATTTATCGCTTTTCTTCATCCAATCGCTTTCCGTTATATGGGCCCCACACACGGTCGCTACCGTCAGCATTTAATATTCCCGACAAGATTTAATATTCCACCACCAAACGAATATTCCCCGACACAAAATGAATATTTTATAACCACTTGCTTATTTTGAAATATTTATGATTTAACCCTTAACTATCCACATTAATCAAATCAACCCTTACTATTTCAAAATAATAAATAAAGGAAATTCCTTTTATTTAAAAAATTTTTGGTCTTACAACCTCCCTCCTTATGAAATTTCGTTCCTCTAAATCGACGACGACGACGTGTGTTTGAAAAGGTGAGGATACCTCGCTTTCATTTCCGCTTCCAATTCCCTGTGTCATTTCCTCTATAAAGCATGATTCCTCCACAAAACTTTAACTTGTGGTATGACCTTTCATACAGTAGGACATGCTCCTTCCTATCCAAGATCTTGATAGTACCTCCTCATACGTTAAGTCTTCGCTATCTCGTCCGGTTCTAACTCAATAACGTGGTTCGGGTCTTTCACATATTTACTTAAGTATGATATATGAAACACATTATGAACACGAGACATACTTGAGGTAACGCAAGTCTATAGCTACATTTCCTACTCGGCCAAGAATTTGAAATGGACCAATAAATCGTGGATCGAGCTTTCCTCTCTTCCCAAATCTTGTAACTCCTTCCATGGAGGAACTCGCAACAATACATGATCCCCTACATTAAATTCCACGCCCTTTCGATGAAGATCCGTGATAACTCTTTTGTCGATCTTGAGCCGCTTTGTATACGTTGTCGAATTATTTGGATCTTTTCTTGAGTCATACGCACTAAACTCGGGTCCCAACAATGTTGCTTCACCTACCTCATCCCAACATATCGAGAACCACATTTTCGTCCATATAATGCTTCAATGGAGCCACACCTATACTTGCTCGATAATCTATTGTTGTAGGAGAACTCCACCAATGGTAAATACTTATCCCAACCGCCTTGAAGTCTCAGGACACGTAGTCTTAATAAATCTTCAAGAGTTTGAATAGTCCCTCTCTCGATTGTCCGTCTGCTTTGGGATGGTATGTCAAACTAAATCGTAAACTGCGCTCCATAGCTTTTTGCAAGCTAACCCAAAATCTTGAAGTGAATCTTGGGTCACGATCCAAACTATGGATACAGCATGCCATGCAACCTCACAATCTCATTTACGTATATACTAGCAAGACGCTCAAGTGAATAAGTCTCCGACGGCAAGAAATGAGCAGATTTGGTTAATCTATCAACAATAACCCAAATAGCATTGATGCCTTGAGAAACCGTAGGGAAGACCCAGAATTTAAATCCATGGTAATGTGTTCCCACTTCCATTCCGGAATCTCAAGTGGTTGCAACGGACCCTTAGGTACTAGATGTCCGCTTTACACGCTGGCAAGTTAAACACATCGAGATAAACTTTGCAATCTCTCTTCATATTATTCCACCAAATGTATGTCAAGATCACGATACATTTTAGTACTTCCGTGATGGATTGCAAATGGTGTATTGTGTGCCTCCATCATAATCTTGTACTTCAAATCGAGTCGTTAGGAACACAAAGTCTAGAGTGGACTCAAGTATTCCTTCTTCATCAATTCTCGCTCCTAATAGCTCCTTCTTGTACTTTCTTCTTCATACGACGCCACCGGATTGGGTGGCTCGAAAGCAACCTTAACTTTTTCTATTAAAGTTGGCTCTCTACGCGATACTTGACATCATCGCACTGCTCCTCGCAAGATACGATCTTCTACTCAATGCGCCAACTACCACGCTCGCTTTTACCGTGGATGGTATGAATAGTGTGGTCGTAGTCTTTCAATAGCTCGAGCCAACGTCCGCCGCCAAGATATTGAGTTCTTTTTGAGTGAAGAAATATTTAAGGCTTTTATGGTCCGAATATATCTCCACTTTCTCCCCATATAGATAGTGCCTCCATATCTTTAATAATAAAACGATCACGCTAACTCTAGATCATGAGTAGGATAATTCCTCTCATACTCTTTAAGTTGTCGCGAGGCATAGGCTATGACTTTCCCACGTTGCATGAGAACACATCCTAACCCTTTGCTCAAGATCACAGAGATAACAAATCCATCCGAACCAGATGGTATTGTTAGAACAAAATAAATAAGTCTCCTCTAAGCTCTTGGAAACTTTTCTCGCATTCTTCGCCTCCAAACGAATTTCAGATCCTTTCGAAAGTTATTTGAGTTAATGGAGTAGCGATTCGAGAAAACCCTTCCACTAATCTCCGATAATAACCAAATTTAAGCCCAAAAGCTACGTACTTGCCACCGACTTAAGCTGTTGTTCCCTAACTTTCAGATTGCTTCAATCTTCACGGATCAACAGATACTCCATGTTTTGACACCATATGCCCAAGAAAGGCTACTTCTCAAGCCGTAACTCGCGATTTCTTCAATTTGGCATATAGTTGGTTTTCACGAAGCCTTTCGAGTACCAAACTTCAAATGGTGCTCATGATCTTCACGACTTTTGGAATATATAAGGATGTCATCAATAAAGACAACAACGAATCGATCCAAATATTCCTTGAATACTCTGGTTCATCATATCCATGAAAGTCATAGGAGCATTAGTTAGTCCGAAAGACACGACTAAGAATTCATAATGCCCATACCGAAGTTCTCAAGGCGCTCTGAATATCCTCGATTCTAATTTTCAAATGATGATATCCGTAATCTAAGATCGATTTTGAAAAGAATTGTGCCCCTTGCAATCGGGTCAAACAAGTCATCAATACGAGGTAGAGGATACCTATTCTCGATGGTGACATGGTTCAATTTCCGATAGTCAATACAAAGTCGATACTCCCGCCTCTTTCTTTTTTACAAATAAAACAGAGCACCCCAAGGAGATGTATTAGACGAATGAAACCGATGTCCAACAATTTCAGTAGTTGGACCTTTAACTCTCAAGTTCAATAGAGCCATTCGATATGGGGTTTTAGAAATGGGCTTTGTACCAGTTCAAGATCAATAAAGAATTCAACTTCACGCTCGGGGTAGACCGGAAGTTCTTCGTGAAATACGCCGAAAGTCAATAACAACAGAATATTATTCAAATTTGACGTGTCTTTATTCAAATCCATAACATGGGCTAAGAAAGCTTGACATCCGCTTTTCAATAAACGAATAGCTTTATGATTAGATATGACAACGTTGATTGATTTTAATGGTTTAGTTCATTGAATTGCATAACAGTTGGGTTGGTTAGAATATGAAAACTAACAACCTTACGAAAACAATCAATTTTGGCATGATGAGTAGTTAACCAATCAATCCCTAAAATCACATCAAAAGCAAGTATCTTTAAAGAGATAAGGTCAACAGTAAGGTAATGGTGCCAACTTGAATCAAACAAGATTTATAAAAAAGTGGATGTGATGAAAGTTTCTCCTAACGGAGTTTCCACAGATAGAGTCAAAGTCTAATTTCTCCCGAGTCAAGTTTAAACGCTGAGCACATGCAGAGAGATAAATGAATGGGTAGCACCCCAGATCAAGTAAGGTATAAACTTCGCAAGAATTTATAAATAGCTTACCCGCGTGATCACCTCGTTTGGGTTCCTCGATTATGACCACCACAACAAACGCTTCTTCCCTAATCGCTGACTTTGACTTTTCGGGACGATCTTTTCAGTCACCGTCCTCATTGAACTAGGTTTCGCTATCGCATAATCTCGAGCGATATGTCCTTCCTTTCCACAACTATAGCATACCTTGAATGAACTGTGGGCGTTTGACTGATATGTCCCTCTTTTCCGATTTCAGAAGATACGACCGATGGTCGATCTCCTCCCTTAGAACCAGCTTGTCACGCAAGACCGTCGCCTTCACATAGTCGTTGTTAAATCTCCTCTTTTAAAATCTCCTCCCGACTCGCTTCTTCGCTTTTCACGACTATGATTACCACCAGAGTGGGTTATTTATTTCGTCTCATTCTGCTTTTTTTCTCCGCAGTTATCATTATTTCGCTGATCGCCATCTCGTACGATCCTCGGTTATGGTCCTCAAATGACCGTATTTCGTTATCTCGCTTCTAATAATTGAGCCTGCTTACAACATCCGAATAAAGAGAAAGTTTATGAGAAATGAGATATCGACGTACGCCGTTTCAAACCTCTAAGAAACATCCGCGATTACATACGCTCCTCATTCTCCACCAAATGAGGTGCAAAACCGATAACTCGCAAACTTTGCCTCGCATCGAGACACCGCCATGTTGTTTTGCTCTAACTGATGAACTCCACTTCCTTCATATGATTTAACACTTTCGTGAAAGTATTTGTCATTAAATAGTCTCAAACGCCTCCCCAAACACGCCGAAAAGTACTGGACGGGTACGCTTCATGACTCCCACCAAAGAAGTCTCCGCCGCCATTTAACATAAAGGTGGCGAATGGAACCTTCGTTCTCTCCGTGCATCCCAAGACATCGAATATCTTGGTAATTTGTTTGACCCATGTTTCCGCCATGATCGGATCCGCTTTCCTTAAATTCGTGGTCCCACTCTTCGAATCGCTTCATTTGTGACAACCCGTGAATTGCTATCATTTCTCCTCAGATTTTGAACACGAAGTCTCCTCGCTCCGATTTTTGCATGAATCGCAAAAAACTTCTAAACATCCCTCGCTCATCATCTCGCTTCCATGGTGTTGTTCATGGGAGGAACATTGCCACTGTCTGTGACGCTCTCCTCGCTTGGTAAATACAGCATCTCCACTGGGCCTCATTTACTCCATCGTTAATATTCTCACGACATTCTCAAATACCGTCATAAAACAAGGGTTAATTAAGGAAATCAATATATCACATAATATCCCCTATATACTTGACCAACTAACAAATAAGCTTAGGTAGGACACACTAGCCAAGGATTTACTCGCCTCTCCCCTCCTACTTTCTATTCCCGATCTCCGCCAGAGATCATATCCCTAAGCTCGATACCAACCGTGACGCCCCCAAAATAGGTATACATCACCCATTCGAGTCACAATACATGGTACGTAAACAACTACAACTTTATTATTACAACAAGAAATCGTGAGTTTAAATACAAATATTATCTTCTGCATAATATTTATACTCACATAAATCCTCATCACATTTATTGATACATTATTTTACAAAAATGGTGAGGAATACTAAACAATCCTTTCTAAAACCTTCATTCCATACCCCTAGAGCGTACTCATTATATATTCTCGCCTCCCGAGAAGAATGGAACAAAAGGAAAAGGGTGAGCTCAACTAGCTCGGTAAAAGAATATTATGACTAAGATAATATACAACAAATTATCGTTAGTCTTCAATGAGGGAAAATTTAATAGAATACAATAGACAACAAATTTTTCAATCAATATTCGCAATGGAAATAATAATTCATTAGAAGAGTTAAGTAGAGAATGCAAACTACTATCTTCTATGTATGAATTTAAAAGTTCATCGCTCATCTTTTATCCCGTAACAACAATCAATATACATATTCGGAATCAAATATTCATCTTTGCACTGCTCATGTGCCAAAGATATTCATCGATTGGTCATGTTCATTTAAACACTGCTCATCTGCACACAAAGCCAAAGATATTCTTCGAAATCATTCATCTGACATTCTAAAGCCAAAGATATTCAATATTATCATCATTTAAGACCGCGGATGATGAAAATATTTTTAAAGAAACGAATCCAAAGGAAACAAAATGACAAGGATTAAGGATTAAGGATTCGTACTTTGTTTTATCCATGTTCAAAAAATACCTCAAAAATAATCATCAGGTGTAAAATTCAAGAATGATCAAAACATGGATACAATCAAAGCTAGTATCCAAGAATAGATGTTTTGGACAAAAGAAAAATTTTCATTTTTGGTGAAATAATAGTGTCAGATATCGTGAATAAGGCCAGTATCGTGAATAGTAACTCGACACCAAAAGATAGAAATTCCACAAAAAACATTTTCACGCTTTCGCTTAATAGTACTCGTGAATAAGAACTTCGTGAATAAGTAACTCATGAATAGTAACTCGTGAATAGTAACTCATGAATAAGTAACCCGACATGAAAAAGTTCCAAATTTGATAAAACTTCAGATCAATATTTCAAAGATAATGATATCAAGAAATAATATCATTACTGAAAAAAATAATATCCCTTACCTCAAAGAATCAAGATTTTAAGGAAAGGCTCAAGTGATGCCGAATGAAACTTGTCTTCTAACAAAGAACTCTCAAAGTATCTAAATACTCACAAAATACGCTCAATAATATAGAGAGAGAGAGAGAAAACTTTGTTTTTGGTGTGATTTTCAATTCTAACTTAGCCCTCTATTTATAGGAAAATGTTATTACGTCAAGGCACTTGACTGCTTTACCGATGGCTTTACACCGCTACTATTGCCATCCACCACATTTGAAATAAAATTCAGCACATTTCTTCACCAACCACAAGTGGGGCCCACTCAATTCTAGAATTTTCCACCAAAATCAATTATAACCCTAATTTCCTAATCGACACCTCTTAAAATTCATAACAAATCATTCGTACATTTTAACGGTTCAAAATTTGTGGACATATACTCAACTTATGTATGTATAACATACCCAAAATTACCACAATCCAACGGTCGGATTAAAAATTATAATCCCCGCAATATATCTCAAAACCCCCGATTTAATTTTTAATACCTCCAACTGTAAAATAATCGATAAAACACCTCAACAATAATTTCTTCATTTATAACCACATAAATAAATCCATCATTTATATCCACATAAAATAAATATTTCTTTATCATATGAATCAATAATTAATTATTCACAAATAATATTATGTAATCACAATTATGACAAACCGTGTAGCTCCTCAGAAGAGAGGGCTTTCCGATAAGGATTTCTCCTCATTGCGCCGCAATTAGGTGACCAAACCTCTCCTCGATGTAACTTTCTAGACATTGCCAATAATGCTATCTAATAATATTATTTAAATAATATGAATTATTGATCCGATAATGGAGATAATGGCGTTGACAATTATTGAACAACAATAATATAAAATATCAACGCAAAGAATTATTGAATCAATAAAATAAAATATTGAACAAGAACTACCGTAAAAATTATCGAGTAGTGCCTTCTTACGTAAGGATCAATAATTCAACAATATGCGGCAATACCGTAAAGCTATCTTGCAAAACCACGCCAGACATCGTATTTTAACCCACGGGTATTCCAACAAATTTTAATCAGAATAACTACGCCTGCTATTTTTAACCAACTTATATTTGTCGTCGCTTTTCTTCATCCAATCGCTTTCGTTATGGGGCCCACACATGGTCGCGCTTGGCCGCATTTAATATTCCCGACAGCATTTAATATTCCACGACCAAAACTAATATTCCCCGACAAAAATGAATATTTTATAACCACTTGCTTATTTTGAAATATTTCATGTATTTAACCCTTAACTATCCACATTAATCAAATCAACCCTTACTATTTCAAAATAATAAATAAAGGAAATTCCTTTTTATTTAAAAAAATTTTCGGGGTCTTACAAAACATGTCGGTGGACCCCATTTATTGACTGAAATTTGATTATAGATTGTAAAATCGCCCGTTTGTGGTTTTCGGTCAATTTCTATTTGGAATTTGGAAAAACTTTCTTCTGCAAAGTTGTAGAGAATTGAATTTCCTATACAAACTCATGAGATTCGAATTTTCTGATGAAAGGGCTATTTATTATGAATTATTGAAGTTCAAGTCTCAAATAATTAATTTTGGAAGTTTTAATTATTTTTATTATGAAAAACGTTTTTGTCATTAAAGGTGGGTCTTGCATGTGATGTAAATGCTGAATTCAGATCCTTAAAAGTGGGTGTAGGAATTTGTAATATTAATATTAATATTTTATTAAATTTTTCGCTTTTGGTGTTCTAAGATTTTCCTATAAATAGGGTTCTTAGGTTAGAATTGAAAATCACACCGTAAACTCAAGTTTTTCTCTCTATATTATCGAGCGTATTCTTGTGAGTATTTTGAGTATACTTTGAGTATTGCTAGACGGTCAAGTTCCTTCAAAGACTATACCCTTTATTCTAGTAGAAATATCGATCTTTCGAGGTAAGGATGTTATTTTCTTCTCAAATGATATTATTTCTTCAATATCATTATTTGAAATGTTGATCTGAAGTTTTATCAAATTTGGAACTTTTTTCATGCTCAAGTTACTATTCATGGGTTCTTATTCATGAGTTCTTATTCACGAGTTACTATTCACGTTAGTATTATTATTCATAAGCGTGAAGATGTTTTTGTGGAATTTCTATCTTTTGGTGTCGTGAGTTACTATTCACGATATCAAGACTATTCACGATACTAAGACTATTCACGATACCAGATTATTCACCAAAAATAAAATTTCTTCTTTTCGCTCAAAACATTTATTACGGATACTAACTCGATCAGATCCATGTTTTGATCATTCTTGAATTTTACACCACTATGATTATTTTTGAGGTATTTTGGACGTGGATAAAACCAAGTACTAATCCTTAATCCTTAATCCTTGTCATTTTGTTTCATCGGATTCGCTTTTCTTTAAAAAAAATATTTTCATCATCCTCGCCTTTAAATGATGATATTATGGAATATCTTTGGCCTGTAAGTAAAAGATGAATGATTTCTTAAGAATATCTTTGGCTCAGTAGTGTAAAAAGATGAATGATTTTCAAGAATATCTTTGGCCCGTAGTGCAAAGATGAACAGTGTTTAAATGAACATGATTAATCGATGAATATCTTTGCTTCAGAGTGCAAAGATGAATATTTGATTCCGAGATGTATATTGATTGATGTTACAGGTGGATAAAAGATAGACGATGAACTTTTAAATTCATACATGTAAGATAGTAGTTTGCATTCTCTACTTAACTCTTCTAATGAATTATTATTTCACATGTAATATTGATTTAAAATTTGTTGCCTATCAGATTCTATTATATTTTTCCTCGTGAAGACTAACGATAATTTGTCAGATATTATCTTAGTCATAATATTCTTTTTATCGAAGCTAGTTGAGCTCACCCTTTTCCTTTTTGTTCCATTTTTCGTGGAGGCGAGAATATAGAATAGTACGTAGCTCTGGGTATGGAATGAAGGTTTTAGAAAGGATTGTTTAGTAGTCCTCACCATTTTGTAAAATAATGTATCAATAAATGTGATGAGGATTTATTTGAGTATAGATATTGTCTAGAAGATAATATTTGTATTCAAACTCACAGCTTTTACCGTTGTAATAATAAAGTCAGAAGTAGTTTCGCACTACCATGTATTGACAACTCAAGATAGTGATGTATACCTATTTTGGGGTGTCACATACATGGTGAAATTCTTCTCGTTATTCCATTCTTTATTATTCTCATTGGAATATCCCGTCTGCAAGGGATTACACGTGACCGGTTCCATTCTTTATTATTCGTTGGAATATCCCGTCTCGTGCAGTATTACGCATTTAACCTAGTTTCATTATTTATTATTCGTTGGAATAACTCGTCGCTGTGGTCTATCACATGCCTCGGTGAATTCTTCATTATTCCATTCTTTATTATTCTCATTGGAATAACCTCGCCTACATGGATTATCGTGATGCATGGTGAATGATCCTTCGTATTCATTCTTTATTAAATTGTGGAAATGATCATCTTCGTGGATTACCGCATGGTGTGAAAATCCATTCATAGCCAGTATATTGTATTATACTGTATGAGATATCATTTCTTTTGTACTCGCCATGGAATATCATTTTCTTTGATATTTTTTTAAGAGTTACTATTCACGGGTTACTATTCACCCGATTACTATTCACTCGGGTATTCGGGGCACTTTTCGTGTCGGAGTACTATTCACGAGTTACTATTCATGGGTTACTATTCACCTAAATTACTATTCATCCGAATATTATTCACTCGGATATTTGGGGTACTTTTCATGTCGGGGTACTATTCATGAGGTACTATTCCCGAAGTACTATTCACGGTGTACCATTTACCCAAAAAATATATTTCTTTTTCATTCAAATTATTTTGGTACATGAATATTATTCGAATTTTACTCTACAAAGCAAGATCATGTTGAAAATTTGACGTTATTGAATTTCGGATAAATTAAATTATAAATCTTTAAAATTTATCCTTGAACTTGTTTTATTGAATTATTATGTCATTGTCATCATCCTCATGCTTATATTGTGATTAAAGTCATCTTTGGCTTACGCGTAGATGGACTTGGTATGATTATGACCGTGGATTATTCGGTATAATCATAACCGTAATGTAATAAATGATGTGGTAAAAGTCCTCATTGGCACCGTAGTTCATTGATGGACGGTTGTTGGTGTGATTATGACCGTGGATTATCCCAGTATAATCGCTTGACCATTGATGATTACATGAATATCCACGGCCCGAAAAAGTGCGAGGATGATTCGATGATGTGGTTTATTTATTGTCGAGTCTCAAAGTGATAAAGTTGATGAAAAACTTTTAAATCATAGAAGTTTAGTAGATTTTATGCTCGCTTGACTCTTCTAATGGATTTCTTATTCCATCGCGATTGTTGATCTAAAACTTGTTGTCTATTGTATTCTATCGGTTGTTATATTGTTGAAGGCTAAGGATAATTTATTCGCATTATCTTAGTCATAATATTTCTTACTGGACTAGTTGAGCTCACCCTTTCTTTCATTGTTCTCTTCAGAAATGAGAATATAGCTGGGACGAGTCGGGGAATGGATTGACGATCAGATGATGGTTGTTTTAGTAGTTCTCACTATTCTATAAAATAGTGTGACAATAAATGTAATGAGGACTCCATTGAGTGTGGATATTGTCTAGATGACAATATTCTTATTAAAACTCTTAGATTATGTTTTGTTGTATTATACACGACAGTTGAATTAATAAGTTGTATTTGAATTTGTACCATGTATCTGGCGACTCAAGATGGGTGATGTATACTGTTTTTTGGGGCGCCACGGTTGGTATCAAAGCTTAGGGATATGATCCCTGGCTAAGATGTGAGACAAGAACTAGGAGGGGAGAGACGGGAAATTCCTTCGCTAGTATAACCTGCCTAAGTTTATTTGTTATTTAATTGGTCGGTCAGAGTATAGGGATAATATGTGATATGTTAATTAAACCTTGTTTTGTGACTGTTTGAAAATGGCATCTAAAAATGTTGAGATCAGCAATGAAGCACATAAGACCGTTGAGTCACCAACGATCAATACCCAGGATAATGTGCAACAGGAAGACAATAATCCTCAGGTAAATAATAACACCGATAAAATGATGAACAATGGGATGTCCAGAGGCTTTATGCAATTTGTGCAACATCAGGTAAGAGAGACTCCTGTTCAAAATATAGGTGGAAATAATGGCCAACCCACGGTCAGTCACCGTTAAGCAGTTCAAGGAGCTGGGACCACTAGAGTTTTTGGGAAAGCCAGAACCACTTAAGGCGGAGACGTGGTTAAAGCTGATCATCAAGATATTTGATGTCTTGGGATGCTCTGAGGAGCAAAAGGTTCCCTTTGCCACCTTTATGTTGCTTGAAGAAGCAGATTACTAGTGGGAATCTGTAAAATGTACCCAGCCTGACGCACTCAAGATGTCTTGGGATAAGTTCCAAGAGCTGTTCAATGACTAGTACTTTCCCGAAAGTATTCGTCACATGAAGGAGGTGGAGTTTATCAAGTTGGAGCAAAACAATATGACCATGTCGCAATACGAGGCTAAATTTGTGGAGTTATGTGACGCCCCCAAATTAGGTCCACACGACCCATTCTAAGTCGCCAGATATCATACTATAAAAATCAAATACAAACTTTATTTATACAATTTGTTGAAGCGTAGATGTAGAATATGACCACAGTTAAACCGCGTGAGTTTTAATACAAATGTATGTAACTCTCATGGTGCCTCTAACCCACAACCTTACAATGGTACTTTTACATAAAATACATATCAAAAACTATTTTAGAAATTAAAATCTTTGGGAAGTGCTCAAGGAAATCTTCGTATATGGGAGGCCATTCGCTCAGGTTATGATAGATATCATATGTCCACGAATTATCCTTGGTCAACCCAATAGACCCCCAAAGAAAAGCGAGAAGATTACTATCATGTTCTTTCTAATGGTGAGTCTTCTTGAAATATAACTATCTCCACCGTCTGCGTAATTGAAAATTATATTTCAACCAAACTCCAAGATCATATAGGTAGTGCTCGTAGATATACTCAAAGAAGTGGATGCACAACCCCGTCTTCTTATGATAACACGAGGTTGTATGTCATTAGACATCTTGTATGATAGTGGCAAAACACCCTTCCAAAGTTGGGTTCACCTCACCCTATTTTGTGAGACCCCAGATTTTATGAATAAAGATTTAAATTTCTCAAAATATTTTTTTTAATATTATGGTGTGGATTTGAGATAGTGTTATAGTTGTGGGTAGTATTTGAAAATTTTGCAAAGTATGCAAGTTGTTATAAATATTCGTTTGGTGGGGAATATTCTTTTTGTCGGGAATATCCGCATTGACGACGACACAATCATTAGTAGACCTCATTAACCAAGTATTATTCGTAATTAGAAAACGACAAAAATATTTTATGAAAATAACTACGGAGGTTTTACCGTTAATACCGTTGAACTACTATTAGTAAAGTAAAAGTACGATGTCTGGTGGTGGCATGCATAAGTAGACACTAAGATTGATTATTGATGCTTACGTAAGAAGTCACCTCAGTTATACTCAATTATTGCTATAGTAATTGCTGCATCATATCTCTCATATTATTGATTCGATTATTGTCACAGTATTATGTGCATATATGTTATTTTATTAAATCAATAATTGAGACGACAAAGTTATTCATATTATTAAATTGCAATATTTACAATGTCTAGAAGTTTTGTCAATGAGAGGTTTGGTCACCTAATTGCGCGCGAGAAATCCTTATTGGAAAGCTCCCTCTTTCCTGGGAACAACCTGGTTGTTAAATATTGTGAGTTATGATATTAATGATGGATAAGTTCGTGTTGATTAAAGATGAATTTGATAGTTTTATTGTGTTGGGATTATTTGTGTTAGTAGAAATTGACATCTATTCCGATGATAATTGATGTCTAGAGGTTATATTGTTCAATCAGGTATTCGAGACACTTTTCGTGTCGGAGTTACTATTCATGTGTTACTATTCACGAGTTACTATTAACGAGTTAATATTTATGAGTTACTATTCACGAGTTACTATTCATGAGTTACTATTCACGAGTTACTATTCATGAGTTACTATTTACTCTAGTATTGTGCATTCGGGTATTTGGGTACAATATTATTCCATGAGGAGATGTGCTAATTTTTCAGACTGTTGGTTGAAGTTATATTAGTGAATCATTATGGACCGCTGGTGGAAAATTATAATAGTAAATCAATATGGATCGTTGATTTAAAGTCCTAATAGTAACTTGTCCCTTCAATATTACCAAGAGTTAATTGCCCCTTCGTAAATAGTAGTTGTCTCTTCAATATTACCAAGAGTTCTTTGCCTCTTCGGTGTTCCAAGAGTTAATTACCCCTTCACAAATAGTAACTTGTCCCTTCAATATTACCAAGAGTTAATTACCCCTTCATAAATAGTACTTGTCCCTTCAATATTACCAAGAGTTAATTACCCCTTCGCAAATAGTAGTTGTCTCTTCAATATTACCAAGAGTCATTTTGACCCTTCGTTAAGACCAAGAGCCACTCTTAGTTTTTCTATAAATAGAAGCTCATTCCTTCATTATTTCTTACGAATTCAACTGAAACTCTGAGAGAGAAATTATAGAGAGAAAAAAGAAGAGTATTCTGCTACTTCACTACTTCTATATCCGGTTTTTTTTACGGTAAGGGATATTATTTGTTGTACTCGTAAGGGGTGTTATTCTTTCTTATTCACGAAGAGAACTTCTATTATTCCATTCTTTATTATTCGGTTGAAATAACCTGTATACACCGCATACCCTATACATAACCTGTATACGCGGCATACCCTGTACTTGGTGAAATCCTTATGTTATTCCATTCTTATTTATTACATTTGAATAACTTTGACACGCTTAGACTTCTATACTTGGTGAAATCCTTATGTTATTCCATTCTTATTTATTACATTGGAATAACTCAGTATATCATGAGACTCTCTATACTTGGTGAAATCCTTATATTATTTCGCCTTTTATTATTCGTTGGAATATCGCTCATGCCAAGTAATCGCATGCATGGTGATTTCTTTTGTTATTCCATTCTTTATTATATACTCAGTTGGTTAAAGTTTTGACTTCTATACTCCATGAAATTAGTGGAATATCATTGATATTTGTGCTTTATCCAGTATCTTTTCATGGAAATATTCTTCTGAGCATTCTTGAATTTTACTCTACAAAGAAGTATCATGTTGACAATTTGGACGTTATTAGTTCCTGAACAAATTAATTCTTGAACTTGTTTTATTAAATTCTTATATCATTGTCATCATCCTCATGTTTATATTTTTTGAAAGTCATCTGTGGCCTGTAGTGCATAGATGGACCTGGTATGATTATGACTAGGGATTATTCGGTATAATCATGACCATAATGTTACAAATAATGTGGTAAAAGTCCTCATTGGCCCGTAGTGCATTGATGGACAGATTTTGGTATGATTATGGCTATGGATTCTCTTCGGCCAAGGGAGCAAAGATGAATTGTTTTATGGCATGATCATAACCATTGATGAATACACGAATGTCCTTGGCTCGTAGTGCATGGATAATTTATGGTCGTGATACTAAAGAATATCCTTGGCCGTAGTGCAGGGGTGATTCGATGATGTGGATTATTTATTAAGCTGATTCTCAGTGATAAAAGTGATGAAAAACCTTTTAAATCATAAAAGATAGTAGATTTCATTCTCTACTTGACTCTTTTAATGGATTGCTTATTCTGCTGCAGTTAAACTTGATGTCTATTGTATTTTATCAGTTTAACATTGTTGTAGACTAATGATAATTTATTCTGCATTATCTTAGTCATAATATTTCTTGCTGGACTAGTTGAGCTCACCCTTTCCTTCACTATTCTCTTCAGGAAATGAAAATATAGCTGGGACGAGTCGGGGAACGGAGTGATGGACCAGATAATAGTATTAGTAGTCCTCACTATTCTGTTAAATAGTGTGACAATAAATGTAATGAGGACTTATTCTGAAAGTGAATATTTTCTAGAAGACAATATTTGTATTAAAACTCACAGCTCTCTTGTTGTATATTAAAGATTGTATTTGTATTCTGTACCATGTATTTGGCGATTCAGAATAGGTGATGTATACCTATTTTGGGAAGCGCCACAGTTGGTATCAAAGCTTAGGGATATGATCCTCGGCTAAGATGTGAGACAAGAACTAGAAGGGAGAGAGGCGGGAATTTCTTCTAAGTAGTATGACCTACCTAAGTTTATTTGTTATTTAATTAGTTGGTCGAGTATAGGGATAATATGTGATATGTTAATTAACCCTTATTTTGTGGCGAAGATTTGAAAATGGCATCCAGAATGTTGAGAACATCAATGGAGCACAGGAGACCGTTGAGTCTCCACAGATTAACAATCATGACAATGTGCATCAGGAAGGCGACAATCCTCATGCAAACAACAATACTGACCAAATGATGAACGACGAAATGTTCCGAGACTTCATGCAATTCATGCAACATCAAAGCGAGAGCGGCTCCCATCCAAAATACAGTGTGGAAACATCGGCAACTCTCGGACGGTCAAGACCAAAACAGATTCAAGGAGCTGGGACCCACGGAGTTTTTGGAGAGCCAAAACCACTTAAGGCGAGACGTGGATAAAGCAGATCTGCAAGATATTTGATGTCTTGGAATGCTCCGAGGAGCAAAAGGTTCCCTTTGCCACCTTCATGTTGCGTGCAGAGGTAGATTACTGGTGGGAATCTGTAAAGCGTACTCAACCTGCCGCATTGAAGATAACTTGGGAGAAGTTCCAAGAATTGTTCTATGATAAGTACTTTCCAGAAAGTATTCGTCACATGAAAGAGGTAGAGTTCATTAAACTGGAGTAAAACAACATGACCGTGTCGCAGTAAAAAGCCAAGTTTACCGAGTTGTCCCAGTTTGCGTCCCATTTGGTTGATAATAAGTAGAGAATGACGCGGATGTTTCTAAGAGGTTTGAAACCTGAGATACGTCAATATCTTATCTATCATAAACTGTGTTTGTATTCAGATGTTGTTAATAGGGCTCAGTTTTTAGAGCGCGATAGTGAGTCAACCCAACCAAAAGAGAGCGGCCAGCAAAATGATAATACCAGCGATAGCAGTCATCGAAGCGGTGATAATAAGTGTGAAGGGAATCAACATGCCAGAAATGGTAACCACTTCGGTGGTAATCATGGCCAAAACAATAAGAATGGACATTTTAAGAAGAGAAAATTCAACAATGATGGAAAGACGTCTGCACCAGCACCCGTTGTTAAGGAAAGAGAACGACCACCTATCATATGTTTCAAATGCAGAGGGGATGGACATATTAGTTCAAACTGCGCGATGCCATCCAAAGCATGTTATAATATTGGAAAAGAAGGTCACCTAGCCTGATTTTGTCATTCACCGAAGACAAGTTCAGCTAGGATGGAGGCACCAAAGGCCGTCCCAGAAAAGTCAAAACCGGTAGTGCAAGGGAGAGCATTTTTCATGACTTCCCAAAAAGCGAGTAACCCGAACGAAGTTAGCATGGGTTAGTTAATTATAAATTCTTGCGAAGTCTATACCTTATAAGATACCGGTTCTATCCATTATTTTATCTCTCTTGCTTGCGTTCAACGTTTAAATTTGACTCCGGAGAAGTTAGACTTTGACTTATTGGTTGAAACTTCGTTAGTAGGAGCCTTCATTACCTCCACTATTTATAAATCTTATTGATTCAAATAAACACTTTCACGTTACCTGTCGATCTTATCTCTTTGAAAATACTTGCATTGATGTGATTTTTGGAAACGATTGGTTAACTACTCATCATGCTTTTCGTAAGGTGGTTAGCTTTCATATTCCTAACCAACCTGTTATGTGAATTCAAGCAACCAAACCACTAAAGTCAATCACTGTCATATCAAGCCATAAGTAAAGAGCCCCAATCCTTTTGTTGTTGACTTCCTTGTGTGGAATGCACCGAAATCAGACTTTCTGTAGGCGACGTCGTGAATGAAGATGGAAAGTTGATAGGTATCATTGTGAGGTGTTATCCAGGTTAAGGGATAGAAGTCACAGTTGGTATCAAGGTGACGTACTATCCAAGTCTTGGATGAGGGTCACAGATTTGAATGATATTTCTATCGTTAATAAATTTCTTGACGTATTCTTGAAGACTTCCTAGCCTACCCCTAGAGCGTGAAATCGAATTTTGTATTGACCCCAATACAAAACCCATTTCTTAAACCCTCAAATATTTCTGTACTTAAAACGAACGTATCATGCGCCAAAGACGTTGGCTCGAGCTGTTGAAGATTATGAACGTACCATTCAATATCATCGTGGAAGAGCGAATGTGGTAGCTGACGTGTTGAGTAGAAGATCGTATACGTTTACGAGTGCGATGTTGTTAACACAAAGACTCCTTTCGTATAACTTACAAATGATGAAGATAGAGTTAAAGACTCTAGGGACCTACGTGAAGATAAGAATATACGAGTAGAATCGACTTTAATCGATAAAGTTAAAGCCGCTAAAGCTACACACCTGAATTTGATGAATGTGAAGAAGAAGGTTCAAGAAGGCGTTATCTCAACCCTCGATTTTATTGGCCCATTTGAAATCCTTGATCGAGTAGGAACTATGGCCTATAGACTCGTTTTATCGTCAAGTGTGTCGCGTGTTCATAACGTTTTTAACCTATCAATGTTATGTAAATATGTGGACGGCCCGAACCACATTATTGATTTAGAACCGGACGAGATAGCGGATAATCTAACGTATGAAGATGTACCTGTTAAAATCCTGTAATATATTCTACACTTAAAGGTTATACCTCAAGAGTTAGAATCTGACGAAGTGTCCTCATCTGTTCGGCATACCAAGTATGTACGTAAATTTTGAGGGCGAAATTTCATAAAGAGGGGAGATTGTGAGACCCCAGATTTTATGAATAAAGATTTAAATTTCTCGAAATATTTTTTTTAATATTATGGCGTGGATTTGAGATAGTGTTATAGTTGTGGGTAGTATTTGAAAATTTTACAAAGTATGCAAGTTGTTATAAATATTCGTTTGGTCGGGGAATATTCTTTTTCTCAGGAATATCTGTACGACGACACAATCATTGGTAGACCCAACAACAGAAGTATTATCGTAGTTAGAAAACGACAAAAATATTTTATGAAAATAACGGCGGAGGTTTTACCTTTAATACTGTTGAACTACCCGGTAGTAAAAGTACAGTAATACTCGTGGTTGCATAGTAGCACACGGTATTGATTATTGATGCTTACGTAAGAAGTCACTCAGTTATACTCAATTATTGCTATAGTAATTGCTGTATCATATCTCTCATATTATTGATTCGATTATTGTCACAGTATCATGTGCATATATGTTATTTTATTAAATCAATAATTGAGACGACAAAGTTATTCATATTATTAAATTACAATATTTACAACGTCTATAAGTTTTGTCAATGAGAGGTTTGGTCACCTAATTGCGCGCAAGAAATCCTTATTGGAAAGCCCCCTCTTTCCTGGGAACAACCTAGTTGTTAAATATTGTGAGTTATGATATTAATGACGGATAAGTTCGTGTTGATTAAAGATGAATTTGATAGTTTTATTGTGTTGGAATTATTTGTGTTAGTAGAAATTGACATCTATTCCGATGATAATTGATGTCTGGAGATTATATTGTTCAATCGGGTATTCGGGACACTTTTTGTGTCGGAGTTACTATTCACGAGTTACTATTCATGAGTTACTATTCACCCGGTTACTATTCACTCTAGTATTGTGCATTCGGGTATTTGGGTACAATATTATTCCATGAGGAGATGTGCTAATTTTTCAGATCGTTGGCTGAAGTTATATTAGTGAATCATTCTGGACCGCTGGTGGAAAATTATAATAGTAAATCAATATGGATCGTTGATTTAAAGTCCTAATAGTAACTTGTCCCTTCAATATTACCAAGAGTTAATTTCCCCTTCGTAAATAGTAGTTGTCTCTTCAATATTACCAAGAGTTATTTGCCTCTTCGATGTTCCAAGAGTTAATTACCCTTTCGCAAATAGTAACTTGTCCCTTCAATATCACCAAGAGTTAATTACCCCTTCATAAATAGTACTTATTCCTTCAATATTACCAAGAGTTAATTACCCCTTCATAAATAGTAGTTGTCCCTTCAATATTACCAAGAATTAATTACCCCTTCACAAATAGTAGTTGTCCCTTCAATATTACCAAGAGTCATTTTGACCCTTCGTTAAGACCAAGAGACACTCTCAGTTTTTCTATAAATAGAAGGTCATTCCTTCATTATTTCTTACTTAATTCTTTGAAACTCTGTAGAGAGAAATTATAGAGAGAAAGAAGAAGAGTATTCTGCTACTTCACTACTTCTATATCCAGTTTCTTTTACGGTAAGGGATATTATTTATTGTACCCGTAAGGGGTGTAATTCTTTCTTATTCACGAAGAGAACTTCTGTTATTTCATTCTTTATTATTCGGTTGGAATAACCTGTATACGCGACATACCCTATACATAACATGTATACGCGGCATACCCTGTACTTGGTGAAATCCTTATGTTATTCCATTCTTATTTATTCTGTTGGAATAACCTGTATACGCGGTGTAAGACCCCAAAATTTTTTTAAATAAAAAGGAATTTCCTTTATTTATTATTTTGAAATAGTAAGGGTTGATTTGATTAATGTGGATAGTTAAGGGTTAAATACGCAAATATTTCAAAATAAGCAAGTGGTTATAAAATATTCATTTTATTAGGGAATATTCGTTTGGTCGTGGAATATTCGCACGTCGAGAGAATATTCGTTTGGGTCGTGGAATATTCAGATTGTTGGGAATATTAAATGACATGTTAAGACCATGTGTGGGCCCCATAACTGGAAAAGCGGTTGGATGAGGAAAACGACAAAGTTTGGGTGGTTATAAATAATGGCGTAGTTGTTACCAATTAAGATCTGTTGGAATACCCGGTGGTTAAAATCTGAGAATCTGGCGTGGTTGACAAGAATACACACAGATTTACACGATTGTTGAATTATTGATCCTTACGTAAGAAGGCACTACTCAATAATTTTTACGAGAATTCTTTCGCTCAATATTTTATTTTATTGATTCAATAATTGTTCGTTGATATTTTATATTATTATTGTTTCAATAATTGTCACTGCTGACAAGATTTCCCATTATCGGATCAATAATTCATATTATTTGAATAATATTATTAGATAACATTATTGGCAATGTCTAGAAAGTTCTGTCTAAGGAGAGGTTTGGTCACCTAATTGCGCTGCCAAGAAGTGAGAGATCCTTATTGGAAAGCCCCTCTTTCCCGGAAGCCGCTCGGGTTGTCATAATTGTGATTCGTAATATTATTTGGGAATAATTAATTATTGATTTATATGATAAGAAAATATTTATTTGATATGGATATAAATGATGGATTTATTTATTATATGTGGTTATAATTGAAGGATTTAATGTTGAGGTGTTTTATCGAGATTTTTTTGTGGAATGGAGATATTAAAAATAAAATAAGTATTTTTATGATATATTGCGTGAGTTATAATTTTTAATCGATTGTTGGATCGTTGTAATTTTTGGATATGTTATACATATATAAGTTGAGTATATGTCTATAAATTTTGAACCGTTAAAAATGAACGAATGATTTGTTATAAATTTTAAGAGGTGTTTGATTAGGAAAGTAGGGTTATAATTGATTTTGGTGGAAAATTCTAGAATTGAGTGGGCCCCACTTATGGTTGGTGAAAAATGTGCTGAATTTTATTTCAAATGTGGTGGGTGGCAATAGTAGCAAGTAGTAAAGCCATCGGTGGTGGTCAAGTCTGCTTGGTACGGCTAACATTTTCCTATAAATAGATTTAAGTTAGAATTGAAAATCACACCGAAACAAAGTTTTTCTCTCTCTCTCTATATTATTGAGCGTATTTTGTGAGTATTTAGATACTTTGAGAGTTCTTTGTCAAAGACAAGTTTCATTCGGCATCACTTGACCTTTCCTTCCCGGAAATCTTGATTCTTTGAGGTAAGGGATATTATTTTTTTCAGTAATGATATTATTTCTTCAATATCATTATCTTTGAAATATTGGTTGGAACTTTTATCAAATTTGGAACTTTTTCATATAAGGGGTTACTATTCATGAGTTACTATTCACGAAAGTTACTATTCATGAGTTACTATTCACGAGTTCTTATTCACAAGTACTATTCATGAAGCGTGAAAATGTTTTTGTGGAATTTCTATCTTTTTTGGTGTGAGATTCTTTATTCACTATTCACGATAAGCACTATTCAATGAAAAAATAAAATTTCTTCTTTTAGGTCAAAATATCTATTCGGATACTAGCTTTGATTGTATCCATGTTTTGATCATTCTTGAATTTTACACCACTATGATTATTTTGAGGTATTTTTGAACATGGATAAAACAAAGTACTAATCCTTAATCCTTAATCCTTGTCATTTTGTTTTCTTTCATCGGATTTCTTTTAAAAATATTTTTCATCATCCTCGGTCTTAAATGATGATATTATTGAATATCTTTGGCACTGTAGTCAAAAAGATGAATGATTTCTGAAGAATATCTTTGGCCCAGTAGTGCAAAGATGAGCAGTGTTGAGATGAACATGAATGATCGATTAATATCTTCGGGCTCAGTGCAAAAAGATGAGCAGTGTTGAGATGAACATGTACGTAGATCGATTAATATCTTTGGCCCAGTAGTGAAAAGATGAGCAGTGTTTAAATGAACATGATTAAGTGATGAATATCTTTCGCCTGTAGTGCAAAGATGAATATTTGATTCGGATGTTTATGGATTGATGTTACAGGGGATAAAAGATGACGATGAACTTTTAAATTCATACATGTAAGATAGTAGTTTGCATTCTCTACTTAACTCTTCTAATGAATTATTATTTCATTGCGAATATTGATTTAAAATTTGTTGTCTATCAGATTCTATTAGATTTTTTCCTATTAAAGACTAACGATAATTTGTTGTATATTATCTTAGTCATAATATTCTTTCTTGAGCTAGTTGAGCTCACCCTTTTCCTTTTGTTCCATTCTTCTCGGGAGGCGAGAATATATGAAAGTATGCAGTCGGGGTATGGAATGAAGGTTTTAGAAAGGATTGTTTAGTAGTCCTCACCATTTTGTAAAATAATGTATCAATAAATGTGATGAGGATTTATTTGAGTATAGATATTGTCTGCAGAAGATAATATTTGTATTTAAACTCAGCTTTTTCTTGTTGTAATAATAAAGTTGTAGTTGTTTACGTACACTATGTATTGACAACTCAGAATGGGTGATGTATACCAATTTTGGGGGCGCCACACGCGACTCCCTATACTTGGTGAAATCATTATATTATTCATCTTTATTATTACATCGGAATATCCTCGCTCGCGTGTGTTTTACAGGACCTGGTTCCGCTCTTTATTATTCATTGGAATATCACATGCTCTGTGTTTTTTACAGGACACGGTTCCGTCTTTATTATTCTATTGGAATATCTCATTCGTGTGTTTTACACTGGACTGGTTCTCGTCTTTATTATTTCATTGAAATAACTTTGCCTCATGCCTGGCAATCGCATACATGGTGATTTCTTTTGTTATTCCATTCTTTATTATACTCGGTTGATTAAAGTTTTAACTTCTATACTCTATGAAATTAGTGGAATATCCTTGATATTTGTGCTTCATCCAGTATCTTTTCATGGAAATATTCTTCTGAGCATTCTTGAATTTTACTCTACAAAGAAGTATCATGTTGACAATTTGGACGTTATTAGTTCCTGAACAAATTAATTCTTGAACTTGTTTTATTGAATTCTTATATCATTCATTGTCATCATCCTCATGTTTATATTTTTGAAAGTCATCTCGTGGCTGTAGTGCATAGATGGACTTGGTATGATTCCGACGAGGATTATTCTAAGATAATCATGGACCGTAATGTTACAAATGATGTGGTAAAAGTCATCGTTCTGCGTAGTGCATTGATGGGACGCTTTTGGTATGATTATGGCAATGGATTCTCTTGACCAAGGGAGCAAAGATGAATTGTTTTATGGTATGATCATGACCATTGATGAATACACGAATGTCCTTAGCCGTAGTAGCATGGATAATTTGTGGTCGTGATACTAAAGAATATCCTTGGTAGTAGTGCGGGGTGATTCAATGATGTGGATTATTTATTGTCGAGTCTCGTGATAAAAGTGATGAAAAACCTTTTAAATCATAAAAGATAGTAGATTTCATTCTCTACTTGACTCTTTTAATGGATTGCTTATTCCGCTGCAGTTAAACTTGATATCTATTGTATTTTATCAGTTTAACATTATTGGAGACTAATGATAATTTATTCTGCATTATCTTAGTCATAATATTTCTTGCTGGGCTAGTTGAGCTCTCCCTTTCCTTCACTATTCTCTTTAGGAAATGAGAATATAGCTGGGACGAGTCGGGGAACGGAGTGATGGACCAGATGATAGTATTAGTAGTCCTCACTATTCTGTTAAATAGTGCGACAATAAATGTAATGAGAACTTATTCTGAGAGTGGATATTGTCTAGAAGACAGTATTTGTATTATAACTCACAGCTCTCTTGTTGTATATTAAAGATTGTATTTGTATTCTGTACCATGTATTTGGCGACTCAGGATAGGTGATGTATACCTATTTTGGGGGCGTCACATATTTGGTTCACCAAAATTAAATATCAAATGACGTATACAATACGACACAATTATCTAAAGTTATCAATAAAATTATTTTCATACTATTTAGGGAGAACCTCAACAAATTATATAGACCAACGCTCTATTCTCCTCGTTACCCCGCTTCGACCCATTACACTATTATTATTACCTGAAAGGAATTGTGAAGCAAAAAGGGTGAGCACAACTAGCCCAGTAAAGAATATCATGAGTAAAGATAATTTACATCATCAATAGCCTTCATTAGTAATAAATCAGAGATTTAGAACATATGGTAGATGATAAAACCTTTCAAACATAGTTGCAATGAACGAGTAATCCATTAGAAGAGTCAAATAGACCATCAGGTCTATTATCTTCTCTATGTTAAAAGTCCACCAAATAATGTTTTATCCCTGTAACATCAATCAACAAATAATGTCTATTATCAATAATGTTTTACATCATCAATAGCCTTCATTAGTAATAAATCAGAGATTTAGAACATATGGTAGATGATAAAACCTTTCAAACATAGTTGCAGCGGAACGAGTAATCCACAATCATATGAATAACTCATAGTCATAATTGTGATTCTAAATTCCTCTTCGCGCCCAGGACGAAGATAATTTTCATCACCTATCTTCACCTGAAACATCAAAAATCATGGTTATACCAAATCACAATTCCTGCTCATAATCATACTGATAAATTCATCTTTGCACTACGGCCAAAGATATTCATTAACAATTCATCTTTGCACTAAAGGCCAAAGACATACAACCGTATTTTAGAGTCAAGTAGAGCATGATATCTACTATCTTTTACGAATTAAAAGTGTATAATCAATATTTTATCGCTGAGACTCAGCTTAATAAATAATTCACATCATCGAATCATCCCTGCACTACGGCCAAGGATATTCATTAGTATTATGACCATGAATTATCCATGCACTACGGGCCAAGGATATTCGTGTTTTCAACAATGGTCATGATTATATCGAATAATCCCTGGTTATAATCATACCAACAACTGTCCATCAATGAACTACAGGCCAATGAGGACTTTTACCACATCATTCATTACATTACGGTCATGATTATAGCGAATAATCCCTGGTCATAATCATACCTAGTCCATCTATGCACATAAGCCAAAGATACTCATCAATCAATAGTTCATCTTTGCACGTAAGCCAAAGATATACAACTGTAAAACCAATAATCAACAAAGTCCATCTTTGCATGTAAGCCTAAGATATACAACTGTAAAACTAATAATCAGCGATCCATCTTTTTGACGTAAGCCAAAGATGACTTTCATCATAATATAAGCATGAGGATAATGACAATGATATAAGTATTAATCAACGAAATTAAGGATAAATATTAAAGACTTTAAATTTATCCAGTTTAAAAATATCCAAATTGTCAACACGATCATCGCTTTGTGGAGTAAAATTCAAGAATAATATTCATATACCAAAAATAATTTGGATGTAAAAGAAATATATTTTTCTGTAAATAGTACCCAAGTGAATAAGACCACGTGAATAGTACTTGTGAATAGTACTCGTGAATAGTACCCCACATGAAAAGTACTCCAAATACCCGGAAGTGAATAATATAGGGTGAATAGTAATTGGGTGAATAAGTAACCCGTGAATAGTACTCGATTACACGAAAAAGTGCCCGAATACTCGAAAGTGAATAATACTAGAGTGAATAAGAATCGGGTGAATAGTAACTCATAAAAAAATACCAAAGAAAATGATATTCCATGATTTAGTACAAAAAATTGATTTCTCACAAGTATAATAGAATATCTAAAAGCGCAAATGGATTTTCACCGTCACGTGCGGTAATCCACGAGACAGATCATTTCCATAATTTAATAAAGAATGAATATGAAGGGTCATTCATCATGCATGTGGTAATCCACATGTATAAAAGTTATTTCAATGTAATAATAAAGAATGGAATAACAAAAGAATTCACCGTGCATGCGATGATCGCAGAAAAACAAAGTTATTCCAATGGAATAATAAATAAAGGAACGGTCATGCGTAATACGCATGCATGAGGATATTCCAATGTAATAATAAAGAATAGAATAATGAAGAATTTCACCACGTATGCGGTACTTTCAGATGTATAAAAGTTATTCAAACATAATAATAAAGAATGGAATAATGTAAGAATTTCACCATGTATGCAGTATCAGATAAACAAAGTTATTTCAACATAATAATAAAGAATGGAATAATGTAAGCTCTCTTCATGAATACGAAAGAAATAATACCCTTACCTTAGAAGAAACTGGATAATTGGAATAGTGAGGTAGTGAGACTTCTCTTTTTTCTCTCTATAATTTCTCTCTATAATAATTGCTCTATAGATTTAGTGAATTGGTGAGAAATGAAGAAAGAATGAGCTTTATTTATAGGAAAATATAGTTTTGATAATTGTACGGTTTGGGCTCGAAATATTACAAGATAATACCTTCCTCTTTTCCTTCATTTTTAATTTAGTCCTGCGCGTATTATCAAACTGCACCACCTCCCCTAATAGTAAATCATGTGAATCAATAGTTCTGATATATGTGAAAATACGAATTACTGATAAGTACATCCATCTATACGTCCATTTTTAACTTAGTCATGCAAGTATTATCAATCTTGCACCACCTCCCCTAATAGTTCAAGAATATGAATCAATAGTACACACATGTGAATAAATAGTTATAATCATGTGAATCAATAGCAATTAATTGCTCATTTATCCGGTTAATTACCCGATTGGTCAATATAACCTCCAGACATCAATTATTATCAGAATAGATGTCGATTTCCACTAACACTAATAATCCCAACACAATGAAACTATCAATTTCATCTTTAATCAACACGAACATATTCATCATTAATATTATAACTCACAATATTTAACAACCTAGGTCGTTCCTCGTGAAATAGGGGCTTTCCGATAAGGATTTCTCCTTATTAGCGCCGCAATTAGGTGACCAAACCTCTCCTCGATGTAACTTCTAGACATTGTTAATATTGCAAATAATAATATGAATAACTTTGTCATCTCAATTATTGATTTAATAATATAAAATATTATGCAAATGATCTTTGTGACAATAATTGAATCAATAATATGAGAGATATGATGCAAAGAATTATCGTAGCGAAGAATTGAGTATAATTGAGTGACTTCTTACGTAAGCATCAATAATCAATACCGTGTGCTACTATGCAACCACACATATTACTGTAGTTTTACTACCGAGTAGATCAACAGTTTAACGGTAAAACTTTCGCCACTATTTTATAAAAAGATATTTCTGTCGTTTTCTAACTACGATACTACTTCCGTTGTGGGGTCCACCAATGATTGTGCCGTTGTACGAATATTCCCTGTCAAAATGAATATCCCCTGACCAATCGAATATTCCTCGACATAACGAATATTTTATATCAACTTGCTTACTTTGCAAAATTTTCAAATATCACCCTTAACTTTAACCTTTATCAATTTAACCATTTACTAAATAAAATAATAATTATAAAAAAATTGAATAATTTCATTTCATAAAATTCAGGGTCTTATAATCTCCCCTCCTTATGAAATTTTACCCTCGAAATTTACGTACGTACCTGGTATGTCGAAGAGATGATGATACCTCATCTGATTCTAACTCTTAAGGTATAACCTTTGAGGGTAGAATATATTCATTCTTATCCAATATTTTAATAGGTATCTCCTTATACGTTAATTTTCTGCTATCTCGTCTAGTTCTAATTCAATAATGTGGTTCGGGTCGTCCACATATTTACGTAACATTGATACGTGAAAAACGTTATGAACACGCGACATACTTAGAGGTAAAACGAGTCTATAGGCCACAGTTCCTACTCGATCGAGGATTTAAAATGGGCCAATTAAATCGAGGGTTGAGATTTCCTCTCTTCATCGACTCTTGCTTATAGAATAACGCCCTCTTGAACTTTCTTCTTCACATTCATCAGCTCTAAGTCTGTAGCTTGAGCGGCTTTAACTTTATCGATTAAAGTCGATTCTACTCGTATTATTTGACATCATCACGTGGGTCCTTAGAGTTTTTAACTCTATCTTTATCATTTGCAAGTCATATGAAATGGGTCTTTGTGTTAACAACGTTACAATCGTAAACGCATAGATCTTCTACTCAATGCATCAGCTACCACGTTCGCTTTTTCAACGATAATATTGAATGGTATGACCGTAATCTTCAACAGCTTGAGCCAACGTCTTTGTCGCATTATACGTTCGTTTTGGTTGAAGAAATATTTAAGGGTTTTAGAAATGGGTTTTGTACTAGGGTCAATACAAAATTCGATTTCACGCTTTTGGGTAGGCCAGGAAGTCTTTAGAGAATACGTTAGGAAATTTATTAACGATAGAAATATCATTTAAAAACTATAACTCTCATCCAAGACTTGGATAACACATGTACTAAAGATTTTGGACAGCTCCTTAGTATCATCTCATAGTACTCAATTCCAAAGTTTCATGTTTGTATCATTTATGAAGAGCAAGTTATGCTCATTTTAGGGTTTTAGCTTTCAAAGCTGCTTTTATTTTTAATTAATTCTCTAGAACTCCGATTGAGCTCAATTTTTTTATCCGTTCATTATCATGTTACATGAAAGAACAAACATACGACTTGGTTTGCAAAACCATATGTATATTTGGATGCTTTAATTTATATTGAGGAGCCCATGAGTCTAACCTATTATTTGTTCAATTATTCTTGTTTGTTGTACTTAATATATACTATTATTATGTCATAAATAAATGGGCAAACATAAATACTATGAATGGTAATGTCTCATCATAATGAAATTTGTAACCTTCACATTTAAATCTCAATAAATAATTGTTAATATTCTTATTTTCTTAAAATATATCCAATGGAGTCCAAATTGATAGGTTCTTTCATAGTTAATTAAATATCTCTAGCACTTGTTTCTATGATTAATCGATTTCAAATGAAATTGAAACTATAAGTTTTCAAATTTTATTTTTTCTTAAAAAGAAAATTTTGAAACACATGATAAATCTTATAATACTTAACTTTGTTTTCATGCGATCTCTTTGTATTTATGATATTTTTTTTAATACTTTAAATTTTGATGAATTTTTAAAATAACTTAAAAATGTTTTAACGTATGGACAAATATAAAAGAGTTTAGTTTTTATTCTAATTAATGTATGTTTTTATAGTGTCATAATTGGATTAATATTAGGACACTAAATGTGCAGTTATTGTATTATATATATATATATATATAATATTTTAATGAGCTATATATATATACACAGCTGTGTATTATACAGTCGGACTATGGCGTCGGGATTTTTGGGCTATGACGATAGTTCACCCGTCGCTGTAGCTCAGAAAAGCTATGACAACAGGTGAAATCGTGATGTGACCCCCCCCCCCCCAAATAGGTATACATCACCTATTCTGAGTCGCCAAATACATGGTACGTAATACAAATACAATCTTAATTATACAACAAGAGAAGTCATGAGTTTTAATACAAATCATCTTCTGCACAATATCCACTCTCGAATAAGTCCTCATTACATTTATTGTCACACTATTTAGCAGAATAGTGAGGACTACTAGCTAATACTATCATCCAGAACCATCACCTTGGTTCCACGACTAAAGTCGCAGCCTACGTTTTCATTTTCACGAAGAGAGCAATTGAAAGAAAGGGTGAGCTCAACTAGCCTAGTAAGAAATATTATGACTAAGATAATGCAAAATAAATTATCATTAGTCTTCAACAATGTTAAACTAATAAAATACAATAGACATCAAGTTTAAATGCAGCGACACAAGCAATCCATTAAAAGAGTCAAGTAGAGAATAAAATCTACTATTTTTTATGATTTAAAAGGTTTTTCATCACTTTTATCATCGAGACTCAAACGATAAATAATCCACATCATCGAATCACCCCTCTTGACTACTACCAATGATATTCTTTAGTATCACGACCACAAATTATCCATGCACTACGGCCAAGGACATTCGTGTATTCATCAATGGTCATGATCATGCCAACAATTGTCCATCAATGCACTACGGGCCAATGAGCACTTTTACCACATCATTTGTAATATTACTTGGCCGATTATTATCGAATAATCCTCGGTCATAATCATACCAAGTCCATCTATGCATTACAAAGCCACGGATGACTTTCAACATAAT
Organism: Panax quinquefolius; assembly: GCA_020205615.1. NCBI lineage: Eukaryota > Viridiplantae > Streptophyta > Magnoliopsida > Apiales > Araliaceae > Panax > Panax quinquefolius. The sequence goes on from CM035159.1 coordinate 7,335,800, forward strand.
ATAAACATGAGGATGATGACAATGATATAAGAATTCAATAAAACAAGTTCAAGAATTAATTTGTCCAGAACCAATATCGTCCAAATTGTCAACATGATACTTCTTTTCAGAGAGTAAAATTCAAGAATGCTCGAAGAATATTTCCATGAAAAGATAATGGATGAAGCGCAAATATCAAGGATATTCCACTAATTTCATGGAGTATAGAAGTCAAAACTTTAACCAACCGAGTATAATAAAGAATGGAATAACAAAAGAAATCACCACGCATGCAGACTTGCCGCGCCAGACAAAAGTTATTCCAACAGAATACTAAATAACGGAACCAGTCAAAGTAAATTACGACCGACAAGATGTTCCAACAGAATAATAAAGAATGGAAAAAACAACAGAAATCACCGTGCATGCAGATACTTAGCATGTACGAGTTATTCCAATGTAATACTAATAAAGATTTTAATCGGTCCCGCAGAAAAGCATCTGATGTGAGGATATTCCAATGTAATAATAATAAAGAGCGGAACCAAGTCCCAGATAAAACGCATGCACGTGATATTCCAATGTAATAATAATAAAGACGGAACCAGTCCAACGTATAACGCATGCACGGGATATTCCAACAAAATAATAATAAAGATGGAACCAGTCCAAACAGTAAAATGCATAGATAGGATATTCCAATGTAATAATAAAAGACGGAATAATAGAAGAATGTCACCAAGTATATGGTAGTGGCGTATCAAAAGTTATTCCAATGTAATAATAAAGAATGGAATAATGAGAAGTTCTCTTCACGAATACGAAAGAATAACTCCCCTTACCGTAAAAGAAAGCTGGATATAAGAGTAGGAAGTAGCGAATACTTTTCTTATTTCTCTCTATAGTTTATCTCAGAGTTTCAAAGTGAATTCGTAAGAAAATAATGAAGGAATGAGCTTCTATTTATAGAAAAATGGATCAAGATAGTAACTAACTCATGAAGCGGTCCAGATTGATTTACTTTTTAATCGACGGTCCATATTTAAAGCAAAATCTTTTAAATAAAATATAATATATTCTATTTATAATATAATAAAACGAATAACATTATAAAAGATTTTACAATGCAAACACTACGCAGCATATTATGCATAATAAAATATAATATATTCTAATTATTATCTAATAAAATGTATAACTTTATAAAAGTATTCTATTTTATATAAAAAGATTTTACTATTAGCCTAATAAAAGCGAATAACTTTATAAAAGTATTCATTTTATATAAAAAGCTTTTACGCTTTTATTACGTTAATAATACAAATAAAACAAAACCGAGTGACTTATCACATAAGCAACAATAATCAATACCGTATTACTACGCAATCACGATCAGAGCGTATTCGTATTTCTTTACTACCGAAGTAGTTCAACAAAGTATTAATGGTAAAACTTCCGCCGTTATTTTCAATAAAATATTTTGTCGTTTTCTCAATCCGACAATAATTACACATGGGGTCCACTAATGATTGTCTTGATAGTCGCAATATATTCCCTCGTTAAAACGAATATTCCCCACCAATCGAATATAATATAACAACTTCTTGCGTACTTTGTAAAATTTGTAAATATTACCCACAACTATAACATTATATTAAATTCATTCCATAATATTCAAAAATGATAATTATAGAAAATTCATCTTTATTCAAAAAGTTGGGGTTTTACAGTGACTATAGCCCAAAAACCGTCATTATATCAATATCCATTTGTGTATATAAATATTTTCCTATTTTAATACACGAATTTATGATGAATTTAAGGTATGTACAAAGTTGAAAGAGTTCATAATATATATTGGATTTATGGTACAATTTTTCTCTTCCACATTGATCTATACTTATTAAATCTTAGGGCTCTGTTTTTGAATTATGTTTCCATATTTGATCTCTTATTTTATTTCTTTTTTTTGATTAATAGATCTTCATTTAGATTGTTTTAGATGCTGTGTATTAGTTTTGCCAATTTCATTTGCCACCATTAAGCTTTTTGGAGCCTGTTCGACAATGATTTATAAGTTAGTCAAGTCAACTTATAAGTCATTTGTTGTTTGACAATGACTTATTTTTGTACTTATAAATTAATTTTTAAGTAAAAAAAAACAAGTATTTATAACTTATTTTAAAATGACTTATAAGTCATTTTAAACTAAGTTAGTTTGACCAAATATAATGCTTATTTTGCCTCTCTTTTATTTTATAATTTTTTTTATTAATGTCATTTTTAGTAATCTTTACATTTGATTTTAACTTATAAGTAGCCGAACACCTTCATAACTTGTTTTAACTTAATTTTTGACTTATAATAAGTCAAATTAATACCGAACGCTTTTATTTTAAGCCACAACTTATACCAACTTATATTTTAACTTTAAGTCATTTTAAAATAAGTCGTTACCGAACGGGCTAGGTAAAGACTTATATTTTATATAAGACCCCAACTTTTTGAATAAAGATGAATTTTCTATAATTATCATTTTTGAATATTATGGAATGAATTTAATATAATGTTATAGTTGTGGGTAATATTTACAAATTTTGCAAAGTACGCAAGTTGTTATATTATATTCGATTGGTCGGGGAATATTCGTTTTAACAGGGAATATTCGTACGACGGCAAGACAATCATTAGTGGACCCACAATGTAATTATTGTCGGATCGAGAAAATGACAACAATATTTTATTGAAAATAACGGCGGAAGTTTTACCATTAATCTTTGTTGAACTACTCTCGGTAGTAAAAGTACGAAGAATACGCTGGTTGCGTAGATAAGAATACACAGTTTGATTATTGATGCTTATGTGATAAGTCACTCAGTTTTATTTTATTGGTATTATTAACGTAATAAAACAGAATTTTTTTTTATATAAAATGTAATACTTTTATAAAGTTATTCGTTTTATTAGGCTAATAGTAAAATCTTTTTATATAAAAATGTAATACTTTTATAAAGTTATCTATTTTATTGTATAATAATTAGAATATATTATATTTTATTACGATAGTGTTTTGCATAGTATTTACATAGTAAAATCTTTTTTAAAGTTATTCGTTTTATTAGATTATAAATAGAATATATTATATTTTATTTAAAAGATTTTGCTTTAAATATGGACCGTTAGATTAAATTAAATCAATCTGGACCGTTCATGAGTTAGTTGCTATGCAGTCCATTTTTCTATAAATAGAAGCTCATTCCTTCATTATTTTCTAACGAATTCACTATAACTCTAGATAGATAAACTATAAAGAGAAAGAAGAAAAGTATTCTGCTACTTCCCTACTCTTATATCCAGTTTCTTTTACGGTAAGAGGTATTATTTCTTTTGTATTCATGAAGAAAACTTCTGTTATTCTATTCTTTATTATTCTGTTAAAATAACCTATATACGCGGGCTACCCTATACTTGGTGAAATTCTTCCGTTATTCCATTCTTTATTATTCATTGAATAACTTTGACACTGCTGCTACCCCTATACTTGGTGACATTCTTCTATTATTCCGCTCTTTATTATTCATTTGGAATATCATGTCTCTGTATGCTTTTACATTCGGACTGGTTCCATCTTTATTATTATTACATTTGGAATATCCTGCATGCGCTTTTACGGGACTTGGTTCCATCTTTATTATTATTCATTTGAATATCACGTCTGCATTCGCTTTTACGCCTGGACTGATTCCGCTTCTTTAATAGTATTCTCATTGGAATAAACCCGTCTATGCTAAGTCTGGGATGCATGGTGATTTCGTTGTTTTTCCATTCTTTATTATTTACATTTGGAACATCCCGCTTGCATTAATTTCGTATTATGATTCGGTTCCGTTATTTAGTATTCATTGGAATAACTGCCTATGTGAAATCTTCGCATTTATGGTGATTTTTTTTGTTATTCCATTCTTTATTATACTAAGTTGGTTAAAGTTTTGACTTCTATACTCCATGAAATTAATGGAATATCCTTGATATTTCAAGGCTTCATCCAAATATATTTTCATGGAAATATTCTTCCGAGCATTCTTGAATTTTACTCTACAAAGAAGTATCATGTTGACAATTTAGACGTTATTGGTTCCTGCACAAATTGATTCTTGAACTTATTTTATCAATTCTTATATCATTGTCATCATCCTCATGTTTATATTATGTTGAAAGTCATCGTGGCTGTAGTGCGTAGATAGACTTGGTATGATTGTGACTGTGGATTATTCGGTATAATCACGACCGTAATGTTACAAATGATGTGGTAAAAGTCCTCATTGGTCCGTAGTTCATTGATGGACGGTTGTCGGCATGATCATGACCATTGATGAATACACGAATGTCCTCGCCCGTAGTGCGTATGGATAATTTGTGGTCGTGATCTTTAAAGAATATCCTTGGTAGTAGTGCAAGGGTGATTCGATGATGTGGATTATTTATTAAGTCGAGTCCAGCCGATAAAAGTGATGAAAAACCTTTAAATCATAAAAATAGTAGATTTTATTCTCTACTCGACTCTTTTAATGGATCGCTTGTTCATTGCAGTTAAACTTGATGTCTATTGTATTTTATTAGTTTAACATTGTTGAAGACTAATGATAATTTATTTTGCATTATCTTAGTCATAATATTTCTTACTGGGCTAGTTGAGCTCACCCTTTCTTTCGCTGTTCTCTTCAGGAAATGAGAACGTAGCTGGGACGAGTCGGGGAATGGAGTGATGGTCCGGATGATAGTATTAGCTAGAAGTTCTCACTATTCTATTAAATAGTGTGACAATAAATGTAATGAGGACTTATTCTGAGAGTGGATATTGTCTAGAAGACAATATTTGTATTAAAACTCACAGCTCTCTTGTTGTATAATTAAGATTGTATTTGTATTCTGTACCATGTATTTGGCGACTCAGAATAGGTGATGTATACCTATTTTGGGGGCGTCACAATTGGTATCAAAGCTTAGGGATATGATCCCTGGTTGAAATGTGAGATAAGAACTAGGAAGGGAGAGACGAGGAATTCTTTTGCTAGTATGACCTACCTAAGTTTATTTGATATTTAATTGGTCGGTCAGAGTATAGGGATAATATGTGATATGTTATTTAACTCTTGTTTTGTGGCAGTATTTGAAAATGACTTCCGAGAAAGTTGAGAATATCAATGGAGCACAGGAGACTGTTGAGTCTCCACAGATCAATAATCAGGATAATGTGCATTAGGAAGGCGACAATCCTCAGGCAAACAACAACACTGACCAAATGATGAACGATGGAATGTTCCGAGGCTTCATGCAATTCATGCAACATCAAAGCGAGGCGCCTCATCCAAAATGCGGTGGAAAACACTTGCAACTCTCGGACTGGTCACCGCCAAGCGATTTAAGGAATTGGGACCACCGGAGTTTTTGGAGAGCCAAAACCACTTAAAGGCGAGACGTGGATTAAGCGAGATCAACAAGATATTTGATGTATTGGGATGCTCAAGAGCAAAAGGTTCCTTTGCTACCTTCACGTATGCAAGAGGCGATTCATTGGTGGAAATCAGAAACGTACTCAACACGCCGCATCGAAGATGTCTTGGGAGAAGTTCCAAGAACTGTTCAACGACAAGTACTTTCCCGAAAGTATTCGTCACATGAAAGAGGTAGAGTTCATCAAGCTAGAACAAAACAACATGACCGTATCACAGTACGAAGCCAAGTTTGCCGAGTTGTCCCGATTTGCGTCCCATTTAGTTGATAATGAGGAGAGAATGACGCGAATGTTTTTAAGAGGTTTGAAAATACTTGCATTTGATGTGATTCTAGGGATTGATTGGTTAACTACTCATCATGTAACAATTGATTGTTTTCATAAGGTTGTTAGCTTTCATATTCCTAACCAACCTATTATGCGATTTCAAGCAACCAAACCATTAAAATCAATCACTGTCATCTCAAGCCATAAAGCTATTCGTTTATTGAAAAACGGATGTCAAGCTTTCTTAGCTCATGTCACGGATCTAAACAAAAATACGTCAGTGTTGAATGATATTTCTATTGTTAATGAATTTCCGACGTATTCTCGAAGAACTTCCGTGCTACCCCAGAGCGTGAAATTGAATTTTGTATCGACCTTGAACCCGGTACAAAATCCATTTCCAAAGCCCCATATCGAATGGCTCTATTGAACTTCGTGGAGTTAAAGACCCAATTCTGTAAATTGTTAGACATTGGCTTTATTCGTCCTAGTACTTCTCCTTGGGGTGCTCTTGTTCTATTCATGAAGAAGAAGGATGGGAGTATGCGACTTTGTATTGATTATCGGGAGTTGAATCATGTCACCATAAAAATAGGTACCCATTGCCACGTATTGATGACTGTTTGACCGACAGAGGAGCCAAATTCTTTTCAAAGATTGATCTTCGTTAGGATATCACCAATTGAAGATTAGAACCAGATGACATTCCAAAGACGGCTTTTTTAACTCCCAGACGGGCATTATGAATTCCTAGTCATGTCTTTTAGATTGACTAATGCTCCCGCCGCCTTCATGGATATGATGAACCGAGTATTCAAGGAATATTTGGATCACTTTGTGGTCATCTTTATTGATGACATCCTTATTTATTCCAAAAGCCGTGAAGATCATGAGCAACACTTGAGACTGATACTCCAAAAGCTTCGTGAATATAAGCTTTATGCCAAGTTGAAGAAATGCGAGTTCTGGCTTGAGGAAGTAGCATTCCTTGGGCACGTGGTATCAAGTCATAGAATATCTGTTGACCCAGCAAAGATTGAAGTTATTCAAAGCTAGAAGCAACCTAAATCAGTGATCGAAGTATGTAGCTTTTTCGGCTTAGCTGGTTATTATCAGAGATTCGTGGAAGGATTTTCTCGAATAGCTACTCCACTAACTCAGCTGACCCAGAAAGATACAAAGTTCGGTTGGAGCGAGGAATGTGAGATGAGTTTTCAAGAACTCAAGAGGAGACTCATTTCAACACCTGTTCTGACAATACCATCTGGTTTGGACGGATTTGTCATCTACAATGATGCTTCGGGCAAAGGGTTAGGATGTGTTCTCATGCAACATGGGAAAGTCATAGCCTATGCCTTACGACAACTCAAAGAATATGAGAGGAATTATCTTACTCATGATCTAGAGTTGGTAATTTGTTATCTTCGCACTAAAGATTTGGAGGCATTACTTGTATAGGGAGAAAGTGGAGATCTTTACGGATCATAAAAGCCTCAAATATTTCTTCACTCAAAAGGAACTCAACACGCGACAACGACGTTGGCTTGGCATTGAAAGATTATGATCATACCATCCAATACCATCCTGAAAAGCGAACGTGGTAGCCGACGATTGAGTAGTAAGATCACATGCAATGAAAAGCGATATTGTCAATATAAAGGCCCATTTTGTATGACTTGCAAAGGATGGAGATAGAGATAAAGACTCTAGGGACCCATGTGATGATGGCGAACATACGAAAGCGAACCGACTTTAATTGATAAAGTTAAATTCGCTTCAAACTACGTGCACTGGAGCCGCGCGTATGAGGAAGAAAGTGCAAGAAGGTGCTATGTCGAAAGCAAGAATCGATGAAGAAAGAATACTTGAAAGTTAACTACGGACTTTGTGTTCTAACGACTACGATTTAAAGTATAAAATCATGATGGAGGTGCACAACACACCAGTTTGTAATCCATCTCAGGAGTACCAAATGTATCGTGATCTTCATCATACATTTTGGTGGAGCAATATGAAGAGAGAGATAGTGTTGTTTATCTCAAGGTGTCTAATTTGTCAACGAGTCAAGGCGCGAGCATCAAGTACCAAAAGGTCCATCAGAACCACTTGAAATTCCGGGAGGATGAAAGTGGGAGCACATTACCATGGATTTAATTCATCGGTTTTCCCAAGGTTTCTCAAGGCATTGATCTGATTTGGGTCATTGTTGATAGATTGACCAAGTCTACTCACTTCTTACCAATACGAAACTTATACACTTGAACGCCTTGCTTCGTATGTACATAAACGAGATTGTAAGATCGCATGGTATGCCGGTATCCATAGTTTTCGATCGAGACCCAAGATTCACTTCACAATTTTGGGTTAGTTTGCAAAAAGCTATGGGCACGGAGTTACGATTTAGTTGGCATATCATCCTCGAGACGGGACGGACAATCGAGAGAGGACTATTCAAACTCTGGAAGATTTATTAAGACTCTGTGTCCTCGACTTCAAGGAAGTTGGGATAAGTTCTACTACCATTGGTGGAGTTTTCCTACAACAACAGCTTATCAAGCAAGCATCGCATGGCTCCATTCGAGGCGTTGTATGGAAGAAAGTGTCGATTCAAAGATCTTTGGGATGAGGTGGGTGAAGCAACGTTGTTGGGACCGGAGTTGAGTACGTATGACTACGTAAAAGATTCAAACGATCCAACAACGTATAAAGACCTCACAAGATCGTATAAAAGAGTTATCCGATCTTCATCGAAAGGACGTGGAATTCGATATAGGAGATTATGTGTTGTTACGTGTTGCTCCATAGAAAGGAGTTACGAGATTTGGAAAGAGAGAAAAGCTCAATCCTCGATTCATTGGCCCATTTTTAATCCTTGATCGAGTAGGAACTATGGCCTATAGACTCGCTTTACCGCCAAGTATGTCTCGTGTTCATAACGTTTTTCACATATCCATGTTACGTAAATATGTGGAAGACCCGAACCACATTATTGAGTTAGAACCGAACGAAATAGCGGAAGATTTAACGTATGAAGAGGTTCCTGTTCAAATCTTGGATAAGAAGGAACATATTCTACGCTCCAAGGTTATACCTCAAGTCAAAGTTTTGTGGAGAAACCACGATGTTGAGGAAATGACACAGGAGTTAGAATCAAATGAAGTCAGGTATCCTTACCTCTTCGATATACCGTGTATGTAATTCTAATTTCGAGGGCTAAATTTCATAAGAATGGGAGGGTTGAAGACCCCAACTCTTTGAATAAAGATGAATTTTCTATAATTATCATTTTTGAATATTATGGAATGAATTTAATATAATGTTATAGTTGTGGGTAATATTTACAAATTTTTCAAAATACGCAAGTTGTTATATTATATTCGATTTGGTTGGGGAATATTCGATTAAGCAGAAATATTAAATGACGGCAAGACAATCATTGGTGGACCCCACAATGTAATTATTGTTGGATTGAGAAAATGACAAAAAATATTTTAATGAAAATAATTACGAAAGTTTTACCAATTGTTGAACTACTCGATAGTAAAGAAACAAAGAATATGTCTGGCGTATAAGAAGTATACCAGCAGATTGATTATTGATGCTTATGTGATAAGTCACCGGTTTTATTTTATTGGTATTATTAACGTAATAAAAGCAGAAAAGCTTTTTTATATAAAATGTAATACTTTTATAAAGTTATTCGCTTTTATTAGGCTAGTAGTAAATATTTTTTATATAAAACATAATACTTTTATAAAGTTATACATTTTATTGTATAATAATTAGAATATATTATATTTTATTATGCATATATGCATGCGTAGTGTTTCAGATAGTAAAATCTTTTATAAAGTTATTCGTTTTATTAGATTATAAATAGAATATATTATATTTTATTTAAAAGATTTTGCTTTAAATATGGACCGTCAGATTAAAGTAAATCAATCTGGAATAGATTCATGAGTTAGTTACTACGCGTATCCATTTTTCTATAAATAAGCTCATTCCTTCATTATTTTCTTATTAATTCTTTGAAACTCTCTAGAGATAAACTATAGAGAGAAAAGAAAAAAGTATTCTCGCTACTTCCTACTCTTATATCCAGCTTTTTTTACGGTAAGGGGTATTATTTCTTTTCAGATTCATGAAGAGAACTTACATTATTCCATTCTTTATTATTACATTGGAATAACTTTGATAATGCGCTACACCTATACTTGGTGAAATTCTTACGTTATTCCATTCTTTATTATTACATTGGAATAACTCAGATACGCTAAGCTACCCTATACTTGGTGACATTCTTCTATTATTCCGTCTTTATTATTCTCGTTGGAATATAATGTCTCGCTGCTTTTTATCTTGGACTGGTTAAAAGTCTTTTTATTACTATATTCATTGGAATATCACATGCATGCTTTTTTTACTTGGGACCTAGTTAAAATCTTTATTATTATTCTCATTGGAATATCCTCATGCAATGCTTTTTACGGGACCTAATTAAAATCTTTATTAGTATTATGTTGGAATAACCATCACGCCAAGTACCGCATGCACGGTGATTTCATTGTTTTTCCATTCTTTATTATTTCGTTAGAACATCCCGCTTGTGCGTAATTTCGCATTTACCGTTCCGATTATTTAGTATTCGTTGGAATAACTGCATACATCAGCAATCTGCATGCATGGTGATTTCTTTTGTTATTCTATTCTTTATTATACTCCGGTTGGTTAAAGTTTTGAACTTTATACTCCATGAAATTAGTGGAATATCCTCGATATTTGCGCTTCATCCAAAGATCTTTTCATGAAAATATTCTTACGAGCATTCTAGAATTTTACTCTACAAAGAAGTATCATGTTGACAATTTGGGACGTTATTGGTTCTGGACAAATTAATTCTTGAACTTATTTTATCAATTCTTATATCATTGTCATTATCTTCATGTTTATATTATGTTGAAAGTCATCTCATGGCTCGTAATGCATAGATGGACTTGGTATGATTGTGACCTGTGGATTATTCTAAGATAATCATGGACCGTAATGTTACAAATGATGTGGTAAAAGTCCTCATTGGCTGTAAGTAGTCGCATTGATGGACAGTTGTTGCAAGATCATGACCATTAATGAATACACGAATGTCCTCTACCAGTAGTCGTGGATAATTTATGGTCGTGATACTAAAGAATATCCTTGGGCAGTAATGCAGGGGGGTGATTCGATGATGTGGATTGTTTATTGTGAAGTCCAAGCCGATAAAAGTGATGAAAAACCTTTTAAATCATAAAAGATAGTAGATTTTATTCTCTACTGACTCTTTTAATGGATTGCTTGTTCATTGCAATTAAACTTGATGTCTATTGTATTTTATCGGTTTAACATTGTTGAAGACTAATGATAATTTATTTTGCATTATCTTAGTCATAATATTTCTATTGGCTAGTTGAAATTTCTCACCTTTCTTTCACTGTTCTCTTTAGAAAATGAGAAGCGTAATGATTTGACAGTCGGAAAGCGAGTGATGGTTGGGATGATAGTATTAGCTAGTAGTTATCACTATTACATTAAATAGTGTGACAATAAATGTAATGAGGACTTATTCTCGAGAGTGGATATTATACAAAAAAGCATGATTTGTATTAAAACTCACAGCTCTCTTGTTGTAAAATTAAGATTGTATTTATATTCTGTACCATGTATTTGGCGACTCAGAATAGGTGATGTATGTCACATTTTAACTTATAAGTTAATTTATTAGTTCAAATAAGTAAACAATAATTTCTAACTTATTAAAAAATGATATAATATCTATTTTGCCCCCTCTATTTTTTAAATTACATCTCTACCCTTCTAACCTAAATAACCTGATCTCTTTATTCTCTTCTAACGTAAACACAAACTACACAGCGGCTAATTGGAGATCTGATCTGCTCTGCGCTGCCCTCGATCCGTCAATTTCTTGGATTCTCCCTCTTTCCCTCTGCGGCTGTTACTACTGCTATTCCTTCTACTCCTTCGATTGCTGCTACGCTGTTAGGTACCAAACCCTAGACCACATGTTTGATATATGTTTGTATTATGTTATGTGAATCTTTGGCATGTGGTTTTTCTTAAAGACTCTAGTTTCAGAGCTTGCGGGTTTCGATTCAATTCCATTTTTGTTAATTTATGTGGTTCAAATGTTTGATTGATCGATTGAATGAATTGTTGTATAATGGGTTGTGCTTAATTAGGAATATATGAACAGCTTCATGTTAACAAATTTAACCTGGGCTCTGCTTAACCTGAGTATTGTGTGATCTATTCATATTTGCTGGTTGGGACTTGGGGTGAGGGGAGTGTCGATACTGAGACTACATATAACAACATAATTGATTTGTTTACTTCATCCTAGCTACACAGTTTATACCCATCTGATATTTGTAGAGAAATATTGGTGTTCAAGATATTTAGGAGAAAAATGATTGTTTTCTTTATCAGTAGTTAGTTACTTGTTTGAATTTAGGTGTTTATTGATGCTGAGGAGTGTAGTCTCTACTTTTCATTAACTTTGATTTATATGTTGTTTTTAATTAGTTGGCAGTTTATACTGTACATGTTTGATGAAATTCCTCGATGAGTATTACCTGTATACTGTTCAGAATAGAAATCATCAGTGATGATTATATCAAGTCATGAGCTAAGTAGTGTGTCCATATTGATTAATTAAAAAGTGAAAAAGAACTTTCTAAAAAAGTGGAAAACTGGGAGCCTAGTGGAATGATTGACTAAGCTGCCTAAAATTTGTTTGGAGTTGCATAATCTTCTGTGAGTCTAACAACAGCAAGTCTACATGTGTATCACAGGGATTAGGTATATGAACATGTAGCTGGAACTGCATTAACTTGATGTGTTTAGGTATATGAACATGGATTAGGTATATGAACATGTAGATGGAACTACATTAGGTATATGATTGTAGTTGATATGTTTAGAGAATTTGTTTAGTGTTTTATTTAATGAAATTGTGGATAATTGTTATGATATGATATTGAATCAATATATCTTTTTATTAATGTCCTTTTTAGCCTTCATAGCTTCTTTTAACTTATTGTTTGACTTATAAGTGAAATTTATGCCGAACGCTTTTACTTATAAGTCAGAACTTAAAATAACTTATAAGTCGACTTATATTTTAACTTTAAATCATATTATAAATTGATTTGAACTAAGAATATTCAGTAATTGGAACATTATGGAACGTTATGATTTTATGTTGTTTTTCTATTTGTAATATATATGATGGTTAAGCTTGCCTATTCAGGGAATTTTTATCTATAGATGGTGATTTATCTAGAATTTGAAATCAGTGTGGTTTTGTTGGGTTTTTGGGTTCTGTTTTCAAACACCATAAAAAACACAGAGGATGAACAGAGTTTTGGATTAGTATATAAACCGGTTTAATATACATTACCCATCTATACATGCCATGTTGATTATAAGTCTTCCCCCTTACCTTCCAAGTCCAATCTAACACTGGCTTACTTTTGTTCAAATTAAATTTGTTAAACATCATGTATATTGTAATTAAACATATCTTGTTTTGTCTGTTTTCGTTTTTTCCGAAGTTGTATAAACCTTTATACTTGAGTGGATGTGAGTAACTGCACTTGGTAAAAGACAGGAACTCGCAACAGTCAAGTAGACCATGTATGATATTAATTAGGTTCAGTTTAAGCAGACAATTCTTGTGTTTTAAAAGAATGGATATTGTCATTAAAAAATGACTTTTATGGGTGTATAGAGTGAGTAATGTTAGGGCTCAAAGGAGTTTCATGAATATTCTAATATAATTTATTAAATGACCATTCACAACAATGTTCTAAAAGACGCTAGGCACAAGGTGGGCGGCCGAGGGGGGCCTATCGCCTAGGGGGCTTAAGCGCGATTTTTTATTTTAAGCCAATTTTAATGGCAAAACTAATGATTTGGCCACCGAAGTTGGCACGTTTTTATTGAATACTCGATTGAACTTTTAATTTTTCAAATTAAATCACTGAACTAATTTTTATTTTCAAATTTGGTCATTCCGCTAAAAAAAGTTGACAGACGTTAATTTTTGTTTATGTGGCGCTGACGTGACAAAAAAAATAAAAAAATTGCTTATGTGGCAAAAAAAAAATCAAAAACAGATTTTAAAAATTAAAAATTAACATTTTAATGTTTTAAAAATAACAAAAACATAATAAAATATAAAACAGTTTTTTAAAAAAACAGAATTTTTGAAAAATTGAATTTTTTAAAAACAGAATTTTTTTAAAACAGACTTTTTTAAGAATAGAATTTTTTTTAAAAAAACAGAATTTTTTAAAAACAGAATTTTTTAAAATATACTTTTTTAAAAACAGATTTTTTTTAAAAAAATAGAATGATTTTAAAAAATCAAAACAGATTTTTTAAAAACAGAATTTTATTTTTTTTTAAATTTTATTTTTTAAAAACAGATTTTTTAAATCTGTTTTTGATTTTTAAAAAGTTCTATTTTAAAAAATTCTATTTTTTAAAAATCTGTTTTTGATTTTTTAAAAAAATCTAAGTTTTAAAAAGTTTATTTTTAAAAATTCTGTTTTTAAAAACAGATTTTTTAAAAAAAATTCTATTTTTTAAAAATTCTGTTTTTAAAAAATTCTATTTTTTCAAAAATTGCTTTTTTTAAAAAAACTGTTTTTATTTTATTATGTTTGTTATTTTTAAAACTTTAAAATGTTAATTTTTTTATTTTAAAATCTGCTTTTTGATTTTTTTTGCCACAAGCAATATTTTTTTTTTTTTTTGCCACGTCGGTATACATAAACAAAAATTAACGTTGTCAACTTTTTTTAACTGGAATGACCCAATTTGAAAAAAAAAAATTAGTTCAAATGAGTTAATTTAAAAATTAAAAGTTCAATCGAGTATTCAATAAAACGTGCCAACTTGAATACAAATCATTAGTTTTGCCAAATTTTAATATTTTATCTTACATTTATCCAAACAAAATAATAATATAAAGCAAAACAATCTATAATAAATATAATAAAGACATTTGCTTAAAGTTCAAACACATGTCTATATTGCTAATGTCAAAGGTCAAACACAAACATACAATTGTTTAAAATTCAAACATATTTTCAACGTATTAGTTTTATTTATAAATAAGATTGCTATTAAATAATAAAATTAAAATTTCAAGAATTTAATTCAATATTAAAACTTAAGAAACTAAACATAAATTGAAGAATTATATTGAATTAAACTAAATATTATAAATGTATCATTATTTATATAATTTGAAGTTGGTACAAGTTCAAAAAATTACAACTATAATAAAATTATCCATTTTGACTTGATATTGTTCACTTCTTGTTGTGATTTGATATATTACAACCTGTATTATGAATATGGTAAATCATTAGAAAAATAAATATATTAAGATCTGATTTGGGTAGTTATTAAAATAAATAAAAACTATCCGCCTAGGCCCCTGGAGGAATTTTTTTGTTGCCTTGGGCCTAGGTGAGGCGCCAGGGGAGCCTAGCGTCTAGGCGGGGCCTAGGCGGGAATTATTTGTCTGTGCGGTTTCCAGTTCAAGCAATTTTACTGTTGGCTTTGGACCTCTAGTTATTAATCATTAATATTGAATTCCCTCTATCCCATATTATTTGTCCACCTTTCCATTTTGAAAATCCCAAAATGCTTGAATTTTTCAAGTTCCTTTATTGCTCTCATGTGTTGCATTAGTACAAAGGTACAAAATTTAGATGAAGGGTACTATTGGTTTACCTTATAAGCCTGATATATTGATATGAAGATGATAAAATGCAATTTTCTCAAGTGGCGTATCTATCATTTTGTACATTAAATTTAGTATGGAGGGATTAATAGAAAATGTTTATGGGAGTTAACCAAACTACAAATATGTAATAGCCTATGAACATAGACAGGTCGGGAGGGATTTAACATACAAGGAGTTTCATGTTCAAATAGTTGTCAGGAAAGAACAAGTTTTAAGAAATAACCTTCTTTGAAGGTAATCTCGAGAAAACCACAATGTGGATGAAGCTAAGTGGGACCTTGAAACTAAGATGAGGCAAAATTACCCACAACTTTTTGAGTAACGTAGTAGTGATTTCGGGGACGGAATTCTTATGAGGGAAGAATGTAATATCCGAGAATAATATAGAAAGCTTTTGGGGTTATGTAATTATAATTGTAATTTTAATGGAGTACAATTTATAATTGAGAATGTTCTGCAAATTAAAGTAAATGAGTATATATATATATATATATGTAGTTATATTAGCCTAACAAGAAGTCAACAAGTCAAACTTTTGGTCAAGCCTAGTCAAGCCTTCTGGAAGTTTTAAAAAAAGAAATCGGTCAAATTCTGGCCAAAGTCAAGGCCCACGGGGGCAACCAAGCAAGGAGGGTTTGACCATAAGATAACAAGTCTTGGGAGGGAGGCAAGTGATATTCACCATTTTGGCCTATAAATACCAAGTCTTGTTTAGCCTTCCTACACTTCACAAATTCAATCAACAAGAGCTAAGAAATAGAGAGGGAGATTTTGTCATCTAGGGGAGTAAGAAGGAGAGGTCCCAAGCTAACAAAATCAAAAACAAGAATATCCAAGAAGGAAAGACCTTTGGCACGAGTGGTATGACCCAACCTAGGGGTGTTCAAACCGGTCGATTTTTTCGGTTTTTAGGGGAACCGAACCGGTTCGAACCAATCGGTTCGGTACAAAGTTGAATCGGTTCGGTACCGGTACAAAAAACCGGTACATACCGAATTTTCAGTTCCGGTTTCGGTAGGGTGTTTGGCTTGGTCGGTAAATACCGAACCGAACCAAACCGATCGTACCAAATATTTAAATAATAAATTAAAAACTAACTTGAAAGACCAATTTTTTAAGACTCTTTTGTCTAACTATGTAAAAGTAATTGAAAGTCTCTCTATTTATAGAATAGAGGTAAGACAAGAGATGACATACTAGACAATGTGGGATGTTTATTTGTCTAGCCATGTAAAATTAATTTGAAAGTCTCTTCTATTTATAGAATAGAGGTAAAACAAGAGATGATATACTGGACAATGTGGGATGTATTTGAAATTTGGTGTGGCTTCCTTACATGCAGTAGTGGTCATTCAATGTGGGACTTATTAAACAAGAGATGACATACTACATTACTACCAAGTGAAGCCCTTAGTATTTGGTTGTCTCCAAGTCTCCAAGTCCCATATTGGCTAAATTGGTTAAACTTTAAGAAAATTTTCCTTATAAATTGATTATCATGTAATAATGAATTTAAGATAACAAATATTCAAAGCATTATTAGTAATAAGGATGTAAATAACTTAACCATTATAATGACATTAATGAAGAACTTATGGCACCATTGCTTGTTTTTAAGTCCGACATTGATTAGATTATAAAAATTTAAGAAAGTTTTCTTTATAAAAACACCATTGCTAAAGCTTTAAGTAAATTTACCAACTTAGACTTTCATCAAATCAAACCAACTATAATGACACTAATGAATGCCAAGGAAATCACATAAGGGAACTTATGGCACCATCTTACATAACTTGTTTCTAAGTCCCACATAGATTAGATTATAAAAATTTAAGAAAGTTTTCTTTATAAAAACACTACCAAGTAAAGCCTTTACTATTTAGTTGTCTCCAAGTCCCATATTGGCTAAATTGGTAAAACTTTAAGGAGATTTTCATTATAAAATGATTACCATGTAACAATAAATACCAATTGGGCCAATTTTTGGCTTATAGTTTTGTGTTTGGGCTGTAATAGGTCTATTTTACTAAGCTTTTGGGCTGACATAATTTTGGGCTTAAAAATTTAAGTCAATATTTAAAGTTTTGGGTTGAAAGTTTTTGGGCTAAAAATTCAGTTTTTGGGCTTGAAATTGGTTGGGTTGAAATTTTGGTACAAGTCGGTAAAAACTGGAATCGGCCCGGTACCGGACCGGCTAATCGGTTCGGTATACCGGTTCATTCGGTTACGGTATCGGTACTCAACTTTCAGTAGTTTCGGTAAATGGTTCGGGACGGTTCGGGCTGGTATTTTACCGATGAACATCCCTAACTCAACCCATGTTAACCATGAGGTTGGGGGTTCAATCATTGGCAATGGCCAAGGAGGGTGTGTCAAATTAGCAAGCAAAAATAAAACCTAAAACTATTCTAAATCCAAGTTTTCTTATGAAAGTCCTTGATCTATGTTAATAAACTGATACATGATGGATCTTGGTTGTAGATACCAATGATCAAGGAAAAAGTTTGAAAGAACAAAAGAAGTTTAAACTTGTTTAGGTTAAAAACACTAAAACAGAACCCGAAAATGGAACATTAATCCTAGTGTACAATGAATTTTTGAGTGAGGTTTGTTGGGGTTGTTACCTCTTTGAGTTATGTAAACACTGCAAAAAGATTAGAACTTAAATTCCTTATAGATTAATTATGGTGATTTTTCTATTCAAAACAGGAAACTGATGAACTTCTTACCTTGGTATTTTTAGTGGACAATTTCGGATGGTAAACTTGTTTAATAAATTATGTCTTTTTGAGGGTTGATACCTTATGGTATAAAGTGTCATGTCCAAAGATGAACAAAAATGGACTTGTGTTGAAGGAGTTTTGACCAAAACCAAATTGGACATTTTAAAATTAAAACAGTTATAACATGAGTTTTATAACTCATTTGATGATGAAATTTAAAGTGGAAGTACTCTTTGATGCTAGTCTACTATCCAAATTTCATAATTTTTGGAAGTAATTTCGAATTATAGTAAATATTGTAATTTTGGACAGAAATGATTATTGAATAAATACTAAATAGTGATGGAAAAATCAGAAAACATTTAAAATATAATTAACTATGTGGGGGCCAGAAGGATAAACTTAATAAATTGGTTAAGGAGGTTTAATGGAGAAAATAAGTTAAGAAAAATTAAGAAATTTAATTCAAGTAAAACCAAAAAATATGTAATATAATTTTATCAGTTAAAACATGTTAATATGGAACGTATGAGCTTAAGTGTTAATTGGTGAGGTCTAGAAAAGGTACGAGACTACGAGGGGATGCTCAAGATCGAGTTTATGTTAAAAGAAATTATCGAAACGGGTTTAGGAATAATTATCATCGGTAACTATTAATAATAATAGTTAAGTTAATTGAATTAATATTTATTTATATTGTAGGTGATCATTTTGAAGGAAGTTAGTAACATAACAAGGGAGATATACACAATCCAGGCAAGTTCCCGCACTTATGTGCATTTACAAATTGTTCGGTTATCGAACTGTATTTTATTCATTAAATTTCTTGTTATTTCATGAATTGTTTTGAGAAATAAGTCTTATAATATTTGTTTCGGCTAGACACAGTTGGTGTGATATGTTATATTATTGAATTGTTAATAATTCTTTGGAGATATTTAAATCTAATTCAGATTGTTTTGGTGTGGACTCTGATGTTATAACTGAGTAGAACAACCCTAGAAATAGGGGATATTGTGTTGTATTCGGGTAACTGACATGCGTTGTCAAAAATACAGTGCGGAGATGATGTTAACATGGGATGTCGTTGGGTTGATCCCCTAATGATACTCTTTAGAGAGTTCACATTTTGTGATCGTTGAACAGTTTTGGAGAGTTCTCAGTTCACGACTGATGAACAAATTTTATTAGTTCATGGTCCTTTTTGACCACTCAGTTGTCATTCGAATGATTTTAAATCATGTTAAGTTTTTAAGATTACAAGTTCCTATCTTGTGAAAATGTTATTGAACTCTTATTTGTTCGTTCATTTGAAATGTTATTTAGCGAATATGATAAAAATGTTTTTGTTGTATTATTTATACTTGTTGAGCAATGTAATTCTTCACTCTTGCTATATCAAATAAATGTTTTTCAACTAAAGCAATTCCCGAAGGGTTGGGAAAAGATTAGGGAAAAGGAAAGGCTAAAGACTAATATGTAATTGATATATACTAGTTGATAGCCCGTGCAATGCACGGGCTAGCTTGAATAATGAATTTAATTATTTATCTGATAATTATGTCAAAAAAAAAAACTCGAAGTACACAATTTATGTAAAAAAAGAACTCGAAACAAACTAAATTTGTTGAATTACCATAAAATTAAGAGATATATTACCTTAAAAATTACAACAAAAAGATGAAGAGAATATATATATTACACTTCAAACTCATCTTTACTAAGGAGTATACCCCTAAAAAAGACTTATAAGTATAGTTAATTTGGTCAAAAGAAGGTCAAGCCATAGGAGATTTACAACATAAAGAATGGCCAAATTTGTTTACAAAATTCATACAACAAATTTACATCCTCAAATTTAAGTACCACATAAAAATACAATATTATATCCTCCAAACATTTACGTTGTCGTTAGTTTGGTGGGTCTTCTTTTGATTTTGTTTCCTTGGAATTGAGTTCTTCATCCCTATAAAATAAAACAATGCACCAAAGAGTGCAAGACAAATATATCAGAAGATATGGGACTGCCAAAAATAAATAGCAAGACCCCAAGACCTTTGAGCATATGTATGACATTTGAGCAGAGGATCATTAATTGAGATGCAAATCAATCACAAATCAATACTAATATATAAAGGAAGTAAGAATGATCCAAAACTCACCTCTCAATTGCAAAATTCAATGAGTCAACTCTTAATTAATTAAGAGTTAACTTGCTCAATTGGAGAACTCACGTGTGTGCAGCTGACAAAAGGAATTAATAACAATGGAGCCATATTCGTTGACAATCTACATTTATTAACAGTATCAATCAAAATCAAATAGTCTAGTGAATCCATTTCTCAATTCATTCATTCATAATGATCAAATAAATGAATAGACTTGCCTTTTGTATGCATTTGACATTGTCTACAATGCACCTTACTCTGCTCTCTGCTAACATTATGGATTTGTTGGAGGATATTTCCATGATCTCTTTCTCTCCCATTTTGGCAATAGCAGTTGGATCAAATCCCACAAAAGCTTCTCTATGTTATCATCCCAGAAAGACGATTAAATTTTTATATAAATTTAAGTTTTTACTGGAGTGGTGATCTAGCAGAACATAAACTATATATTTTTACCTAAAAAGATCTTTTCATTTTAGAATTTCAGTCCAGTTAAAATCCATCAGCATACCAGACATTGCAAGCAGCTCAAACAGTTTACTGTTAAATATATTACCAGTTTTTGTTGGACAATTAGAATAGTAATTTATGATTAACTTGATAAAGAGCTAGTAATTAACTTGTCATCATATACTGGAATTCTCCAGCACTCATCATGAAATTGCACATACACTTTATCTGTTCAAAAATACACATTTCCATACACAACCTAATTCTTTCATGGTTCAGATGTCATCCCAAATTTCTCTCTATCTCACAATTCCAAACAATTTATTCCCACAAATTTAAGAATTATAATCTGTCCTGTTCTTATTCAAATGGCAAATTTCCTAACCAAGCATTTTAAGTAGCATCAATTTTTAAGGCAGCACTATCAGTCATAAAACTATGAAGACTTTCAGACTGGCCAAACAATCCAATTATGAATTATAAAATTGAGAAACATATAGTATTTTAAAAAATAGATCCAGTAGCAAAAAAGTAATAAACAGAACAACCAAATTACATAATAAAGAGAGTTTGTATATATATGAATAAAGAGTTTGTATATATATATATGAGATGAGTGAGATTTGGGTACCGTTTGGGAATCGAATAAGGACATTCGATTTATATATTCTTTTACAACCGATAGCAGCACCATTCCAAATCTGTAAATTTTAGTATTCTACAAAATTATTTCATTTGTTCTGTTAAATTCATAAATTGAGTTCACAATTTCAAGAATCCCTTTATAGATTATGGCCTCTTCTCAAGTTCAAATTGTTTCATCTTGTGTTTTGAGAGACCATAACAGGCGAGAAAGATACATAGAAAGCAATGCTCATGTTGCTATGCAGGAAAATCAATCTACTATCTTTAACCACTGCTGCAATTCAGTCTTCAATATCTTTAACTTATCATCCATATTCATTTTTCCAGGGACTGATCAAAGTGAAAAAAAAATATAAAAGAAATGATAGTGGATTAAAATTTTGAAAAAAAAACACTTCTTTCTTCTTCATAATTTATTATCTTGTATCTACTATCTAGCAATTTAGGTTAATTTTGTTTCAAACTCATTAGAACAACAAAATCAGCTAATGCTTGCTGCGAAGTCAAATAACTCAAGGTTTTAGCTAATTTGTAGGAGTCTTTACCGATTGATTGATTTCCCATAAAACCTGTGCTGCAAATTCATATACAAACAGAACCCATATGATTAAGTAAAACAGAATTGCTACCTCAATCAAGTAAAACTTTGAGATTCTGTTTTAGTCTTCAAAGCGTATGGCTGAGATATTGTTACACCCTCTTCAGTGATTTTTGCTATCTGCAATTCATAAATTATTAGTTATGTTAGGTGTCAATACAAAAGATCAATGTATACTTGATGCATTTGACCCTGCAATGGAAAAGGCTATTTCCTGAATTTCCACAACTTGGAATCTAAAAGTCCAAAACATGAGAGAGCTGTTAACATGAAATAAATTGCTCTGAACATGAATGTATTTCAATATTAATAAATAAATATGTGTGTATAATGTCCAAAAGCTGCCAAGCCACATTAGTCTTCTCTAAGACAAAAAGATCAGTTAAGCATTCAATACAAAAGATCAATGTATACTTGATGCATTTGACCCTGCAATGGAAAAGGCTATTTCCTGAATTTCCACAACTTGGAATCTAAAAGTCCAAAACATGAGAGAGCTGTTAACATGAAATAAATTGCTCTGAACATGAATGTATTTCAATGCAGTGGTTAGTTAGGACAGCGTCCTTTCATGTCAAAGACACATGCAAACTGTCTAGGAACAACAATTGATTTTAGCCTGAATGGCAAGAAATATACTTATGATATGCACAATAAATATCATGAGGAACAAATAATATGCTACTTCATCTAACAGAATATCCATAAAGCTTGCCGAAAGGATTAAATGCAGAATAATATTTCCCCTCAATCTGGAACTGAGAATCCCATATTTCGGAAAAGATTTGTATTGGTCACACTTTGACATAAGGAAAAAACCGATATTAAACTTTAAAGAGAAAATTTTATTAACACAGAAAAATTATTTTAAATATTTCAAAACGCAAACACTAATATTCGCTGGGGTGGGGGAGTCCAACAAAAAAAATATAGGAATTACATTTTTCCAACTGTTGAAGTACTAAAATTTTATCATGAAGTTGAGTAACCAAATCACAGCAAGCAATCCCTTTTAAAACTTCAACTTTCTTTTCAAATTTTTACAAATATTAAAATGCAAAACAAAAATCACATAACAATGAGTTATATCATTCAACAATCGAAGATCTATACTTCAGAAAAAGTAAACAACTCGATCAGAAACACCGACTCCAAATACATAAAATGAAACTTAAGCCAAATTTGCAAGTTATACACTTATACTACTTACGGAAGGGTCGGTGGGCAGCCGCTAAAATGCGTCGGGTGGTAGGGACTTCACTTTTGGCGTACCTCAAATCCCTAACCTCCATTTCAGGTCAATTCCAGTCTGCACATGGAGGACACACGGCAAATAACCCAAATCTGTGATGGATAGAAAAAGAGGAACAAAGCAGAAGAGAAGAGGAGTGGAAAGAGAAGGTGAATTATGGAACAGATCTTGGGTTTGTAAATGGCTAAGAAGATAAAGTGATGAAGAGACCGAATTAAATGGAGAAGGGGAACGGAAGAGATCAGACGATAACTGATTTATGGAGAAGATAAAGCGATGAAGGGGGCCAAATTCAGACCAAAAACAATTTAATCGAGAGAGGAGAAATCAACTGAGTCAATTTTGATAAAAGGATCGCTTTTGCTGTCTTTATATATAAGGATTGATTAATTTAGTTAACTCGGTTAACTCAATTGAAATCAATTGATTTCAATTGATTGAAATCAATTGATTTCAATTGATTGAAATCAATTGGTTGTGCTGTATTTATATATATAAAGTAATTAGAACTTTATTATTATTAAATGGTGTAATATTTTTGAAATAGTTTATTATATTTTGTTTAAGTTGTAATAGTTAGTAAGGTTAAGAACCTAGGAGGACTATAAGGTGGTGTTTGTTTGCTTTTTAATTCACCTGCTTCTGATTCGGTCAGAGGCAAATCTTGTTTGGTAAATTTTTTTTGCCTCTTAATAATTCTTAATCGTTAAGACAGAAACTCAAATCTTAACTATTAAGAGCTGTCTCTTAATAGTTTATTTAAAATTTATGGACAAAAATTGCCTCAATAAATATTGTACTCCTTCAATTTTAAATTTTAAGATCATTCAAATAAAATTTTTAAATAACTCAAAGGGTTAAAATAGTAAAATAGTGTTATTAAGATGTTTTACACTTTTAGTTATCAAACAGTTTTTTAGATTCACATGTTATTTCATTTAGGTGATCTAATTTATTATGATGTATTAATCATTTAGATCTTAATTACTTAGTTTTATCAAACACCTCGTAAGACATGTTATGTAAATTATTGTATTTATTTGTCCTTTAAGTTTATGTTATCAGATAGATGTGGATGGTGATGAATAGTGAGCACCATATCTGTTGTTTTAAGACAAGCTGATATCAGAGTTATAGGGTACAACCCTTAGGTTGCAAAACCTTGGGATATAATCAGATGAAAAAAAACAATGATATGTGAACTCTCATAGATTTCTTTAGTTGTTAGAGATGAATTGCTCATTCATCAAGTTTATTAAATTAAATGTTATGTGGAAGTTAATCAAGTTATATTATATGTTATATTATGATGGGAATTAAGTTTGTTATCTTATCCTATTGATGACCAGCGAGGAAGAAATTAGCGACATTTATGAGGTACCTAGACCTGTGCCAACAGTAGTACCCAAGCCAGTCAGTGAACCAGAAGAGGAACCATTCATGGATCCTGAAGAACTTGAGGAAACTCGTGAAGAGGATCAAGCAATTTCGGATGATGTTGCACTGGCTGAGGAAGAACTGGAGGGTGATCAGCGGATACCTGATCAGGGTATGAGAGTCGTAAAGCCTGAGTTAAAGACTGCGATACTAGACCTGATGAAAAGAAATCAGCAGTTAGAAAAGAAGTTGCAGGAATTAGAAAGAACTCGGCAGTTACAAAACAAGCAGGAGTTAGAAAAAAATCAGCAGTTAAAAAACAAGTGATAGAAGTGTTGGGAGCTTTCAGAGGAGGCTTCAGCTTTGTTACGAACCGGACTTGAACCCGTCTTGACATCTCTTCTTCTACATCGCCGGCGCCAATATCCATCATATTATCCATGAAAAATGATTTGCAGAGGAGAGAGAAGTAGTTTTCGGTGGAGTTTGAAACGGGCAAAACGGAGCTCTTAGACGGGAGAGGGGGAGGGAAGAAGCTAGGGTTAAATGAGAGTTGGGAGTTATTTGATGGAATATGGTGTACAATAAGAAAGGTGGGTACTTACTAAATTTTCCACTTGAATTTTTTTAAATCTTTTTTCGGCCTCTTGTTATATTGCAATTGAATTTATAATGGGTATTGCAGTATTGGAGAGGAGACTTTAATGGAGGAATGGAGGTTGTATTTGACTAGAGCCTGGTGGATATTCTTCATAGCTTGAACAAGGAACTTGGTGATTTTTTTTGGGTCGACAAAAACTTCGTTACCCACGGCGATGGATTCGATTTCGATGGATGGGTAGTAAGCGGCGACATTTCGCTGGACCCATTGGTTGGCAAATGACTGGCGTTTTGCGGCAGAGTAGAGCAGTTCGTTGGGAAGGTCAACGGTGACTTTTATTCCGGTTCCGGATAACGACTTGAGAACAGCCGGGTCAGTATCGTAAACCTTAACCCGTTCAAGTCCTTGAGATTTGAGGAGTTGGGCTACCTTGGAAGCTGATGGTAGGTTGTTCGCTATTCTGCCATAGTTTACTCCCACTGAACCTCCATCTGAAACCAAAAAATTAAAACACATAAAACCATTGTATAATATATGCATGAAAATGTAAATAAGTTTGCAAATTAGGCATTGTGATCTCCTGCAAGTGCAAAAACTGAAAGAAGGAAGAAGATGGAAATAGTGAGTCGGTCCATGCTCTGTTTGGGGAGTGAGCAGAGCATGAGAGGATTTCTGAGAGAGAGGAGGGGATGGTAATTGGAGAGAGTGAAAGAGGCTTTTTATGGTGGAGAGAGAGAGATGAGTGGATGGCAGAATGTGGACCATGTGGTTTCTGTTATTTTTTCAATTTGTCTTGGCTACACAGGGGCATAAGTGTCCATAATTCATACTTACCATGTCCGCTAGTAATACTAGCGGACGGCGTGTCCCCAAATCTAATTTCAGCCATTGATTTGTGAAACGAACGGTTTAGATGCTATATGCCACTTTTTATTTCATAACATGTAGATGCTATGGATCATTCTATATATATATATATATATATATATATATATATACACACACACACACAAGTCTCATAGGTCTTCTCTTATGGCATCTAGGTACTCTTCCGGGCTCAAACACAAAGCTAGACAGACCCTTACTGATATTGTAACTTGTCTGACCTATCTCTGTTGGGTAGTGCTCTACCCTATCCTGAAATTGCTCGAAAGAGGTCCTATAGTATAAGTGAGCAACAAATTTGCTCATCAAGTTTTATAGCTCAATAATTAACAATTAATACAACTTATCGTTCAAAATATATGGTAACATTTCAGAATCCCGGATCCAAGGAATAATAAAAGCTTGAATCTTTGTCTCTTAGCTCGACAACTAATAAAAGAGTAAATAACTCAAAATCAAATGATTTTCATCAGCTGTGGCTCAACTTTCCAATGATATGAATAATATCAAATATCTGAGTGACCATAAGGTAATGAATTCTTAAACAATGTTAAAAACTTTTCCAAGTGTTCATTAGTCACAGATTATGAAACTCTACATGAAGTACTATTAGGTGATTAGCCTAAAACACTTTTGTTACATGTAACATCGAAACACCGTGAATTCTCGATTGTATCGAAGCAAGAAACCTATTGTGGTTACCATTTTTAAATAACGAGGCATTAGAGCAACGGGTGAGCGTATTACTACTAGACTAAGCAAGGCGAAAGTCGTTGCTTGTTTGGTTGCCTTGCTATCTCGGCATTAGCCTTTAATGAATGGCATTAAGCAAATGAAGAGCTCCCATGTGAGTATCCTCGGTCTCACTCTTGTCAAGAAGTTATCTTGGCTTGACCACACGTTGGGCGACCAACCGAGATACCCTTATCTGCTCCCCAAAGGGCTTAAATAAGGGCTTTATCGCATGCCCGAATATAACCCTATCGATAGACTACAAAGAGCACGGTCATCCAGAGGTGTATATTCCCATTCGCACTGGATCCAAAGATTATAAGTCATATCGCCATCGCTTACGAAAAGACTTCTAATCTGCGAGAGTGCCTTAGATCAGGAGCATGAACAACTCAATAAGCACCCTATTACGAAAGAGTCCTGGCAGGAATAGGCAAACCATTCTTCGAAATGATAAAACATGGGGAAATGTCAGAAATGGGTTTAAAGTCCAGTTTGAACTTAACGAAAATAATAAGTATTAACGATTAGAATTTTTACGCTAAAAGTTGTTATGTTATGTGTAATTTTGACTTCAGCCACCCGCTTAGAGATCGCAACTATAGTCGAGTAGGAGTTCTGCAATGTAAGTAATCATGATATGTGGAATTGAAAGGTTCAAAGATATTATCGAGGTCTTGTAAAAGAATTCAGAAGCACACCATGCTTTCGATAGGACTTCTACTAAAGCTAGAAGAAATCAAGAGACTTATCAAGCCTTGAAAAGTCAAAATTGCATACCTCGCGATCTTCCCACTTGATTCAAGGTTCTTTCCCTACCAAGTTTCGATAGCTACATCTCGCCTCCCACTCACCGAAATAAAATGGATCTGCGACTCCGGAACTTAGATGTCGCTTCATCGCAAAGAAGAGTTTCTTTACTATCTATTTATCCATAAAGGCTTGAGTGCATCGCTTTCAAGTGTGCCTATTTATTGCTTGATAAGTAACCACAGACTTCCAAATTGTCCATCTCCGCCTCCCCAAGAAAGACCCTTCCTCGAAATCTTTTATCTATTTTCTTCACCCCCACTTTTTAGGTAGGGATGGGGTAACCTATTAAGTTAAGGAAATTCCTCCCCTTTCCACATTCTTATAGAAAACTCTCCTCTGACTCAGATTTCCAGGCTAAGAGAAAGGCCACCGCGCTCCTCAATTTGGAATTCAATTAAAAAATCGCTCAAACTTAGCTTGGTTTCGTGGATTAAACGACGTCTGATGGCTCCATTGGCAGATACAAAACTCAACAAGCAAAGGGCTTTCACCAACGCCTAGCCCTTGATTATTACGGATACTTTCGGAGAAGTAGTTGTAGGAGCGTCGTCGTCATTATATAGATGGTACTCAAGGCACCGGTCAACTCCCCGTCATCCCCGAGTATGATCTTCGCTCAAATAGCCACCGGAGGCAAGGTAAATGCGAGAATAAAAAGAGATGGAGACAACTCTAATACAATTGAGGGTCAAACCTCGCCTTCTTCTTCTTTAAGTTCTAGCTAAATGGTTGTTCATGACATAAGGAAAAGCGTTAAGAATGGGTAGTTTTTGAACTCCCTAATACAAAATCGGGATTGTTCATTTCGGTTAGAACATCGTAAATCCGCCCAAACAAATTTGGATTGGAGCGATAACATTCTCATTTAACAAATTTCCAATTTGGAATAACTTTTGATATGTGCAAATGAATAATAACTTCAACAATTGAGTCTAGCCGAATACAAATAGCATCAACTCTTAAATTAAACATCATGATCAACATATCGAGTGATTTGATATTAAATGACAACGAACATAAGTTTAGTTAAAAATAATAATTTAAATTCTAGTAGTGCATAAACTTGTCTGTCGTACTTGTCGTTCCTTCTTGGAATCCAATAATGTTTGTTCCCGAACAACCTACAACATTATACGAGTTCAATTTATTAATCCTCATTTAACTTACCCGATATTATCAGTAATTTTTTCAAACTCCGTTCCAAAGGTCGAGAACGCTCAAGTTCAGTTGAAGAGCATTCGTTTTCTTTTCTTTTTTACATTTCGATACTCCGAACTTTATTTTTCAGAAAAATTAAGCCCCATTTCTAGTTTTAACTCGTATTCATTAACAAATTTTTATTACGCAGTTTTTTGCTTACTTTAAACAACTTTTATTAATTTTTCCGTTCTCGAACCTTACACAAACGCACCATACGTCGTTTAATTAGTTTGGCCAAACCCTTTATACCGTGTGGCTAACATATTCATTTTAGAATTTCGTGAATTTTCTAGAATTTTTGGATTACGTTCACTATTTATTTCATAATTGTTTGTGGCCAAACTTCCAATAATTTCCATAACTTGAAATTACGTCCAAAAATTCTAAATTTTGGACAGCTCCTTAGTATCATCTCATAGTACTCAATTCCAAAGTTTCATGTTTGTATCATTTATGAAGAGCAAGTTATGCTCATTTTAGGGTTTTAGCTTTCTGAAACTGTTTTATTCTTAATTAATTCTCTAGAACTCCGATTGAGCTCAATTTTTTTATCCGTTCATTATCATGTTACATGAAAGAACAAACATACGACTTGGTTTGCAAAACCATATGTATATTTGGATGCTTTAATTTATATTGAGGAGCCCATGAGTCTAACCTATTATTTGTTCAATTATTCTTGTTTGTTGTACTTAATATATACTATTATTATGTCATAAATAAATGGACAAACATAAATACTATGAATGGTAATGTCTCATCATAATGAAATTTGTAATCTTCACATTTAAATCTCAATAAATAATTGTTAATATTCTTATTTTCTTAAAATATATCCAATAGAGTCCAAATTGATAGGTTCTTTCATAGTTAATTAAATATCTCTAGCACTTGATTCTATATGATAATCGATTTCAAACGAAATTGGTAACTATAAATTTTCAAATCTTATTTTTTCTTAAAAGAAAATTTTGAAACACGTGATAAATCTTATAATACTTAACTTTGTTTTCATGGCGTCTTTGTATTTATGATATTTCTTTTTAATACTTTAAATTTTGATGATTTTTAAAAATAACTTAAAAATGTTTTAATGTATGCGACATAATAGGGAGAAGGTCAAAATGCCCCGAGCTTTTTACCGCGATGTCTATCGAACACCCTATACTTTTTTTTTTGTTCAAAATTACCCTTAACGTTACATTTTTGGGTCGATCGTGCCCCTGCCGTTAATAAATCTGCCAACTAGACCAACGGGTGTTAATGTGGCTGACACGTGGCAATATTTGCTGACGTGTACAAAAATTTAATAAGACAAATAATTAGAAAATCCATTTTTTATTAATTACTTTTTTTATACTCCACATTTTATATAGGAGTACCAAATAGAGGAAGAGAGTTACTTACATAAGTTAATATATATAACTTCCATGAATTAATATATGTTGGAACAAGAATAAATGGATACATATTACTCACATGTTCATTGTATCTAGACAATGAATCATGTGAATATCCACCGGGTCGTCCGCTCCATGGGCGCATCGGTTTGGAGGCGCTGACGTGTCTGCCACGTCATCATCTTCAACCTCCATTTAGGGTTTTCAATTGAAAAATTATAATTTGATACCCTTTTTAAAAAGGACCATAACTAATTCGTTTTAAGTCCAAAAATGCAAATAATATATCCACGGAATCGTATTGAAAAAATCTACGCGATCATGAGATAAAAAATTTAATACGAACTTCGAGGAAAAACAATTTTGGATTTTAAAAAACATTTTTAAGCAACTAGGGTTTGAAATATAAAACCAATTAGCACGAAGATCATATAAGTTATAACACACTGATATTTCATGCTCAAATAATATCTCTAACATGTTCTACCATTATTATGCTATTTAAGCTTCTTTTTTTTTGTAGTAAAAACATAAAACACATTCATGACTTCATGGACAACATGTATAATGTAAGACCCCGAAATTTTTAAATAAAAAGGAATTTCCTTTATTTTGAAATAATAAGGGTTGATTTGATTAATGTGGATAGTTAAGGGTTAAATACGCAAATATTTCAAAATAAAGAAGTGGTTATAAAATATTCATTGTTGCCGTAAAGGAATGTCGGGAATATTAAATGACGGCCAAGCAACCATGTGTGGGCCCCATAACGAAAAGCGATTGGATGAAGAAACGACAAAATATAAGTTGTTTTTAAATAACTTGGAATATGTTACATTAAATTTGGTTAAAACACACTAATACGCGTTGTTGAACAAAGAAGATACGGTGATCGCACTCAATTATTGATTCTTACGTAAGAAGGCACTACTCAATAATGGTTACGATAAGAATTATTCAAGATTTTATTGAGTTAATAATTGCTGCGTTGATATTTTATATTCTTTGTTGTTTCAATAATTGTCATTACACGATATCTTTCATTATCGAGCAATAATTCATATTATCCGAATAATATTATTAGATAACATTATTGGCAATGTGTCAGAAAGTTACTGTCACAGAGAGGGTTTGGTCTATCTAATCTTGCGCCAATGAAGAAATTCTTATTGGAAAGCCCCTCTTTCTTAGAACCGCCAGGGTTGTCATTATTTGTGATTTCTGTAATATTATTTGTGAATAATTAATTATTGATTTATATGATGAGAAAATATTGATTTTATGTGGATATAGATGGAGAAAATTTTAAAATGACAATTGTTGAAAATTAATATTTTATCTTTTACGATAAAATAATTCATTTAAATATATTATTTTAATAATATATTAATCGGTGATATTTTTACAATGAATGTGGGATATATATAGTATATGAGGAGGAAGAGTATTTTTGTGGCATTAAATGTTTAATACATGTTTTGTGTGTTGGTGGACACAATTATTGGCCAGAAATTTGATTATAGCAGTAAAATGTTTGTGGATTTCAGTCGATTTTTGTTTGGAATTTGGAAAAACTTTTTCTTCGCAAAGTTGTAGAGAATTGAATTTTCTATAAAATCTCATGAGATTCGAATTTTACGATGAAAGGGCTATTTATTATGAATTATTGAAGTTCCAGGTCTCAAAATAATTGATTTTTGGGAGTTTAAATTATTTTTGTTTAGAAAAACGTTTTTTGTATTTTTTGGACATCATTAACATGTGTGGTTGGTGTTTTGACCAAAAGGTGGGCTAAGGAAAATTGTATAATTATATTAATATTATATTAAATTTTACGCTTTTGGTGTTCTAAAGATTTTCCTATAAATAAAGGTGCTTGGGTTAGAATTGAAAATCACAATCGTAAATTGAAGTTTTCTCTCTATTTCTCTCTCGATATTTTGAAAGCGTATTCTTGTGAGTATTTTGAGTATACTTTGAGTATTGCTAGGCGGTCTGCAAGTTCCCTTCAAAGACTATAATTTTAGATTCTAAATCAGTAAGATCGATTTTTCGAGGTAAGGATATTATTTTTTTTGTAATGATATTATTTCTTCAATATCATTATCTTTGAAATGTTGATCCAAGTTTTTATCAAATTTGAACTTTTTCACGCTTCGGGTTACTTATTCACGAGTTCTTTATTCACGAGTTACTATTTATGAGTTCTTATTCACGAAGTTCTTATTCACTTAAGTACTATTCAGCGAAGCGTGAAGATGTTTTGTGGAATTTCTATCTTTGGTGTCGAAATTTTATTCACGATACATAACCTTTATTCACGATATAAGACTATTCACGATATCTAGCATTATTCAATCGAAAAATAAAATTTCTTCTTTTCGTCCAAAACATCTATTCGGATACTAACTCGATCAGATCCATGTTTTGATCGTTCTTGAATTTTACACCACTATGATTATTTTGAGGTATTTTTGGCGATGGATAAAACCAAGTACTTAATCCTTAATCCTTAATCCTTGTCATTTTGTTTTCTTTGGATTCGCTTTAAAAATATTTTTCATCATCCTCGGTCTTAAATGATGATATTATTGAATATCTTTGGCCCGTAGTAAAAAAGATGAGCAGTGTTGAGATGAACACGACCGATTGATTAATATCTTTGCTTTCTGTAGTGCAAAGATGAGCAGTGTTTAAATGAATACTGATTAATTGATGAATATCTTTGGTACCTTAGTAAAGATGAATATTTGATTCCGATGTATATTGATTGATGTTACTGAGGATAAAATATTGATGATGGACCGTTAAATTCATAGATTATAGAGATTTCATTCTCTACGTAACTCTTCTACGAATTATTATTTCACGCGCGAATATTGATCCGAAACTTGTTGCCTCATCAGATTCTATCGATTTTTTCCCATTGAAGACTAACGATAATTTGTCAGATATTATCTTAGTCATAATATTCTTTCTTGGGCTAGTTAGCTCACCCTTTCCCTTGTTGTTCCATTTTTCTTCTCGTGAGGCGAGAATGTAGCGAGTGCTTAGTCGGGTATGGAATGAAGATTCTACAGAGAGTTGTTTAGTAGTTCTCACCATTTTTTGTAAAATAATGAATCAATAATGTGATGAGGATTTATTTGAGTATAGATATTATGCAGAAGATAATATTTGTATTCAAACTCACGCTTTCTTGTTGTAATAATAAAGTTGTAGGTTTTTGCATCTACGTATTTGGCTAATTCGGAATGGGTATTTGTGTATACCATTTTTAAGCGTCACATATAACACGAATTCTAGCACAATCTAACTCTGATACCAATGTAATAATATATAGCATACACGCAGTGGATATGAACCGAAATTTTTTAATTTTCTAATTACCTCTTGAAGCGTATGTCCACTTCAACGAACGATTAGAATCACGAACTCAACGAACAAAGCTCTCAGCGGTAATTTGAACTACTTTAGTACGAGTACCAAACATATACTTCACAGCCCGAGTAGCTACAAAGCTTTCAAGCTTATCAAAAGGCTTTCAATAGCTTATATGAAATTTTCTCTTGCGTGTTATGTATCAAAAAAATCAGCCATCTCTCTTTTTATATACCAAATAGAGGAAGAGAGTAACTTACATATCTATCTATACAAAACAGAAATGTTTTTGAACATACTTAATTTCCCGCTCAAACCATATTAAAAGATCTTGACCATCAAAACTTTGGGATAAATCTAACCCTTCAAAAAACTTGGGATGGAAACTGAGTTTGAAAAGGTAATAACTCTCTCTCTCTCTCCCTCATGCTGCCATATTAATAATAAATAGATATCATATTAATATTAATAATAAATAGATATCACATTAATATAAAAAAATGAAAATATCACATTTTACTTATAAAAAAATTAATTTTTTACTATAGATACTTTCATATAATAATGACAATTTTTTAACTTTTTAATACAAATTATTTAAATTGTCTAAAGTTTGGAATAAATTCCATCGTCCACGGTGCCGGAGGCATGGGACTATTGCTAGTATTAAACATAGGTTAATATCTATAACTCCCATGAATTAATATATGTAACTCCTATGATTTAATACATGTAACTCCCAAGAATAAATGGATAGATATTACTCACATTTTCATTGGGTTAAATGCTTATTTCGTTATTGTCTTATACGTCGATTTATGTGAGTCACTCAACCGCTTTTTTTACATAACCAACTCATCGAACCCTTATTTACTTACAAACTATTAAAAAAACCGTCAAGTCATTTGACTTTAAACGGAACTTTGACGTGGAGTACTTACGTGGTTTTTTCAATATAAATAAATGACTAAGCATAAATATGCTTATGTGTAATTTAAAAAATTATTTCAACCATCCTTTGACTCTTACTCACTTTCTTCTAATACCAAACCCTATTCCATGTCCTCCACCTCTATATCTAAAAGTCTAAAATTTCCTCTGCCCATTTTCTCTCTCTAAAAGCCGCCCATTTTCTCTCTCTAAACTCTCCGTTAAAAATGGTGAGGGATGATCTGCAAATCACGATTCCGGCCACGATGCAGGTCCTTCAGACCAAGGAATTTGTCCCTAACCACACTCTCTAGCGACTCATCCAGATCTGGTCTGACTCGGTCCAAACAAGCCCCGCCACCGAGTCAAACTCACTCCGGACCAAGCTCTTGAGCTTTTCAATCAAATGAAACACAAAAAACAACGAAACGAAAACTCGTTCAAAATCATAGCTGGACTCACTTCCTTCGCCGTAGAATCCGGTCATAATCGAAAGTTTCTGGCCGGAATCAATGGCTTTTTCTCATCGAAATTATCTCCAAACATATAAACAAAATTTATTTTGCAGACAAAATCGATCAAATTTTTTTGTATTTTGATCTTGTTTATTAGTGCCAAAGAGGAAAAGTATCCCATATTTCTATTCCATCCCTTATTGGTTGTTGATTGCTAGTGTTTTTATTATTTGGATTTTCTGGACTAAATTGGATGAGGAAGATGATGAATAGTGATGATGGTGCTAGGTTAGAGAGAGAAAGAGATAGAGAAATCTGGATAATTTGGATGAAGAGTGTGTTTAATTTATTTAATTATAATATAGTAATAAATTATTAATATACCATAATATTTACTTTCAATAATTAATAATTCTTTGCCTAACATAAATAAACATTTAAGTAAAAAATATTTTAAATTTTTTAATTTTATTAACTACAAAAATACGTAAAAAGTTTATTTTTCCCATGTTTTTGGCTAACTTTTCTAATTTACATTATATTTTAAAATATTTTTTCATTTTCTTCATAAATTAAAATATATATTTCATTTATTTTCTTATTTTTTGGCAATTTTTTTAATTTATATTATTATATTTGTAAAGAATTTAATAAAATTTATTTGATATTAATTACAAAATAATTGAATATATTTTTCATTTATTTTCTTATTTTTTTACTAACTTTTCTAATTTATATTATTACATTTATAAAGAATTAAATAAAATTCATTTGATATTAATTACAAAATAATTGAATATATATTTCATTTATTTTTTTATTTTTTGGCAATTTTTTTAATTTATATTATTATATTTGTAAAGAATTTAATAAAATTTATTTGATATTAATTACAAAATAATTGAATATATATTTTCATTTATTTTCTTATTTTTTACTAACTTTTCTAATTTATATTATTACATTTATAAAGAATTAAATAAAAATTCATTTGATATTAATTACAAAATAATTGAATATATATTTCTATTTATTTTCTTATTTTTTGTAAACGTTTCTAATTTATATTATTGTATTTATAAAGAATTAAATAAAAATTTATTTGATATTAATTACAAAATAATTGAATATATTTTTCATTTATTTTCTTATTTTTTACTAACTTTTCTAATTTATATTATTACATTTGTAAAAATTAAATAAAAATTCATTTGATATTAATTACAAAATAATTGAATATATATTTCTATTTATTTTCTTATTTTTGGCAAACGTTTTAATTTATATTATTATATTTATAAAGAATTAAATAAAATTTATTTGATATTAATTACAAAATAATTGAATATATATTTCTATTTATTTTCTTATT
Organism: Panax quinquefolius; assembly: GCA_020205615.1. NCBI lineage: Eukaryota > Viridiplantae > Streptophyta > Magnoliopsida > Apiales > Araliaceae > Panax > Panax quinquefolius. Next base: position 7,372,360 of record CM035159.1, read on the forward strand.
TTTTTTGCAAATTATTTTATTATATTTATAAAGAATTAAATAAAATTTATTTGATATTAATTACAAAATAATTGAATATATTTTTATTTGTTTTGTTTTACTAACTTTTCTAATTTATATTATTACATTTGTAAAAAATTAAATAAAAATTCATTTGATATTAATTACAAAATAATTGAATATATATTTCTATTTATTTTCTTATTTTTTGGCAAACGTTTCTAATTTATATTATTATATTTATAAAGAATTAAATAAAAATTTATTTGATATTAATTACAAAATAATTGAATATATTTTTCATTTATTTTCTCTTTTTTTTTTAACTTTTCTAATTTATATTATTACATTTATAAATTTTCCTTCATTTCCACATAATGAAAGCCACATGTGATCGATACGTACACGTCAAAAAAAACTTTACATCGTAAGCTGTTTTATTTGTCATATTAAAGTCTAAAGTCAAAATAGTTAGCGAATTACAAATATTTTGTTAGTAAAATATAGTTAAATTGAGTTGATTGTAAGAAAAATCGGTTTAGTGACTCACTCAGAAGTTGATTTATAAGACTGATGATTAAATAAAGCATTTATCCCCATTTTCATCAGATCTAGACATTGAACTATGTGGATATCCATCGGGTCGTCCGCTCCATGGGTGCATGGGTTTGGATCCAATAACCAACATGTATAAGTCATATAATTATGCCAGTTTTTGTAGGATTTGATGGTTTATTTGAGAAAGCTATATCCAGCATGATAAAATACTATGCAACTGTAGCTCTATAGAAACCAAAACTAGTGCTCACTGATGGATGTCCAATGGCTCGAGCTGCTTTGGCCTGCAGTGCCTTTCCTCTAAAAGATGATGCAACTATTTTCTGAAGTTATAAACAAAGGGTGCTAGATATCCCTGCTTACGTGTTCTTTGTAATTGAATTATCTTGTTTTGCATCTAAGCAGTCAAATTCTTTGACATATTATCGCATTCTCGTTTGGAAATTTAACGGCGGTTGGAAATGTAGGATTTTTCACATGAAGAGAATTATCTCCAAGTAATTTTTTCCTGCATGACATTTTCATTGGCTCTGTTCTTGCAGTTTAAAAAAAAAACATTTCACAGGATGATGTAGCTCTTTGTTCTGGTGAATATGATGCAAGTGAAGCTTATTGTGGATTTAATAATATTAGCTGACAACTAAAATCAAAGGGGAAACAAACTGAAAGGCTTTTTTGTTGAACTAAATCAAGTTTCAGTTATCCCAATTTTTGAACAGCTACAAAAACTAAAATCTTGTTTGAGAGAGACGGTCATATGGGAGATGTAGAAAAGTTTCACCAACTTATATTCTAATATGGGAACTTGCTATAACAAACTATGGCGATGAGTTACCGAACAAATCCTATCTCGGTGTCCAATGAGTTTATGCCAAGGCAGCCTTTGCTCACTATGCTGCACCATCACTTTGAACTTTCTTGTTCCTAATCTTCACCAATTGAACTTCTTCATTTGTGGGTTTCTTAATCATGCATTATATCACTTTCCTGGGCAAAGCTTGAGGGGTATCACTGAACCATACGAGTCTTGGTTTGAACAAATTTGTTGTAGAACAATGTTACTCAAGATGGAGGAAAGCTGAGGCCAGTGAAATTACAGTTTATGTCCCACATTGGTTAGTTGGAATAAAAAGCACGAAAACTGAGGTATAAAATAAGAAGCTAACAACAAATTCAATCATACCTTTCTCGGCCTTTTGGCTAAGATCAAGTGTAGTATCTGTTCTTATCAGTTTAATATCTGATATGTGAGTCATTGACTCGCACGATATTAAATTTATTTTTTTAGGGGGAGAGTTCATCACAATAGCTTGCTATTGGGGCTCTCGAGTGTCGTGTTGGCTTTGCACTACAGCCTTGGCTGGCGCACCCCACCAATTCTAGTCTAATTTCCTTGTTTTATTGAAATGCTCTGTTCTTCTTTGGTTAGAATTTTGCCAATCGCAGCACCAAACTAACTTGATCAGAACCGCAAGATAGCTCGCACAGAGCTAGCTACAAACAAATAACCTCCTCCTAGTCCAATCACTGTAATGTTTGCAACCAACCAACATACAAGTGCCATTGTTGTGGCCTTGCTCGAGGAGGAAGCATAGAAAGGGGACTAATTCAAAAGTCTTTATATTACCAGAATACTACATGACATTTTATTTTCATGATTCTCAATGTTAAATTCTATTAATGCGTTTGTTTTCCTTCTAATAAATAGGAGGGGGATTAAGTGGTTTTGAGGCTTCAGGAAGGAGGAAAAAGATCATCTTGGAATCTGATACCTGCAGACAATTTCTTGAAAAATGCAACCAGCAGTGCAATTCTTGAAGCCCATATCGATAAAATAGACTAATGTTTATGCTAGCATATACGAGCAGTTACCAAAGTTACTTTGTCCCTTCGGGGACATCCGATAAAATGGAACGATCTGAGAGAAGATTAGCATTTTACTTGCAAGGAAGGATGACACGCACAAATCGAGAAATGGTCCAAATTTTTTTGCCTACTTGCCCAACAAATCCAGCTACCTAGTTCCTATCAGAAGTATGTGGTGATATTAATCTTCAGCTCCTTCATTACTTTCTGGTTTTTTTTAGCATAAAGCAAACATATTGTAAAATTTGTGAATATTAAGGATGTATTTTGTTTCATGTTTATCCCTAAAAACATAATAGATTGTTGGTTTAGTAATAGTGACATGATAATGAAATTATAATGGCACACTTGACGAAATAGTGTCATCTTATATTATTACTATATTATAAAAATAGGACTCATATGTGGAACAAATTTTTTTGACAATATATATATATATATACTGTATATTGTATGTTAATGGTCTATAATTCTACTTGACCTTCAATAAAAAATTATGACATTCACTTGAGAATACTACACTCCTTTGTCCAATATCTTCAATCAAAGTCTTCCTCATCTGACCAGACCAGCTCTGCTTGAGGGGTACCACCGGATCACATGAGTCTTGGTTTGAACAAATTTATTGCAAGAGCAATTTTACACATGATATGATGGAGGCCAGTGAGACATGCCAAGGAGGTACAGTATAAGTCTCACATTGGGCAAGTGAGATAAAGAAGCACGGAAAGAGGTATAAAATGATAAGCTAACAATAGGCTTAAGCATACCTTTCTCGGCTTTTTGGCTAAGATCAAGTGTAGTATCTCATTGACTCGAGAGTCCATCACAGTAGCTTTGCTACTGTGGCTTTTGAGCGTTGTCTTGGAATTACACTATATCCTTGGCCTGGCGTGCCCCACCAATTCAAGTTTTAACTGACATGATACAAGTTGTTATTTTTCGAACTCTATAGGAGATTCTCTGAATGGCCAATTCCCCAGTTTCCCAAAAGGCAGGACTTTTTCTAGGAAGGACCATAATGTAATACTCTTTCATAATGATGGTTGTTATTCTAATTTTATTATTACTAAGCTGCAAACTTGGTGTTTTTAGGGGTAAACATGGCAACTTTTGGGGGGAACTTTATTGATGAAGTGAAGCTAGTTTGGGGTTCTTTGTATCTTGAGTGTTGTATGCTCTACAATTAAAATCCATCTAGAGCCGTGGAGAAAGTTGCAGCCATTAGAAAGAGGAAAGAGGTTCATTGGGAATTGTTTGGAATTTGCAGTTTTTTGTCACCTTCTCTGTTCAAATTCAAGAGGATTAATAGGCGAAATTGGGTTTACCTCTTTTTTTATTATTATTATTACTTAAACAAACAGATCAGAAGAAATTTTTTTGGTGATAAGCTGAGAAATTAGAAAAGAAAAATTGCAAGTAAAAAAAGATGATTAAAAAAATTGGGTTATAGAACCACCGAAGTGGGTAGCCTTAACCGGATGTGTGCTAACAGGTAAAAGCTCGAGAGCTGTTCCCGTCCCTGTCAGGAGAGATGCCAAACAAAAACAAAAAAATGTGTTGCAAGAGCTTCTTTAAACAGAAGTCTAATTTTATATTTTGTCGATGTGACTAGGAATTGTGGAGTGGCTTAGAAGCTTGACTTTGTGCATATAGTTCATGAGATTTTTTTTTAATTTTTTTTTGAATAACCTATATTATTATATTTCAATTATAGGAGTTTGGAGAGAATCTCCAAAACGTAATTAAGATGAAAATTAGGGAAAACTTATAAAATAAGAGTTCATCGGTCCCCGACAAAAAGTAATCAGCAATCTTGTACTTTGTGCATATATAATCTATTGTTATGTAAATAAAATCTCAATTGTGGGGCTCTACATAAAAAGATAAGAGGAGGAGAGCTAGGAGGGTGAGATTAATTATTATGATGACCACGCCTTTTGGCTTGGGATCGTGTTTTCGGACCAATCCACACAAAAAGGTATATAATTTAGTCTTGATATTGGTAGATGTTATGGATGCATGGTATGTTATGCATTAGGTTTGATGTTTTTTAATCTTTTCTACAATGTCTAATACGTTCCATATTCAATGTGATAACATTTTTGATTATTACGATAAGAATATATATATATAAATGACAGTTTAAGATGAATGAGATGAGTCAGGGAAGCAAAGCATGAGGTGGGGGCTGTTTAAGGTAGTAAATGACACTAAGCTAGTAAAAAGAAAAGAAGAGAGGAATCACTTTTTCCCCTACTCCTCACTTTCGTAAGAAAAAAAATGCTAAGAAAGCTTAACAAGTGCCTTGTACTCTCATACCTCATCCGTCCCATTTTCCTTTTCTCTTTATCTGTTAAACTCCTTCAAGGATCGGCTAAAACCCAACAGTTTCGGTGGAAAATTGAAATTGTGAGCTGAATTGGGATGGAAATTGGAATCTGCTGCTGTAAACGAAGCTTATAAGCTTTATTAAATAAGCTAGCAATTCGGTAAAACTAAACTTTAAAGGTATGTTCAATATTTTAGTTGTTGTATTAGAAATTTGATAATAAAAGTGCTATAATTAGATGTGTTTTGTGTTTGGGATTGAGAATTAGTAAAAGGAGTTTAGGTTGGACTGTGAGGAGCAATAAGGGAGGAGATTTTGGGCTAAACTTGTATAAAAGTTTATATAAACTCTGTTCTTATATGAATTGCATATGAGGTGTTTGATTTAAGGCCTCTTAAAGACTAATAAGCTCCAATTGGACAATTAGTGGACTGTTTTGGACCAAATTGTGTTGTGCTTTGAAACTGAAAAATTAAGTTCCGGGATGATCTGTGGTACTCTTATGAGTTATGAACACAACCCAATTGGAACAAGGGAAAAATCTGTTGTAACGAAATCATGACGGATTTCCTAGTAAAACATGTAAAACGAACTAATTAAAACTGTTTTTGGGGGGGCAGTTCTTGAGCCAAAATTTCGAGGGTATAGAACTGAAAATTTAAGTTTTGTAATGGTGGGTTGTTCTCCTACGAGTTATGGAAATAATCCAATTGGAATGAATCAAAAGGGAGCTAAAACGTATTAAGTTTTGTAATGGTGGGTTGTGGACTGCTGACCCTAAGGACAAATTCGGGGCTAGCTACATTTTCCAGAAAATTCTAAGCTTTTGGGATATTATAGTACACTGAATAAGCTTTCCATAGACTCCGGAATGAACTAATTTCGACTTGAACAAGGAGTTATGACAGTTTAAAGTAGTCGCGTCGAATCTGCCAAAAATCTGGAAAACAGATTGAAGCAGCCCCGCATACGAATTTTCTGGAATTTTGTGTTAAGAATTTGAAAATGGTCAAAGAATAAAAGTTGTAACCCCGGAAGTTAGCTTCGCGTGGGCTCAAGAATCTCTCAAAAATGTTTTGAAACGAAAACGTTAGGACTGTTTTAGCGAGAGAGGGTACAGCTGGAAAGAAATTGAAAACTCTTATGAATGTGCACTTTTGACGCTCTGTTTGGGCTGTCTAACAAACCCGGAATGGGGGTTTGATATTTTTTTAAAATATTCTCGTATGATACGAAAAACATACCAAAAATTGTTGCGATCCGAGCTACAAGCAAGAAGTTAAAAATGCGCAAAGTATGCTTCAAGCAACTGAGTAGCAGCAGGGCACTGCCCAGCCACGCGTGCGCACGCCGCACCGTGCTGCGCTGGTGCAGTCGTTTGGCATGCTTTTCACGTGTTGTTTTGGTCGATCTTAGTTGCTTGTTTTCATGGTTAGAAAATTTCTATAAATACTTGGATATACCGACTAAAACATACCCAAAACTTGCAGCAAGTTGATTAGAGGTTTAAGAAATAAAAATTAGCAAAGGAGCGTGTCAAGCCATGGGCTGCCCAGCCCAGGCGGTTAACACCGAGCCTGGCAGCCTTGGGCTACTCAGCTTATCGTGTTCTCGTGATGTGTTTGATTGGTTTTAGAGCTATTTGGCACATAATGAAACACCGATATAGTAGTATAAATATAGTATAAAGACTATATATGGCGCAAACTTATTCATGCGCAAGAAAAGCGATAAAAGTATTATGTAAACATGAAATTACATATATGTGATCAACTTGAATTAAGAAATGAAATATAAAAGGGTTATGTATTAAAATAAAATACGCTTAACCCATTTAAACTAATATTGAACAACGAAATTTGAAAGCAAAAGGTTTTAGAAATTCGAAACGAAGACTATGAACACAGAATCACATAATGACATATGTATGAAAATAAAATACATGTGAAGCACGAATGTAATTTATTCACGAGAATAAATGTTAAGCAAAGCTACTAACAAAGCGAGACATTCGTGTACATGGTGATAGCATGGTTTAGCTATGGGCTATTGTGAAAACATAAATTTTTTCGAAACTAACGATATGAGCTATGTTTACGAGATAAAAAACCATCCATAACCATATAGTCTCAAGTTTACAGATGGAGACTAGAAATGTTCTTAAAATGGATTATAGATGGTTTATGCTCTCAAACGTAAAGTATTTATATACTAAAACCATGAAAGAATCTTTTTGGGCATAAAAAAGGTTATAACAGACAAAAGTTTCTAAAGAAACGTGGAATGGTTTTAAGACGAGAACAAAAATGATTATAATTAATGTAAATAAATTAGTTTACATTGAGTGCGAATCTAGTATGTGGAACTAATATGTGCATGTATGTATTCTCAATTTATGTAGGATCATCACAAAGCGGATAAGTTATAACATTAAACAACACTCGAGACAAGTCTTTCAGTTTCTTTGTGATTCTATGAATTGGTTATTGTATGAGAACTTTAAGAACATGTTGAATTACATGTTACATGCTATAAATTGTGAAAGTCAATATATGAATAAGCTGATTGAGTTATGGAACTCAATGTATATGTGATATATGATTTGAACATATACTGTTTAAAGTGATAATGCATGAATGGTATAAAGGATTATGAGATATATGTTGAGCATGAAACTACGTGTTATATGAAGCATGAAAACTGTTAGATTTGTTGGGCTGTCGAGCTCAGTCTTGCAAAAATATAATTTTTGCAGGTATGATAAGCAACACGATTTCTTGCTATCCGGATGATAAAGAATAGAGGCCCGTGTGCAGGAAAGTTATTTCCTTTTATGTAGGAATTATATTATATATATCGAAATGACAATTTTGATGTGTAAATGAGAATTGTGTACAAAAATGTTTGAGTTATTCGGTAAACGAAAAATGTTTGTGTTAAAAGCTGAAATCTGAGTTTGGTAATTACCTTAAAAAGTAATGTTTTATAGGAATGATTCTGTATAAGACATGATATGAGTTAAGAAATGAGTTATATATACTCTCATCACTCGTATAAAAGGAATCATTAAATGAAATTGATTCCGCAATAAATGTAATTGTAAAGGTTGCGATTCAGGGAACAAAGGAAAGAAAGACAGAAAGAAAAGTTTTAAATTATCCTTTATTGTTAGCTATTTTAACATTGAATAATGTTTTAAAGCTAGAACAAGATATATAGTATTAACGCACAAGATTGGGAAGGGAAATAGTCCCGATTTTGGGGTCGTCACAAACAATACGTTCCATATTAAAATCTTTTAACCTATAAAATTATATTACATATTTTTCGTTTTTACTATAATTAAATTTCTTAATTTTTCTTAACTATTTTTCCCATTAAGCCTCCTTAACCAATTTATTAATTTTTATTCTTCTTGCCCCCACATAGTTAATTATATTTTAAATGTTTTTTTAGTACAATATTCACTATAATTCGAAATTACTTCTAAAAATTATAAAATTTGGACAATCGACTTCTTACATCAGAGAGTACTTTCACTTTAAATTTCATTCCTAAATGAGTTATATAACTCAAGTTATAACTGTTTTAATTTTAAAATTTTCAATTTTGTTATAACTCCTTCATCATAAGTCCATTTTTACACACTTTATACCATAAGATATCAACCCTCAAAAGGCCATAATTTGTAAATGCACAGATAGTGTACATCTCCCTCGTTGTGTTATGAACTTATTTCAAAATGATTACCTACAATATCCATAAGGATTTATTCATTTAACTTAACTATTATTATTATTATTATTATGATATAATAATTATTATTATTATAATTATTACACACTCTTACCACTATTAACAATCTATTATTCCATCATTACATAATATAATAATAATAATGAATTGATTTGGTATAAATCTTAATTCTTTTGTTAAAATAATTGAAATTTTATGTAGCTTAGGTGGTTTAATGATCAAAGTTTCAAAGTTGAGGTTTTGGGTTCAATTTTGGGGAAACTAAGTTTTTAAACAATTAATTGGAAAATGCACAAGTAAGCGGTTCCACGTGGCAAAAATGTACACGTCACCGGTGCCACATGTGCCACATAGGCAGGTCAACGCACATGTGGCGCCTGGAGCTCAATATCCAAATTTTCGAACAGAAAGGGGCTCAATTTGCGTTGACCAAAAGAAAAGGGCTCAATACGCAAAAACACCTAAAGTTCGGTGGTCACATTTGCATTTTACCCATTTCTTTTAACGTAAGCTCGATCTCGAGCATCTCTGCATATATTTTTTAGAACCTCACCATAAAAATGTCTAATTAACACTTTCTTAAACTCGTACGTCCCATATTAACTTGTTTTAACTGATAAAATTATATTACATATTTTTCGGTTTTACTTTAATTAAATTTCTTAATTTTTCTTAACTTTATTTTCCCCATTAAGCCTCCTTAACTCTCAAAAGTCCTTAATTTATTAAACAAGTTTACTTACTTCACGAAAAAATTAAGGTAGGATAGGCGAAATTTCATAAGGAGGGAGGTTGTAAGACCGAAATTTTTTAAATAAAAGGAATTTCCTTTATTTATTATTTTGAAATAGTAAGGTTGATTTGATTAATGTGGATAGTTAAGGGTTAAATCATAAATATTTCAAAATAAAGTGGTTATAAAATATTCGTGGGCCCATGTGAAGCGATTGGATGAGGAAAAGCAATGAAAGTTTGGGTGGTTATAAATAGCTTGGCGTGGTTATTCTGAATTAAGGACATTGGAATGCCGGTGGTTAAAATCTGATGTCTGGCGTGGTTGCGTTAGCGATGCGGTATTGCAGTATTATTGAATTATTGATTAAATGCGTAAGATGGCCTTTACTCGATAATTTTCACGGTGAATTCTTATTGATATTTTATTTTATTGATTGATAATTGTTGCGTTGATATTTTATATTATTATTGTTTGATAATTGTCACATACTGATATTTCCCATTATCGGATCAATAATTCATATTATTTGAATAATATTATTAGATAACATTATTGGCGATATCTAGAAAGTTACATACAGGAGAGGTTTGGTACCTAATTGCGGCATGCAGTGATGAGAGAGATCCTTATTGGAAAGCCCTCTTTCTGAGGAGCAGCTGGTTGTCATAAATGTGATTACGTAATATTATTTGTGAATAATTAATTATTGATTCATATGATAAGGAATATTTATTTTATATGAATATAAATGATGGATTTATTTATGTGGTTATTAATGAAGGAATTAATGTTGAGGTGTTTTATCGGTATTTTATCGGATTGGAGGTGTTAAAAATCAAATCAAGGGTTTTTGAGATATATTGCGGGGGTTATAATTTTAATCCAAGTAGATTTGGATTGTGGTAATTTTTGGGTATGTTATACATACATAAGTTGAGTATATGTCCACAAATTTTGAGCCGATTAAAAATGCACGAATGATTTGTTGTGAATTTTAAGAGGTGTCGGATTAGGAAATTAGGTTTATAATTGATTTTGGTGGAAAATTCTAGAATTGAGTGGGCCCCACTTGTGGTTGGTGAAGAAATGTGCTGAATTTTATTTCAAATGTGGTGGGTGGCAATAGTAGCGAGTAAAAAAGCCATCGGTGGCAGTCAAGTCTGCTTGGTATGGGCTAACATTTTTCTATAAATAGAGGCTAAGTTAGAATTGAAAATCACACGAACAAAGTTTTCTCTCTTTCTCTCTCTATATTATTGGCGTATTTTGTGAGTATTTAGATACTTTGAGAGTTCTTTATTGTCTCAAGTTTCATTCGGCATCACTTGAGCCTTTCCTTACGAAATCTTGATTCTTTGAGGTAAGGGATATTTTTTTTTTTAGTAATGATATTATTTCTTTGATATCATTATCTTTGAAATGTTGATCTGAAGTTTTATCAAATTTGGAACTTTTTTTATGTCGGGGTTACTATTCATGAGTTCTTATTCACGTTATTTATTCATGAGTTCTTATTCACTGATTCTTATTCACGAGTCTTATTAATGAAGCGTGAAAATGTTTTTTGTAGAATTTACATCTTTTGGTGTCGGATTCTTATTCACGTACTCACGACTATTATTCACGTATCTGACAATTATTCATCGAAAAATAAAATTTCTTCTTTTAAGTCCAAAATATCTATTATGGATACTAGCTTTGTAGGTAGGATAATTCTTGTTTGGTAAAAAAAAATTCACATTATTAATCTCTGAGAATTCAAGTTATTAATCTACTGTGGAATTTAAGTTCCAACAAACCTCATTAAAAAATTCATTATATATTAGGAGTTATTAATGTTCTATTTTTAGGGTTACGTGTTGGTGTTTTTAACCTAAACTAGTTTAAACTTCTTTTGTTCTTTCTTTGTTCCTTTAAACTTTTTCCATGATCATTGGTATTTACAACCAATCCATCATGTATAGGTCTAAACAAATATGATCTATATTTATTAACATAGATCAAGGTCCTTCATAAGAAAATTTTGATTTAGAATAATTTTAGGGTTTACCTATAGAAGTATTTGTTTTACTTTTCCTTCTAGAATCTTCTTGTTTTTGATCTTGCTAGCTTGGAACTTGGCTTGGTATTTATAGGCCAAAATGGAGAATATATATTTCCTTCTTCCCAAGATCCTCCCAAGACTTGCTATCTTATGGTCAAACCCTTATTGCTTCTTATGATCTTTCTAATTCTTTCCCCCTTGTTAATTAGAGTAAATCTTCATTATCATTAAGAAATAGCTAGGGTTAACCATAGACAAAAGGGGTAAGATCCATGAAATTGGGAGAGTTAGTAAGAGTGGTTGCCCCCTCCCCACATGGGCCTTGATTTTGACCTAATTTTGGTGGTTGTTTTTAAAGCTAGAAGGCTTGACTAAGCTTAACCAAAACTTAGATTTTTCTTGACAAAAGTTTGACTTGTTGACTTCTTGTTTGGCTAATATAACTCCATATACATACATATATATATATATATATATATATATAATATATACACATTTACTTTCATTTGCACAACATTTTCAATTATATATTGTACTCGTCCATTAAAACTACAATTATAGTTACATAACCCTAATTACAAAGCTTTCTATATTATTCTCGGATATTACATTCTAGAGTTAGTCAAGATTTTGGTCAAGCTTAGTTAAGCCTTCTAGAGCTTTAAAAAAATAAAGTCAAGGCCTTTGGGGGCAACCGGTCTCAGTAACTTTCCCAATTTGATGGAGCTGACCATAAGATAACAAGTCTTGGGGGCAACCCGTCTCACTAACTCTCCCAATTTCATGGAGCTGACTATAAGATACCAAGTCTTGGGAGGCAAGTGATATTCAATATTTTGGCCTATAAATACCAAGCCTTGTTTAGCCTTCCTACACTTTATAAATTCAAGCAAAGAAATAGAGAGGGAGATTTCGGCAGCTAGGGGAGTAATTAAGAAGGAAAGTTCTCAAGCTAGCAAGATCAAAAACAGGAATATATCTAAGAAGAAAAAGTAAAACAAGCACTCCTATAGGTAAACCATAAAACTATTCTAAATCTATTTTTTCTTTTGAAGGACCTTGATCTATGTTAATAAACCTATACATGATGGATCTTGGTTGTAGATACCAATGATCAAGGAAAAAGTTTAAAAAACAAAAAAAGTTTAAACTAGTTTAGGTTAAAAACACAAATAAAACCCGAAAATGGAACATTAATCCTAACGTATAATGATTTTTTGAGTTAGGCTTGTTGGGGTTGATACCTCTTAGAGTTATGTAAACACTACAAAAAGGTTGGAACTTAAATTCCTTGTAGATTAAATATGGTGATTTTTCTATTCAAAAGAGGAAATTGATAAAACTTCCTGCCCTAAATTTTCAGTTGCATTTAGTAAAAATAAAAAAAATTCAGGTGACAGTTTAGGATGGTAAACTTGTTTAATAAATTATGGCTTTTTAAGGGTTGATACCTTACGGTATAAAGTGTGGCATGTCCAAAGATGAACAAAAATGGACTTGTGATGAAGGAGTTATGACCAAAACAAAATTGGATATTTTAAAATGAAAGCAGTTATAACTTGAGTTCTATAACTCATTTGAGGATGAAATTTAAAGTGGAAGTACTCTCTGATGTATAGTCTACTATCCAAATTTCATAATTTTTGTAAGTAATTTCGAATTATAGTAAATATTGTAATTTTGGACAGAAATGACCCTTAAATAAATACTAAGCAGTGATGGAAAAATCAGAAAACATTTAAAATATAATTAACTATGTGGGGCAAGAAGGATAAAAATTAATAAATTGGTTAAGGAGATTTAATGGAGACAATAGAGTTAAAAAAATTTAATTTAAATAAAATTGAAGAATGTGTAATATAATTTTATCGGTTAAAACATGTTAATATGGAATGTATGAGCTTAAGTAAGTGTTAATCACACATTTTATGGTGAGGTTCTAGAAATGGTATGAGGGAATGCTCGAGATCGAGTTTACGTTAAAAGAAATTACCGAAACGGAATAATTACCGACTGTAACTATTAATAATAATAGTTAAGTTAATTGAATAAATCTTTATGGATATTGTAGGTAATCATTTTGAAGGAATTTTGTAACATAACAAGGGAGATATACACAATCCAACCATGTTCCACAAGACTTGATGTGCATTTACAAAATGTTCTATTATCGAACTATATTTTGTTTATTAAATTTCTTGTTATTTCATGACATGTTTTGAGAAATAAGTCTATTCTATTTGTTTCGGCTAGACATAGTTGATGTGATATGTTAAATTATTGAATTGCTAATAACTATTTGGAGATATTTAAATTTTATCCTATGACTCTGATGTTATAATATAACTAAGTAGAATAACTCTAGAAATATGGGATATTGTGTTGTGGTCGGGAGTGGCCGACATGAGAATATCAAAAAATACGAGTGTAGAGATGATGTTACGCGTAACATGGGAAGTCGTTAGGTTGATCCCCTAATTATACTCTATGGAGAGTTCATATTCTTTTGTGATTGTTGAATAGTCTTGGTGAGTTCTCAGTCCATGAGTGATGAACAAATTTTATTAGTTCATAGTTCTTTTTTCCACTCCGTTGTCTCATTTGAATGATTTTAAAACCATGTTAAGCTTTTGAGATTAAAAGTTCCGTGAAAATGTTATTGAACTCGTATTTGTTCGTTCATTTGAAATGTTATTCAAAGAATATGATAAAAAAAAATATTGCATTCTTTATACTTGTTGAGCAAAGTAGTTGCTCACTTTGGCTATATATATCAAATGTTTTTCAACTAAAGCAAGTCCCGAAGGGTGGGGAAACATAAGAGAAAAGAAAAAACTAATATGTAATTGATGTATTAGAACTTTATTATTAAGCGGTGTAATATTTTTGAAATAGCTTATTGTATTTTGTTATTGGTTAAGAACACGGGAGGACTATAAGACGTAATGTAAATTAGTGTATTTATTTTTTTGTATTTGAGTTTATGTTATTAGATTGATGTTGTGGATGATGATGAATAGTGAGCACCATATCTGTTGTTTCAAGTAGTACGGATTTTGGTTGTATTACAAGTTGGTATCAGACCTATGGGGTATAACCCTTAGGTTGAAGAACCTTAGAATATAATTAGATGAAAAATAGTAGACAATGATATGTGAACTCGATCTCATAGAGTTCTTAAGTAATAAGAGATGAATTGAGAATTCATCAAAGTTTATTAAATTAAATGTTGTGGAAGTTAATTAAGTTATATTATATGTTATATTATGATTGGAATTAAGTTTGTTATTTTATCCTATTGTAGGATGGCCGACAAGAAAGAAATTAGTGAAATTTATGAGGTACCTAGACTTGAGCCGGCAGTAGAACCCGAGATAGTCAGTGAACCAGAGGAGGAGGAACCATTCATGGATCCTAAAGAACATGAGGAAGATTGTGAAGAGGATCATGCAATTTCAGAGTATGCTGCGGATGATGTCGCACTGGCTGAGGAAGAACTGGAGGGTGATCAGCGGATACCTGATCAGGGCATGGGAGCCGTAGATACTGAGGTAAAGACTGTGATGCTAAACCTGATGGAAAGAAATCAACACTATGAAAACGAGGTGCAGGATTTAGAAAACAAGGTGCAGCAGCTGAAGGATGGAAATGAGGAGCTAAAGACTCATTGGGAGGCAGAGATATAGCTACTCGCATTAGAGTAGAGGGAGTAGTGGCAAAATTGAAGATAAAGAAGAGGAGGTTGGATCAGATTCTTGATACTTATAGGACCAACTTGTTGGGGTCCTCCTAATAAATCTATGAATTGTTGCAAGGGTTTTGATTCGGTTCCCCATCTTTATTATGTCCAAAAATTCTAAATTTTGGGCAGCTCCTTATTATCGTATCAGAGTATTCAATTCCAAAGTTTCATGTTTATATCATTTATGGAGAGCAAGTTAGGCTCATTTTAGGGTTTTAACTTCCCAATTAAAATTGTTTTATTTTTAATTAATTCTCTAGAACTCACAAAATCCAACACAACAAGTAAATTTAGACTTTCCCTAGTTCTGGCCAGGCTCTTTAAAAAATTTGTAATAAATAATCTAATCGCAGAAAAATTCTCAATTACTCAGGAAACGTAGTTAACTTTCATTTCTATATCATATCCAAAAATAAAGTTCTAACTCCTTACGGTTTAGGAGATATTGAATTTACAAAAATAGGGTAGCAACTGCGCTTATTTCCTCTTTAATTAATATCTAGTTTTACCAACTTTGGTCGTTTTTTAAAAGCATATTGTGAATTGTATTTGTAACACCCCTTCCCGAAAAGGAAAGGGAGGTCGCTAAAAAGACAACAAACCTCAAAATAATTAAAAAGAGCACTAATAACTTCAAAATATTTAGTAGAAAATAATCCAACAATAACGAATCAAATACAATTCTATAAAAATTAGCACAATAATCAAAACCTAAAATTAAATAAACCTATTTGGTCAAATGTAGCTCTCTTCATACGAAACCCTAAACCGCCACCTTCAAATTTGTCGGAAGAAAAACAAATAAAAGCCAATTGTCCGGTATGAATATAAAATTCACAAATATAAACAACAATATATATATGTACAAAAGAACTGAATAAGCGAAAAAAATACAAACTACGAACAATACAGAGTCACGAACCAAATATGAATATATCGAAATTGGTGAGACAAGGTACAAATGATTAACAACATCAAATTGAAAACTATAGTCAAAGAATTAGAACAAAATAAGGTTGAATCAAATGGTTATAAGGTAACAATTTTATAATAAGCTCAAATACAAATAGCTAAAGGCTAACAAAATACATCGAACCATGATGTACGTAAATCAAAAGCGAATAGCATGCACGACGACACATATGTTATTAATCCGCCAAAACGAATCAAATCAAATCAAATCTTTGGAATTCGACCCATACACGTATCCCGAACAAACAAATCAAATGGTCAAAGCTCACGTCAGAGCAACATACAAAACAAAAGATACGCCGTAAAGTGATCACAGCACCTCCACCACCTAAGCCTCCACCTACACCTCCTCCAACACCTCCACCAAATCCTCCACCTTTCCCACCTCCAAGTCCGCCGCCACCCCCTAAGCCTCCACCGCCTCCTGCTCCACCACCTAAGCCTCCACCCCCACCTACACCTCCTCCAACACCTCCACCAAATCCTCCACCTCTCCCACCTCCAAGTCCGCCGCCACCCCTAAGCCACCCCCACCACCAAGACCTCCACCATGCCCACCTCCAAATCCACCACGATCATCGCAGCCTCTGCGGCCACCAAAACGACAATCATCATCACGCCATCGAGTTTTATCCATCTTGTCATCTCCAAGAGCGACTGAAAACGACAAAATGACAATCATCATCACTCTGTCTCCCTCCGATGGTCGGCCAGAAACATCAATCGCTTCTCCGACGTCCTCCTCACCCCCATCCACGACGAGAATATATTGATGCAGAATAACAATTAATGGAGAATATATTGATCCACCTCCACACCTTCAGTTTTTTCATATTGCAGTGGGTATCCAAGGTAACTAATTCAGTTTTATTAAGTTACCAATTATTTTAAATGTGATGCAGTTGGTAGCCAAACCTTCATGCAGTTGGTTGCCAAACTTTCAGACCAAGGTAACCAATTCATACTGTAGGTGTGGAGGTAGATTGGTTACCTTGGTATAAAGGTTTAGTTATCTTGATATAAAAGTTTGGTTACCTTTTTAAGAAGGTTTGGTTATCAACATTACATTACACATCACTCTCTTATCTCTCTCTTTCCAATGCAGTGTTCTTATTTTCTTTTGGACATGAAATTGGGTTTCACCGGCGAAGGGGAGGAGGAAGATGACCGACGAATGGGAGGAGGAAGATGACGTTGCCAAACTTTAAATATTTAAATTTGAATTATTATTTTTGAATTTGAATTTGTTTTTGTTGTTAGATCCAAGATATTTGAATTTGAATTATTAATTATGACACTTATTTCTCCTTGATTTTAGGTTTTCTTATTATTATGAATTGAATCATATACTAATTCCCTAAATTAAGGAATCCTAATTGCAATAATATTGTAAATAAATATGGAAAAGTGTATTATTTTTGTAATTATTTTGTGGATGCACTAATAGTGTAATTATTTACTAAATGTTGTATATTATTGTAAAGGACCCTTTTTTTAAACCCAACAATTAAAATTAGGCTCAATTAGTTTGACAAACCCAAACTTAAATAATTTGAAAATATTTTGACCCAATTAGTATAAAGACTCAAATTAATGTAATCACATACTTATTATAGTCCACATAAATTAAATACAATTTGACCCAAACTGCTAAACATAAGAAAAAGCCTAATTAAAATATTTAAAATATAAATTTAAATGTCATTTATATTATTTTATTTTTCCGGGTATTACATCATCTCCCCCTTACAAAGGATTTCGTCTCTGGAATCAAAAGGAACGAATGTACCTAATTATATAAAAGATGCGGATATTCCACTCGAACAGACTCTTCCATCTCCTTAGTAGCTTCCCGCTCCAAATGATTCCTCTATAAAATCTTAATAAAAAGATTTGTCTCCCTCCTTGATGATCCAAAATTGCCTCGACATGCTTCTCACATGTAAGATCTTCCCGAATCTTACGTAGCATGTATTGTACAACATAAAACGGATGATAATTATATTTTCTTAACACCGAAACATGAAAGACGTTATGTACATGAGATAACTGTAGAGGAAAAACCATCCGATACGTCACGTCTTCAACTCTCTCAAGAACTTTAAAAGTTAAACGGGGACTAAGCTTCCCTTTCGAACCGAACCTTCAAATTACACTTTTATTAAATAAAATAAATTTAATTTAATATAATTAATGTTATAATACACTCTCTCAAGAACTTTTAGACTTAAAAGAATACGTTCGAGTACATTATGATAATGCAAAATATTATTTTAATTTAATATAATTAATGTTATAATAATATAAATGTAATTTTATTAATTCTAAACCACATGTAATATTTTTACTAAGGTGCTGATTCAGAATACAATTATTATATATATATATATATATATTTGACTAATCACATCAACCACGGAGCATAGAGTGATACATGTAATATCGATACTATTATAGTAGTGAGCGACACACATCACATCAACCACGGAGCATAAAGTGATACCTGTAATACTGATACTACTGCAGTGAACGCATACACATATATTGTATTCAAAACACAACCATTAATTACTTTCGGAAGATGAGTTATGCTGAAATTTTAATAATATTGTTCTTAGTCTTTTAAATTTCGTCTCCTTTGATATCTCTCTTTTCCGCCTCTTCCTTTTTTCGCTTCCTGCAATATCAATCTTAGTGAAACCCCAATATTAATATATTATGATTACACTTATTATATTAGGGAGAGAATTGTTAATTAGTCAAATTCATGACGAAACATCAACCGACACAAATATAAGGGAGACCTTTGCAATTCAGTCGACCCATTAATATGAAAATTGGGAGAAAATTTAGGTAATACTAGAAATTAATCCGTGTACAATAGACTACCCTGCTAAACCTTGTAAACCAGACTTTGAAGAGATAAATGAAATGTTGATTATTTTTGACTAATAAAATTTTTAATTGTTGTACTAATATTCCAAGTTGAGATATATTCCACTGAGATTTGGATAGGGAACAGTTGACAATGCATGATTTGTTCTCCCAATTACAAATAAGATACTTTATTCTTTCTTCAGAAAATTGACTCAGTAATTTTCTGTCTATGTAGATTTGGAAGATCCTTTTTGTGAACAAGCAGTAAAGATTTGCCATGCCCTCGTACTAACAAGCTATGCCTTGCTTACTATGTGTATGATTGGTTACTGAGCATTTAGACTTCCAAACACATTTGAAAATCTTGTTAAATCTATAATCATCTTATTACAAACGTAACTTATTTACCTCACAAACACAACGTTTGGTGTCCAAACGCACGGCAAAATGCTAATAACCGAACAAATCCTATCTCGGTGTCCAATGAGTTTATGCCAAGGCAGCCTTTGCTCACTATGCTGCACCATCACTTTGAACTTTCTTGTTCCTAATCTTCACCAATTGAACTTCTTCATTTGTGGGTTTCTTAATCATGCATTATATCACTTTCCTGGGCAAAGCTTGAGGGGTATCACTGAACCATAAGAGTCTTGGTTTGAACAAATTTGTTGTAAAACAATGTTACTCCGTTCCCAAGGTCGAGAACGCTCAAGTTCAGTTGAAGAGCGTTCGTTTTCTTTTCTTTTTTACATTTCGATACTCCGAACTTTATTTTTCAGAAAAACTAAGCCCCATTTCTAGTTTTAACTCGTATTCATTAACAAATTTTTATTACGCAGTTTTTTGCTTACTTTAAACAACTTTTATTAATTTTTCCGTTCTCCGAACCTTACACCAGCCATACGTGCCGAATTAGTTTGGCCAAACCCTTTATACCAGGGCTAGACATATTCATTTTAGAATTTCTGTGAATTTTCTAGAATTTTTGGATTACGTTCACTATTTATTTCATAGCCGTTTGAGGCCAAACTTCCAATAATTTCCATAACTTGAAATTACGTCCAAAAATTCTAAATTTTGGACAGCTCCTTAGTATCATCTCATAGTACTCAATTCCAAAGTTTCATGTTTGTATCATTTATGAAGAGCAAGTTATGCTCATTTTAGGGTTTTAGCTTCCCGAAACTGTTTTATTTTTAATTAATTCTCTAGAACTCCGATTGAGCTCAATTTTTTTATCCGTTCATTATCATGTTACGTGAAAGAACAAACATACGACTTGGTTTGCAAAACCATATGTATATTTGGATGCTTTAATTTATATTGAGGAGCCCATGAGAGTCAACTTTATTATTTGTTCAATTATTCTTGTTTATTGTACTTAATATATACTATTATTATGCCATAAATAAATGGACAAACATAAATACTATGAATGGTAATGTCTCATTGTAAGACCCCAACTTATTATTAATGAAATTTAATTTTCTCTATTTATTATTTTGAAATAGTAAGAGTTGATTTGATTAATGTGGATAGTTATGGGTAAAATACGCAAATATTTCAAAATAAGCAAGTGGTTATAAAATATTCATTGTTGTCGGGGAATATTCGTTTGGTCGTGGAATATTCTTCTTTGTCGGAGAATATTAAATGCTGACGTATGCAGATCTTTAATGGGCCCCATGTGAAAAGCGATTGGATGAAGAAAGCAGCAAATATAAGTTGTTTAAAAATAACTGGCGTAGTTATTACTGCTATTATCTTTATTAAAAATACTCGGCGGTTAAAACACAGTAGCACACGGTATTGCACCAATTATTGATTCTTACGTAAGAAGGCACTACTCAATAATGGTTACTGAGAATTAATTCTCAAATTATTTTATTGATTTAATAATTCTTAGCGTTGATATTTTATATTATTTGTCATTTTTCAATAATTGTCATTACGGTATTTTTTTATTATCGAAGCAATAATTCATATTATCTGAATAATATTATTAGATAACATTATTGGCAATGTCTAGAAAGTTACATACAAGGAGGTTTGGTCACCTAATTGCTTGCTTTAGTAAGAAGAAATTCTTATTGGAAAGCCCCTCCTTCCTGGAGGCGCCTGGTTGTCGATATTGTGATTCTGTAATATTATTTGTGAATAATTAATTATTGATTCATATGATGAGGAAAATATTGATTTTATGTGGATATAGATGGAGAAAATTTTTAATGTGACAATTGTTGAAAATTGAAATTTTATCTTTTTTTGATAAAATAATTCATTTAAATATATTATTATATTTTAATAATATAATAATGATGATATTTTTACGATGAATGTAGGATATATGAGTATATGTGGAGGAGTATTTTTGTTACCAAAAATATTTAAAGCATGTTTTATGTGTCGGTGGACCCCATTTCTTGACTGAAATTTGATTATAGCTTGTAAAATCACCCGTTTGTGAATTTCGGTCAATTTCTGTTTGGAATTTGGAAAAACTTTCTTCTGTAAAGTTGTAGAGGATTGAATTTCCTATAAAAATTCGCGAGTTTCGAATTTTCTGACAAAAGGGCTATTTATTGTGAATTATTGAAGTTCCGAAGCTCCGAAATAATTGATTTTTGGAAGTTTAAAATATTTTAAATAACAAAAACGTTTTTTTCATTATGGTGTGTTACACATGTGTGTTGAATGAGCTGAATTCAGTTCTTGGAAGGTTGGCGTAGGAAAATTTAATTTATATATTAATATTATATTAAATTTTCTGCTTTGGTGTTCTAAGCATTTTCCTATAAATAGGGTACTTAGGTTAGAATTGAAAATTACACGTAAATCGAGGTTTTCTCTCTATATTATCGGCGTATTCTTGTGAGTATTTTGAGTATATTTTGAGTATTGCTATACGGTGCAAGTTCAAGTCATAGCCCATATCCAGGTTTCAAATTTAGAAATCTTGATCTTTTCGAGGTAAGGGATATTATTTTTTTAATGATATTATTTATTCTAATATCATTATCTTCAAGTATTGATCTGAACTTTTAATCAAATTTGGAACTTTTAGTGTCGGGTTCTTATTCACGATATCTGACTTTATTCACGATATCTGATCTTATTCACGAATAAGGACTTTATTCATGAAAAATGAAAATTTTTCTTTTCGTCAAAATATCTATACGGATACTAGCTTTGATTGTATCCATGTTTTGATCATTCTTGAATTTTACACCACTATGATTATTTTTGAGGTATTGTTGGACATGGATAAAAAAAATACGAATCCTTAATTCTTGTCATTTTGTTTCTTTGGATTCGTTTCTTTAAAAATATTTTTCATCATCCTCATCTTAAATGATGATATTATTGAATATCTTTGGCACAGTAGTGCGAAGATGAATGATTTCGATGAATATCTTTGGCCCGTGGTCAAAAGATGAGCAGTGTTTAGATGAACATGACCCGGTGATGAATATCTTTGGCTGTAGTGCAAAGATGAATATTTGATTCGGATATATATTGATTGATGTTACGAGGGGATAAAAGATGAGCGATGAACTTTTAAATTCATACATAGAACATAGTAGTTTGCATTCTCTACTTAACTCTTTCTAATGAATTATTATTTTTCATTGCGAATATTGATTTAAAACTTGTTGTCTATTGTATTCTATTAGATTTTTTCCTGTTGAAGACTAACGATAATTTGTTGTATATTATCTTAGTCATAATATTCTTTACTGGGCTAGTTGAGCTCACCCTTTTCCTTTTTGTTTCATTTTTCTTCTCAGGATGCGAGAATATAGCGAGTACGAGTCGGGGGATGGAATGAAGGTTCTAGAGAGAGTTGTTTAGTAGTCCTCACCATTTTTATAAAATAATGTATCAATAAATGTGATGAGGATTTATTTGAGTATAGATATTGTCTAGAAGATAATATTTGTATTCAAACTCACAGTTTTACTGTTGTAATAATAAAGTTGTAGTTGTTTCTGTATCATGTATTGATAACTCAGAATGGGTGATGTATACCTATTTTGGGGGCGTCACACTCATCATAATGAAATTTGTAATCTTCACATTTAAATCTCAATAAATAATTGTTAATATTCTTATTTTCTTAAAATATATCCAATAGAGTCCAAATTGATAGGTTCTTTCATAGTTAATTAAATATCTCTAGCACTTGTTTTATCTATTAATCGATTTCAAACGAAATTGGTAACTATAAATTTTCAAATCTTATTTTTTTCTTAAAAGAAAATTTTGAAACACGTGATAAATCTTATAATACTTAACTTTGTTTTGGCGATGCTGTATTTATGATATTTCTTTTTAATACTTTAAATTTTGATGATTTTTAAAAATAACTTAAAAATGTTTTAATGTGCGACAAATAGGGAGAAGGGTCAAAAATGCCCCCGACTTTTATCGCGATGTCTACCGAACACTCTATACTTTTTTTTGTCCAAAATTACCCTTAACGTTATATTTTTGGGTCGATCGTGCCCCTGCCGTTAATAAATCTGCCAACTAGACCAACGGGTGCTAATGTGGCTGACACGTGGCAATATTTGCTGACGTGTACAAAAATTCAATAAGACAAATAATTAAAAAATCCATTTTTTATTAATTATTTTTTTTATACTCCACAGTCCGAATAGCTACAAAGCTTTCAAGCTATAAGTCATCTCTCTTTTTATATAGGAGTACCAAATAGAGGAAGAGAGTTACTTACATAAGTTAATATATATAACTTCCATGAATTAAGATATGTTGGAACAAGAATAAATGGATACATATTACTCACATGTTCATTGTATCTAGACAATGAACCATGTGAATATCCACCGGGTCGTCCGCTCCATGGGCGCATCGGTTTGGAGGCGTTGACGTGTCTGCCACGTCATCATCTTCAACCTCCATCTAGGGTTTTCAAGTGGAAAATTACAGTTTGATACCCTTTTTAAAAAGGGCCATAACTAATTCGTTTTAAGTCCAAAAATGCAAATAATATATCCACGGAATCGTATTGAAAAAATCTACGCGACCATGAGATAAAAAATTTGATACGAACTTCGAGGAAAAACAATTTTGGATTTTAAAAAACATTTTTAAGCAACTAGGGTTTGAAATATCTTTTGAAATATAAAACCAATTAGCACGAAGATCATATAAGTTATAACACTCTGATATTTCATGCTCAAATAATATCTCTAACATGTTCTACCATTATTATGCTATTTAAGCTTTCTTTTTGTAGTAAAAATATAAAACACATTCATGACTTCATGGACAACATGTATAACACGAATTCTAGCACAATCTAGCTCTGATACCAATGTAATAATATATAGCATACACGCAGTGAATATGAACCGAAAATTTTTAATTTTCTAATTACCTCTTGAAGCGTATGTCCACTACTGATGAACGATTAGAATCACGAACTCAACGAACAAAGCTCTCAGCGGTAATTTGGACTACTTTAGTATGAGTACCAAACATATACTTCACAGCCCGAGTAGCTACAAAGCTTTCAAGCATATCAAAAGGCTTTCAATAGCTTATATGAAATTTTCTCTTATGTGTTATGTATCAAAAAGATCAGCCATCTCTCTTTTTATATACCAAATAGAGGAAGAGAGTAACTTACATATCTATCTATACAAAACAGAAATATTTTTGAACATACTTAATTTCCTGCTCAAACCATATTAAAAGATCTTGACCATCAAAACTTTGAGATAAATCTAACCCTTCAAAAAACTTGGGATGGAAATTGAATTTGAAAAGGTAATAACTCTCTCTCTCTCTCATGCTGCCATATTAATAATAAATAGATATCATATTAATATTAATAATAAATAGATATCACATTAATATAAAAAAATGAAAATATCACATTTTACTTATAAAAAAATTAATTTTTTACTATAGATACTTTCATTTAATAATGACAATTTTTTAACATTTTAATACAAATTATTTGAATTGTCCAAAGTTTGGGATAAATTCCATCGTCCACAGTGCCGGAGGCACGAGACTATTGCTAGTATTAAACATAGGTTAATATCTATAACTCCCATGAATTAATATATGTAACTCCTATGATTTAATACATGTAACTCCCATGAATAAATGGATAGATATTACTCACATTTTCATTGGGTTAAATGCTTATTTCGTTATTGTACTATATGTCAACTTACAAGTGAGTCACTCAACCGTTTTTTTTACAGTCAACTCACTGAACCCTTATTTACTTACAAACTGTTAAAAAAACCATCAAGTCATTTGACTTTAAACGGAACTTTGACATGGCGTACTTACGTGGTTTTTTCAATATAAATAAATGACTAGGCATAAATATACTTATGTGTAATTTAAAAAATTATTTCAACCACCCTTTGACTCTTTCTCACTTTCTTCTAATACCAAACCCTATTCCATGTCCTCTACCTCTATCTCTAAAAGTGAAATTTCCTCTGCCCATTTTCTCTCTCTAAACTCCTCGTTAAAAATGGTGAGGGATGATCTGCAAATCACGATTCCGGCCACGATGCAAGTCCTTCAAACCAAGGATTTTGTCCCTAACCACACTCTCTAGCGACTCATCCGGATCTGGTCTGACTCGGTCCAAACAAGCCCCGCCACCGAGTCAAACTCACTCCGGACCAAGCTCTTGAGCTTTTCAATCAAATGAAACAACAAAACAACGACGAAATCGACGAAAACAATATACAAAATGAATTTACAATTTTGTATATTGTAAATTATATAAAATTATTAATATAATAAAAATTGTAAATTATTTTTGTCCCATTTCTCAACAACACTTTCTCTCGTCTTTTCATTACATTTTTTGCTGTGAGTCTTTGAATACTATGTTGGATGTGCACAAAGATATATTTTTAAATCTAATATAAATCGTTTTAAATAAAAAAAATTATTTTTTATTATTTGTCGTTTGAAAATATCAAATAAGTATTAATTGATTAGTTTCTAATATTAATAAAATTATTAAATATAACTTTGATTCTTTCACTAATTTTTTTGTCTAATAAATAATACTCTATTTTTAATATAAGAGTAATATATGTCATTGACATTATATTTAATATTATATAATTATTTTCTTATTTTTTTAAAATTTTTATACACAATTCTAAGACATTATATATTATAACGGTACCGAGGAAGTAGTTTCATATTTGTGCAAAATTGGAAGAGAAAGTTAGTTTCAGTAACCCTGCCGCTTGTCTTAATGGTTTAAGAGAGAACTTGGGTTCAGGCGTAAACTCGGAAGTCTTAAATTCGATTCACACTCGAAGCAACAGACCCATTTACTATTTGTACAAGTAAAATTTGAAATTAACAAGTCGAGCAAAAGTCCTCAAGGCTGCCAATTTTGAGAAGGAAATAATAGAAAATAATATTTTCATAACAAAATCGTCGATATAGATCCTAATGATGTTTCCAGGCTAACAGTTTTCCATCGCAACGTAGGACTCATGAAGCTATTGCGAAATTACTTATGGAATTCATAGAAAGCAGGCACTTTGTATATCATTTGTTACTAAAATGTAGTTCAGTGAGTTGACTGTAAGAAAAAATCGGTTTAGTGACTCACTTGTAAGTTGACCTATAGTACAGTGACTAAATAAGCATTTATCCCCATTTTCATTGTATCTAGACATTGAACTATGTGGATATCCATCGGGTCGTCCGCTCCATGGGTGCATGGGTTTGGATCCAATAACCAACATGTATAAGTCATATAATTATGCCAGTTTTTGTAGGATTTGATGGTTTATTTGAGAAAGCTATATCCAGCATGATAAAATACTATGCAACTGTAGCTCTATAGAAACCAAAACTAGTGCTCACTGATGGATGTCCAATGGCTCGATTTGCTTTGGCTGCAAAGTGCCTTTCCTCTAAAAGATGATGCAACTATTTTTACGAAGTTATAAACAAAGGGTGCTAGATATCCCTGCTTTTGTGTTGCTGTAATTGAATTATGCTGTTTTGCATCTAAACAGGTCAAATTCTTTGACATATTACTGCATTCTGTTTGGAAATTCTAACGGCGGTTGGAAATGTAGGATTTTTCACATGAAGAGAATTATCTCCAGTAATTTTTCCTGCATGACATTTTCATTGGCTCTGTTCTTGCAGTTTAAAAAAAAACATTTCACAGGATGATGTAGCTCTTTGTTCTGGTGAATATGATGCAAGTGAAGCTTATTGTGGATTTAATAATATTAGCTGACAACTAAAATCAAAGGGGAAACAAACTGAAAGGCTTTTTTGTTGAACTAAATCAAGTTTCAGTTATCCCAATTTTTGAACAGCTACAAAAACTAAAATCTTGTTTGAGAGAGACGGTCATATGGGAGATGTAGAAAAGTTTCACCAACTTATATTCTAATATGGGAACTTGCTATAACAAACTATGGCGATGAGTTACCGAACAAATCCTATCTCGGTGTCCAATGAGTTTATGCCAAGGCAGCCTTTGCTCACTATGCTGCACCATCACTTTGAACTTTCTTGTTCCTAATCTTCACCAATTGAACTTCTTCATTTGTGGGTTTCTTAATCATGCATTATATCACTTTCCTGGGCAAAGCTTGAGGGGTATCACTGAACCATACGAGTCTTGGTTTGAACAAATTTGTTGTAGAACAATGTTACTCAAGATGGAGGAAAGCTGAGGCCAGTGAAATTACAGTTTATGTCCCACATTGGTTAGTTGGAATAAAAAAGCACGAAAACTGAGGTATAAAATAAGAAGCTAACAACAAATTCAATCATACCTTTCTCGGCCTTTTGGCTAAGATCAAGTGTAGTATCTGTTCTTATCAGTTTAATATCTGATATGTGAGTCATTGACTCGCACGATATTAAATTTATTTTTTTAGGGGGAGAGTTCATCACAATAGCTTGCTATTGGGGCTCTCGAGTGTCGTGTTGGCTTTGCACTACAGCCTTGGCTGGCGCACCCCACCAATTCTAGTCTAATTTCCTTGTTTTATTGAAATGCTCTGTTCTTCTTTGGTTAGAATTTTGCCAATCGCAGCACCAAACTAACTTGATCAGAACAGCAAGATAGCTCGCACAGAGCTAGCTACAAACAAATAACCTCCTCCTAGTCCAATCACTGTAATGTTTGCAACCAACCAACCAACATACAAGTGCCATTGTTGTGGCCTTGCTCGAGGAGGAAGCATAGAAAGGGGACTAATTCAAAAGTCTTTATATTACCAGAATACTACATGACATTTTATTTTCATGATTGTCAATGTTAAATTCTATTAATGCGTTTGTTTTCCTTCTAATAAATAGGAGGGGGATTAAGTGGTTTTGAGGCTTCAGGAAGGAGGAAAAAGATCATCTTGGAATCTGATACCTGCAGACAATTTCTTGAAAAATGCAACCAGCAGTGCAATTCTTGAAGCCCATATCGATAAAATAGACTAATGTTTATGCTAGCATATACGAGCAGTTACCAAAGTTACTTTGTCCCTTCGGGGACATCCGATAAAATTGGAACGATACAGAGAAGATTAGCATGGCCCCTGCGCAAGGATGACACGCACAAATCGAGAAATGGTCCAAATTTTTTTGCCTACTTGCCCAACAAATCCAGCTACCTAGTTCCTATCAGAAGTATGTGGTGATATTAATCTTCAGCTCCTTCATTACTTTCTGGTTTTTTTTAGCATAAAGCAAACATATTGTAAAATTTGTGAATATTAAGGATGTATTTTGTTTCATGTTTATCCCTAAAAACATAATAGATTGTTGGTTTAGTAATAGTGACATGATAATGAAATTATAATAAGCACATGAAATGTCATCTTATAAATATAAAATCATCTTATATTATTACTATATTATAAAAATAGGACTCATATGTGGAACAATTTTTTTGACAATATATATATATATATATACTGTATATTGTATGTTAATGGTCTATAATTCTACTTGACCTTCAATAAAAAATTATGACATTCACTTGAGAATACTACACTCCTTTGTCCAATATCTTCAATCAAAGTCTTCCTCATCTGACCAGACCAGCTCTGCTTGAGGGGTACCACTATATCCTTGGCCTGGCGTGCCCCACCAATTCAAGTTTTAACTGACATGATACAAGTTGTTATTTTTCGAACTCTATAGGAGATTCTCTGAATGGCCAATTCCCCAGTTTCCCAAAAGGCAGGACTTTTTCTAGGAAGGACCATAATGTAATACTCTTTCATAATGATGGTTGTTATTCTAATTTTATTATTACTAAGCTGCAAACTTGGTGTTTTTAGGGGTAAACATGGCAACTTTTGGGGGGAACTTTATTGATGAAGTGAAGCTAGTTTGGGGTTCTTTGTATCTTGAGTGTTGTATGCTCTACAATTAAAATCCATCTAGAGCCGTGGAGAAAGTTGCAGCCATTAGAAAGAGGAAAGAGGTTCATTGGGAATTGTTTGGAATTTGCAGTTTTTTGTCACCTTCTCTGTTCAAATTCAAGAGGATTAATAGGCGAAATTGGGTTTACCTCTTTTTTTATTATTATTATTACTTAAACAAACAGATCAGAAGAAATTTTTTGGTGATAAGCTGAGAAATTAGAAAAGAAAAAATTGCAAGTAAAAAAGATGATTAAAAAAATTGGGTTATAGATCCACGAAGTGGGTAGCCTTAACGGATGTGTGCTAACAGGTAAAGCTCGAGAGCTGTTCCGTGCCCTGTCAGGAGAGATGCCAAACAAAAACAAAAAAATGTGTTGCAAGAGCTTCTTTAAACAGAAGTCTAATTTTATATTTTGTCGATGTGACTAGGAATTGTGGAGTGGCTTAGAAGCTTGACTTTGTGCATATATTTCATGAGATTTTTTTTTAATTTTTTTTTGAATAACCTATATTATTATATTTCAATTATAGGAGTTTGGAGAGAATCTCCAAAACGTAATTAAGATGAAAATTAGGGAAAACTTATAAAATAAGAGTTCATCGGTCCCCGACAAAAAGTAATCAGCAATCTTGTACTTTGTGCATATATAATCTATTGTTATGTAAATAAAATCTCAATTGTGGGGCTCTACATAAAAAGATAAGAGGGAGGAGAGCTAGGAGGGTGAGATTAATTATTGCGATGACCACGCCTTTTTGGCTTGGGATCGTGTTTTCGGACCAATCCACACAAAAAGGTATATAATTTAGTCTTGATATTGGTAGATGTTATGGATGCATGGTATGTTATGCATTAGGTTTGATGTTTTTTAATCTTTTCCTACAAAATCGGGGTCAGTTCGCTTTTTGATGACACGATAAGAATATATATATATAAATGACAGTTTAAGATGAATGAGATGAGTCAGGGAAGCAAAGCATGAGGTGGGGGCTGTTTAAGGTAGTAAATGACACTAAGCTAGTAAAAAGAAAAGAAGAGAGGAATCACTTTTTCCCTACTCCTCACTTTCGTAAAAAAAAAATGCTAAGAAAGCTTAACAAGTGCCTTTCAGACTCATACCTCATCCGTCCCATTTTCCTTTTCTCTTTATCTGTTAAACTCCTTCAAGGATCGGCTAAAACCCAACAGTTTCGGTGGAAAATTGAAATTGTGAGCTGAATTGGGATGGAAATGGAATCTGCAGCAGTAAGCAGAGCTTATAAGCTTATCAAATAAGCTAGCAATTCGGTAAAACTAAACTTTAAAGGTATGTTCAATATTTTAGTTGTTGTATTAGAAATTTGATAATAAAAGTGCTATAATTAGATGTGTTTTGTGTTTGGGATTGAGAATTAGTAAAAGGAGTTTAGGTTGGACTGTGAGGAGCAATAAGGGGAGGAGATTTTGGGCTAAACTTGTATAAAAGTTTATATAAACTCTGTTCTTATATGGAATTGCATATGAGCTGTTTGATTTAAGGCCTCTTAAAGACTAATAAGCTCCAATTGGACAATTAGTGGACTGTTTTGGACCAAATTGTGTTGTGCTTTGAAACTGAAAAATTAAGTTCCGGGATGATCTGTGGTACTCTTATGAGTTATGAACACAACCCAATTGGAACAAGGGAAAAATCTGTTATGCTTGAAATCATGACGGATTTCCTAGTAAAACATGTAAAACGAACTAATTAAAACTGTTTTTGGGGGGCAGTTCTTGAGCCAAAATTACGAGGGTATAGAACTGAAAATTTAAGTTTTGTAATGGTGGGTTGTTCTCCTACGAGTTATGGAAATAATCCAATTGGAATGAATCAAAAGGGAGCTAAAACGTATTAAGTTTTGTAATGGTGGGTTGTGGACTGCTGACCCTAAGGACAAATTCGGGGCTAGCTACATTTTCCAGAAAATTCTAAGCTTTTGGGATATTATAGTACACTGAATAAGCTTTCCATAGACTCCGGAATGAACTAATTTCGACTTCGGAGCAAGGAGTTATGACAGTTTAAAGTAGTCGCGTCGAATCTGCCAAAAATCTGGAAAACAGATTCGAAGCAGCCCCTTGCACGAATTTTCTGGAATTTTGTGTTAAGAATTTGAAAATGGTCAAAGAATAAAAGTTGTAACCCCGGAAGTTAGCTTCGCGTGGGCTCAAGAATCGCTCAAAAATGTTTTGAAACGAAAACGTTAGGACTGTTTTAGCGAGAGAGGGTACAGCTGGAAAGAAATTGAAAACTCTTATGAATGTGCACTTTTGACGCTCTGTTTGGGCTGTCTAACAAACCCGGAATGGGGGTTTGATATTTTTTTAAAATATTCTCGTATGATACGAAAAACATACCAAAAATTGTTGCGATCCGAGCTACAAGCAAGAAGTTAAAAATGCGCAAAGTATGCTTCAAGCAACTGAGTAGCAGCAGGGCACTGCCCAGCCCGCCACAAGACGCCGCACCGTGCTGCTTGCGCTGGTGCAGTCGTTGGCATGCTTTTCACGTGTTGTTTTGGTCGATCTTAGTTGCTTGTTTTCATGGTTAGAAAATTTCTATAAATACTTGGATATACCGACTAAAACATACCCAAAACTTGCAGCAAGTTGATTAGAGGTTTAAGAAATAAAAATTAGCAAAGGGCGTGTCAAGCCATGGGCTGCCCAGCCCAGGCGGTTAACACCGAGCCTGGCAGCCTTGGGCTACTCAGCTTATCGTGTTCTCGTGACGTGTTTGATTGGTTTTAGAGCTATTTGGCACATAATGAAACACCGATATAGTAGTATAAATATAGTATAAAGACTATATATGGCTTAAACTTATTCATGCAAGAAAAGCGATAAAAGTATTATGTAAACATGAAATTACATATATGTGATCAACTTGAATTAAGAAATGAAATATAAAAGGGTTATGTATTAAAATAAAATACGCTAACCCATTTAAACTATATTGAACAACGAAATTTGAAAGCAAAAGGATTTAGAAATTCGAAACGAAGACTATGAACACAGAATCACATAATGACATATGTATGAAAATAAAATACATGTGAAGCACGAATGTAATTTATTCACGAGAATAAATGTTAAGCGAAGCTACTAACAAAGCGAGACATTCGTGTACATGGTGATAGCATGGTTTAGCTATGGGCTATTGTGAAAACATAAATTTTTTCGAAACTAACAATTTGGACAATCGACTTCTTACATCAGAGAGTACTTTCACTTTAAATTTCATTCCTAAATGAGTTATATAACTCAAGTTATAACTGTTTTAATTTTAAAATTTTCAATTTTGTTATAACTCCTTCATCACAAGTCCATTTTTACTCACTTTATACCATAAGATATCAACCCTCAAAAGGCCATAATTTGTAAATGCACAGATAGTGTACATCTCCCTCGTTGTGTTATGAACTTATTTCAAAATGATTACCTACAAGATCCATAAGGATTTATTCATTTAACTTAACTATTATTATTATTATTATTATTATGATATTATTATTATTATTATTATAATTATTACACACTCTTACCACTATTAACAATCTATTATTCCATCATTACATAATAATAATAATAATGAATTGATTTGGTATAAATCTTAATTCTTTTGTTAAAATAATTGAAATTTTATGTAGCTCAGGTGGTTTAATGATCAAAGTTTCAAAGTTGAGGTTTTGGGTTCAATTTTTGGGGAAACTAAGTTTTTAAACAATTAATTGGAAAATGCACAAGTAAGCGGTTCCACGTGGCAAAAATGTACACGTCATCGGTGCCACATGTGCCACATAGGCAGGTCAACGCACATGTGGCGCCTGGAGCTCAATATCCAAATTTTCGAACAGAAAGGGGCTCAATTTGCGTTGACCAAAAGAAAAGGGCTCAATACGCAAAAACACCTAAAGTTCGGTGATCACATTTGCATTTTACCCATTTCTTTTAACGTAAGCTCGATCTCGAGCATCTCTGCATATATTTTTTAGAACCTCACCATAAAAATGTCTAATTAACACTTTCTTAAGCTAAATACGTCCCATATTAACATGTTTTAATCGATAAAATTATATTACATATTTTTCGCTTTTTACTTTTAATTAAATTTCTTAATTTTTCTTAACTTTATTTTCCCCATTAAGCCTCCATAACTCTCAAAAGGCCTTAATTTATTAAACAAGTTTACTATCAAAAGCGTCACGAAAAATTAAGGTAGGATATTTCATCAATTTATCTTTTGGTAGAAAAAATTCGTTATTAATCTATGTGAATTTAAGTTCCAACAAACCTCATTAAAAATTCATTATATATTAGGAGTTATTAATGTTCCATTTTCAGGTTCTATTGTGTTGGTGTTTTAACCTAAACTAGTTTAAACTTTCTTTTGTTCTTTCTTTGTTCCTTTAAACTTTTTCCATGATCATTGGTATTTACAACCAATCCATCATGTATAGGTTCTAAACAAATATGATCTATATTTATTAACATAGATCAAGGTCCTTCATAAGAAAATTTTGATTTAGAATAATTTTAGGGTTTACCTATAGGAAGTATTTGTTTTACTTTTCCTTCTAGAATCTTCTTGTTTTTGATCTTGCTAGCTTGGAACTTGGCTTGGTATTTATAGGCCAAAATGGAGAATATAAATTTCTTAATTTTTCTTCCCAAGATCCTCCCAAGACTTGCTATCAAAGTCCTTAATTTATGGTCAAACCCTGTCCATTGCTTCTTATGATCTTTCATAATTCTTTCCCCTTTTAATTAGAAAAATCTTCATTATCATTAAGAAATAGCTATTTAACCAACAAACCTCAAAAGGGTAAGATCCATGAAAGTTATTAAGATTTTAGTAAGAGTTGGTGTTTTTAACCTAAACTAGTTTAAACTTGATTTTGTTCTAATTTTGTTCCTTTAAACTTTTTCCATGATCAGTATTTACAACCAATCCATCATGTATAGGTCTAAACAAATATGATCTATATTTATTAACATAGATTTGACTTGTTCAAGGTCCTTCATAAGAAAATTTTGATTTAGAATAAATTTTAGGGTTTACCTATATATAGTATTTGTTTTACTTTTATATAGAATCTTCTTATTTTTGATCTTGCTAGCTTGGAACTTGGCTTGGTATTTATAGGCCAAAATGGAGAATATATATTTCCTTCTTCCCAAGATCCTCCCAAGACTTGCTATCTTATGGTCAAACCCTTATTGCTTCTTATGATCTTTCTAATTCTTTCCCCCTTGTTAATTAGAGTAAATCTTCATTATCATTAAGAAATAGCTAGGGTTAACCATAGACAAAAGGGGTAAGATAAGCTTAGTTAAGCCTTCTAGAGCTTTAAAAAAATAAAGTCAAGGCCTTTGGGGGCAACCGGTCTCAGTAACTTTCCCAATTTGATGGAGCTGACCATAAGATAACAAGTCTTGGGGGCAACCCGTCTCACTAACTCTCCCAATTTCATGGAGCTGACTATAAGATACCAAGTCTTGGGAGGCAAGTGATATTCAATATTTTGGCCTATAAAATACCAAGCCTTGTTTAGCCTTCCTACACTTTATAAATTCAAGCAAAGAAATAGAGAGAGAGATTTCGGCAGCTAGGGGAGTAATTAAGAAGGAAAGTTCTCAAGGTAGCAAGATCAAAAACAGGAATATATCTAAGAAGAAAAAGTAAAACAAGCACTCCTATAGGTAAACCATAAAACTATTCTAAATCTATTTTTTCTTTTGAAGGACCTTGATCTATGTTAATAAACCTATACATGATGGATCTTGGTTGTAGATACCAATGATCAAGGAAAAAGTTTAAAAAACAAAAAAAGTTTAAACTAGTTTAGGTTAAAGACACAAATAAAACCCGAAAATGGAACATTAATCCTAACGTATAATGATTTTTTGAGTTAGGCTTGTTGGGGTTGATACCTCTTAGAGTTATGTAAACACTACAAAAAGGTTGGAACTTAAATTCCTTGTAGATTAAATATGGTGATTTTTCTATTCAAAAGAGGAAATTGATAAAACTTCCTGCCCTAAATTTTCAGTTGCATTTAGTAAAAATCAAAAAAATTCAGGTGACAGTTTAGGATGGTAAACTTGTTTAATAAATTATGGCTTTTTAAGGGTTGATACCTTACGGTATAAAGTGTGGCATGTCCAAAGATGAACAAAAATGGACTTGTGATGAAGGAGTTATGACCAAAACAAAATTGGATATTTTAAAATGAAAGCAGTTATAACTTGAGTTCTATAACTCATTTGAGGATGAAATTTAAAGTGGAAGTACTCTCTGATGTATAGTCTACTATCCAAATTTCATAATTTTTGTAAGTAATTTCGAATTATAGTAAATATTGTAATTTTGGACAGAAATGACCCTTAAATAAATACTAAGCAGTGATGGAAAAATCAGAAAACATTTAAAATATAATTAACTATGTGGGGCAAGAAGGATAAAAATTAATAAATTGGTTAAGGAGATTTAATGGAGACAATAGAGTTAAAAAAATTTAATTTAAATAAAATTGAAGAATGTGTAATATAATTTTATCGGTTAAAACATGTTAATATGGAATGTATGAGCTTAAGTAAGTGTTAATCACACATTTTATGGTGAGGTTCTAGAAATGGTATGAGGGAATGCTCGAGATCGAGTTTACGTTAAAAGAAATTACCGAAACGGAATAATTACCGACTGTAACTATTAATAATAATAGTTAAGTTAATTGAATAAATCTTTATGGATATTGTAGGTAATCATTTTGAAGGAATTTTGTAACATAACAAGGGAGATATACACAATCCAACCATGTTCCCGCACTTGATGTGCATTTACAAAATGTTCTATTATCGAACTATATTTTGTTTATTAAATTTCTTGTTATTTCATGACATGTTTTGAGAAATAAGTCTATTCTATTTGTTTCGGCTAGACATAGTTGATGTGATATGTTAAATTATTGAATTGCTAATAACTATTTGGAGATATTTAAATTTTATCCTATGACTCTGATGTTATAATATAACTAAGTAGAATAACTCTAGAAATATGGGATATTGTGTTGTGGTCAGGTAACTGACATGAGCTGTCAAAAATACAGTGTAGAGATGATGTTACGCGTAACATGGGAAGTCGTTAGGTTGATCCCCTAATTATACTCTATGGAGAGTTCATATTCTTTTGTGATTGTTGAATAGTCTTGGTGAGTTCTCAGTCCATGACTGATGAACAAATTTTATTAGTTCATAGTTCTTTTTTACCACTCAGTTGTCTCATTTGAATGATTTTAAAACCATGTTAAGCTTTTGAGATTAAAAGTTCCGTGAAAATGTTATTGAACTCGTATTTGTTCGTTCATTTGAAATGTTATTCAAAGAATATGATAAAAAAAAATATTGCATTCTTTATACTTGTTGAGCAAAGTAGTTGCTCACTTTGGCTATATATATCAAATGTTTTTCAACTAAAGCAAGTCCCGAAGGGTGGGGAAACATAAGAGAAAAGAAAAAACTAATATGTAATTGATGTATTAGAACTTTATTATTAAACGGTGTAATATTTTTGAAATAGCTTATTGTATTTTGTTATTGGTTAAGAACCTGGGAGGACTATAAGACATAATGTAAATTAGTGTATTTATTTTTTTGTATTTGAGTTTATGTTATTAGATTGATGTTGTGGATGATGATGAATAGTGAGCACCATATCTGTTGTTTCAAGTACACGGATTTTGGTTGTATTACAAGTTGGTATCAGACCTATAGGGTATAACCCTTAGGTTGAAGAACCTTAGAATATAATTAGATGAAAAATAGTAGACAATGATATGTGAACTCGATCTCATAGAGTTCTTAAGTAATAAGAGATGAATTGAGAATTCATCAAAGTTTATTAAATTAAATGTTGTGGAAGTTAATTAAGTTATATTATATGTTATATTATGATTGGAATTAAGTTTGTTATTTTATCCTATTGTAGGATGGCCGACAAGAAAGAAATTAGTGAAATTTATGAGGTACCTAGACTTGAGCCGGCAGTAGAACCCGAGATAGTCAGTGAACCAGAGGAGGAGGAACCATTCATGGATCCTAAAGAACATGAGGAAGATTGTGAAGAGGATCATGCAATTTCAGAGTATGCTGCGGATGATGTCGCACTGGCTGAGGAAGAACTGGAGGGTGATCAGCGGATACCTGATCAGGGCATGGGAGCCGTAGATACTGAGGTAAAGACTGTGATGCTAAACCTGATGGAAAGAAATCAACACTATGAAAACGAGGTGCAGGATTTAGAAAACAAGGTGCAGCAGCTGAAGGATGGAAATGAGGAGCTAAAGACTCATTGGGAGGCAGAGATATAGCTACTCGCATTAGAGTAGAGGGAGTAGTGGCAAAATTGAAGATAAAGAAGAGGAGGTTGGATCAGATTCTTGATACTTATAGGACCAACTTGTTGGGGTCCTCCTAATAAATCTATGATTTGTTGCAAGGGTTTTGATTCGGTTCCCCATCTTTATTATGTCCAAAAATTCTAAATTTTGGGCAGCTCCTTATTATCGTATCAGAGTATTCAATTCCAAAGTTTCATGTTTATATCATTTATGGAGAGCAAGTTAGGCTCATTTTAGGGTTTTAACTTCCCAATTAAAATTGTTTTATTTTTAATTAATTCTCTAGAACTCACAAAATCCAACACAACAAGTAAATTTAGACTTTCCCTAGTTCTGGCCAGGCTCTTTAAAAAATTTGTAATAAATAATCTAATCGCAGAAAAATTCTCAATTACTCAGGAAACGTAGTTAACTTTCATTTCTATATCATATCCAAAAATAAAGTTCTAACTCCTTACGGTTTAGGAGATATTGAATTTACAAAAATAGGGTAGCAACTGCGCTTATTTCCTCTTTAATTAATATCTAGTTTTACCAACTTTGGTCGTTTTAGGCAGCATATTGTGAATTGTATTTGTAACACCCCCTTCCCGAAAAGGAAAGGGAGGTCACGCGAAAAGCACAACAAACCTCAAAATAATTAAAAAGAGCACTAATAACTTCAAAATATTTAGTAGAAAATAATCCAACAATAACGAATCAAATACAATTCTATAAAAATTAGCACAATAATCAAAACCTAAAATTAAATAAACCTATTTGGTCAAATGTAGCTCTCTTCATACGAAACCCTAAACCGCCACCTTCAAATTTGTCGGAAGAAAAACACAGCATAAGCCAATTGTCCAGTATGAATATAAAAATTCACAAATATAAACAATTTATATATGTACCAAAAGAACTGAATAAACGAAAAAAATACAAACTACGAACAATACAGAGTACGAACCAAATATGAATATATCGAAATTGGTGAGACAAGGTACAAATGATTAACACTGTCAAATTGAAAACTATAGTCAAAAGAATTCCGATCAAAATAAGGTTGAATCAAATGGTTATAAGGTAACAATTTTATAATAAGCTCAAATACAAATAGCTAAAGGCTAACAAAATACATCAGAACCATGATGTACGCAAATCAAAACGAATAGCATGCACGACACATATGTTATTAATCCGCCAAACGAATCAAATCAAATCAAATACTGGGTCGACCCATACGTATCCCGAACAAACAAATCAAATGGTCAAAGCTCACGTCAGAGCAACATACAAAACAAAAGATACGCCGTAAAGTGATCACAGCACCTCCACCACCTAAGCCTCCACCTACACCTCCTCCAACACCTCCACCAAATCCTCCACCTTTCCCACCTCCAAGTCCGCCGCCACCCCCTAAGCCTCCACCGCCTCCTGCTCCACCACCTAAGCCTCCACCCCCACCTACACCTCCTCCAACACCTCCACCAAATCCTCCACCTCTCCCACCTCCAAGTCCGCCGCCACCCCTAAGCCACCCCCACCACCAAGACCTCCACCATGCCCACCTCCAAATCCACCACGATCATCGCAGCCTCTGCGGCCACCAAAACGACAATCATCATCACGCCATCGAGTTTTATCCATCTTGTCATCTCCAAGAGCGACTGAAAACGACAAAATGACAATCATCATCACTCTCTGTCTCCCTCCGATGGTCGGCCAGAAACATCAATCGCTTCTCCGACGTCCTCCTCACCCCCATCCACGACGAGAATATATTGATGCAGAATAACAATTAATGGAGAATATATTGATCCACCTCCACACCTTCAGTTTTTTCATATTGCAGTGGGTATCCAAGGTAACTAATTCAGTTTTATTAAGTTACCAATTATTTTAAATGTGATGCAGTTGGTAGCCAAACCTTCATGCAGTTGGTTGCCAAACTTTCAGACCAAGGTAACCAATTCATACTGTAGGTGTGGAGGTAGATTGGTTACCTTGGTATAAAGGTTTAGTTATCTTGATATAAAAGTTTGGTTACCTTTTTAAGAAGGTTTGGTTATCAACATTACATTACACATCACTCTCTTATCTCTCTCTTTCCAATGCAAATTGTTCTTATTTTCTTTTGGACATGAAATTGGGTTTCACCGCGAAGGGAGGAGGAGAAGATGACCGATTTAATGGGAGGAGGAAGATGACGTTGCCAAACTTTAAATATTTAAATTTGAATTATTATTTTGAATTTGAATTTGTTTTTGTTGTTAGATCCAAGATATTTGAATTTGAATTATTAATTATGACACTTATTTCTCCTTGATTTTAGGTTTTCTTATTATTATGAATTGAATCATATACTAATTCCCTAAATTAAGGAATCTAATTGCAATAATATTGTAAATAAATATGGAAAAGTGTATTATTTTTGTAATTATTTTGTGGATGCACTAATAGTGTAATTATTTACTAAATGTTGTATATTATTCAGAAGGACCCTTTTTTAAACCCAACAATTAAAATTAGGCTCAATTAGTTTGACAAACCCAAACTTAAATAATTTGAAAATAGTTTGACCCAATTAGTATAAAGACTCAAATTAATGTAATCACATACTTATTATAGTCCACATAAATTAAATACAATTTGACCCAAACTGCTAAACATAAGAAAAAGCCTAATTAAAATATTTAAAATATAAATTTAAATGTCATTTATATTATTTTATTTTTCCGTGTATTATATCATCTCCCCCTTACAAAGGATTTCGTCTCTGGAATCAAAAGGAACGAATGTACCTAATTATATAAAAGATGCGGATATTCCACTCGAACAGACTCTTCCATCTCCTTAGTAGCTTCTCGCTCCAAATGATTCCTCTATAAAATCTTAATAAAAAGATTTG
Source organism: Panax quinquefolius (assembly GCA_020205615.1). Classification (NCBI taxonomy): domain Eukaryota; kingdom Viridiplantae; phylum Streptophyta; class Magnoliopsida; order Apiales; family Araliaceae; genus Panax; species Panax quinquefolius. Next base: position 7,412,966 of record CM035159.1, read on the forward strand.
TCTCCCTCCTTGATGATCCAAAATTGCCTCGACATGCTTCTCACATGTAAGATCTTCCCGAATCTTACGTAGCATGTATTGTACAACATAAAACGGATGATAATTATATTTTCTTAACACCGAAACATGAAAGACGTTATGTACATGAGATAACTGTAGAGGAAAAACCATCCGATACGTCACGTCTTCAACTCTCTCAAGAACTTTAAAAGTTAAACGGGGACTAAGCTTCCCTTTCGAACCGAACCTTCAAATTACACTTTTATTAAATAAAATAAATTTAATTTAATATAATTAATGTTATAATACACTCTCTCAAGAACTTTTAGACTTAAAAGAATACGTTCAGTACATTATGATAATGCAAAAATATTATTTTAATTTAATATAATTAATGTTATAATAATATAAATGTAATTTTATTAATTCTAAACCACATGTAATATTATTACTAAGGTGCTGATTCAGAATACAATTATTATATATATATATATATATATATATATATATATATATATATATTTGACTAATCACATCAACCACGGAGCATAGAGTGATACATGTAATACTGATACTATTGTAGTGAACGCATACACATCACATCAACCACGGAGCATAAAGTGATACCTGTAATACTGATACTACTGCAGTGAACGCATACACATATATTGTATTCAAAACACAACCATTAATTACTTTCGGAAGATGAGTTATGCTGAAATTTTAATAATATTGTTCTTAGTCTTTTAAATTTCGTCTCCTTTGATATCTCTCTTTTCCGCCTCTTCCTTTTTTCGCTTCCTGCAATATCAATCTTAGTGAAACCCCAATATTAATATATTATGATTACACTTATTATATTAGGGAGAGAATTGTTAATTAGTCAAATTCATGATTTAAACATCAACCGACACAAATATAAGGGAGACCTTTGCAATTCAGTCGACCCATTAATATGAAAATTGGGAGAAAATTTAGGTAATACTAGAAATTAATCCGTGTACAATAGACTACCCTGCTAAACCTTGTAAACCAGACTTTGAAGAGATAAATGAAATGTTGATTATTTTTGACTAATAAAATTTTTAATTGTTGTACTAATATTCCAAGTTGAGATATATTCCACTGAGATTTGGATAGGGAACAGTTGACAATGCATGATTTGTTCTCCCAATTACAAATAAGATACTTTATTCTTTCTTCAGAAAATTGACTCAGTAATTTTCTGTCTATGTAGATTTGGAAGATCCTTTTTGTGAACAAGCAGTAAAGATTTGCCATGCCCCTCGTACTAACAAGCTATGCCTTGCTTACTATGTGTATGATTGGTTACTGAGCATTTAGACTTCCAAACACATTTGAAAATCTTGTTCGTCTATAATCATCTTATTACAAACGTAACTTATTTACCTCACAAACACAACGTTTGGTGTCCAAACGCACGGCAAAATGCTAATAACCGAACAAATCCTATCTCGGTGTCCAATGAGTTTATGCCAAGGCAGCCTTTGCTCACTATGCTGCACCATCACTTTGAACTTTCTTGTTCCTAATCTTCACCAATTGAACTTCTTCATTTGTGGGTTTCTTAATCATGCATTATATCACTTTCCTGGGCAAAGCTTGAGGGGTATCACTGAACCATAAGAGTCTTGGTTTGAACAAATTTGTTGTAAAACAATGTTACTCCGTTCCCAAGGTCGAGAACGCTCAAGTTCAGTTGAAGAGCGTTCGTTTTCTTTTCTTTTTTACATTTCGATACTCCGAACTTTATTTTTCAGAAAAACTAAGCCCCATTTCTAGTTTTAACTCGTATTCATTAACAAATTTTTATTACGCAGTTTTTTGCTTACTTTAAACAACTTTTATTAATTTTTCCGTTCTCCGAACCTTACACCAGCCGTACGTGCCGTTTAATTAGTTTGGCCAAACCCTTTATACTGTGGCTAGACATATTCATTTTAGAATTTCTGTGAATTTTCTAGAATTTTTGGATTACGTTCACTATTTATTTCATAGCCGTTTGTGGCCAAACTTCCAATAATTTCCATAACTTGAAATTACGTCCAAAAATTCTAAATTTTGGACAGCTCCTTAGTATCATCTCATAGTACTCAATTCCAAAGTTTCATGTTTGTATCATTTATGAAGAGCAAGTTATGCTCATTTTAGGGTTTTAGCTTCCCGAAACTGTTTTATTTTTAATTAATTCTCTAGAACTCCGATTGAGCTCAATTTTTTTATCCGTTCATTATCATGTTACGTGAAAGAACAAACATACGACTTGGTTTGCAAAACCATATGTATATTTGGATGCTTTAATTTATATTGAGGAGCCCATGAGTCTAACCTATTATTTGTTCAATTATTCTTGTTTATTGTACTTAATATATACTATTATTATGCCATAAATAAATGGACAAACATAAATACTATGAATGGTAATGTCTCATTGTAAGACCCCAACTTATTATTAATGAAATTTAATTTTCTCTATTTATTATTTTGAAATAGTAAGAGTTGATTTGATTAATGTGGATAGTTATGGGTAAAATACATAAATATTTCAAAAATAAGCAAGTGGTTATAAAATATTCATTGTTTGTTTGGGAATATTCGTTTGGTCGTGGAATATTCTTCTTTCTTTGGAGAATATTCGCATTTACCAGCCGATATTTTTTTGTGGGCCCCATAACTAAAAAGCGATTGGATGAAGAAAACGACAAATATAAGTTGTTTAAAAAATAACGGCGTAGTTATTACTCAAGTATCATTATTAAAAATACTCATGGTTTAAAACACAAGAAGACACCGCAGATTGCACCAATTATTGATTCTTACGTAAGAAGGCACTACTCAATAATGGTTACTGTAATTAATCGCTATTCGAGATTTTATTGATTTAATAATTAGCGTTGATATTTTATATTCATTGTTGTTTCAATAATTGTCATTACACGTATTTTTTATTATCGAAGCAATAATTCATATTATCTGAATAATATTATTAGATAACATTATTGGCAATGTCTAGAAAGTTCGCTTCATGAGAGGTTTGGTCACCTAATTGTATTTAGTAAGAAGAAATTCTTATTCGAAAGCCCCCTCCTTCCCTGAACCGCACGGTTGTCAATATTGTGATTCTGTAATATTATTTGTGAATAATTAATTATTGATTCATATGATGAGGAAAATATTGATTTTATGTGGATATAGATGGAGAAAATTTTAATGTGACAATTGTTGAAAATTGAAATTTTATCTTTTTTGATAAAATAATTCATTTAAATATATTATTATATTTTAATAATATAATAATGATGATATTTTTACGATGAATGTAGGATATATGAGTATATGTGGAGGAGTATTTTTGTTACCAAAAATATTTAAAGCATGTTTTATGTGTTAAATTGGACCCCATTTCTCGAATCGAAATTTGATTATAGCTTGTAAAATCACCCGTTTGTGAATTTTGATCAATTTCATTTGGAATTTGGAAAAACTTTCTTCCGTAAAGTTGTAGAGGATTGAATTTCCTATAAAAATTCATGAGTTTGAATTTTTCGATAAAAGGGCTATTTATTGTGAATTATTGAAGTTCAAGCTCAAATAATTGATTTTGGAAGTTTAAAATATTTTAAATAACAAAACGTTTTTTTCATTATGGTGTGTTACACATGTGTGTTGAATGAGCTGAATTCAGTTCTTGGAAGGTTAGGCGAGGAAAATTTAATTTATATATTAATATTATATTAAATTTTTCGCTTTTGTGTTCTAAAGATTTTCCTATAAATAGGGTGCTTAGGTTAGAATTGAAAATTACACGGCGAGGTTTTCTCTCTATATTATCGAGCGTATTCTTGTGAGTATTTTGAGTATATTTTGAGTATTGCTATACTGGTCTGCAAGTTCAAGTCATAGCCCATATCCTGTGTTTCAATTTAGAAATCGATCTTTCGAGGTAAGGGATATTATTTTTTAATGATATTATTTATTCTAATATCATTATCCAAGTATTGATCTGAACTTTTAATCAAATTTGGAACTTTTAGTTGTCGGGAGTTACTTATTCACGTATACTGGCCTTTATTCACGTATACTCAGATTATTCATTTAATAAATGTAATTATTCATCTGAAAATGAAAATTTTTCTTTTCGTCAAAATATCTCTATTCGGATACTAGCTTTGATTGTATCCATGTTTTGATCATTCTTGAATTTTACACCACTATGATTATTTTTGAGATATTGTTGGACATGGATAAAACAAAGTACTTAATCCTTAATTCTTGTCATTTTGTTTCCTTTGGATTCGTTTCTTTAAAAATATTTTTCATCATCCTCGGTCTTAAATGATGATATTATTGAATATCTTTGGCACGTAGTGCGAAGATGAATGATTTTCGATGAATATCTTTGGCCAGTAGTGCAAAGATGAGCAGTGTTTAGATGAACATAATTAATGATGAATATCTTTGGCCTGTAGTGCAAAGATGAATATTTGATTCCGGATATATATTGATTGATGTTACTGAGGGGATAAAAGATGAGCGATGAACTTTTAAATTCATACATAGAACATAGTAGTTTGCATTCTCTACTTAACTCTTCTAATGAATTATTATTTCCATTGCGAATATTGATTTAAAACTTGTTGTCTATTGTATTCTATTAGATTTTTTCCTGTTGAAGACTAACGATAATTTGTTGTATATTATCTTAGTCATAATATTCTTTCTTCGGGCTAGTTGAGCTCACCCTTTTCCTTTTTGTTTCATTTTTCTTCTCGGGATGCGAGAATATAGCGAAATGCAGTCGGGGATGGAATGAAGGTTCTAGAGAGAGTTGTTTAGTAGTCCTCACCATTTTTATAAAATAATGTATCAATAAATGTGATGAGGATTTATTTGAGTATAGATATTGTCTAGAAGATAATATTTGTATTCAAACTCACACTTTTACTGTTGTAATAATAAAGTTGTAGTTGTTTCTGTATCATGTATTGACAACTCAGAATGGGTGATGTATACCTATTTTGGGGGCGTCACACTCATCATAATGAAATTTGTAATCTTCACATTTAAATCTCAATAAATAATTGTTAATATTCTTATTTTCTTAAAATATATCCAATAGAGTCCAAATTGATAGGTTCTTTCATAGTTAATTAAATATCTCTAGCACTTGCTTTATGACACCGATTTCAAACTTAAATTGGTAACTATAAATTTTCAAATCTTATTTTTTTCTTAAAAGAAAATTTTGAAACACGTGATAAATCTTATAATACTTAACTTTGTTTCAAGCGATCTTTATTTATGATATTTCTTTTTAATACTTTAAATTTTGATGATTTTTAAAAATAACTTAAAATGTTTTAATGTGCGACAAATAGGAGAAGGGTCAAAAATGCCCCAGACTTTTATCGCGATGTCTCACCTAAACACTCTATACTTTTTTTGTCCAAAATTACCCTTAACGTTATATTTTTGGGTCGATCGTGTGCTCATAGTTAATTAATCGCTTAACTAGACCAACCAGCGGGTGCTAATGTGGGCGACACGTGGCAATATTCTTCGACGTGTACAAAATTCAATAAGACAAATAATTAAAAAATCCATTTTTATTAATTATTTTTTTATACTCCACAATCCAGAATAGCTACAAAGCTTTCAAGTTATAAGTCATCTCTCTTTTATATAGGAGTACCAAATAGAGGAAGAGAGTTACTTACATAAGTTAATATATATAACTTCCATGAATTAAGATATGTTGGAACAAGAATAAATGGATACATATTACTCACATGTTCATCAGATTCTGACAATGAACCGTGTGAATATCCACCGGTCGTCCGCCCCATGGGCGATCGGATTTGAGGCGTTGGCGTTCCGCCACGTCATCATCTTCAACCTCCATCTAGGGTTTTCAAGTGGAAAATTACAGTTTGATACCCTTTTTAAAAAGGGCCATAACTAATTCGTTTTAAGTCCAAAAATGCAAATAATATATCCACGGAATCGTATTGAAAAAATCTACGCGACCATGAGATAAAAAATTTGATACGAACTTCGAGGAAAAACAATTTTGGATTTTAAAAAACATTTTTAAGCAACTAGGGTTTGAAATATCTTTTGAAATATAAAACCAATTAGCACGAAGATCATATAAGTTATAACACTCTGATATTTCATGCTCAAATAATATCTCTAACATGTTCTACCATTATTATGCTATTTAAGCTTTCTTTTTGTAGTAAAAATATAAAACACATTCATGACTTCATGGACAAAATGTATAACACGAATTCTAGCACAATCTAGCTCTGATACCAATGTAATAATATATAGCATACACGCAGTGAATATGAACCGAAAAATTTTAATTTTCTAATTACCTCTTGAAGCGTATGTCCACTACAATGAACGATTAGAATCACGAACTCAACGAACAAAGCTCTCAGCGGTAATTTGGACTACTTTAGTACGAGTACCAAACATATACTTCACATCCCGAGTAGCTACAAAGCTTTCAAGCATATCAAAAGGCTTTCAATAGCTTATATGAAATTTTCTCTTATGTGTTATGTATCAAAAAGATCAGCCATCTCTCTTTTTATATACCAAATAGAGGAAGAGAGTAACTTACATATCTATCTATACAAAACAGAAATATTTTTGAACATACTTAATTTCCTGCTCAAACCATATTAAAAGATCTTGACCATCAAAACTTTGAGATAAATCTAACCCTTCAAAAAACTTGGGATGGAAATTGAATTTGAAAAGGTAATAACTCTCGATATCATCACCGTCATGTTCATTTAAATATATAATATTATAATAAATAGATATCATATTATATTAATAATAAATAGATATCATTCATTATATAAAAAAAATATAAAATAAGATCACATTTTACTTATAAAAAATTAATTTTTTACTATAGATACTTTAATAATAATATCACATTGACAACTTTTTAACATACTTTTTTAATACAAATTATTTCAAATTATTTGAATTGTCCAAAGTTTGGGATAAATTCCATCGTCCACAGTGCCGGAGGCACGAGACTATTGCTAGTATTAAACATAGGTTAATATCTATAACTCCCATGAATTAATATATGTAACTCCTATGATTTAATACATGTAACTCCCATGAATAAATGGATAGATATTACTCACATTTTCATTGGGTTAAATGCTTATTTCGTTATTGTACTATATGTCAACTTACAAGTGAGTCACTCAACCGTTTTTTTTACAGTCAACTCACTGAACCCTTATTTACTTACAAACTGTTAAAAAAACCATCAAGTCATTTGACTTTAAACGGAACTTTGACATGGCGTACTTACGTGGTTTTTTCAATATAAATAAATGACTAGGCATAAATATACTTATGTGTAATTTAAAAAATTATTTCAACCACCCTTTGACTCTTTCTCACTTTCTTCTAATACCAAACCCTATTCCATGTCCTCCACCTCTATCTCTAAAAGTGAAATTTCCCCTGCCCATTTTCTCTCTCTAAAAGTCGCCCATTTTCTCTCTCTAAACTCCTCGTTAAAAACGGTGAGGGATGATCTGCAAATCACGATTCCGGCCACGATGCAAGTCCTTCAAACCAAGGATTTTGTCCCTAACCACACTCTCTAGCGACTCATCAGGATCCAGTCTCGACTCACCCAAACAAGCCCCGCCACCGAAGTCAAACTCACTCAGGACCAAGCTCTTGAGCTTTTCAATCAAATGAAACAACAAAAAACAATTTAAATCGACGAAAACAATATACAAAATGAATTTACAATTTTGTATATTGTAAATTATATAAAATTATTAATATAATAAAAATTGTAAATTATTTTTGTCCCATTTCTCAACAACACTTTCTCTCCTCTTTTCATTACATTTTTTGCTGTGAGTCTTTGAATACTATGTTGGATGTGCACAAAGATATATTTTTAAATCTAATATAAATCGTTTTAAATAAAAAAAATTATTTTTTATTATTTGTCGTTTGAAAATATCAAATAAGTATTAATTGATTAGTTTCTAATATTAATAAAATTATTAAATATAACTTTGATTCTTTCACTAATTTTTTGTCTAATAAATAATACTCTATTTTTTAATATAAGAGTAATATATGTCATTGACATTATATTTAATATTATATAATTATTTTCTTATTTTTTTAAAATTTTTATACACAATTCTAAGACATTATATATTATAACGGTACCGAGGAAGTAGTTTCATATTTGTGCAAAATTGGAAGAGAAAGTTAGTTTCAGTAACCCTGCCGCTTGTCTTAATGGTTTAAGAGAGAACTTGGGTTCAGGCGTAAACTCGGAAGTCTTAAATTCGATTCACACTCGAAGCAACAGACCCATTTACTATTTGTACAAGTAAAATTTGAAATTAACAAGTCGAGCAAAAGTCCTCAAGGCTGCCAATTTTGAGAAGGAAATAATAGAAAATAATATTTTCATAACAAAATCGTCGATATAGATCCTAATGATGTTTCAGCTAATGATTTTTCCATCATAACGTAGGACTCATGAAGCTATTGCGAAATTACTTATGGAATTCATAGAAAGCAGGCACTTTGTATATCATTTGTTACTAAAATGTAGTTCAGTGAGTTGACTGTAAGAAAAAATCGGTTTAGTGACTCACTTGTAAGTTGAATTCCATAAGATGTTGTTAAATAAGCATTTATCCCCATTTTCATTGTATCTAGACATTGAACTATGTGGATATCCATCGGGTCGTCCGCTCCATGGGTGCATGGGTTTGGATCCAATAACCAACATGTATAAGTCATATAATTATGCCAGTTTTTGTAGGATTTGATGGTTTATTTGAGAAAGCTATATCCAGCATGATAAAATACTATGCAACTGTAGCTCTATAGAAACCAAAACTAGTGCTCACTGATGGATGTCCAATGGCTCGAGCTGCTTTGGCCTGCAGTGCCTTTCCTCTAAAAGATGATGCAACTATTTTCTGAAGTTATAAACAAAGGGTGCTAGATATCCCTGCTTTTGTGTTGCTGTAATTGAATTATGCTGTTTTGCATCTAAACAGGTCAAATTCTTTGACATATTACTGCATTCTGTTTGGAAATTCTAACGGCGGTTGGAAATGTAGGATTTTTCACATGAAGAGAATTATCTCCAGTAATTTTTCCTGCATGACATTTTCATTGGCTCTGTTCTTGCAGTTTAAAAAAAAACATTTCACAGGATGATGTAGCTCTTTGTTCTGGTGAATATGATGCAAGTGAAGCTTATTGTGGATTTAATAATATTAGCTGACAACTAAAATCAAAGGGGAAACAAACTGAAAGGCTTTTTTGTTGAACTAAATCAAGTTTCAGTTATCCCAATTTTTGAACAGCTACAAAAACTAAAATCTTGTTTGAGAGAGACGGTCATATGGGAGATGTAGAAAAGTTTCACCAACTTATATTCTAATATGGGAACTTGCTATAACAAACTATGGCGATGAGTTACCGAACAAATCCTATCTCGGTGTCCAATGAGTTTATGCCAAGGCAGCCTTTGCTCACTATGCTGCACCATCACTTTGAACTTTCTTGTTCCTAATCTTCACCAATTGAACTTCTTCATTTGTGGGTTTCTTAATCATGCATTATATCACTTTCCTGGGCAAAGCTTGAGGGGTATCACTGAACCATACGAGTCTTGGTTTGAACAAATTTGTTGTAGAACAATGTTACTCAAGATGGAGGAAAGCTGAGGCCAGTGAAATTACAGTTTATGTCCCACATTGGTTAGTTGGAATAAAAAAGCACGAAAACTGAGGTATAAAATAAGAAGCTAACAACAAATTCAATCATACCTTTCTCGGCCTTTTGGCTAAGATCAAGTGTAGTATCTGTTCTTATCAGTTTAATATCTGATATGTGAGTCATTGACTCGCACGATATTAAATTTATTTTTTTAGGGGGAGAGTTCATCACAATAGCTTGCTATTGGGGCTCTCGAGTGTCGTGTTGGCTTTGCACTACAGCCTTGGCTGGCGCACCCCACCAATTCTAGTCTAATTTCCTTGTTTTATTGAAATGCTCTGTTCTTCTTTGGTTAGAATTTTGCCAATCGCAGCACCAAACTAACTTGATCAGAACAGCAAGATAGCTCGCACAGAGCTAGCTACAAACAAATAACCTCCTCCTAGTCCAATCACTGTAATGTTTGCAACCAACCAACCAACATACAAGTGCCATTGTTGTGGCCTTGCTCGAGGAGGAAGCATAGAAAGGGACTAATTCAAAAGTCTTTATATTACCAGAATACTACATGACATTTTATTTTCATGATTCTCAATGTTAAATTCTATTAATGCGTTTGTTTTCCTTCTAATAAATAGGAGGGGGATTAAGTGGTTTTGAGGCTTCAGGAAGGAGGAAAAAGATCATCTTGGAATCTGATACCTGCAGACAATTTCTTGAAAAATGCAACCAGCAGTGCAATTCTTGAAGCCCATATCGATAAAATAGACTAATGTTTATGCTAGCATATACGAGCAGTTACCAAAGTTACTTTGTCCCTTCGGGGACATCCGATAAAATTGGAACGATACAGAGAAGATTAGCATGGCCCCGCGCAAAGGATGACACGCACAAATCGAGAAATGGTCCAAATTTTTTTGCCTACTTGCCCAACAAATCCAGCTACCTAGTTCCTATCAGAAGTATGTGGTGATATTAATCTTCAGCTCCTTCATTACTTTCTGGTTTTTTTTAGCATAAAGCAAACATATTGTAAAATTTGTGAATATTAAGGATGTATTTTGTTTCATGTTTATCCTAAAAACATAATAGATTGTTGGTTTAGTAATAGTGACATGATAATGAAATTATAATGGCACTCTTGACAAAATAGTGTCATCTTATATTATTACTATATTATAAAAATAGGACTCATATGTGGAACAAATTTTTTTGACAATATATATATATATATACTGTATATTGTATGTTAATGGTCTATAATTCTACTTGACCTTCAATAAAAAATTATGACATTCACTTGAGAATACTACACTCCTTTGTCCAATATCTTCAATCAAAGTCTTCCTCATCTGACCAGACCAGCTCTGCTTGAGGGGTACCACCGGATCACATGAGTCCAAATTTATTGCAAGTCACATGATATGATGGAGGCCAGTGAGACATGCCAATCAGTATAAGTCTCACATTGGGCAAGTGAGATAAAGAAGCACTCATCAATAGGCTTAAGCATACCTTTCTCGGCTTTTTGGCTAAGATCAAGTGTAGTATCTCATTGACTCGAGAGGGCTACTGTAGCGTTGTCTTGGAATTACACTATATCCTTGGCCTGGCGTGCCCCACCAATTCAAGTTTTAACTGACATGATACAAGTTGTTATTTTTCGAACTCTATAGGAGATTCTCTGAATGGCCAATTCCCCAGTTTCCCAAAAGGCAGGACTTTTTCTAGGAAGGACCATAATGTAATACTCTTTCATAATGATGGTTGTTATTCTAATTTTATTATTACTAAGCTGCAAACTTGGTGTTTTTAGGGGTAAACATGGCAACTTTTGGGGGGAACTTTATTGATGAAGTGAAGCTAGTTTGGGGTTCTTTGTATCTTGAGTGTTGTATGCTCTACAATTAAAATCCATCTAGAGCCGTGGAGAAAGTTGCAGCCATTAGAAAGAGGAAAGAGGTTCATTGGGAATTGTTTGGAATTTGCAGTTTTTTGTCACCTTCTCTGTTCAAATTCAAGAGGATTAATAGGCGAAATTGGGTTTACCTCTTTTTTATTATTATTATTACTTAAACAAACAGATCAGAAGAAATTTTTTTGGTGATAAGCTGAGAAATTAGAAAAGAAAAATTGCAAGTAAAAAAAGATGATTAAAAAAATTGGGTTATAGATCCACCGAAGTGGGTAGCCTTAACCGGATGTGTGCTAACAGGTAAAGCTCGAGAGCTGTTCCCGTCCCTGTCAGGAGAGATGCCAAACAAAAACAAAAAAATGTGTTGCAAGAGCTTCTTTAAACAGAAGTCTAATTTTATATTTTGTCGATGTGACTAGGAATTGTGGAGTGGCTTAGAAGCTTGACTTTGTGCATATATTTCATGAGATTTTTTTTTAATTTTTTTTTGAATAACCTATATTATTATATTTCAATTATAGGAGTTTGGAGAGAATCTCCAAAACGTAATTAAGATGAAAATTAGGGAAAACTTATAAAATAAGAGTTCATCGGTCCCCGACAAAAAGTAATCAGCAATCTTGTACTTTGTGCATATATAATCTATTGTTATGTAAATAAAATCTCAATTGTGGGGCTCTACATAAAAAGATAAGAGGGAGGAGAGCTAGGAGGGTGAGATTAATTATTGCGATGACCACGCCTTTTTGGCTTGGGATCGTGTTTTCGGACCAATCCACACAAAAAGGTATATAATTTAGTCTTGATATTGGTAGATGTTATGGATGCATGGTATGTTATGCATTAGGTTTGATGTTTTTTAATCTTTTCCTACAAAATCGGGGTCAGTTCGCTTTTTGATGACACGATAAGAATATATATATATAAATGACAGTTTAAGATGAATGAGATGAGTCAGGGAAGCAAAGCATGAGGTGGGGGCTGTTTAAGGTAGTAAATGACACTAAGCTAGTAAAAAGAAAAGAAGAGAGGAATCACTTTTTCCCCTACTCCTCACTTTCGTAAGAAAAAAAAAATGCTAAGAAAGCTTAACAAGTGCCTTGTACTCTCATACCTCATCCGTCCCATTTTCCTTTTCTCTTTATCTGTTAAACTCCTTCAAGGATCGGCTAAAACCCAACAGTTTCGGTGGAAAATTGAAATTGTGAGCTGAATTGGGATGGAAATTGGAATCTGCAGCAGTAAACGAAGCTTATAAGCTTATCAAATAAGCTAGCAATTCGGTAAAACTAAACTTTAAAGGTATGTTCAATATTTTAGTTGTTGTATTAAAAATTTGATAATAAAAGTGCTATAATTAGATGTGTTTTGTGTTTGGGATTGAGAATTAGTAAAAGGAGTTTAGGTTGGACTGTGAGGAGCAATAAGGGAGGAGATTTTGGGCTAAACTTGTATAAAAGTTTATATAAACTCTGTTCTTATATGAATTGCATATGAGGTGTTTGATTTAAGGCCTCTTAAAGACTAATAAGCTCCAATTGGACAATTAGTGGACTGTTTTGGACCAAATTGTGTTGTGCTTTGAAACTGAAAAATTAAGTTCCGGGATGATCTGTGGTACTCTTATGAGTTATGAACACAACCCAATTGGAACAAGGGAAAAATCTGTTGTAACGAAATCATGACGGATTTCCTAGTAAAACATGTAAAACGAACTAATTAAAACTGTTTTTGGGGGGCAGTTCTTGAGCCAAAATTACGAGGGTATAGAACTGAAAATTTAAGTTTTGTAATGGTGGGTTGTTCTCCTACGAGTTATGGAAATAATCCAATTGGAATGAATCAAAAGGGAGCTAAAACGTATTAAGTTTTGTAATGGTGGGTTGTGGACTGCTGACCCTAAGGACAAATTCGGGGCTAGCTACATTTTCCAGAAAATTCTAAGCTTTTGGGATATTATAGTACACTGAATAAGCTTTCCATAGACTCCGGAATGAACTAATTTCGACTTCGGAGCAAGGAGTTATGACAGTTTAAAGTAGTCGCGTCGAATCTGCCAAAAATCTGGAAAACAGATTCGAAGCAGCCCCGTACACGAATTTTCTGGAATTTTGTGTTAAGAATTTGAAAATGGTCAAAGAATAAAAGTTGTAACCCCGGAAGTTAGCTTCGCGTGGGCTCAAGAATCTCTCAAAAATGTTTTGAAACGAAAACGTTAGGACTGTTTTAGCGAGAGAGGGTACAGCTGGAAAGAAATTGAAAACTCTTATGAATGTGCACTTTTGACGCTCTGTTTGGGCTGTCTAACAAACCCGGAATGGGGGTTTGATATTTTTTTAAAATATTCTCGTATGATACGAAAAACATACCAAAAATTGTTGCGATCCGAGCTACAAGCAAGAAGTTAAAAATGCGCAAAGTATGCTTCAAGCAACTGAGTAGCAGCAGGGCACTGCCCAGCCACGCGCGCGCACGCCGCACCGTGCTGCGCTGGTGCAGTCGCTTGGCATGCTTTTCACGTGTTGTTTTGGTCGATCTTAGTTGCTTGTTTTCATGGTTAGAAAATTTCTATAAATACTTGGATATACCGACTAAAACATACCCAAAACTTGCAGCAAGTTGATTAGAGGTTTAAGAAATAAAAATTAGCAAAGGAGCGTGTCAAGCCATGGGCTGCCCAGCCCAGGCGGTTAACACCGAGCCTGGCAGCCTTGGGCTACTCAGCTTATCGTGTTCTCGTGACGTGTTTGATTGGTTTTAGAGCTATTTGGCACATAATGAAACACCGATATAGTAGTATAAATATAGTATAAAGACTATATATGGCTCAAACTTATTCATGCGCAAGAAAAGCGATAAAAGTATTATGTAAACATGAAATTACATATATGTGATCAACTTGAATTGAGAAATGAAATATAAAAGGGTTATGTATTAAAATAAAATACGCTAACCCATTTAAACTATATTGAACAACGAAATTTGAAAGCAAAAGGTTTTAGAAATTCGAAACGAAGACTATGAACACAGAATCACATAATGACATATGTATGAAAATAAAATACATGTGAAGCACGAATGTAATTTATTCACGAGAATAAATGTTAAGCGAAGCTACTAACACAGCGAGACATTCGTGTACATGGTGATAGCATGGTTTAGCATATGGGCTATTGCGAAAACATAAATTTTTTCGAAACTAACGATATGAGCTATGTTTACGAGATAAAAACCATCCATAACCATATAATCTCAAGTTTACAGATGGAGACTAGAAATGTTCTTAAAATGGATTAAAGATGGTTTATGCTCTCAAACGTATAGTATTTATATACTAAAACCATGAAAGAATCTTTTTGGGCATAAAAAAAGGTTATAACAGACAAAAGTTTTTAAAGAAACGTGGAATGGTTTTAAGACGAGAACAAAAATTATTATAATTAATGTAAATAAATTAGTTTACATTGAGTGCGAATCTAGTATGTGGAACTAATATGTGCATGTATGTATTCTCAATTTATGTAGGATCATCACAAAGTGGATAAGATAACATTAAACAACACTCAAGGCAAGTCTTTCAGTTTCTTTGTGATTCTATGAATTGGTTATTGTATGAGAACTTTAAGAACATGTTGAATTACATGTTACATGCTATAAATTGTGAAAGTCAATATATGAATAAGCTGATTGAGTTATGGAACTCAATGTATATGTGATATATGATTTGAACATATACTGTTTAAAGTGATAATGCATGAATGGTATAAAGGATTATGAGATATATGTTGAGCATGAAACTACGTGTTATATGAAGCATGAAAACTGTTAGATTTGTTGGGCTGTCGAGCTCAGTCTTGCAAAAATATAATTTTTGCAGGTATGATATGCAACACGATTTCTTGCTATTCGGATGATAAAGAATAGAGGCCCGTGTGCAGGAAAGTTATTTCCTTTTATGTAGGAATTATATTATATATATCGAAATGACAATTTTGATGTGTAAATGAGAATTGTGTACAAAAATGTTTGAGTTATTCGGTAAACGAAAAATGTTTGTGTTAAAACTGAAATACAGTTTGGTAATTACCTTAAAAAGTAATGTTTTATAGGAATGATTCTGTATAAGACATGATATGAGTTAAGAAATGAGTTATATATACTCTCATCACTCGTATAAAAGGAATCATTAAATGAAATTGATTCCGCAATAAATGTAATTGTAAAGGTTGCGATTCAGGGAACAAAGGAAAGAAAGACAGAAAGAAAAGTTTTAAATTATCCTTTATTGTTAGCTATTTTAACATTGAATAATGTTTTAAAGCTAGAACAAGATATATAGTATTAACGCACAAGATCGGGAAGGAAAATAGTCCCGATTTTGGGGTCGTCACAAACAATACGTTCCATATTAAAATCTTTTAACCTATAAAATTATATTACATATTTTTCGTTTTTACTATAATTAAATTTCTTAATTTTTCTTAACTATTTTTCCCATTAAGCCTCCTTAACCAATTTATTAATTTTTATTCTTCTTGCCCCCACATAGTTAATTATATTTTAAATGTTTTTTAGTACAATATTCACTATAATTAGAAATTACTTCTAAAAATTATAAAATTTGGACAATCGACTTCTTACATCAGAGAGTACTTTCATTTTAAATATCATTCCTAAATGAGTTATATAACTCAAGTTACAACTATTTTAATTTTAAAATTTTCAATTTTGTTATAACTCCTTCATCACAAGTACAATTTTACACACTTTATACCATAAGATATCAACCCTCAAAAGGCCATAATTTGTAAATGCACGGATAGTGTTCATCTCCCTCGTTGTGTTACGAACTTATTTCAAAATGATTACCTACAATATCCATAAGGATTTATTCATTTAACTTAACTATTATTATAGTTACATCGTTTCAGTAATTTCTTTTAGGGTAAAATGCAAATGTGACCACTGAACTTTGGGTATTGAGCCCTTTTCTTTTGGTCAACGCAAATTGAGCTCTGTTCGAAAATTTGGATATTGAGCCCCCAGGTGCCACATGTGCGTTGACCTGCCTACGTGGCACTTGTGGCACCGCTTACTTGTGCATTTTCCAATTAATTGTTTAAAAACTTAGTTTCCCCAAGAATTGAACCGAAAACCTCAACTTTGAAACTTTGATCATCAAACCACCTGAGCTACAACTTTCAATTATTTTAACAAAAGAATTAAGATTTATACCAAATCAATTCATTATTATTATTATTATTATTATTATTATTATGATATTATTATTATTATTATAATTAAACAATTAACATTAACAAATTTATAGATTAAAATTTTAAAATTGAAATTAAAACTAATTTACAAATTTTAAAAAGAATATATTTAAAAATAAGCTTAAAATTAAAACTTAAAAACATCCCATATTTTACAAGTTCAAAAAAGCAAAAAATCAAAGAGAAACCCAAAATTCAGAAAATCGAAGTCAGAAAATCTACTGCATTACACACTCTTACCACTATTAACAATCTATTATTCCATCATTACCCAACCAAAGAGAAACCCAAAATTCAAAATCCCCAACTCCACCGCCCATTTCTACTACGTAGCAAAAAGTTACGAGCGAAAAACCATAAAACCCCCTAAAACTCTTGAGAAACAGATCCAATTTCGCCCTTCCCTTTCCCAGCCTTCTTCGGCAGCAGAGTTGAATGAATGTTGGGCAAAACCCCGCCATTAGCAATAGTCACAGATCCCAACAACTTGCTTAACTCCTCATCGTTCCTCACAACCAACTGAATATGTCTCGGAATTATGCGAGTCTTCTTGTTATCCCTCGCCGCATTCCCAGCCAGCTCCAAAATCTATTATAAAGAGGAAAAAAATTCAAC
The DNA here is from genome assembly GCA_020205615.1 of Panax quinquefolius. Classification (NCBI taxonomy): domain Eukaryota; kingdom Viridiplantae; phylum Streptophyta; class Magnoliopsida; order Apiales; family Araliaceae; genus Panax; species Panax quinquefolius. Next base: position 7,430,543 of record CM035159.1, read on the forward strand.
AAAATCAGCCACAAATAATCAAAACAGAGACATAAATGAGGAGAGAAAGAGATTAAAGCACCTCAGCGGCCAAGTATTCTAGAACGGCAGAAAGGTAAACCGGAGAACCAGACCCGACACGCTGAGCATACCGGCCGGCCTTGAGGAAACGAGCAATTCGGCCGACAGGGAACTGAAGGCCGACTTTTGAGGATCTGGAGACCGACTTTGTGCCTTTGGATTTGCCTCTTCCGGCTATACCCTTGCCTGCTGTAGAACTCATGGCAGTGATTTTGGTTTTGAAATTAAAACTAATTTACAAGCTCTCGTAAGTCATGGACGATTTATGATTTTGCTGCTCTATTTTTGGCCGAATTTTGGATATGTTAAAGACTAATTACTAACAGATCTTGGGGGAGTTTTTCAAAATAATAATAATAATCCTAATAATAATTATCGTATCATAATAATAATAATATTATAATAATAATAATAATAATAATAATAATAATAATAATAATAATAATAATAATAATGAATTGATTTGGTATAAATCTTAATTCTTTTGTTAAAATAATTGAAATTTTATGTAGCTCAGGTGGTTTAATGATCAAAGTTTCAAAGTTGAGGTTTTGGGTTCAATTCTTGGGGAAACTAAGTTTTTAAACAATTAATTGGAAAATGCACAAGTAAGCGGTTCCACGTGGCAAAAATGTACACGTCACCGGTGCCACATGTGCCACGTAGGCAGGTCAACGCACATGTGGCGCTTGGAGCTCAATATCCAAATTTTCGAATGAAAAGGGCCTCAATTTGCGTTGGCCAAAAAAAAGCTAACAATACCCAAAGCAACAACCTAAAAGTGGTACATTTTGATTTTACCCATTTCTTTTAACGTAAGCTCGATCTCGAGCATCTCTGCATATATTTTTTAGAACCTCACCATAAAAATATCTAATTAACACTTTCTTAAGCTCGTACGTCCCATATTAACATGTTTTAACTGATAAAATTATATTACATATTTTTCGGTTTTACTTTAATTAAATTTCTTAATTTTTCTTAACTTTATTTTCCCCATTAAGCCTCCTTAACTCTCAAAAGGCCATAATTTATTAAACAAGTTTACTATCTGAAACTGTCCACGAAAAATTAAGGTAGGATATTTCATCAATTTACTGTTTTGGTAGAAAAATTACTGTTATTAATCTACAGGGAATTTAAGTTCCAACAAACCTCATTAAAAAATTCATTATATATTAGGAGTTATTAATGTTCCATTTTCAGGTTCTGTGTTGGTGTTTTTAACCTAAACTAGTTTAAACTTCTTTTGTTCTTTCTTTGTTCCTTTAAACTTTTTCCATGATCATTGGTATTTACAACCAATCCATCATGTATAGGTCTAAACAAATATGATCTATATTTATTAACATAGATCAAGGTCCTTCATAAGAAAATTTTGATTTAGAATAATTTTAGGGTTTACCTATAGGAGTATTTGTTTTACTTTTCCTTCTAGAATCTTCTTATTTTTGATCTTGCTAGCTTGGAACTTGGCTTGGTATTTATAGGCCAAAATGGAGAATATATATTTCCTTCTTCCCAAGATCCTCCCAAGACTTGCTATCTTATGGTCAAACCCTTATTGCTTCTTATGATCTTTCTAATTCTTTCCCCCTTGTTAATTAGAGTAAATCTTCATTATCATTAAGAAATAGCTAGGGTTAACCATAGACAAAAGGGGTAAGATCCATGAAATTGGGAGAGTTAGTAAGAGTGGTTGCCCCCTCCCCACATGGGCCTTGATTTTGACCTAATTTTGGTGGTTGTTTTTAAAGCTAGAAGGCTTGACTAAGCTTAACCAAAACTTAGATTTTTCTTGACAAAAGTTTGACTTGTTGACTTCTTGTTTGGCTAATATAACTCCATATACATAAATATATATATATATATATATATATATATATATATCCATAATATATACACATTTACTTTCATTTGCACAACATTTTCAATTATATATTGTACTCGTCCATTAAACATAACCCTAATTACAAAGCTTTCTATATTATTCTCGGATATTACATTCTAGAGTTAGTCAAGATTTTGGTCAAGCTTAGTTAAGCCTTCTAGAGCTTTAAAAAAATAAAGTCAAGGCCTTTGGGGGCAACCGGTCTCAGTAACTTTCCCAATTTGATGGAGCTGACCATAAGATAACAAGTCTTGGGGGCAACCCGTCTCACTAACTCTCCCAATTTTATGGAGCTGACCATAAGATACCAAGTCTTGGGAGGCAAATGATATTCAATATTTTGGCTTATAAATACCAAGCCTTGTTTAGCCTTCCTACACTTTATAAATTCAAGCAAAGAAATAGAGAGGGAGATTTCAGTTGCATTTAGTAAAAATAAAAAAAATTCAGGTGACAGTTTAGGATGGTAAACTTGTTTAATAAATTATGGCTTTTAAGGGTTGATACCTTACGGTATAAAGTGTGTCATGTCCAAAGATGAACAAAAATGGATTTGTGATGAAGGAGTTATGACCAAAACAAAATTGGATATTTTAAAATGAAAGCAGTTATAACTTGAGTTCTATTAACTCATTTGAGGATGAAATTTAAAGTGGAAGTACTCTCTGATGTATAGTCTACTATCCAAATTTCATAATTTTTGTAAGTAATTTCGAATTATAGTAAATATTGTAATTTTGGACAGAAATGACCCTTAAATAAATACTAAGCAGTGATGAATCAGAAAACATTTAAAATATAATTAACTATGTGGGGCAAGAAGGATAAAAATTAATAAATTGGTTAAGGAGATTTAATGGAGACAATAGAGTTAAAAAATTTAATTTAAATAAAATTGAAGAATGTGTAATATAATTTTATCGGTTAAAACATGTTAATATGGAATGTATGAGCTTAAGTAAGTGTTAATCACACATTTTTATGGTGAGGTTCTAGAAATGGTACGAGGGAATGCTCGAGATTGAGTTTACGTTAAAAGAAATTATCGAAACGGAATAATTACCGACTGTAACTATTAATAATAATAGTTAAGTTAATTGAATAAATCTTTATGGATATTGTAGGTAATCATTTTGAAGGAATTTTGTAACATAACAAGGGAGATATACACAATCCAACCATGTTCCCGCACTTGATGTGCATTTACAAATTGTTCTATTATCGAACTATATTTTGTTTATTAAATTTCTTGTTATTTCATGACATGTTTTGAGAAATAAGTCTATTCTATTTGTTTCGGCTAGACATAGTTGATGTGATATGTTAAATTATTGAATTGTTAATAACTATCTGGAGATATTTAAATTTTATCCTATGACTCTGATGTTATAATATAACTAAGTAGAATAACTCTAGAAATATGGGATATTGTGTTGTGGTCAGGTAACTGACATGAGCTGTCAAAAATATAGTGTAGAGATGATGTTACGCGTAACATGGGAAGTCGTTAATGATACTCTATGGAGAGTTCATATTCTTTTGTGATTGTTGAATAGTCTTGGTGAGTTCTCAGTCCATGACTGATGAACAAATTTTATTAGTTCATAGTTCTTTTTTACCACTCAGTTGTCTCATTTGAATGATTTTAAAACCATGTTAAGCTTTTGAGATTAAAAGTTCCGTGAAAATGTTATTGAACTTGTTCGTTCATTTGAAATGTTATTCAAAGAATATGATAAAAAAAAATATTGCATTCTTTATACTTGTTGAGCAAAGTAGTTGCTCACTTTGGCTATATATATCAAATGTTTTTCAACTAAAGCAAGTCCCGAAGGGTGGGGAAACATAAGAGAAAAGAAAAAACTAATATGTAATTGATGTATTAGAACTTTATTATTAAATGGTGTAATATTTTTGAAATAGCTTATTGTATTTTGTTATTGGTTAAGAACCTGGGAGGACTATAAGACGTAATGTAAATTAGTGTATTTATTTTTTTGTATTTGAGTTTATGTTATTAGATTGATGTTGTGGATGATGATGAATAGTGAGCACCATATCTGTTGTTTCAAGTACACGGATTTTGGTTGTGTTACAAGTTGGTATCAGACCTATGGGGTATAACCTTTAGGTTGAAGAACCTTAGAATATAATTAGATGAAAAATAGTAGACAATGATATGTGAACTCGATCTCATAGAGTTCTTAAGTAATAAGAGATGAATTGAGAATTCATCAAAGTTTATTAAATTAAATGTTGTGGAAGTTAATCAAGTTATATTATGATTGGAATTAAGTTTGTTATTTTATCCTATTGTAGGATGGCCGACAAGAAAGAAATTAGTGAAATTTATGAAGTACCTAGACTTGAGCCGGCAGTAGAACCCGAGATAGTCAGTGAACCAGAGGAGGAGGAACCATTCATGGATCCTAAAGAACATGAGGAAGATCGTGAAGAGGATCATGCAATTTCAGAGTATGCTGCGGATGATGTCGCACTGGCTGAGGAAGAACTGGAGGGTGATCAGCGGATACCTGATCAGGGCATGGGAGCCGTAGATGCTGTGGTAAAGACTGTGATGCTAAACCTGATGGAAAGAAATCAACACTATGAAAACGAGGTGCATGATTTAGAAAACAAGGTGCAGCAGCTGAAGGATGGAAATGAGGAGCTAAAGACTCATTGGGAGGCAGAGATATAGCTACTCGCATTAGAGTAGAAGGAGTAGTGGCAAAATTGAAGATAAAGAAGAGGAGGTTAGATCAGATACTTGATACTTATAGGACCAACATGTAGGGGTCCTCCTAATAAATCTATGAATTGTCGCAAGGGTTTTGATTCGGTTCCCCATATTTATTATGTCCAAAAATTCTAAATTTTGGGCAGCTCCTTATTATCGTATCAGAGTATTCAATTCCAAAGTTTCATGATTATATCATTTATGGAGAGCAAGTTAGGCTCATTTTAGGGTTTTAACTTCTCAATTAAAATTGTTTTATTTTTAATTAATTCTCTAGAACTCACAAAATCCAACACAACAAGTAAATTTAGACTTTCCCGAGTTCTGGCCAGCCTCTTTAAAAAATTTGTAATAAATAATCTAATCGCAGAAAAAATCTCAAATACTCAGGAAACGTAGTTAACTTTCATTTCTATATCATATCCAAAAATAAAGTTCTAACTCCTTACGGTTTAGGAGATATTGAATTTACAAAAATAGGGTAGCAACTGCGCTTATTTCCTCTTTGATTAATATCTAGTTTTACCAACTTTGGTCGTTTTAGGCAGCATATTGTGAATTGTATTTGTAACACCCTCTTCCCGAAAAGGAAATGGAGGTCACGCGAAAAGCACAACAAACCTCAAAATAATTAAAAAGAGCACTAATAACTTCAAAATATTTAGTAGAAAATAATCCAACAATAACGAATCAAATACAATTCTATAAAAATTAGCACAATAATCAAAACCTAAAATTAAATAAACCTATTTGGTCAAATGTAGCTCTCTTCATACGAAACCCTAAACCGCCACCTTCAAATTTGTCGGAAGAAAAACACAGCATAAGCCAATTGTCCAGTATGAATATAAAAATTCACAAATATAAACAATTTATATATGTACCAAAAGAACTGAATAAACGAAAAAAATACAAACTACGAACAATACAGAGTATGAACCAAATATGAATATATCGAAATTGGTGAGACAAGGTACAAATGATTAACACTGTCAAATTGAAAACTATAGTCAAAAGAATTCCGAACAAAATAAGGTTGAATCAAATGGTTATAAGGTAACAATTTTATAATAAGCTCAAATACAAATAGCTAAAGGCTAATAAAATACATCGGAACCATGATGTATGCAAATCAAAACAAATAGCATGCACGACACATGTTATTAATCTGCTAAACGAATCAAATCAAATCAAATACTGGGTCGACCCATACGTATCCCGAACAAACAAATCAAATGGTCAAAGCTCACGTCAGAGCAACATACAAAACAAAAGATACGCCGTAAAGTGATCACAGCGCCACTGAATGTGTCATGCCCTTGTGTGAATAGGACATGCATGTGGTACCCCCACAGGTGGTTAGCTAAAGTATACCCTAATGATCAAACTACAAAATGTAAGCCAAAAGGGGTTCAAATCACAAGGCTTAAATGACCATATCCAAATAACATCAAATTATTTCAAATACGAACATACTTAATTATCATTAGATTCCACTAATAAAAATAACTCCCGAATGTGAACGAAAATTTACAAAGAAGGATACAAATCAAATAAAGTTCAAAGAGTACAAATACGAGTTCTAGTATCAACGCCAACAACGCCAAAACGAAACTATCACAATAAATTTGACAAAAAATAACCATGAGAGGCGATACAAAATTTCTAAACGAGTAGCAAAACGAACAAATTAAAATTTAAATTGTCTCGCTGAATATATATCGAAATAATTGACCAAACTCAAATATCACACAACTAGACCTCCCCAATCCGATCTATATAATTATCAAAATAATACAAAACTATTAATTAATTACTAATTTATAAAATTTATGTATTTTCTTTTTATAACTTAAATGCTTTAATATTAGCTCATATATCCTCTAGAGTTAAAGAATATGTTCAATAAATTATGATAATATAAAAATATCATTTAATTTAATATAGTTAATGTTATAGTAATATAAATGTAATGTTATTAATTCTAAACCTAATATTATTACTAAGTTGCTGATTCATAATACAATTATTATTATTATTATTATTATTATTATATATTACTAATCACATCAACCACGAACCATAAAGTGATGCTTGTAATACTGATAGTACTGCAGTGAACACATACACATATATTGTATTCAAAAACAACAATTAATTACCTTCGGAAGACGAGATTAGGCTGAAATTTTAATAATATTGTTATGAGTCTTTTAAATTTTGTCTCCTTTGATCTCTCCCTTTTTCGTCTCTTTCTTTTTTCGCTTGTTGCAATATCAATCTTAGGGAAACCGTAATCTTAATATATTTGGATTACACTTATTTTATTTTTTTAGGAACAATTACATATTCTAGTACATTTTTTAAAATAATTACAACAATAGTGCACTCATAAAATATTTACACAATTAATACGCTTTCTATATTTATTTACAATATTAGTGCAATTAGAATTCCTTAATTTAGGGAATTAGTATGCAATTAAGATTTCTTAATTTAAGGGATTAGTATTGATTTATTTATTAAATTAAGTAACTAATTAGTAAACCATATAGCACCTCCAACACCTCCACCAAATCCTCCATTTTTCCCACCTCCAAGTCCGCCGCCACCCCCTAAGCCTCCACCGCCTCCTGCTCCACCACCTAAGCCTCCACCCCCACCTACACCTCCTCCAACACCTCCACCAAATCCTCCACCTCTCCCACTTCCAAGTCTGCCGCCACCCCTAAGCCACACCCACCACCAAGACCTCCACCACGACCACCTCCACCACCAAGACCTCCACCATGCCCACCTCCAAATCCACCACGATCATCGCAGCCTCTGCGGCCACCAAAACGACAATCATCATCACGCCATCGAGTTTTATCCATCTTGTCATCTCCAAGAGCGACTGAAAACGACAAAATGACAATCATCATCACTCTCTGTCTCCCTCCGATGGTCGGCCAGAAACATCAATCGCTTCTCCGACGTCCTCCTCACCCCCATCCACGACGAGAATATATTGATGCAGAATAACAGTTAATGGAGAATATATTGATCCACCTCCACACCTTCAGTTTTTGCATATTGCAGTGGGTATCCAAGGTAACTAATTCAGTTCTATTAAGTTACCAATTATTTTGAATGTGATGCAGTTGGTAGCCAAACCTTCATGCAGTTGGTTGCCAAACTTTCAGACCAAGGTAACCAATTCATACTGTAGGTGTGGAGGTAGATTGGTTACCTTGGTATAAAGGTTTAGTTATCTTGATATAAAAATTTGGTTACCTTTTTAAGAAGGTTTGGTTATCAACATTACATTACACATCACTCTCTTATCTCTCTCTTTCCTATGCAGTGTTCTTATTTTCTTTTGGACATGAAATTGGGTTTCACCGGCGAAGGGGAGGAGGAAGATGACCGACGAATGGGAGGAGGAAGATGACGTTGCCAAACTTTAAATATTTAAATTTGAATTATTATTTTTGAATTTGAATTTATTTTTGTTGTTAGATCCAAGGTATTTGAATTTGAATTATTAATTATGACACTTATTTCTCCTTGATTTTAGGTTTTCTTATTATTATGAATTGAATCATATACTAATTCCCTAAATTAAGGAATCTTAATTGCAATAATATTATAAATAAATATGGGAAAGTGTATTATTTTTGTAATTATTTTGTGGATGCACTAATAGTGTAATTATTTACTAAATGTTGTATATTATTGTAAAGGACCCTTTTTTTAAACCCAACAATTAAAATTAGGCTCAATTAGTTTGACAAACCCAAACTTAAATAATTTGAAATTAGTTTGACCCAATTAGTATAAAGACTCAAATTAATGTAATCACATACTTATTATAGTCCACATAAATTAAATACAATTTGACCCAAACTGCTAAACATAAGAAAAAGCCCAATTAAAATATTTAAAATATAAATTTAAATGTCATTTATTTTATTTTATTTTTCCGGGTATTACATCACCTCCCCCTTACAAAGGATTTCGTCTCTGGAATCAAAAGGAACGAATGTACCTAATTATATAAAATATGCGGATATTCCACTCGAACAGACTCTTCCATCTCCTTAGTAGCTTCTCGCTCCAAATGATTCCTCTATAAAATCTTAATAAAAAGAATTGTCTCCCTCCTTGATGATCCAAAATTGCCTCGACATGCTTCTCACATGTAAGATCTTCCCGAATCTTACGTAACATGTATTGTACAACATAAAACGGATGATAATTATATTTTCTTAACACCGAAACATGAAAGACGTTATGTACATGAGATAACTGTAGAGGAAAAACCATTTGATACGTCACGTCTTCAACTCTCTCAAGAACTTTAAAAGTTAAACGGGGACTAAGCTTTCTTTTCGAACCGAACCTTCAAATTACACTTTTATTAAATAAAATAAAATAATATTTAATTATTAACAAAAATATGCGTTATTACATTCTTTCCTCTTAAAAAATTTCATCCTCGAAATTCAAATAAGCTACAAAAAGTTTTATTTTTATTTAAATTGCGTAATTATTCAAAAAAAAAAAATTAGTTAAGACATTGCAACCCCTTTTGTAATAATCAACGCAAAGATCACACCGCTAGACCTTCTCAATCCGATCTATATAATTATCAAAATAATACAAAACTATTAATTAATTACTAATTTATAACATTTATGTATTTTCTTTTTATAACTTAAATGATTTAATATTAGCTCATATATCCTCTAGACTTAAAAGAATATGTTCAGTACATTATGATAATGCAAAATATTATTTTAATTTAATATAATTAATGTTATAATAATATAAATGTAATTTTATTAATTCTAAACCACATGTAATATTATTACTAAGGTGTTTGATTCAGAATACATTATTATATATATATATATATATATATATATATATATATATATATATATATTTGACTAATCACATCAACCACGGAGCATAGAGTGATACATGTAATATCGATACTATTGTAGTGAACGACATACATCACATCAACCATGGAGCATAAAGTGATAATTGTAATATCGATACTATCTGCGGTGAACGATACACATATATTGTATTCAAAACACAACCATTAATTACTTTCGGAAGATGAGTTATGCTGAAATTTTAATAATATTGTTCTTAGTCTTTTAAATTTCGTCTCCTTTGATATCTCTCTTTTCCGCCTCTTCCTTTTTTCGCTTGATTACACTTATTATATTAGGGAGAGAATTGTTAATTAGTCAAATTCATGACGAAACATCAACCAACACAAATATAAGGGAGACCTTTGCAATTCAGTCGACCCATTAATATGAAAATTGGGAGAAAATTTAGGTAATACTAGAAATTAATCCGTGTACAATAGACTACCCTGCTAAACCTTGTAAACCAGACTTTGAAGAGATAAATGAAATGTTGATTATTTGTGACTAATAAAATTTTTAATTGTTGTACTAATATTCCAAGTTGAGATATAAGATCCTTTTTGTGAACAAGCAGTAAAGAGCGTTCAGTTGAAGAGCGTTCGTTTTCTTTTCTTTTTTACATTTCGATACTCCGAACTTTATTTTTCAAAAAATTAAGCCCCATTTCTAGTTTTAACTCGTATTCATTAACAAATTTTTATTACGCAGTTTTTTGCTTACTTTAAATAACTTTTATTAATTTTTCCGTTCTCCGAACCTTACACCAGCCATACGTGCCGAATTAGTTTGGCCAAACCCTTTATACCAGGGCTAGACATTCATTTTAGAATTTCTGTGAATTTTCTAGAATTTTTGGATTACGTTCACTATTTATTTCATAGCCGTTTGTGGCCAAACTTCCAATAATTTCCATAACTTGAAATTACGTCCAAAAATTCTAAATTTTGGACAGCTCCTTAGTATACTCTCATAGTACTCAATTCCAAAGTTTCATGTTTGTATCAATTATGAAGAGCAAGTTATGCTCATTTTAGGGTTTTAGCTTCCCGAAACTGTTTTATTTTTAATTAATTCTCTAGAACTCCGATTGAGCTCAATTTTTTTATCCGTTCATTATTATGTTACGTGAAAGAACAAACATACGACTTGGTTTGCAAAACCATATGTATATTTGGATGCTTTAATTTATATTGAGGAGCCCATGAGTCTAACCTATTATTTGTTCAATTATTCTTGTTTATTGTACTTAATATATACTATTATTATGTCATAAATAAATGGACAAACATAAATACTATGAATGGTAATGTCTCATCATAATGAAATTTGTAATCTTCACATTTAAATCTCAATAAATAATTGTTAATATTCTTATTTTCTTAAAATATATCCAATAGAGTCCAAATTGATAGGTTCTTTCATAGTTAATTAAATATCTCTAGCACTTGTTTCTATGACACTGATTTCAAACGAAATTGGTAACTATAAATTTTCAAATCTTATTTTTTTCTTAAAAGAAAATTTTGAAACACGTGATAAATCTTATAATACTTAACTTTGTTTTGGCGATGCTGTATTTATGATATTTCTTTTTAATACTTTAAAATTTGATGATTTTTAAAAATAATGTAAAAATGTTTTAATGTGCGATAAATAAGGAGAAGGGTCAAAAATGCCCCCGACTTTTACCGCGATGTCTACCGAACACCCTATACTTTTTTTTTGTCCAAAATTACCCTTAACGTTATATTTTTGGGTCGATCGTGCCCCTGCCATTAATAAATCTGCCAACTAGACCAACGGGTGTTAATGTGGCTGACACGTGGCAATATTTGCTGACGTGTACAAAAATTCAATAAGACAAATAATTAAAAAATCCATTTTTTATTAATTATTTTTTTTATACTCCACAGTCCGAATAGCTACAAAGCTTTCAAGCTATAAGTCATCTCTCTTTTTATATAGGAGTACCAAATAGAGGAAGAGAGTTACTTACATAAGTTAATATATATAACTTCCATGAATTAATATATGTTGGAACAAGAATAAATGGATACATATTACTCACATGTTCATTGTATCTAGACAATGAACCATGTGAATATCCACCGGGTCATCCGCTCCATGGGTGCATCGGTTTGGAGGCGCTGACGTGTCTGCCACGTCATCATCTTCAACCTCCATCTAGGGTTTTCAAGTGGAAAATTACAGTTTGATACCCTTTTTAAAAAGGGCCATAACTAATTCGTTTTAAGTCCAAAAATGCAAATAATATATCCACGGAATCGTATTGAAAAAATCTACGCGACCATGAGATAAAAAATTTGATACGAACTTCGAGGAAAAACAATTTTGGATTTTAAAAAACATTTTTAAGCAACTAGGGTTTGAAATATCTTTTGAAATATAAAACCAATTAGCACGAAGATCATATAAGTTATAACACTCTGATATTTCATGCTCAAATAATATCTCTAACATGTTCTACCATTATTATGTTATTTAAGCTTTCTTTTTGTAGTAAAAACATAAAACACATTCATGACTTCATGGACAACATGTATAACACGAATTCTAGCACAATCTAGCTCTGATACCAATGTAATAATATATAGCATACACGCAGTGGATATGAACAGAAAATTTTAATTTTCTAATTACCTCTTGAAGCGTATGTCCACTACAACGAACGATTAGAATCAAGAACTCCACGAACAAAGCTCTCAGCGGTAATTTGGACTACTTTAGTACGAGTACCAAATATATACTTCACAGCCCGAGTAGCTACAAAGCTTTCAAGCTTATCAAAAGGCTTTCAATAGCTTATATGAAATTTTCTCGTGTTATGTATCAAAAAGATCAGCCATCTCTCTTTTTATATACCAAATAGAGGAAGAGAGTAACTTACATATCTATCTATACAAAACAGAAATGTTTTTGAACATACTTAATTTCCCGCTCAAACCATATTAAAAGATCTTGACCATCAAAACTTTGGGATAAATCTAACCCTTCAAAAAACTTGGGATGGAAACTGAGTTTGAAAAGGTAATAACTCTCTCTCTCTCTCATGCTGCCATATTAATAATAAATAGATATCATATTAATATTAATAATAAATAGATATCACATTAATATAAAAAAAATGAAAATATCACATTTTACTTATAAAAAAATTAATTTTTTACTATAGATACTTTCATATAATAATGACAATTTTTCCACTTTTTAATACAAATTATTTGAATTGTCCAAAGTGCCGAGGCACGGAACTATTGCTAGTATTAAACATAGGTTAATATCTATAACTCCCATGAATTAATATATGTAACTCCCATGAATTAATATATGTAACTCCTATGATTTAATACATGTAACTCCCAAGAATAAATGGATAGATATTACTCACATTTTCATTGGGTTAAATGCTTATTTCGTTATTGTACTATATGTCAACTTATTACGAAAAATAACAACTTGTATCATGTCATGCACCAGAACAAATTATCAGTTAAAACTTGAATTGGTGGGGCACGCCAGGCCAAGGATATAGTGTAATTCCAAGACAACGCTCAAAAGCCCCAGTAGCAAGCTACTGTAATGGACTCTCCTCCTCAAAAAATAAATTTAATATCATGCGAGTCAATGAGATACTACATTTGATCTTAGCCAAAAGGCCGAGAAAGGTATGCTTAAGCCTGTTGTTAGCTTATCATTTTATACCTCGCTTTCCGTGCTTCTTTATCTCACTTGCCCAATGTGAGACTTATACTGTACCTCCTTGGCATGTCACTGGCCTCCATCATCATGTGTAAAATTGCTCTTGCAATAAATTTGTTCAAACCAAGACTCATGTGATCCGGTGGTACCCCTCAAGCAGAGCTGGTCTGGTCAGATGAGGAAGACTTTGATTGAAGATATTGGACAAAGGAGTGTAGTATTCTCAAGTGAATGTCATAATTTTTTATTGAAGGTCAAGTAGAATTATAGACCATTAACATACAATATACAGTATATATATATATATATATATATTGTCAAAAAATTTGTTCCACATATGAGTCCTATTTTTATAATATAGTAATAATATAAGATGATACTTTATTTAAATCAGTGTATGCCATTATAATTTCATTATCGTATCATTTATTACTAAACCAACAATCTATTATGTTTTAGGGATAAACATGAAACAAAATACATCCTTAATATTCACAAATTTTACAATATGTTTGCTTTATGCTAAAAAAAACCAGAAAGTAATGAAGGAGCTGAAGATTAATATCACCACATACTTCTGATAGGAACTAGGTAGCTGGATTTGTTGGGCAAGTAGGCAAAAATATTTGGACCATTTCTCAATTTGTGCATGTCATCCTTGTGCAGCGCATGTTAATCTTCTCTGTATTATTCCAATTTTATCGGATGTCCACGAAGGGCCAAAGTAAATTTGGTAACTGCTCGTATATGCTAGCATAAACATTAGTCTATTTTATCGATATGGGCTTCAAGAATTGCACTGCTGGTTGCATTTTTCAAGAAATTGTCTGCAGGTATCAGATTCCAAGATGATCTTTTTCCTCCTTCCTGAAGCCTCAAAATCACTTAATCCCCCTCCTATTTATTAGAAGGAAAACAAACGCATTAATAGAATTTAACATTGAGAATCATGAAAATAAAAAGTCATGCAGTATTCTGGTAATATAAAGACTTATATATTCAATATTTAGAGAGAGAGGGAGAGAGAGAGAATACAGAGAAAACGTAAAAGAAAATATGCCTCTACAATGGGTGAGGACATCCCCTTTTATACAAGAAAGAAGATGAGAAAGGATCTGGCGTGTCCTTGGTAGTGGAGTCGATCAGTAATCCTTATCTTTTCTTCTTTAACTCTCGGTAAGTAGGAAGTGGAAGGCGTGAGACGGGGTTGTCGATTGAGTGGAGTATTATTAGCGGCAATTTGGCGTCATTTTTTGATAATTGAAGTGCAGTTGGCCATGTCTTTTTTGCTGGTGGAGGTACTGTGGTTGTCCTTTTCTGATTATTGATGCTGTAGTGGAAAATAGCTTTATGCTTTCCTTTTCCTTTTTTGTTTTGTTCCATTTTCTCGGAAATCATGGAAGTGAGAGAATCCCAAAAGTCTCCCATGGTGGGTTCTGGTTCTTGACTTTCTCCAGCTAAGACGTTGAATTGATTGTCATCCTGTTCAAATTCATCATCGCTAACTATTTTCATAGAAACATCATCTTGGACTAGAGACTGTAGGAATTGTATTTTCATATAATCCATGGTCTTGACTATGAGTTCAGTTTTAGTTAGATTTGGAAACTTCTGTTTTAAGTCTGCTTGGATTTTGACAAAAGGATTGACTGGTGTTGGTGCTGGAAGGCTTTGAGGTATAATATCTAAACAAGCCTGATTATGATTTTCTATGGATTTGAAAAGTTACGGTAAAGTGGGATTAAGTCCTTTATCCCACCATTTTCGTAAAAAATACCCTTTTAAGGCGGGAATTTTATTCGATAGTCACATTGAAATCCCATTTCCATATCCAAGGGATCTTGAAACGAATTATGAAATGGGCCGATAATTTAAGCATTGACAAAACTTTATTTCTTTGGTATATGGGCATAAGCTACTTGCCATTCTTTGAATCTTTGTTTGAAGCAGGATTCGGTAGGGTTTCAAGAGTGATTCCAAATTTATCCCACCAAATGAAAAACCAGTTGGGAATTTCGTTTTTTAGAACATCAGGATAGAACTTATTGCCATGTTAAGTTTATTGACATATTAATGAATATATTACTTATAAATTATGCATATATGATCACTTTGAAAAATGAGTGATTTTTCCACCTCATCTGTAATAACGAGAGCTTAATACTTGACTTTCTACTTTGGAAGCAACTGAACTTATTGCCTATCAGGATGTTAAGGAAGCCCTTAACAAATGGACACTTCCTAAAATCAAACCAGAAACTATTTATAAAATTGGAACCTTTGATTTTATCAAAGAAAAGAATTATTAAAACCTTTGAACATCTTTGTTCCTTTTTACGAATAATGATGAAATATTATATTTATTGCATGTTGAAGATTTATATCCCTTTTTGCAAAAATATAAATATGTTCATATAGGACTTGTCCAAGTAGCTTTTAAACCTTTGACTTTATTTGGTCAAAATACCAGTTTTCAATGCACACTTAGAGATGGTAGGTGTCTCAACTGGAAAGCCTCCCTTATGGGTGCTATTGAAACTAGTCTTGCTTCATGGACCGATTTATTTTAATATTTATCCGAACTTAAGCGTTGCTTTAACTGATAATAATTTGTCAAAAGTTTTAGAAATGAGAATTATATCTCATGGCTATGAGTATCTACCAGGATCTCCTCCTTTTGCCATATTATTCTGTATTCATCTTAAAGTATTAACTACTTTAAATCCCTATATCAGGAAACAAAGCCAACAAGGACATACTGTCCTAATTGACACTAATCTTTTTAGCAGTCAAGTGGCTATTCCCAGAATGATCCCTTGGGAAGAGATAACTTTCCCAAAGCAATGGCAGATTACTAACGTCGTTCCAACCAGACCTATAATTAGACAATCCATTGAAGATGTTGTCCAAACCAGTAATGGAAATGTTTATTTAAAATTTCAAAGACCTTTTACCCGAAGTCGGTCTATTAATAATGTTCCTTATAATATTGATTTCCCTGAATCTTCTAGACAGTCTGTGTCTGACCCCTTAGAATCTATTTTTCAAGAGTCTAAGAATCCCAGCAATGAGTCTGTCAAACATGAAGACTTAATCAGAGGAATTCATATTTCTGAAAATCAAATACCTCATGGTATATATGAAACAAATACTCCAAATAGAAGACCTTATAGTCCAACTGCTAGTGATATGAATTTTGAATGTTAATGGATTTTTCTCCAAAAAGTAAAATTCGCCAATATTTAAACCAGGAGTTCATGCGGGATAAATACTTTAATTTTAGAAATTGGAATTTTAAGAATCATAATAATGATAAATTAGTAGAAATAAAATCTGATTTTTATACTTATCTGAATAAGAACCAATGTATTTTATCATTTGTTAAATGGTATTATGATTTTGTTTCTAAATCAGACCTTTACAATGAAAGTAACTAAATGTGTTGTGGGAATCCAAAAGGATTTGGATTACCACTAATGGTAGTGTTATCCAATCTATTCATCCACCTCCTAAGTCCTTGAACTTAGCTCGAGAAATGAAAACACGAAACCTTTAGTTATTAATCCGTATGTTGATATTCTTTGAAATACCCGTCAACATGAAGATGTTAAAATAAAAGACATTTTACCCTTGTCTAAGCAGTAATAATTATACAAATTTATTCCTTCAAACTGTAGGAAAAGCAAGTTAACTGAGGATAGAAGAACAAATTCTTCATATTAATGATAATTGTCAAGTTACTCCTCAAAAGCTTGATCTTCAACCCGTAACGGTTAAACCACCCTTAGAAGTTAGTAATTTTAAAATGAAATCTTCTAAATCCGATAATGAGTTCATTGATAATCTTTTAAATAAAATGAAAGATTTAAACCTCACTCCTGCCTCTACGTCCCAGATCAATATGATGTTCGGGATGACCCTCTTCACAAACCAGTAATGCTAATACTGATAATGAAGAAGATTCCGATTCCTTTTCTCCTATTAATATTTTGGAAATCCAAAATAATTTTCAGGAAATGCAAAATATTAATAAAACTACTTACAGTAAAAAACCCATAAATCGTATGGCTTTATACGGACCTAGTAGGTATTATTACCCTAGACCTTCTCCTCGGGATATTCGTATGAAAAAGACTTTCTTCATTCTCAAAAGTCTTACCATGGAAAAACCATTTATGAATGGAATATTGATGGCAAGACCGAATATCAAATATTCGAAACCATCCATCATATCATGATGTATGCGATCGTCGTAAATGTAATGATAATATCGATCACGGATCGGCGTTTCTTAGTTAATGGCTTCACCGACATCCTTAAAGGATGGTGGGATAATATGTTAAATGATAAACAGAGAACATAAGTTCTTCAAGCCTATAAAGAAGAAATTGATCCACATTCTTTAGACTTCTAACCAGGAAGGAAGACGCTTGTTACACCTTAGTTCAAGCAGTCCTCCACCATTTTGTTGGACCGGGACTTATGAATACTGATAGGAGTAGAGAACTTTTACAGAACCTTCGATGCCCCTCCTTGACCCATTTTAGATGGTATAAGGATGTCTTTCTCATGAAAGTCATGCAAAGGGCAGATGCTAACAGTGAACATTGGAAGGCCAAATTTATTGATGGCCTCCCTACTTTCTTTGCTGAAAAAGTCCGTAAAAAATTAAGAGATAAACATGATCGCATGAGTATCCCTTATGACCAGTATTCTTATGGCCATCTTATTTCAGTAATTATTGAAGAAGGATTATCGTTATGTAATGATATAAAACTCCAACAATTAATGAAACAACAGAATCTCACTAAAAGACATGAGATAGGAGAATTTTGTGACCAATTCTCTTATGATACAAAATTACAGTATCCCAATAAGGCTAAAAAACAACAGAGTTCGAAGCACTCTAGACCTTACCGAAGACGTTCTTCTAAGAAATCTAAGAACAAAACCCCTGAAAAAACCACTAAGAAAAGAAGGAACAATAGTAAAAAAGATAAATCTAAAGTCCAGTGTTATAAATGTGGTAAACCAGGACATTTTGCTAATAAATGTAAATCAAAATTGAAACAAACCCGAATGAAATGTCCTCAAGAAGACATTCAACAAAAAAATTCTTAATTGTTTATCCAAAGAGTTGATTCGTAATCAAGTGAAGAGGAAGACTTGGCGTAAATCTATTACGAATTTGACGATAATTTCATTAAGGATCAATGTCAAGCTTGTACTATTAAAAATAAATGTATAATCGACTCATCTTGGTGACTATTGGAAAGCCATTGTTGAAATGAATGGTTTAGATATTGGAGGACCCGAAGATCAATGTTCCATGAAACCCAAAAGTCCCTTCTCGACTTAGCGCAGATCAGATTAAAGATCCGTAAATTAAATTAAAGTTTTTGGAAGCTCTGTTATAAAAACCAAAAATGTAAGAAATTCTTATGTAAGAACAATATAGCATGAGAGAAGTCATGAAGCGTGTTCAAAATGTTTCTACTACTGAAAAGCCTACTACTATCCAGGACCTTAAGAGTGATATTAATATTCTGAAATCTGAAATAAAGCAATTATAAAATACTAATGTTATTATTTTCCAAGACTTAAAAAATATTAAAGAACAATTAATTCATAAATAGGATAATAATATAGAATCCTCTAAGACTGAATCTTCTGATAAGCTAGAATCTTCTGAACAATATTTAATGCTTATGAATCAAGTAGTCTTTCAAAAATGGTATATCAGAATTACTTTTGTTATTAAACCAGATTTTATTATTAAAGATGCCATTGCCCTTGTAGATAGTGGTGCTGACATGAATTGTATCCAGGAAGGGTTAATTCCTACTAAATACTTCCAGAAAACCACTCAATCTTTAACCAGTGCAAGTGGAAACACTATGAATATTAAATACAAGATACCTGAAGCCTTAATCTGTAATCAAGGTTTATGTTTACCTACTTCTTTTGTCCTTATCCGTAATATGAATCAAAGTATCATATTAGGCACCCCTTTCTTATGTCTTTTAATGCCTATTTCAAAAATTGATAATTTAGGAATTCATACTACTCTTAACAACAGACATATTGTTTTTGAATTCATAACAGAACCTTATACAAAAGAGTTAAATCAAGTTAAACACATGATTTATTCTAAAGAAAAGCAGATTAATTTTATTCAAAAAGAAATAAAATTGCTTACTATAGAACAGAGAATTTTACAATCTTCTTTACAGGACAAGATAAAATTGATCTACAAGACTCTTCAAACTGAAATCTGTAGTGATGTCCCAAATGCTTTCTGGAACAGGAAGAAGCATATTATTTCTCTTCCCTATGTCCCTAATTACAATGAGAAAAATATTCCTACTAAGTCTCGACCTAGTCAAATGAAAAAGGAATATTTACTTCTTTGCAAAACTGAAATTGAGTCCCTTAAACAGAAAAAATTGATAAAACCTAGTACTTCTCACGAGTTGTACGACTTTTTATGTCAATAAAATTCAAAAATTGAACGAGGAACCCTAGACTCGTTATTAATTATAAACCGCTTAATGAAGCCCTTCAATGGATTAGATATCCAATCCCGAATAAAAAGGATCTTCTTCGATGGACTTCATGATGCCACTATTTTTTCTAAATTTGACATGAAATCGTGGATTTTGGCAAATATAAATTAGAGAACAGGATACTTATAAAACGCTTTTACGGTACCCTTTGGTCATTATGAATGGAATGTTCTTCCATTTGGTGTCAAAATGGACCTTCGAATTCCAACATATCATGAATGATATTTTAATCCCTTCTTGAATTTATTATCTCGTTATATTGATGATGTTTTAATTTTCTCTTCATCCATAGACCAACATATTAAACATTTAAATATTTTCAAAAATGTTATCATAAAAATGGTTTGGTAGTTTTACCCTAAAATGAAACTTTTCCAAACTAAAATCGATTTCTTGGACATAATATTTTCAATGGAACTATAATTCCAATTGATAGATGTATCGAATTTGCATCTAAATTTCCGCATTTAAATTAAAGGTATTAACCAACTACAAAGATTTTTGGGAAGTCTTAATTATATTCGAGATTTTTACCCAAATCTTTCCCAAGATATCGCTATATTCGTATACTCGACACTGAAAAAAATCCTTTACCTTGGACTAATGAACATACTGAAGTAGTAATAAAAATCAAAACCAGGGTTAAACAGATACCTTGTCTTTCCCTACCTAATCCTGATTGGAAAAAGATTGTTCAAATTGATGCTTCTGACACAGGATATGGTGGGATTTTAAAACAATTTAATCCTAACAGTAAAAGAGAAGATCTTGTCCGTTTTACTTCAGAAACTTGGAAAGGACCCTCTTTAAATTATCCTACAATAAAGAAGGAATGCCTTTCTATTGTTAAATGTGTTTTAAAATTTCAGGATGATCTTTTGAATCAGCACTTTTTAATCCGAGTTGATTGCTCAGCTACAAAACAGATATTTAAAAAAGATGTTCAGAATTTAGCATCTAAACAGATATTTGCAACCTGGCAGAGTACTTTATCCGTATTTGATTTTGATATTGAATATATCAAAGGAAAATAGAATTCTTTACCAGATTTTCTAACCCGAGAATATTTGCAGGAATGACCAAGTAGGTAGTGGCATGCGTCATGGCCAACGAGGCCGAGGCAGAGCTAATTTGTACTATACAGAATTTCCGTCCTTAAATACTCAATCCAGCATTTCTTCGACTTCTTCTAGCCAACCAACAATAAAGGATGTTCTCCTATTACCCTAACAAAGACATTCCCAACAAAAATACGGAAGAAACAGTATTGACCATTGAACAGAATGATGAGAAATGGATGAAAGATCCATGGGAGATAAAGAGAAGTTATTTAACGACTCAACAGTCTCCTCCCCGTTTCAATCAGTATCGCTATGTTTATGAGCAAATTATCCTTGAAACAACATCCATGGACATTAAGCACACGCTTCATGATCCATCAAAATCAGCTAGTCCAATCCAATACAGTAAAACAACCGTTAAGAGCATCATGCCTCTTGTTAATTGGGGTATTAATCCCCATACTACCCGAACCATTGAATCTAGTCACACAGCAGAAACCAGATACAGCTATTGGGATTATATTGATTCCTTCACACAGGTATTTTATTATCAGAATCCAATTCATAATCATAGTTGGTTTATCCGTATCTGTCCTGATGTTCTAAAAAACGAAATTCCCAATTGGTTTTTCGTTTGGTGGGATAAATTTGGAATCACTCTTGAAACCCTATCGAATCCCGTTCAAACAGCATTCAAAGAATGACAAGTAGCTTATGCCCATATACCAGTAAATAAAGATTTGTCAATGCTTAAATTACTGGCCCATTTCATAATTCGTTTCAGTATCCCTTGTATATGGAAATGGGATTTCCAATGTGACTATCAGAATAAAATTCCCCGTCTTAAAAGGGTATTTTTTACCAAATGGTGGGATAAAGGACTTAATCCCACTTTACCAGAACTTCTCAAATCCATAGAAAATCATACTCAGGCTTGTTTAGATGTTATACCTCAAAGCCTTCCAGCACCAACACCAATCAATCCTTTTGTCAAAATCCAAGCAGACTTAAAACAGAAGTTTCCAAATCTAACTAAAACTGAACTCATAGTCAAGACCATGAATTATATGAAAATACAATTCCTACAGTCTCTAGTCCAAGATGATGTTTCTATGAAAATAGTTAGAGATGATGAATCTGAACAGGATGACAATCAATTCAACGTCTTAGCCGGAGAAAGTCAAGAACCAGAACCCACCATGGGAGACTTTTGGGATTCTCTCACTTCCATGATTTTCGAGAAAATGGAACAAGACAAAAAAGGAAAAGGAAAAGCATAAAGCTATTTTCCACTACAACATCAATAATCAGAAAAGGACAACCACAGTACCTCCACCAGCAAAAAAGACATGACCTACTGCACTTCAATTATCAAAAAATGACGCCAGCTGTCAGCAATAATACTCCACTCAACCGACAACCTGTCTCACGCCTTCCACTTCCTACGGCTGAGAGTTAAAGAAGAAAAGATAAGGATTACTGATCGACTCCACTACCAAGGACACGCCAGATCCTTTCTCATCTTCTTTCTTGTATAAAAGGGGATGTCCTCACCCATTGTAGAGGCAGATTTTCTTTTACGTTTTCTCTGTATTCTCTCTCTCTCCCTCTATCTCTAAATATTGAATATATAAGTTTGAAGTTTGAAGATATCCAAGGCTCCCTTGTAAGTTTTAAGTATTGCTTCTGTTAATTATTATGTCTCTTTACTAGAACTTTTATATTATCATACTGAAAACAGTAATCATTATAAAACAGCATATCAAACTGCATCCAATAGCCATAATCGTTCTTATTTTTTAGAACAGTTCAACAAATCTGAACAATTTATCGTTTTAACTAAAAACGCTTATATCTGAGGAAGAAACACGTAAACTTATAGTTTTGGGAAGACCCCAAATCAACAAAGAACTTTATGAGATCATATATGTAATAATTTATCTCGCTAATATATATTTAATATGCCTTTAAACATTCATGCCATCTTACTAGATGAGATAGATTAAGATTGATGTCTGATTAAGTGGAACGTCACCCAAGTCGTGTTTTAGGACTTTGCCTTTAGCCGTGTTATGGCGTTGTGGCTTTTATCCTCTGTAAATCATTGACAGACGTGCTTTATTTACATCAATCTTTGATCCTCCCTCCTTTCTTATTTTTTTACTAACTTTTCTAATTTATATTATTACATTTGTAAAAAATTAAATAAAAATTCATTTGATATTAATTACAAAATAATTGAATATATATTTCTATTTATTTTCTTATTTTTTGCAAACGTTTCTAATTTATATTATTATATTTATAAAGAATTAAATAAAAATTTATTTGATATTAATTACAAAATAATTGAATATATTTTTCATTTATTTTCTTATTTTTTACTAACTTTTCTAATTTATATTATTACATTTGTAAAAAATTAAATAAAAATTCATTTGATATTAATTACAAAATAATTGAATATATATTTCTATTTATTTTCTTATTTTTTGGCAAATGTTTCTAATTTATATTATTATATTTATAAAGAAATAAATAAAAATTTATTTGATATTAATTACAAAATAATTGAATATATTTTTATTTATTTTCTTATTATTTTACTAACTTTTCTAATTTATATTATTACATTTGTAAAAAATTAAATAAAATTCATTTGATATTAATTACAAAATAATTGAATATATATTTCTATTTATTTTCTTATTTTTTGGCAAACGTTTCTAATTTATATTATTATATTTATAAAGAATTAAATAAAAATTTATTTGATATTAATTACAAAATAATTGAATATATTTTTCATTTATTTTTTTTACTAACTTTTCTAATTTATATTATTACATTTTTAAATTTTCCTTCATTTTCACATAATGAAAGCCACATGGGACTGATCTATGCCACGTCAAAAAAAACTTTACACGTAAGCAGCTTATTTGTCATATTCCGTCTAAAGTCAAAATAGTTAACGGAATTACAAATATTTTGTTAGTAAAATATAGTTCAGTGAGTTGACTGTAAGAAAAATCGGTTTAGTGACTCACTTGTAAGTTGACCTATAGTACAGTGACTAAATAAGCATTTATTCCCATTTTCATTGTATCTAGACATTGAACTATGTGGATATCCATCGGGTCGTCCGCTCCTCGGTGGGTAAATGGGTTTGGATCCAATAACCAACGGTATAAGTCGTATAATTATGCCGTTTTTGTAGGATTTGATGGTTTATTTGAGAAAACTATATCAAAGCATGATAAAATACTACGCTGTTGTAGCTCTATAGAAACCAAAACTAGTGCTCACCGATGGATGTCCAATGGCTCGAAATTTGCTTTGGCTGCGGTGCCTTTCCTCTAAAAAGATGATGCAACTATTTTACGAAGTTATAAACAAAGGGTGCTAGATATCCCCGCATACGTATTCTTTGTAATTGAATTATGCTATTTTGCATCTAAACAGGTCAAATTCTTTGACATATTATTGCATTCTGTTTGGAAATTCTAACTGCGGTTCAAAATGTAGGATTTTTCACATGAAGAGAATTATCTCTAGTAATTTTTCCTGCATGACATTTTCATTGGCTCTGTTCTTGCAGTTTAAAAAAAAAACATTTCACAGGATGATGTAGCTCTTTGTTCTGGTGAATATGATGCAAGTGAAGCTTATTGTGGATTTAATAATATTAGCTGACAACTAAAATCAAAGGGGAAACAAACTGAAAGGCTTTTTGTTGAACTAAATCAAGTTTGATTATCCCAATTTTGAACGACTACAAAAACTAAAATCTTGTTTGAGAGAGGCGGTCATATGGGAGATATAGAAAAGTTTCACCAACTTATATTCTGATATGGGAACTTGCTATAACAAACTATGGCGATGAGTTTATGCTAATAACCGAACAAATCCTATCTCGGTGTCCAATGAGTTTATGCCAAGGCAGCCTTTGCTCACTATGCTGCACCATCACTTTGAACTTCTTCATTTGTGGGTTTCTTAATCATGCATTATATCACTTTCCTGGGCAAAGCTTGAGGGGTATCAACGAACCATACGAGTCTTGGTTTGAACAAATTTGTTGTAGAACAATGTTACTCAAGATGGAGGAAAAGCCGAGGCCGGTGAAATTACGATTCATGTCCCACATTGGTTAGTTGGAATAAAAAAAGCACTGGCGAGGTATAAAATAAGAAGCTAACAACAAATTCAATCATACCTTTCTCGGCCTTTTGGCTAAGATCAAGTGTAGTATATATTCTTATCAGTTTAATATCTGATATGTGAGTCATTGACTCACACGATATTAAATTTATTTTTTGATGGGGAGAGTTCATCACAATAGCTTGCTATTGGGGCTCTCGAGTGTCGTCTTGGCTTCACACTACAGCCTTGGCTGGCGCACCCCACCAATTCTAGTCTAATTTCCTTGTTTTATTGAAATGCTAGAAGGCGACGTTTGATATTCCAAATATCTTTGAACGCTTAGGACTTAATATAAAAATTGAGGGGTTTGTTATTAATTTGTCTCATCTTGTTTAGCGCGCATGCACATATATATATAAAATACGCGTCATATTAATGAACATGCGAAGCATGTTTGCATAATAAATAATATATATAGTATAAGCATGCACATATAGAATACTATATTCTACCCGGATTGATTATGGACTTTTATTCTAGTTTGGTTCACTAGAGCCACCAAGTGAACCAAAAGGTCAAACCCTAGGGGTGCAAGAAATAATATTTAAATATAACTATTACATTTAAACCCGGGCTCCATTACAAACGGGTCTTCAAACGCTCCTTGCTTCCTTGATCTCCAATTTTTCAAAATTAATTCTAACTATTCTATTACAAAACTATTTAAAATAAATAGAAACCTTGATCGTGATCGAGGGGAAGTACATAGGAGAGAGATAGAATTTACATTAAGAAAAATTAGGGAAGACGAGGTACGCAGACCCCATTTAATAAAACACATACATTCATGCATCCAACTAAAATAAAATCCAATCGCATTGGTCAATAGTCCATAATCAATCTCATTTATTATCATACACATCATCATATGCATCAATAAATAACATTCATCTTATGAATAATAAACATTTAATATATATATTGATATCATTTAATGGGCAAATTTAGTTAGTATAAAATCTAATTTTGAATCAAAATAAACTCTTTATTTTAATCCAAATTTAAATCAAAATAAAACTATTTTATTTTAATTTATCTAATTTTGAATAAAATAAACTATTTTATTTTAATCAAAAATTTTAATCAAAATAAACTCCTTTATTTTAATTAATTATGGAATCCAATTCCAAGTAAAAAAAAATTATTAAAGGAAACACGGATTATCTTTTCTATTCACAAATAAACTCCTTTATTTTGAATAATATGAAATCTTATTTCATATTTAAATAAACTCCTTTATTTAAGGAAACACGGATTTTCTTTCCTATTCACAAATAAACTCCTTTATTTTGAATAATATGAAATCTTATTTCATATTTAAATAAACTCCTTTATTTGAGGAAAGATCAATTTCAACTCCAATTAGTTATCATGGAATCCAATTCCAACTCTAATTAGTTAGCATGAAATTCTAATTTTAAAATTAAAATAAACTTTATATTTTAATATTAAAATAAACCTTTTTATTTTAAAATTAAAATAAACTTTTATTTTAATTATAAAATAATTGAGAATAATATATATATATATAATATACTCCTCCAAAGGAATTATGTCTCTTTGATATCCTTGATTTCCGTGCTGCAGGATATTTTTTTTTTTTTTTTGATTTTCAAAAATTGGTTTTGTTTCAAAACTTTGTATGCTTCCTGAATCAAAAAAAAAAAACTTCAGATTCACGTGAATGCCCTTTCAAAAATAAAAAAGGCTAAGTGAGCACCTTTTAGAACAAAGCACGTGTACCTTTTACCGAATTTCCGTGCAATAATTTTCGTGCAACCTTTAAAATTTCCTTGAAACTTTTTTCAAGCACGTGATTCCCTTGATTGACATACCAGATTAGGATATATATATATATATATATATATAAGTAAATCACGTTTTTTTTATTAAATTTTATACAATAAAATTATGCTCAATTAAATTGTTCTAAACACATATCAATATACATATCAAATTTGAACAATTAATAATTCGCATAAAGGTTTGGCTCTGATACCACTGTTAGGTTTGTAATATTCATGTGCGCAATCAAATTACATAAATAAGTGCGGAAACGTGTAAAAAATAGAGTTTAAAATTTTACAAACCATATACCCGGATCACCCTTTATGCACAATTATTAATTAAACGAAAAAGATGAATAAGAAACATACCCTTGAAGATCCGAGCTTCCTCAGGTACAAGTTCACCTCCAATCCTTTTCGCGTTCAACTAGAATCCACCGGGTTTGGTTCCTTCCTTTGATCAACGTTAGCCACCCAAGTGTTTGGCCTCTAGAGGTGATCCACCAAGGAATAATAAAGATTCAAAAAAAAGGGTGGTTGGCTAAACCCTAGTTTTTCTATCTCTATAGAAAAAGAGCGTACTCTCCAACAATTGGAATTATTATGTATATTTTGATATCTGATATAAGACTCATCTTATAAAGATATCAGGTAACCTTATTTAATAAAATAAGGTATTATTTAATTAAACTCTTTTAATTAAATGGGCTCCCTAATCTTATTAGGGATAATTAATTAAACTCCTTTAACTAATTTTCACTCCTAATCCTATTAGGAATAAATGAGAGTACTTATATTAAATTAATTCCTAAACTCTTTTAGAAATTAAAATAATAATAATAATTGTAATAATATTAATAAGACTCCTCTTATTAATTTATATTTAATATTTCTAAAATATTAAATAATAATATTAAGCTATTTAATTTATTCTATCACCATAGATTAAATTAAATATACATAACATATTATTACGATTATGCCATTAACTTCTTAAATAATTATTCTTCCTTTTATGGTGTGACCCTTTAGGTTCTCCATATTAAACCTAGGTTGTGAATAAATCAATTAGAACAATTCTAATCTTATTTAAATAAATAAATTAAACAATTAATTTATTTAAATAAATAATATTTATTCTACAATAGGGATAAGCCTCCTAGCGATCAACGACTTTTCAGGATAATATAGATTTCAACATTAATCATAAAAAGAACCTTTGAATAAATAGTTACCGTATAATTCAATCCTTCCACCATACAATGTCCCAATTAAATATAAGACATGTAATTCTTATCAAGTCTTATTTTATTTAATTATATGTATTTCGATCCTTAAATGCACAACTCCAAATAATGCAAATTAGAAACTCCTTTCTAATTTCATTCGCTAACGCCAAGGACTAGGGGTTGTCATTTATCGAATCACATAGGACATTCTCTTCTTTTAATAAAAGTGGTAGATTCTTTATTGATCATATATTATCTCCGTATATAACTTATTATACCCAAGCATACCCTTTGATATACCCTAAGGGTCTTAAGGAATAAGTCAAAGTATAACTCATCATACACAAGATACTATGATGATCTCAAGTCCAAGGATCACTTGTCTTACTATCACTACAGAATTCCTATTGATGTGCAAGTAAAACTCCATTAGGTATTCCTTAGCGAGCCACGTTCAGTGAACTTATTCTCCAATAAGCACCTACATACTTGCTTTAGTGTCTCCACACAAATGATCATGAGATCAATCATCCTCATCCAATGAGAAAGCAACGTATGTACCAATCTATCCGGATTCACTAATCCCCAATTTAGTAATCCAACGATTGGGAACTATTTTAGTTTTAAGCTTTCTAAGAATTTAGATCTCATTAGAATGATCATCATCATTATTCTAAAAGCATTGCTTAAAACTATGGGTTTATCACATATTATAGAACAACATCATGTAGATAATTAAAAGCCTTTAATAAATTAATACTTTTTATTAATAAATGAATAAGATTGTTACAAAGTATATGCTTTATCATCAAACATGATTGGCTTGTGTGCATACTACTTTCAATCTCCCACTTGCACTAAAGCCAATCGTCATGTTATCTCATACTCTTCTTCTCTAAGTGACGATTATCCTGCTGTTGGATAAGCTTTAGTTAATGGATATGTAATGTTGTTCATGAGAGTCCACTATCTTTATAGTGATTTCCATCTTTCAATGATTCTAATAATCAAATGAAAGTGCCACAACACATGTTTAGATCCAAGATGAGACTTAGGAACTATTCCTAGTTACGTAATGAACTTTTAATCCAAACAATCAACTTGCAAACTTCATTTATAGCTATATACTTTGTCTTTATCACTAAACCATCAACTCTTTCTTTGTTTGGAACCTTTCCAATTCAATCGCACCCTTTATTCAAGGTAACCCTTTACCTTAAAGTGGATTTTCCGTCATCTTGGTTTATGTTCGAAAAAATTTGAGTCTCATTAAGCCCTCTAGTTTTAATTTAGACCCACCATAAATATGATCACATCCTTAGTGTCGGTTAAGCACTTTAAGATGTTTTTCACCATCTCACGATGAACTTTTCGAATATGGTCGATCAACATCAAGTCTCGTACATTTCATTGCATACATGATAGTTACTCATGCGATCTCTCTTTTGGAGTCTATGGGGACTATTAAAGAGATACACTCCATAGCTCATCATCGACATGAGACATCTCTTGAGTTTGCCATGCTAAACAACTTTAGCATCAAATGAATATCGTTCCTTGGGTTAAGTCGAGCATCCTCTTAAATCTATCTATATAGATTTATATCCCCAATTAGGATACTCTTCCCAAATCATTCGTGGAGGAATGTTTAGACAACTTTATCTTTACTGATTGTAGCATTGGTATGTTATTCCTCATCCGTAGTATATCAACATATAATACTAGAAATTTCACGACGCTCCCATTGACCCTTTTGTACACACTAGAACTCCTTACCTCATCGTATGTAACTCTGGATCATCATCTTCTATGATCGTGCACCTCATCATCATCATCCATGACGAATCCATACCTCCTAGGTATCTTGGTGACTATTCCGATTTACGATTTGGTTGTGGTACAATAGGTCTATCTCTGTGTTCCTCTTATTTGACTTATAGTGTTTTGTGGTTCTTGAACTCTTCAAGATCTATTATCCTCCCACTAGCCCCTTTTAATGATAAACACCTTTATCTTAGAAGGCGACATGTTTCGTAACAAACACCTTTTGCTAAGTAGAATTATAGAACATATACCCTAAACTTACTTTAGGATGTCCCACAAATCATACATGTCAAATCTTGTCCCAAGCTTATCCTTGAAACATTTTCACATAAGTTGGACAACCCCTTAACTTAACATACTTAAGATTAGGAATCCTCCCTGTCCATAACTTTTATGGAGTCAAATGGATTTAGAGGTTACCTTTTCGTAGATGTGCACCATTTTCTAGGACATGACCCTAGAAGGATATTGGAATGTCGGTAAAATCATTATGGAACACACCATGTCCAACAAGGTACGATTTTTCATTCAGATACATCAATCAATTATCACAGATCGGGATGTGTCCATTATGAGAAAACCATTTGAGATGATCTAGAAACTTATTGCACAAGTATTTATTCCTTGATCTAATCAAAGAATCTTAATACTTTGCCAATTTGTTTCATTTTTGAATTCTTTGAACCTTTCAAATAATTCATACTTGTATTTCAACAAATACATACATTCAACTCTTTGAATGATCATCTCCTTTTCTTATACTAGTTTGTTCAACATGCAAAATTATTTTCATGTAAGTCAGTATATAAAATTTATTAAGTAATATTCGATTCTATACAAAACATTATTATTATAAATAGAACAACAATTGTTCTTAATTATAATACCAAAGATTTCATTGTCCAACAATAAAATGGAAATAATATTTTTAACAAGAGGCGGAATACAATAACAACTTATTGACTTAATAGATTTGCCGTAGGCATTGCTAAACTATAAGTTTCTATAGCTAATGCAAGAACCTTTGCTTCATTTTCCACACATAGGATTACTTACCTTATTTAACTTTCTACTTACGCTTGGTCCTTCATAAATATATATTTATGATAACCAAAGTCGGTATCCAATACCCAAGTAGAACCTTGACTTAAAGAAAATTTTATTTTAAATCATGAACAAATTTGTATTTATAACAGAAACTTACTAAGCTTCTTTGGTTAGCCTCTCGCAAGATACTTCTCATGATTTCTTTCCGATTGTCCAGGCTTATTGCAGTGGAAGCAAACTCCTTTGCTATCCATATCAGTTTTGTTCTTATTATCCTTTGTTTATGCCTTTCTATTTACCTTCTTTGAATCGTTCTTCTTTTCAGAAGATCCTTTGGCCCCTACCAGTAAGACATGGTCTTTCTTGGTTGGAAAGTGACTCTCATCATTTTTCAACATGTTAAGCAAATCAACGAAGCTGATATCTAGCTTGTTGATATGAAAAATTCACAACAATTGTGAAAGGAGTCCGGGAGTGAGTGCAAGATCAAATCTTGGCTCAACTCTCCATCAATGACAAAACTCGTTGTCCTAATTGATCAATCAAATTGATAATGTTAAGGACTTTTATCTATACTGTAGTGTCATCGGTCATTCTAGATCGGAAGAGCTCCTTAGGTATCTGATATCTATCAGTCCTACTTTCCTCACCATCAACTACTTGATGTGCAGGAATATAGTAGGAGCATCCATAGTTTCATGTCGATCTTTGAAGCTCGTTACTCGTGGATGCGAGCATGATGCATTGAGCCAATGTGCATCATCTTGCCACTTTCTAAAAGTAGCAATCTCTTCCTCGAGGCATTATGCGCAACCATTGCGAGGATAGGCGTATTAAGGACATAAGATAGCTTTTCAAACTATGAGAACTATTCTCAAATTCCTTAACCAATCCGTTTAATTGATCAGGTTAATTTAGCATCTAATATGCTACTGTGATGATAGTAATTTAGACATTATAAAATTACAGTAAATGAATTTGTAATTAACAACATTTTAACATACATTCTTTTATTAATTACCAAAATAATTTAGATCTTGTTTTAAATTGGTATCTCCCACTATTTTCTTCAAACTATATTACCCTCACTTATATAGTTCGGTAAAATCTAATTAAAGATTTGCTAGTGAGAATAAGGATCCCATTTCAAATGTATATAGCCTTGTGGTGACACAATAAACTATATATAAATAAATAGGTAGACAACTTTTGTCAATTACATCAACTATGCAACTCCTTTTCTTTTGCCTCTTAGATTATTTTTGATCAAGTGGTGGCACATCCGAATCAAAATTATCCAAGTTAAGTCAAACCTAGCACTCCATATATATTCAAAAAGAAAAATATCATCCTTGTGGTGACACAACAAAACAATATTGTTCAATTTTCTTTATAAGCATCAAATGTGATAAATTAACATCTTAAATACTTAATACTTGCCTTGTGGTGACACAACAAACTCATATTAAATATTTAATACTCTATTAATTTTATCATGCTAGAAAGGCGACGTTCGATATTCCAAATATCTTTGAACGCTTAGGACTTAATATAAAAATTGAGGGTTTGTTATTAATTTGTCTCATCTTGTTTAGCGCAGCATGCACATATATATATAAAATATAGCGTTATATTAATGAACATGCGAAGCATGTTTGCATAATATATAATATATATAGTATAGCATGCACATATAGAATACTATATTCTACCCGGATTGATTATGGACTTTTATTCTAGTTTGGTTCACTAGAGCCACCAAGTGAACCAAAAGGTCAAACCCTAGGGGTGCAAGAAATAATATTTAAATATAACTATTACATTTAAACCCGGGCTCCATTACAAACGGGTCTTCAAACGCTCCTTGCTCCTTGATCTCCAATTTTTCAAAATTAATTCTAACTATTCCTATTACAAAACTATTTAAAATAAATAGAAACCTTGATCAGCAGTCAAGGGGAAGTACATAGGAGAGAGATAGAATTTACATTAAGAAAAATTAGGGAAGGCGAATCTGTGAGACCCCATTTAATAAAAAACACATACATTCATGCATCCAACTAAAATAAAATCCAATCGCATTTGGTTGATAGTCCATAATCAATCTCATTTATTATCATACACATCATCATACGCATCAATAAATAACATTCATATTATGAATAATAAACATTTAATATATATATTGATATCATTTAATGGGCAAATTTAGTTAGTATAAAATCTAATTTTGAATCAAAATAAACTCCTTTATTTTAATCCAAATTTAAATCAAAATAAAACTATTTTATTTTAATTTATCTAATTTTGAATAAAATAAACTATTTTATTTTAATCAAAAAATTTTAATCAAAATAAACTCCTTTATTTTAATTAATTATGGAATCCAATTCCAAGTAAAAAAAAAATTATTAAAGGAAACACGGATTATCTTTTTTATTCACAAATAAACTCCTTTATTTTGAATAATATGAAATCTTATTTCATATTTAAATAAACTCCTTTATTTAAGGAAACACGGATTTTCTTTTTCTATTCACAAATAAACTCCTTTATTTTGAATAATATGAAATCTTATTTCATATTTAAATAAACTCCTTTATTTGAGGAAAGATCAATTTCAACTCCAATTAGTTATCATGGAATCCAATTCCAACTCTAATTAGTTAGCATGAAATTCTAATTTTAAAATTAAAATAAACTTTATATTTTAATATTAAAATAAACCTTTTTATTTTAAAATTAAAA
The DNA here is from genome assembly GCA_020205615.1 of Panax quinquefolius. Classification (NCBI taxonomy): domain Eukaryota; kingdom Viridiplantae; phylum Streptophyta; class Magnoliopsida; order Apiales; family Araliaceae; genus Panax; species Panax quinquefolius. The sequence goes on from CM035159.1 coordinate 7,464,350, forward strand.
TAAACTTTAATTTTAATTATAAAATAATTGAGAATAATATATATAATATACTCCTCCAAAGGAATTATGTCTCTTTGATATCCTTGATTTCCGTGCTGCAGGATATATTTTTTTTTTTGATTTTCGTGAATTGGTTTTGTTTCAAAACTTTGTATGCTTCCTGAATCAAAAAAAAAAAACTTCAGATTCACGTGAATGCCCTTTCAAAAATAAAAAAGGCTAAGTGAGCACCTTTTAGAACCAAGCACGTGTACCTTTTACCGAATTTCCGTGCAACAATTTCCGTGCAACCTTTAAAATTTCCTTGAAACTTTTTTCAAGCACGTGATTCCCTTGATTGACATACCAGATTAGGATATATATATATATATATATATATATATAAGTAAATCACGTTTTTTTTTATTAAATTTTATACAATAAAATTATGCCTAATTAAATTGTTCTAAACACATATCAATATACATATCAAATTTGAACAATTAATAATTCGCATAAAGGTTTGGCTCTGATACCACTGTTAGGTTTGTAATATTCATGTGCGCAATCAAATTACATAAATAAGTGCGGAAACGTGTAAAAATCAGAGTTTAAAATTTTACAAACCATATACCCGGATCACCCTTTATGCACAATTATTAATTAAACGAAAAAGATGAATAAGAACATACCCTTGAAGATCAAAAGCTTCCTCGAAGTACAAGTTCACCTCGATCCTTTTCGCGTTCAACTAGAATCCACCGGGTTTGGTTCCTTCCTTTGATCAACGTTAGCCACCCAAGTGTTTGGCCTCTAGAGGTGATCCACCAAGGAATAATAAAGATTCAAGAAAAAGGGTGGTTGGCTAAACCCTAGTTTTTCCATCTCTATAGAAAAAGAGCGTACTCTCCAACAATTGGAATTATTACGTATATTTTGATATCTGATATAAGACTCATCTTATAAAGATATCGGGTAACCTTATTTAATAAAATAAGGTATTATTTAATTAAACTCTTTTAATTAAATGGGCTCCCCTAATCTTATTAGGGATAATTAATTAAACTCCTTTAACTAATTTTCACTCCTAATCCTATTAGGAATAAATGAGAAGTACTTATATTAAATTAATTCCTAAACTCTTTTAGAAATTAAAATAATAATAATAATTGTAATAATATTAATAAGACTCCTCTTATTAATTTATATTTAATATTTCTAAAATATTAAATAATAAATATTAAGCTATTTAATTTATTCTATCACCATAGATTAAATTAAATATACATATATTATATTATTACGATTATGCCATTAACTTCTTAAATAATTATTCTTCCTTTTATGGTGTGACCCTTTAGGTTCTCCATATTAAGCCGGTTGTGAATAAATCAATTAGAACAATTCTAATCTTATTTAAATAAATAAATTAAACAATTAATTTATTTAAATAAATAATATTTATTCTACAATAGGGATAAGCCTCCTAATGATCAACGACTTTCCGGATAATATAGATTTCAACATTAATCATAAAAGAACCTTTGAGTAAATAGTTCTTAGTATAATTCAATCCTTCCACCATCTGATGTCCCAATTAAATATAAGGCATGGAATTCTTTGTCAAGTCTTATTTTATTTAATTATATGTATTTCGATCCTTAAATGCACAACTCAAATAATGCAAATTAGAAACTCCTTTTCTAATTTCATTACGCTTTGCCAAGGACTCTTTGGGTTGTCATTTATCGAATCACATAGGACATTTCTCTTCTTTTAATAAGTGGTAGATTCTTTATTGATCATACATTATCTCCATGTATAACTTATTATACCCAAGCATACCCTTTGATATACCCTAAGGGTCTTAAGGAATAAGTCAAAGTATAACTCATCATACACAAGATACTATGATGATCTCAAGTCCAAGGATCACTTGTACTACTATCACTACTGAGAATTCCTATTGACGAGCAAGTAAAACTCCATTAGGTATTCCTTAGCGAACCACGTTCAGTGAACTTATTCTCCAATAAGCACCTACATACTTGCTTTAGTGTCTCCACACAAATGATCACGAGATCAATCATCCTCATCCAATGAGAAAGCAACGTATGTACCAATCTATCCGGATTCACTAATCCCCAATTTAGTAATCCAACGATTAGGAACTATTTTAGTTTTAAGCTTTCTAAGAATTTAGATCTCATTAGAATGATCATCATCATTATTCTAAAAGCATTGCTTAAAACTATGGGTTTATCACATATTATAAAACAGCATCATGTAGATAATTAAAAGCCTTTAATAAATTAATACTTTTTATTAATAAATGAATAAGATTGTTACAAAGTATATGCTTTATCATCAAACATGATTGGCTTGTGTGCATACTACTTTCAGGTTGTTATTCTAATTTTATTATTACTAAGCTGCAACTTGGTGTTTTTAGGGGTAAACCTGGCAACTTTTGGTGGTGTTTTTAGGGGTAAACATGGCAACTTTTGGGAGGAACTTTATTGATGAAGTGAAGCTAGTTGGTGTTCTTTGTATCTTGAGTGTTGTATGCTCTACAATTAAAATCCATCTAGAGCCGTGGAGAAAGTTGCAGCCATTAGAAAGAGGAAAGAGGTTCATTGGGAATTGTTTGGAATTTGCAGTTTTTTGTCACCTTCTCTGTTCAAATTCAAGAGGATTAATAGGCGAAATTGGGTTTACCTCTTTTATTATTATTATTATTATTATTATTTAAACAAACAGATCAGAAGAATTTTTTTTGGTGATAAACAGAACTTGAGAAATTAGAACAGAAAAATTACAAGTAAAAAAAGATGATTAAAAAAATTGGGTTATAGATCCACCAAAGTGGGTAGCCTTAACAGGATGTGTGCTAACAGTAAAGCTCGAGAGTCGTTCCGTCCCTGTCGGGAGAGATGCCAAATAAAAACAAAAAAATGTGTTGCAAGAGCTTCTTTAAACTGAAGTCTAATTTTATATTTTGTCGATGTGACTAGGAATTGTGGAGTGGCTTAGAAGCTTGACTTTGTGCATATATTTCATGAGATTTTTTTATTTTTTTTTGAATAACCTATATTATTATATTTCAATTATTGGAGTTTGGAGAGAATCTCCAAAAAGTAATTAAGATGAAAATTAGGGAAAACTTATAAAATAAGAGTTCATCGGTCCCCGACAAAAAGTAGTCAACAATCTTGTACTTTGTGCATATATAATCTATTGTTATGTAAATAAAATCTCAATTGTGGGGCTCTACATAAAAGATAAGAGGGAGGAGAGCTAGGAGGGTGAGATTAATAATTGCGATGACCACGCCTTTTTGGCTTGGGACCGTGTTTTCGGACCAATCCACACAAAAAGGTATATAATTTAGTCTTGATATTGGTAGATGTTATGGATGCATGGTATGTTATGCATTAGGTTTGATGTTTTTTAATCTTTTCCTACAAAATCGGGGTCAGTTCGCTTTGATGACACGATAAGAATATATATATAAATGACAGTTTAAGATGAATGACATTTATACATAAGAAAGAGGAACAGGGCATGAAGATATCCTGTATGTTGGGTTTTTCAGTTGGTAACTTATCTTTGGATTACTCTCACGGACTTTTTGGAATAAAGATTCCCAGATCTTCACAATTTAATTATGGAAACGTCCTATCTTTCAATTGGAGCGGATTTGAGTGGTGTCTTTCCTGAGTCTCATATATAAGGGAACGCCCTTTAGAGTTCAGTAATAAACAACCGACGGGTTTGCCTCCTGGTTGAGGAATCACACATCATACATTCATCGCGCCTTACAACATGCAAATGATGACATTGTGCGAGACACTAATATAAAGAACTTTAAATTTTGAAACATTCATCACAAACATAGATCATTCACAGAATATACAAATGCAAAAAATGAAAATCAACAAAATTGAACGCGGCTTAAGCCCTCTATATCCCTAGCAGAGTTGCCACCTGTTGACACCGAGAAAGAGTTTCGATATGCCTCTTTTCTTAAAGAGAATGAAATTGCGTTCGTGCTCTTTTTCTACCCTTTTGCACTTTTGCTACTTTGGATTAGGTTATTTTATTTTAAGGGTGAGATCTTTTTTGGAAAACAAGACCGACATAAGCGCCGACATAAGTTTTCTTATTTAATTTTTTAGAATCTATATTTTATAAAACTTTACTCATTTGTGAAAAAATAAAATGTCATAAAATGCCAAAATAAATAGCATAGGCTCATTTTTCAAAACAATTCATGAAATAACAAGAAATTTACGGAATAGAATATAGTTCGATAATATAACAATTTGTAAATGCACATAAGTGTGGGAACTTGTCTGGATAGTGTATATCTCCCTCGTTATGTTACTAACTTGTTTCAAAATGATTACCTACAATATCCATAAGAATTTATTAGATTAACTTAATTATTTTTATTAATAGTTATTGTCTATTATTATTCTTAAACCGTTTCAATAATTTTTTTAACGTAAACTCGATCTCGAGCATCCCCTCATATCCAATGTCTAATACGTTCCATATTAACAATGTGATAACCCATATCTTTTGGGAATTATTAAAATAAGAATTAAATAAATAAAATAATGGAGAAAGGATGAGCTCAACTAGCCCAGTAAGAAATATTATGACTAAGATAATGTAGAATAAATTATCAATAGTCTTCAACAATATTAAACTGATAAAATACAATAGACATCAAGTTTAACTGCAGCAGAACAAGCAATCCATTAAAAGAGTCAAGTAGAGAATAAAATCTACTATCTTTTATGATTTTAAAAGTTTTTCATCACTTTTATCGCTGGGACTCATCTTAATAAATAATCCACATCATCAATTCATCCCTGCACTACAGGCCAAGGATATTATTTAGTATCACGACCACAAATTATCCATGCACTATGGGCCAAAGATAATTGTGTTTTCATCAACGGTCCTGATCATGCCATAAAACAATTCATCTTTGCTCCCTTGGCCGAAGAGAATCCATAGCCATAATCATACCAAAAAATGTCCATCAATGCACTACGGGTCAATGAGGACTTTTATCACATCATTTGTAACATTACGGTCATGATTACACCGAATAATCCCTGGTCATAATCATACCAAGTCCATCTATGCACTACAGGCCACAAATGACTTTCAAAAAATATAAACATGAGGATGATGACAATGATATAAGAATTCAATAAAATAAGTTCACGAATTAACTTGTCCAGGAACCAATAATGTCCAAATTGTCAACATGATACTACTTTGTAGAGTAAAATTCAAGAATGCTCAGAAGAGTATTTCCATGAAAAGATACTGGATAAAGCGCAAATATCAAGTATATTCCACTAATTTCATGGAGTATAGAAGTCAAAACTTTAACCAACTGAGTATAATAAAGAATGGAATAACAAAAGAAATCACCATGCATGCGGTACTTGCATGATGTAAAGTTATTCAATAGAATAATAAGTAACGGAACCGGTCGGCGAAATTTGCAATCGACGGGATGTTCCAACAGAATAATAAAGAATGGAATAACAACGAAATTACCATGCATGCGATTGCCAGATAGACGAGTTATTCAATAGAATACTAATAAAGAGCGGAACCGGTCAGGCGTAAAACGCATAAACGAGGATATTCCAGCAGAATAATAATAAAAAAGCGGAACCGGTCCCAAGCGTAAAAGCACTTGACAGACGAGGATATTCCAATAGAATAATAAAGACGAAATAATAGAAGAAGAATGTCACCAAGTATAGGGTAGCCAGGTATATCTGAGTTATTCCAATGAGAATAATAAAAATGGAATAATGAAGTTCTCTTCATGAATATGAAAAAATAATACCCCTTACAGTACAACAAATAATATCCCTCTAGTAAAAGAAACTTGATATACGAGTAGTGAAGTAGCAAAATACTCTTCTTTTTCTTTTATAATTTCTCTCTAGAGTTTCAATTGAATTAAGTGAAAATAATGAAAGAATGAGCTTTATTTATAAAAGAATGGATTGCATAGTAAATAATTCATGATCGGTCAGATTGATTTACTTTAATCGGACGGTCCATAATTAAAGCAAAATCTTTTAAATAAAATATAATATATTCTAGTTATAATCTAATAAAACGAATAACTTTATAAAAGATTTTACTATGCAAAACACTATCTTGAGCACTATGCAAAACACTATGCATAATAAAATATAATATATTCTAATTATTGTCTAATAAAGCAGATAACTTTTTAAAAGTATTTTGTTTTATATATAAAAAAGATTTTACTATTAGCCTAATAAAGCGAATAATTTTATAAAAGTATTACATTTTATATAAAAGTTTTTTCGCTTTTATTACGTTAATAATACGAATAAAACAAAACTTCGTCATCATATAAAATATCGACAATAATTGAATCAAACTGAGTGATTTCTCACATAAGCATTAATAATCAATATCGTGTGCTACTATACAACCACGCGTATTACTGTACTTTTACTACTGAGTAGTTCAACAGTATCAACGATAAAACTTTCGCCGTTATTTTCATAAAAATATTTTTGTCATTTTCTCAATTCGACAATAATTCCGTTGTGGGGTCCACCAATGATTGTACCGTCGTATGGATATTCCCTGACAAAAAGAATATTCCCCGACCAATCGAATATAATATGACAATTTGCATACTTTGCAAAATTTATAAATACTACCCACAACTACAACATTATATCAAATCCACACCATAATATTAAAAAAAATATTTTGAGAAATTTAAATCATTATTTATAAAATCTGGGGTCTCACAATCTCCCCTCCTTATGGAATTTTTCCCTCAAAATTTACGTACGTACCAGGTATGCCGAACAGGTGAGGATACCTTAACTTCACTTCAAATTCTAACTCTTGAGGTATAACCCTTGAATGTTGAATACGAATCTTCTTATCCAACATTTTAACACGTATCTCCTCAAACGTTAAATCATCCGCTATCTCGTCCGGTTCTAAATCAATAATGTGGTTCGGGTCGTCCACATATTTACGTAACATCGATACATTAAAAACGTTATGAACACGCAAGATACTTGGCGGTAAAACGAATCTATAAGCCACATCTCCTACTTAATCGAGGATTTCAAATGGGCCAATTAAATCGAGGGTTGAGATTTCCTCTCTTCGTCGATTCTTGTTTCTAGAATAACGCCCTCTTGAACCTTCTTCTTCACATTCATCAGCTCCGGGTGTGTAGCTTGAGCGGCTTTAACTTTATCGATTAAAGTCGATTCTACTCGTATATTCGTTATCTTCACGTGGGTTCGTATATTCGCACTTATAAACGCATACGATCTTCTACTCAACACGTCAGCTATCACGTTCGTTTTCCCACGATGGTATTAAATGGTACGATCGTAATCTTTAACAGCTTGAGCCAATGTCTTTGGCACATGTTACGTTCGTTCTAGGTGAAGAAATATTTGAGGGTTTTAGAAATGGGTTTTGTACTGGGGTCAATACAAAATTCGATTTCACGCTCTAGGGGTAGGATAAGAAGTCTTTAAGAATACGTCAAGAAATTTATTAACGATAGAATTATCATTCAAAACTGTGACCCTCATCCAAGACTTGGATAGTACGTCACATTGATACCAACTGTGACTTCTATCCCTTAACCTGGATAACACCTCACAATGATACCTATCAACTTGCCATCTTCATTCACGATGTCGCCTACAAAAAGTCTGGCTTCGATGCATTCCACACAAGGAAGTCAACAACAAAAGGATCAGGGCTCTTTACTTATGGCTTGATATGACAATGATTGACTTTAGTGGTTTGGTTACTTGAATTCGCATAACAGGTTGGTTAGGAATATGAAAGCTAACCACCTTACGAAAAGCATGATGAGTAGTTAACCAATCGTTTCCAAAAATCACATCAATGCAAGTATTTTCACAGAGATAAGATTGACAGGTAACGTGAAAGTGTTGATTTGAATCAAACAAGATTTATAAATAGTAGAGATAACGAAGGTTTCTCCCAACGGAGTTTCAATAGATAAATCAAAGTCTAACTTCTCCGGAGTTAAGTACAAACTTTCAACACAACTAGGTGAAATAAAAGAGTGAGTAGAACCGGTATCTAACACGGTATAGACTTCGCAAGAGTTGATGATTAACTTACCCGTGATAATTTTATTCAGGTTCCTCGTCACGAAAAAAAAAACGCTTTCTCTTAAACTACCGGCTTTGGCTTGTCTGGGACATCCTTTGGCATCACTATCCCAGTTGGACTTGACTTCACCATACGACAAAATCGAGCTAGGTGACATTCTCTTCCGCAATTAAAACACGCTTTGGATTGCTGCGTACAGTTTGGACGGATGTGTCCATCCTGTCCGCATTTGAAACATACGACCGGTGGTCGTTCTTCTTCCTTTGAAACGGGTGCTGGTGCCGACGTCTTCACGTCATTGTTAAACCTTCTCTTCTTGAAATGACGAAAAAACAAACATGACGCCCTCAAAATAGGTATACATCACCCATCTTGAGTCGCCAAATACATGGTACAAAATACAATAAAAACTTAATTATACAACTGTTGTGTAAAATACGACAAAACATATGCTATGAGTTTTAATACAAATATTGTCATCTAGACAATATCCACACTCAATGGAGTCCTTATTACATTTATTATCACACTATTTTACAAAATAGTGAGGACTACTATGACACCATCTCGGACCATCACTCCATTCCCCGACTAGTCCCGGCTACGTTCTCATTTCCTGAAGAGAAAATTGAAAGTAAAAGGGTGAGCTCAACTAGCCCAGTAAGAAATATTATGACTAAGATAATGCAGAATAAATTATCATTAGCCCTCAACAATGTTAAACTGATAGAATATAATTGACAACAAGTTTAACTGCAGCGGAACAAGCAATCCATTAGAAGAGTCAAGTAGAGCATAAAATCTACTGTCTTCTATGATTTAAAAAGATTTTCATCAACTTTATCACTGAGACTCAGTTTAATAAATAAACAACATCATCCCTGCACCACGACCAAGGATATTCATGTAATCATCAATGGTCATGGTTATACCGAATAATCCCTGGTCATAATCATACCAACAACTGTCCACCAATGAACTACCGGCCAATGAAGACTTTTACCACATCATTCGTCACATTACGGTCATGATTATACCGAATAATCCCTGGTCAAAATCATACCAAGTCCATCTATGCACGTAAGCCAAAGATGACTTTAATCATAATATAAACATGAGGATGATGAAAATGACATAATAATTCAATAAAACAAGTTCAAGGATAAATTTTAAAGATTTATAATTTAATTTATCCAGAAATCAATAATGTCCAAATTGTCAACATGATACTGCTTTGTAGAGTAAAATTCAAGATGGCTCAGAAGAATATTTCCATAAAAAGATACTGGATGAAGCACAAATATAAAGGACATTCCACTAATTTCATGGAGTATAAAAGCCAAAACTTTAACCAATTGAGTATAATAGAATATATGAACTGTAAATGGATTTTCGCCCGCTATGCAATAATCCACGTAGATAGATCATTTCCACAATTTAATAAAGAATGAATATGAAGGATTATTCACCATGCATGTGGTAATCCACATAGACAGGTTATTCCAATAGAATAATAAAGAATGGAATAACTGAAGAATGCACCATGAATGCGATAAATCGCACAGACAGGTTATTCCAACAGAATAATAAAGAATGGAACCAGGTTATGCGTAATCCGCACAGACAGGATATTCTAACAGAATAATAAAGAATGGAATAACAACAGAAATCACCAGGCATGCGATAGACCCCATAGACAGGTTATTCCAACATAATAATAAATAATGGAATCGAAGTAAATGCGTGTCGCATGCAGCGGGATATTCAACAGAATAATAAAGAATATAACGGATCATGCGTAATCAAGACAGACGATTATGGCGCCCCAAAATAGGTCCATTCCATCCAACCCATTTTGAGTCGTCAAATACATGATACGAAATAACTACAACTTTATTATTACAACATATAAAGCTGTGAGTTTAAATACGAGATATTGCCATCTAGACAATATCCACACGCAAATAAATCCCCATCATAATTATTGATACATTATTTTACAAAATGGTGAGGACTACTAAACAACTCTCTCTAGAACCTTCATTCCATACCCCGACTAGTACTCGCTACATTCTCGCCTCCTGAGAAGAAAAATGGAATAACAAGGAAAAGGGTGAGCTCAACTAGCCCAGTAAAGAATATTATGACTAAGATAATATACAACAAATTATTGTTAGTCTCCAACAGGGAAAAATCTAATAGAATACAATAGACAACTAGTTTTAAATCAACAATTGCGGTGAAACAACAATTCATTAGAAGAGTTAAGTAGAGAATGCAAACTACTATCTTCTATATATGAATTTAAAAGTTCATCGTCGATATTTTATCCTGTAACATCAATCAATATATATCGGAATCAAATACACATCTTTGCACAGGTGCCAAAGATATTCATCGATTAGTCATGTTCATCTAAACACTGTTCATCTTTGTACTACGGGCCAAAGATATTAATCGAAGAAGTCGTATTCATCTCAACACTGTTCATCTTTGCACTACGGGCCAAAGATATTCATCAAGAAATCATTCATCTTTGCACTACGGGCCAAAGATATTCAATAATATCATCATTTAAGACCGAGGATGATGAAAATATTTTTAAAAAAACGAATCCAAATGAAACAAAATGACAAGGATTAAGGATTAAGGATTCAGTACTTTGTTTTATCCACGCCCAAAAATACCTCAAAAATAATCATAGGGGTGTAAAATTCAAGAATGATCAAAAACATGGATACAATCAAAGCTAGTATCTAGAATAGATATTTTGGACGAAAAGAAAAATTTTCATTTTTCTAAATTGAATAAGGTCAGATTAAGTGAATAGTCAGTATCGTGAATAGTTAAAAGTATCGTGAATAGTAACTCAGACACCAAAAGATAGAAATTCCACAAAAAAAAAAAATCTTCACGCTTCATGAATAGTACTCGTGAATAGTAACTCGTGAATAGTAACTCATGAATAGTAACTTCGTGAATAGTAACTCATGAATAGTAACTGAATGAATAAGTAACTTCATGAATAAGTAACCCGACATGAAAAAGTTCCAAATTTGATAAAAAGTTCCAACCAATATTTCAAAGATAATGATATTGAAGAAATAATATCATTTGAGAAGAAAATAACATCCCTTACCTCGAAAGGCAAGACTTCTAGTTGAAACAGGATATAGGCTATGACTTGAACTTGCAGTATAGCAATACTCAAAGTATACTCAAAATACTCACAAGAATACGCTCGATAATATAGAGAGAAAACTTCAGATTTACGGTGTGATTTTCAATTCTAACCTAAGCACCCTATTTATAGGAAATTGCTAGAACACCAAAGTAGAAAATTGAATATAATAATATTATATATAAACAAAATTCATACGCCCACATCTTGAATCTGAATTCAGCCACCATGCACATGTTAAATATGCCTACAACATATAAAAAACGTTTTTCTTAAAAACATAATTAAAACTTCCAAATATCAATTATTTTGAGCTACTGAACTTAAATAATTCATAATAAATAGCCCTTTTATCAGAAAAATTGAATCTCGCGATTTTTATAGGAAATTCCATTATCTACAACTTTACTGAAGGAAGTTTTTCCAAATTCCAAACAGAAATTAACCAAAATCCACAAGCAGACGATTTTACAATTTATAATCAAATTTCGATTCAATAAATGGGGTCCATTGAGCATGTTTAACATGTTTTAAACATTTATTGCAACAAAAATACTCTTCCTCCTCAATATACTCATATATCCCACATTCGTTGTAAAAATATCACCATTATTATATTACTAAAATATAATAATATATTTAAATGAATTATTTTATCGGGAAAAGATAAAATTTCAATTTTCAACAATTGTCACATTAAAATTTTTCAACATCTATATCCACATAAAATCAATATTTTCCTCATCATATGAATCAATAATTAATTATTCACAAATAATATTACAGAATCACAATATTCGACAACCGTGCGGTTCAGGGAAGGAGGGCTTTCCAATAAGAATTTCTTCTTCTTGGCCATGATTAGGTGACCAAACCTCTCATTAGACGAGAACTTTCTAGACATTGCCAATAATGTTATCTAATAATATTATTTAGGATAATATGAATTATTGCTTCGATAATGAAAAATATTGTGTAATGACAATATTGAAACAAAAGAATATAAAATATCAACGCAAAGAATTATTAAATAAATAAAAATCGAATACGGTAATTACTATAACCATTATTGAGTAGTGCCTTCTTACGTAAGGATCAATAATTGGTGCAATATCGTGTCTTCACTTGTTCAACAACGCGCGTATTAGTGTGTTTTAACCACCGGTATTCCAACAAGATATTCTTGAATAACTACGCCATTATTTATAAACAACTTATATTTGTCGTTTTCTTCATCCAATCGCTTTAGAGTTATGGGGCCCAAAAGGCATTTGCTGTATAAAGTAATATTCCCCGACAAGATTTAATATTCCACAATGCAACGAATATTCCCTATGATAATAATGAATATTTTATAACCACTGCTTATTCGAAATATTCATGTATTTTACCCATAACTATCCACATTAATCAAATCCACCCAACTATTTCAAAATAATAAATAATGGAAATTCCTTTTTATTTAAAAAATTTTGGTCTTACAGATGAGGATATTCCAATGAACAATAAAGAATGGAATAATAGAAGAATTTCACCATGTATGTAGTACTTGGCATATCACGTATTATTCCAACGAGAATAATAAAGAATGGAATAATAGAAGAATTTCACCATGTATGCGCAGACTTCACATATCTGAGTTAGAAAGCGGGATAATAAGGAATGGAATAATGAAGAATTTCACCATGTATGCGATCATTAAGATAGATAGAGTTATTCCAACATAATAATAAAGAATGGAATAATGAAGAATTTCACGTAATCATGGAATATGCGTATGCTACTTGGCATAGATATGTTATTCCAACATAATAATAAAGAATGGAATAATGTGAAGCTCTCTTCATGAATCTGAAAGAAATAATACCCTTACCTTAAAAAAAGCTGGATCTTTGGGGTAGAGGTATAGACTTCTCTTCTTCTTTTTCTCTATAATTTCTCTCTATAATAATTTCTCTATAGCTTTAGTGAATTGGTGAGAAATGAAGGAAGATTGAGCTTCTATTTATAGAAAAATATAGTTTCGATAATTTATGCGTTTTGGGCTCAAAATATTACTGATATAATACCTCCTCTTTTTCTTCATTTTAATTTAGTCCTGCAAGTATTATCAAACTTGCACCACCTCTCCCTAATAGTAAATAATGTGAATCAATAGTAAATCATGTGAATCAGTAGTTCTAGACATGTGAAAATACGAATTATGTGATATATTTGGTTCCAGTTCTGAACCTTCAGAGGAGCAAGGAGTTAAGACAAAAGATGTTAACGGCTTAATGTCTGGTCTATCCATAAAGAGAAATGATGTGAAGCAGAATGGAATTTTTCCAGGGGCACTCTTTGAAACCATCTTCTCAGATTCCACTACAAATCCAGGTCGTCAGGTCTCTAATAATACTTTCAGTGGGATGTTTTGTCCTCAAATAGCTGGGATGAATGAAAATCCTATGTTTCTTATGGGTGTTATGCCATATAATTTACCCTCTGGCATAATGTTTAATCCAGCATTTCCCTCTCAACTAATAAATTATGGGGCCATGGGAAGTCTTTTTGCCCAGTAGGAATTCCTAGCGACAATGGTCAACTTGCAACAATTGGGGAACTTGAATGCTCAAAATTCAAGACTCAGCCATGCTGAGGAAGCTCAAGGAGGTGGATATTCCTCAGCCCATCCAGATGTTTTCAATTCTAGCATTCCTACTCAAACTCCTAGTTCAATGATGAATGGTTTGAAAAAGGAGGAGACCAGAGCATTTGATTTTATCTCGGTGAGATTACGTTTAACATTTCTAATTCCTTTTTTCTTTGGTCATTATAATGCTATATATTAGTGATATATAAAACAAAAAGGCGTTAGACACCTATATAGGGTTTTGGCAAGCACCTTTAATCTATTGCATGTTCTTTTGAAGATAGTTCTGAAAAAAAGTGGGGTTTTGGAGGATGTGGGTGTTTTTCCAACCTATAAATACTACAATTATACTTCTTGGTACATCCATCACTGCACCATTAATAATTTAAAGGTAAATTTTTGTTATTTTGGATGTTTTGGCTTTCCCGTGATTTCCTTATATTCATGGTTCATTTTAATATGGATAATTTCAACTTTTGAGCTTCTTGGTATGAAATATGTTTGGAATTATGAGGATTTCTCTCAAAAATGATGAATGTGATCAAGCATTAATACTAATTAGTTACTTCTTTTTGGCAGTTTGATACTAAGTATTACTACAAAGTTGGGATTGGATATTCTCTGCTAACTTTCTAGTTCATCACTCCTCTTGTAATTGGACCTGAAATCCCATATACTTTTGGCCTCATTGGTAAACTGTTCTTCCTATATTAGCATTCCAAAGAAGGGCTTATGAATAAAGTTTTGACATTTGTTCAATAATCTTCTGTCCTGTTGGCGAATTCCAACCTTTTTTACTTTATGCCTTTCAAAGTGTTGAATTGAATAAATGTGAATGTAGTGTACTATCTTGGACAACTGGACTTAATAAAGAAGTACCAAATAAGAAGAAATTTTAATTAGACTAATTGCTAGAGTTTTTTGCATGTGTAGATGAATCTCAAAAGGGAAAACACAGTTGCGATGCAACATCATGAATCTATATGACATTTTTTGTTATCTATATACCTTTTATTCACTTTATTAATAATTTTATTGCAGGGGATCTTGGTCAGAGTTATGATTCGAATCAGACACTTAACCATTATGAACTAAATCCAATGAAAGGAAAATATGTGTTGTTTGTCGGGGATCTTTCATATGTAGATAACTACCCTAATCATGACAATACAAGGTAACTTTATTTATTTACAATAGTTTTTAATTTCTTGCAGTCTACAATAAATTTTTAAAACTTTGTTTGTTTCTTAGCATAAATTCATCTTTGTTTAATCTACTACATATGGTAGAGTAAGTCAGTACTTGACATGTGTGCTTGTGCTACATCTATATATTATCTTAAATAAAATTACTAAAAATGTTCTCAAACTTTATTTGAAGAGTTCAATTTGTAACAGTTATAGTGTGGCAAAGATTCCGATGTGGAGTCTAAGGTTAAACTGGTTTGTCTTCACTAAAGCCGTATATAAATAAAATTATCAACCTATAATTGATTGTTTCCTGATATATATTAGGGCAGTTGGTGCAAACTCATACACAATTGTCTAGCTCGTTATGTTGTAAAAGTATATGTATATGTCAACATTTATAATCGCACTGAAGGTTCATGAAATGGCCGATTAAGATTCCAAATTTTTCTTATGTGAGCAATCATATATATTCAAGATGAAGGGTTTTTTTCTATTTGGATTTGTAGTAAATGATATTGTGATTGCCTAATTGTCTTTTTCCGCTTATGAGCAATACGGTGTACATTAGTACCACATAGCAACTCTATTGTCTTTGTGTATTGATTTTGGCACTAAGTGCATCTAGTGACCTATTTGCTTCATTTTCCCGACTTGCTATTATTTTTAAATATGTGTAGGAAGACTGCTTCACAACCCCGCCTTACAATCTTTGGGTATCAAATTTTTGTGTAATGCGTTTACTGAAGAGAAGAGAGGCGAAATTATGAAGTGTACTCTCTATATATGTAGATATATACTTTGATTAAAGAACTGTGGTAGTTTTAGATGGTTAATTGTAAAGATAATGAATGATTATGTAGTTGATGATTTTATTAAGTTAATAATATTTTAGTTTTTTGTATTTTTGTCATTATTTGCTATGGGGACATTGAGCCAGTCAGGTACACAAAAAGAATGTCAAATTTTGATTTGGCAACATATAATTCGTTACCAAAATATTGAACAAGTTTTAATATAGCAACAATTTTTTATACATTTAGCAATAAATTTTGGTTGTTAATGGCATTAAAAATATAATATTTGGTAACGAAAAATTAACCTAATAACAACGGAGAGGATATTGTTGCTAATACTAAAATAAAAGGCAATATTTTTTATCGTTGCAAATCATATCAACTTTCGTTGCACATATAAAGAAACGACAACATATAATGTCGTTGCTAATCGACGACTTTCGTTGCTATTGAAAAATAACCAGCAACAAACATTTTCGTTGCTGATTCAGCATAATGTCGTTGCCAAATAATATAATCAGCAACGAAAATCGTTGCTAAAAAGTTTACATTCCGCAACGAATGTAAGCATAGGCAACAATTTTCATAATTTATTGCAACGAAAAATGTCGTTGCAAAATGGTGTCAATTGCAACAAAAATACATGGTCGTTGCAAAAAAAAAAAAAGAGTTCATTTCGTTGCCAATTAGAAGGCTTTTGCAACGAAATGGGCTTTTCAGCAACGAAAGTTTAATTATTCTGCAACAATACATTTTGTTGCTAAAGGATCGATGTCTCTGTACGAAAGTCAAATTTCATTGCAAAATGTATTACTTTTGACAACAAAAAAAATACGTTAGATTCTTGGAACAATTAGCGGCGCTTCATTCGCATAACGAACGGAAGCCTTAACAACAAGAAAGTCATTGCCAAAACCCTTTTGCAACGAAATTTGGCACCTTTAGTAACGAAAATCGGTTGTTGCTGAAGCCCCATTTTTTGTAGTGAAAGATGACTTTAATCATAATATAAACATGAGGATGATGACAATGACATAATAATTCAATAAAACAAGTTCAATGATAAATTTTAAAGATTTATAATTTTATTTATCCAGAAATCAATAATGTTCAAATTGTCAACATGATACTGCTTTGTAGAGTAAAATTCAAGAATGCTTAGAAGAATATTTCCATGAAAAGATACTGGATGAAGCGCAAATATCAAGGATATTCCACTAATTTCATGGAGTATAGAAGCCAAAACTTTAACCAACTGAGTATAATAGAATATATGAACTGTAAATGGATTTTTCGCGCCAATGCGGTAATTCACATGACAGATCATTTCCACAATTTAATAAGGAATGAATACGAAGGATCATTCACCATGCGTGTGGTAATCCACATGAGCGAGTTATTCCAATGAATAATAAAGAATGGAATAATGGAAGAATTCACCATGCATGCGATAGATCGCAGCAGATGAGTTATTCCAACAGAATAATAAAGAATGGAACGATACTAAATGCGTAATCCATACGAGATAGGATATTCCAAGCGAGAATAATAAAGAATTGAATAACAATGAAATCACCGGGCATGCGATAGACCGCTTGCAGACGAGTTATTCCAACAGAATAATAAATATTGGAACGGTGCATGTAATACGCGCATGACGGGATATTCAATGAGAATAATAAAGAATGGAATAATAGAAGAATTTCACTATGTATGCGGTATTGTGACATATCTGAGTTATTCAACAGAATAATAAAGAATGGAATAATGGAAGAATTTCCCCATGTATGCGGTGATTTCAGATATACAAAAGTTATTCCAAAAGAATAATAAGGAATGGAATAACAGAAGAATTTCACCATGTATGCGGTACTTCGCATAGACAAATTATTCTAACATAATAATAAAGAATGGAATAACAGAAGAATTTCACCATGTATGTGGTACTTCGCATAGACAAGTTATTCCAACATAATAATAAAGAATGGAATAACAGAAGCTCTCTTCATGAATACGAAAGAAATAATACCCCTTACCTTAGAAAGAAACTGGATACTGGAGTAGAGA
This sequence comes from Panax quinquefolius, assembly GCA_020205615.1. Lineage (NCBI taxonomy): Eukaryota > Viridiplantae > Streptophyta > Magnoliopsida > Apiales > Araliaceae > Panax > Panax quinquefolius. The sequence goes on from CM035159.1 coordinate 7,482,392, forward strand.
GGTAGCAGACTTCTCTTCTTCTTTCTCTCTATAATAATTGCTCTATAGCTTTAGTGAATTGGTGAGAAATGAAGAAAGAATGAACTTCTATTTATAGGAAAATATAGTTTCGATAATTGCACCTTTTGGGGCTCGAAATATTATAGTATAATACCTCCCTCTTTTTCTTCATTTTTAATTTAGTCCTGCAAGTATTATCAAACTTGCACCACCTCCCCTAAAAGTAAATAATGTGAATCAATAGTAAATCATGTGAATCAATAGTTCTAGACATGTGAAAATACGAATTACAGTATAGTACCTCTATTTTTAATAGTCATGCAAGTATTATCAATCTTGCACCAACTCCCCTAATAGTAAATGAATGTGAATTAATAGTACACACATGTGAACAAATAGTTATAATCATGTGAATTAATAGCAATCAATTGCTCATTTATCCGATTAATTACCCGACTGGTCAGTATAACTTCCAGACATCAATTAATATCGAAATAAATGTCGATTTCCACTAACACTAATAATTCCAACATAATGGAATTATCAATTTCATCTTTAATCAGCACAAACTTATTCATCATTAATATTATAACTCACAATATTTAACAATCGAAGTCGTTCTCTGTGAAAGAGGGGCTTTCAGATAAGGATTTCTCCTTATTGGCGCCTTGATTAGATGACCAAACCTCTCCTTGATAGAACTTCTAGACATTGTAAATATTGCAATTTAATAATATGAATAACTTTGTCGTCTCAATTATTGATTTAATAATATAACATATTATGCGGATAATCTTTGTGACAATAATTGAATCAATAATATGAGAGATATGATGCAACATTTCATTGTAGCAATAATTGAGTATAAGCTGATTGACTTCTCACATAAGCATCAATAATCAATACTGGTGTGCTCTTATGCAATGCGCAGATTCATTGTACTTTCTTACTACTAATGAGTAGTTCAACGGTTTTAACGGTAACATTTTCGGCCAGTTATTTTTATAAAATGATAATTACGTCATTTTCTTACTATGACAATACTTCCGTTGCGGGGTCCACCAATGATTGTGCCATCGTACGAATATTCCCTCTTAAAACGAATATTCCCCGACCAATCGAATATTATATAACCACTTGCTTACTTTGCAAAATTTGTAAATATTACCCACAACTATAACATTATATCAAATCCACACCATAATATTCAAAAATATATTTTGAGAAAATTATTCTTTATTCATAAAAGTTGGGGTCTTACATCAATACCCTAATTAAATATAAAGTTTGCTTTTTGGAGACATAACATTGCTTGGTATGGAAATGAAGACCACTCAAAAAAGAACCGAATAAGATATTAGTTTGGTTGCTGAAAAGATGAGTGCACAAAAATCTTGAATTTACTATTAGTTTTTGTTTCAAGTTTTAAGATGTTAGGCATCATCTAATTGCTTTTTGTTTTTTTAAACTAAATGATTTTAATATTATTATACAATGGCAAAAGTGAATTGAATTTGGTGGACCACTTCATAATTCCCATATCCACATATAGTTTATGAAAGGATTACTACTTTCAAGAGTTATTGAAAGGCTTAAAGCAAATCAGGAATGGCTGAAACATCAGGAGGTGATCGTAGCAAAAACCAAAGTGTGTAGACTCGAAGGAGCTCAAGTTGAGACACAACAGAAATGGTTTCAGATTTTGAAACAAATCTATCACAACAACATGTCAACACATTACAAACTAAAAATACTAACAGAAACTCAGTATATATAGTGAAATAACCAAATAATGTTTATTGCATTATCACTATTTATATTGTGTTTTAATCCATTCGATCGTATATATATACACCGAGTCTATTGCATTATCACTATTTATATTCAGTTTTATTGCATTATTCCTAATTATATTCAGTTTTAATCTATTCCATCGTATATATTCATATTGCATCCATGAGTTTAGCTTTTGGCAGTTTAATTATCAGAATATCCAGTAAGCAAGCATTTTTGTCACATCTTTATCGTATTGAACATGTAACTAAATTGAACTGTCACACAAAATCACAGAAAGATTTTAATTTCTTTTACGGATTATATTCTCTTTATTGTATAAACATATATCAAGGTAGAGCGCCTAAGAAGAACAACATGCTTCAATGCTAAAAGAAGTTAACATAGTACAAATTCAATTATGGTAACAAACTTTAGTTGAAGAATAGTTATTAGATTATGCTAAATATGATAAAGTAACCCGCTGGTACGAAATAAAGGGTGTAACAAAATTTAGAAAAAGAATACTGTATTGGTGGAACTCTTCTGAAGAATACTATAATGGTACCCAATAGTTTTTGGAAGGTTATGATTTCTTATACAATTTGATTATCAGTCCAAAGAATACTGTATTGGTGGAACTCTTTTGAAGGATCAAACCACATACCATATCTCTCTTCTCTACCTATGTTTGTGCTACCATTGCTATAAACATTTGTCTGAATCCTCCAGTCTTTGCCTCTAATATTCCCGAAAAACTCAAAATCAATTTCATCATGGTTCTTTTCAAAAGATGAACTGCCAAAGAAAAATAAAGGAATCTCTTATTAGGGTAAGTGGGAAGGGTGGTGACAATTTAAATAAATGTAGAGTAATCTCTCTGCCTTTCCCCTCTTGCAGTTATAGAAATAAACACGACAAAAAAAATAATCAAAACCTATCTTCACCACTAATATCTAGTAGTGAGCCTTTGTTGTCGTCGATGTCTTTAGGTGAGGTCTTTTTTTGTTGCATGCACTTTGGCTTTCTTGAATTATGCTGAATTTGGGTTCTTTGTTGAATTTTCAGGTGATTCTCTAATTGATGTGGAGAAGACTAAGACAAATGTATTAGTGAATCGTGCCAAGAAACGGCAGCTGAAGTCAGATGTTGGAGTCGCATGGGGAAAACTTATTTCCAAGTGTTCCCAGGTAAGCTTTATTCTCCACTCATTTATAATTATTTCGGCTTCCTTCCCACTTATTTTTTTATTTCATTTCATTTGTTTGCAAATGTTTGCAATAAAAAGATGAAAAATAAAATAAAAAATGCTAAACAAAAGTGGTTGCTTCCTGTTTGCTGAATTCTTAAAGTTCTAATTGCATGTTACTCCTCTTTTTCAACTGTTTCATTCCTCCCGAATGTTGATTTGTCCTCTCACACAAGCACGTGCAATTACTTAATATATGAATTTGTGATTAGCTACATTTGCCAAAACAAACCTGTCTAGAATTTATAGCTTTGTATGAAGTGGGATTCTCCTACTTGGCTTAAAGTATCTAATGTAATCACTAAGCTAGCTTTGTATGGACTGTTATACATTTTCTGTTAACTTCACTTAAACTCTAATTTCTCTCCACTCTTTCTCTTTTTTGGGTTATTTTGGTATGGGAAAATTTGATTTTAATGTGCATTTGTGGTTGTTGATTCAGTATGATTTTTATTGGGTTACTTTTTGTTTGATTTTGTTTTTTGAAGTGATGGTTTGTTGTGAGGTTATGGATTACTTGCTTGAATCTAATTGAAAATTTATGTTTTTAGTTTTAAGGACTTTATATTGCTGATCTATTTTGGAATTTCAACTTTTCCTCATGGATTTTTGGGTTCTTGGTAATGGATATTTCTGCTCTATTGGGTATAGTGGCAAAATCATTTTTTTGAACTCTCTTATTAATTGAATAATCAACTTTATATTATACGAATTTCGTTTGGACTGAACATTTTGTTTTCAGATAGAAGTAGTGGATATCCTACCACTTAAGCGTTAGTGATTGGGTTTTGCTATTTGAGATTTGGTGGGTTGCCGATGCTACTATTATTGGTTTTAATTTAGAGTTTCAATTTCAATTTCATTTTCAGATTATTATTATTTATTATAAATCTCAGGTGTTATTTCACTGTGGGTGATATAAGCTATTCTTCAATGTATTTATTTATTACTACTATTTTTTTTTTTAATTTGTAGTGGTGCCTTGGAGTATACATTTTATGGGATACTGAAATCCTGTATGTTGATAGAAATTTAGAGCATTATATTTTTGTCTCATTCTTAAGAAATGGTATTCTCGACTACCTCTGCCTTATAGTACAAACTTATTTGCTACGATTTGAATGGAACCATTTACATGTCTTTAAATGAAAATCTAAAGATGACCCCCGAAGAACAAAATGGTGTATTTTAGTAGTGTCTTACATTTCTAAAAGTTCATTCAAAATGGGATTTTTACCAACCAAAATATCATACACACTTTGCTTGGTTCTATTCAAATTGAGGGAAAAATTGAACAGGTTCTATATTATTGATAAGCAGGCACATGGGACTATTACATGTATGTGTATTTACTAGGAGGAAATGGTGTTCTAAAGATGAGGGAGTAAGACAAATGAAGAATATAATTATAATTTATTAACCTTGAGGTAAACTCTCTTATATCTGTTATTTTGATTTTTTTTATCAAGACACTGGGAGGCATATGTGATGTTATGTTTGTGGTTCTGGAGAAAGTGATGTCTCTTATATCCCATTTTTTGATGTTTATTTTTTTATTTCCATGCCAAACTATTTATAATTTAAAGATGCAATTATATCTGCGTAGACATTCTTGCTTTGGGTTTCAAAATTTTCATAGTGTGACAGGACCAATTTTATGTTCTACATTATTTTATTTAGGTTGTTGATGGTGAAAACTAACACCAACGGGCAAAGGCGAACGATCCTCATGTGAGTTTAAGAGCTGCAGCTGTTATAAGTTCTATCTATACAAAACACAAGTGTTTTTGAAAAATTAATTTCCCGCTCTCAGATAATTTTTTTAAAATCATCATCTTCTTTCCTCTTCCTCCACCAGTGGACATTCCCTTTCATTAGCAATCCCTAAACCCCTAATACCCAAAAAACATAAATAAGAACTCATACGCCCACACGTATCCACACTTGCACACGGTATGCTTACTTCGTTTCATTTGTGCATATATATTGTAATAATTACCCAAATCAATTCTTTTTCTTTATCTATTGGTCGAAGTAAAAAATTTTGGAAACTTAAAAGAATAGATGGATTCATTTATGTAGACAGAGACCAATTAACCCAAAACCCAAGACCTAGGAGTTGAATTCGAAAAGGTTTCCTACATTGATTCGATCTCTCTCAAACCGAAAAATCCACCATGGTTTTAGTCTCCTCAACAGACTTACAACTTTTTTGTCCGACTACATCAATTACTCAACACCCACTTCAAATTAAGACATGGCTTCATTTGATTCAGCTTCAAATCCCAGTAAGTTTGAAATGGTATGGAACCATCAGAAAGTTTTTAACAACTAAAAGAGGGATTACGAGCAAAGATGGTAGAAATAAAATTCAAATATAATCATACCACCTTTATTTACCACATAATTTTACATATATCTTAAACACATCATACAGGTAATTTCTTTGCATCAGAGGGTAGTGAGAGTGACATAAATATAACTATAAAAATAGTTGCAGGAAAATTGAAGAACAATCGACTCATGAAATGATATGGGATATTCATATTAGCAAATTTGTGAGGGTAGATACTCAAATTGATTAGGACTTGCATAACAATTACCATCACAATCACAATAATATCAATAAGAGAATAAAGTAGACAACAAATCATAGATGACAAGAAAATTATTATTAAAAAAAGTTTATAAGACATAAAATTAATCAAATAATTTCAATAGTTTCAGACTTGCAGTTGGGAAAAATAGAATTAATCGAAGTAGACAATTATAAACATAAAAAAAAGGAAGTAATTTTAACAGTTTCAGGCTTGCAGTTGGGGAAAAATAGAACTAACCAAAATAGTTATTTATAAACATAAAAAGTGAGGTGATAATAAATGGACAAAAACTGAGGGGACAAGGCAATTGTTTTTTATTTGGACAAATATATTCTTAACAATTCATGTTGTGGCTTTCCACCCTATTTGAATAACAAGGGTACTATTGTCCAAAACAAAAAACTGTCTTTGTCCCCATATTTTTTCATATAAGTGTTTTAGAATTAGTATTAAAAATAAAACTCAATAACATCATGGGTTTGTTTGGAAAGAAACATAACCTAACTTTTCCTTCCCATCCAAAAACAGGAAGTAAATTGACTAAATGAAAATATCTAGCTGAACTCCAGAAGAATATAAATTTTCTTGGGAAAACAAATAGGAAAACAAATTCATTTAGATAATCAAAGACTAATATATATAAAATAAAATAAAAACCCTTACCCAAGAATTACAATTTTTTTAATAATAATAATAAATAAATAAAATCAATCAAAACCAATGGCAGTCTCAAATTATAATAACCAATGACAGTTGTTGAGCATTTCTCATGCTGTGTACTTACCCTATGAGACTGATAGGGAGAGGGAGAGATACGATTGGAGTACAGGGTTTGTAAAACCCCTCAATATTCACTGGTGAATCAGAGAGTAATCTCTTGCATTTGATGTATAAATTGTGAGCTGATATGATACAGGTGTTTAATTTTTCAACACTTTTTGAGTTTCTTTTTTCTTTTTCTTAAAGGTGCTTCTAGCTTGATTATTATTTTTTTTTTAAATTTATGTTTTGATTTATCAAAACTGAATAAGTTTGAGGGCACTCCTAATTTCTTGCATGCAAACTGTTTTTGTTGGAGTTAGGAATTTAGGGCTTCTTTGTTTCAAATGTAAATATGCAAAATATTTAATTTGAGTGAAAAAATGTTATGCACAGAAGGGAAGGATTGTATTTAGTGATAGAAATGGGAAGTATCCAAAAAATCCAAAATACGAACATTGTTATTTCTTTTTGTAAAACAACTCACGTAGCAGAGGTAAATCTTGATGCTTTTAAAGATTTGGGTTTATTGGTTCCAAACCCTGTACTTGGGTTTAGCTTAGGTTTTGTATGGAACTCAAAATAATAGTGAAGAATAATATCCTTTATATGCCTAAGTATAATGACTGTTTTGGGATGTTTGTATGCTAGCCAAGTAGCTTAGTGACGGTTTGCTAGATTATCTATCAAGTCATCCGAAATATATATATATATATGATGGAAATAAAACTCATTCATGTACACTATGTCAAAATCAGTCCATGTTCATCATGATATTATGTGTTATCTATATTGTTATTCCATGTTTTTTTAAGACAAAGAAAGCTTAGAGGTGGACTATTTTGGTGCCAAAAATCAAACTAACTGTGCAAGCTTATTAAGGTCATGGTGATAAGTTTTAATGATGTTTTGAAGTGTATTTGAATGCCTAAAGGTTCCTTGAGACATAACTTGGGACTGTTTATAGGTATAGCCAAAATTTTGCCTATATGTGAACTGTTATAGCAAAAAATCACATTGTTTGAATTCCCTTCAAACGATCACAATTGTCCCCCCCTTTTTTAGCAACTCAAATCAATAAACAATCCCCTTTTTATGAGGTTGAATGTGTTTTTAAAAGTCAAAAAGAAAAAGAAACAGACACAAAGATTTATCAACTCAATTAGACCCAACAACCAAAACACACTGCTTGAATTCAGTTATAATCTCACAAATTCCGTATGAAGTATATGAAAATTATTTTCATTCTACAACTTTTTTATAATAAAAAAATATCCTTTAATCGAATCCCAAAAAACAACCAGTGTCACTAACTATTACTACAACACTCATATGTATGTGTTTCAATATATGCATTTTACAATCACCTCCCTGGTGGTATGTGCCACCAGTCCAAAGATTTTGAATTTTGATTCTTGGTATAATTCTTGGTGTCCTTCTGCTAACAGAAAAGAGTAAACATTGAAATAGATCCAATCAATTCTGAAACTTAAATCAAATTAATTATTCCTCGTTTTTAATTAAATAAACCCACAAAGATACTTCAAGTTACTTTCATTAAATAAGCTCTCTTTACCAAAAAAATTAGAATAAATTTTGCTAAAGTATATATAAGACGTGAAACAATTATGAAATCATTTGCTTTAGTAGAAGTTACCTTCACTTTTCTTAATTAAATGTTTAGTTTGTCGAATAAGAGTACTGCGTGCTTACCCACTAAAAGAACATAATAAAAAGAGGCGTACAACTTATTAAATGTTTTAAAAAACTTCCTTTTTGAATTCTATCACAAGATTTTCATTTCCAAAGTAAAAATGAATTAAGGATTATCATATAAATCAAAAGATGAGGGTTACAAAGATTTGGGATATTGAAAAATAGGAAGGTAATAACTATTTTGGGACAAAAACATCAGTTGTTCCTACTATATTCAAAAGGAGAAAAAAGTAAAGGAAGAGTCCTGCTGTACACGTGTTGTTTCATAAATCTTTGGTGTATTTATTAAGGTTCATCTAGGTATGACGCAATGATAGAAAAGTGGCCAAGAATTTCTTTGACTCCTTCGTCTGAGTTAAGTATTAAAATGACAAGAAGACAATTCCAGTGAGGTTAGCGTATGCAATGACAATGAATAAATCACAGGGCCAGTCTGTCAAATTTGTTGGGATAGATTTACGTACAGCAGTATTTAGTCACTGTCAACTATATGTAGCTCTGTCAAGATGCATAAGTTTTTCCCGCTTATGCATACTTCTTTGTGAATTAACTGACGAGTTCATAAAAAATATTGTATATCCTGAAGTTTTGTTATAATTTGATATGCCCGAGGTACCATTTCTTATCTACGTGCATTATTAATCTTCTTACGATAAAAGTTTTGATATTTATTTTTTAAAAGACATATAACTAAACGATTCATTTCAATTTTTGCAGCCTTGGGATGATATTGCTATTGAATGGAAACGTGTTCATTCAACAAGAAGTCGAGGATGGAGAAAAGTTAACACGATTAGGTGTATTTTATAATTCTTAAATTGTATTCAAGTAATCACGTGTCAATTGTTTCTTTCTTGCGATACTACTAATATTTTACTTTCTCTTATAAATAACAGATTTTTGTTGCAAACAATATTTGTTGGCCATGGACGTTGCCGATGGATAGTCTTTCTTTTCAAAGGTTTACGTACCGAAAACATGGTAGAGCTTGACAGATCTACAAGGAAAATGTTGTTATATGTATTTTTAAGAACATAGTTATTAAATGTGGTAATATTTTGTGGTAGATAATTGGAAAATAGAATATTGTAAAATCATTGTTTTGGGTACATTTGGATGCTGTTTATTATGGTTGATCAGGCATTAAGAGCTTTGTTTGTTTATTTGACATGATTAATGTAATTTCTAGAATGTCCAAGTTCTCTTTTTGATAAAAGGTATGCAAGTTTGTATGGAGCAGTAAATATCTTATTTTTCGTAAACTAATTTGCTAACTTTGTTGGTTATGGGTTTGCTAAAGTAATTGTATCAGGTGTTTTCATTTGTTTGGTTTTTGGCTAAATTATTGAAAGTAAATCAGAGCTTTGATATGTCTAGCTGTGTTGTGATTTCTTCTTTTATATCTACTTGGGTTGCTTTTGGGAGCATGTATATATTCATGCTTTGGAATTGAATTTAGAGCAGATCTTTTTTTAGTTTTGAATTTAGATTTCAGTTGAGATGTGAGGGCATGGTTTTGTATCTACAAGTTTTCATGCTTCTGGTGGTTTGTTTTCTCATAGGGTATATTTAGATCTCAACTAAATTTTCTTAATAGTGGTGACGACAGGAGACTATATTCATATTGGTGCTGTCAATTTAATGTTTTCGGTAAATAATGAGCATGTAGAGAATTTTGATGGACAAGTAAATAATGAGCATGTAGATATTAGAGCTGTCAATTTAATGTTTTAGGTAAATAATGAACATGTAGCGAATTTTGATGGACAAGTAAATAATGAGCATGTAGATATAATTTGTGGCAAAATTCTTTACTTCTTTACTTTTTGGGTGGGATGTCTATTTTGATTAGAAATTTTCTTATTTACAACAAATAATTACAAAATTTTCTACTTTTTATCAAATATATACTCTTTTCACATTGTCAACTCACATTTTTCATTTAGATTTATCTTTATGTATTAAATAATTATACGAGTATATTCGTAGTGTCAGAGGCACTGGTTAACCCTAGTATATATGTGACGCCCCCAAAATAGGTATACATCACCTATTCTGAGTTGTCAATACATAGTATGCGAAACAACTACAACTTTATTATTACAATAGTAAAGCGTGAGTTTAAATACAAATATTATCTTCTAGACAATATTTATACTCAAATAAATCCTCATCACATTTATTGATACATTATTTTACAAAATGGTGAGGACTACTAAACAATCCTTTCAAAACCTTCATTCCATACCCCAGGCTGCGTACTCGCTATATTCTCGCCTCACGAGAAGAATGGAACAAAAAGGAAAGGGTGAGCTCAACTAGCTCGGTAAAGAATATTATGACTAAGATAATATACAACAAATTATCGTTAGTCTTCAACAGGGAAAAATTTAATAGAATACTGATAGACAACAAGTTTCGAGATCAATATTCGCGGTGAAATAATAATTCATAGAAGAGTTACGTAGAGAATGAAATCTACTATAATCTATGAATTTAACGGTCCATCATCAATATTTTATCCTTGTAACATCAATCAATATTCATCTCAAATCAAACATTCATCTTTGCACTACGAGCCAAAGATATTCATCGATCGGTCATGTTCATCTCAACACTGTTCATCTTTGCACTCTGAGGCCAAAGATATTCATCGATTAGTCATGTTCATTTAAACACTGTTCATCTTTTTACTCTGGGCCAAAGATATTCTTCTTGAAATCATTCATCTTTGCACTACTGGGCCAAAGATATTAATAATATCATCATTTAAGGCGAGGATGATGAAAAATATTTTTAAAGAAGCGAATCCGATTGAAACAAAATGACAAGGATTAAGGATTAATGATTCGTACTTTGTTTTATCCATGTCCAACAATACCTCAAAAATAATCATAGTGGTGTAAAATTCAAGAATGATCAAAACATGGATACAATCAAAGCTAGTATCCGAATAGATATTTTAGACGAAAAGAAGAAATTTTATTTTTAAATTGAATAGTCTTGAGTATCGTGAATAGTCAGAGTATCGTGAATAGTCTTGATATCGTGAATAGTAACTCAGACACCAAAAGATAGAAATTCCACAAAAAAAACATTTTCACGCTTCATGAATAGTACTCGTGAATAGTAACTTCGTGAATAGTAACTCATGAATAGTAACTCGTGAATAGTAACTCATGAATAGTAAACCCAGAGCATGAAAAAGTTCCAAATTTGATAAAACTTGGATCGACATTTCAAAGATAATGATATTGAAGAAATAATATCATTCTGAAAAAATAATATCCCTTACCTCAAAGAATCGATTACTTGCCGGAAGGAAAGGTCGGAAGTGATCTTTGAATGAAACTTATCTTTGACAACAACTCTCAAAGTATCTAAATACTCACAAAATAAGCTCGATAATATAGAGAGAAAGAGAAAACTTTGTTTACGGTGTGATTTTCAATTCTAACTTAGCCCTCTATTTATAGGAAAATGTTAGCCGCAACAAGCAGACTTGACTACACGATGGCTTTTTACCGCTACTATTGCCACCCACCACATTTGAAATAAAATTCAGCACATTTTTCACCAACCACAAGTGGGGCCCACTCAATTCTAGAATTTTCCACCAAAATCAATTATAAACCTAATTTCCGAATCGAGACACCTCTTAAAATTCATAACAAATCATTAGTGAATTTTAACGGTTCAAAATTTGTGGACATATACTCAACTTATGTATGTATAACATACCCAAAAATTACCACAATCCAGCGGTCGGATTAAAAATTATAACCCCGAAATATATCTCAAAACCCACGATTTGATTTTTAATACCTCAATCCAGATAAAATCTCGATAAAACACCTCAACAATAATTTCTTCATTTATAACCACATAAATAAATCCATCATTTATATCCACATAAAATAAATATTTCTTTATCATATGAATCAATAATTAATTATTCACAAATAATATTACTGAGAATCACAATTATGATGACGGTAGTTCCGGAAAGAGGGGCTTTCAATAAGGATCTCTCCTTCTTGGGCGCGTTATTAGGTGACCAAACCTCTCCTTGTGAACTTTCTAGACATTGCCAATAATGCTATCTAATAATATTATTTAAATAATATGAATTATTGATCGATAATGGAGATAATGTGCGGTGACAATTATTGAACAACAATAATATAAAATATCAACGCGTGACAATTATTGAATCAATAAAATAAAATATTGAGCAGTAACTCACTTGTGAAAATTATTGAGTAGTGCCTTCTTACGTAAGGATCAATAATTCAACAATCTTTGTGCAATCTGGTGTCTTTCTTTGTGCTGACCACGCGTATATCGTATTTTAACCACCGGGTATTCCAACGGTCTTAACGGTAATAACTTCGCCGTTATTTTTAACCAACTTATATTTGTCGTTTTCTTCAACCAATCGCTTTCAGTTATGGGGCCCACACATGGCTGCTTGCCGTAAATGCGAATATTCTCCGAAGCGATGCGAATATTCCACGACCAAACGAATATTCCCAGACAAAATGAATATTTATAAACTTGCTTATTTTGAAATATTTGCGTATTTAACCTTAACTATCCACATTAATCAAATCAACCCTTACTATTTCAAAATAATAAATAAAGGAAATTCCTTTTTATTAAAAAATTTTAGGGTCTTACAACCTCCCTCCTTATGAAATTTCGTCCTCGAAATTGGCGACGATACACAGTGTTTGAAAAGGTGAGGATACCTCGCTTTCATTTCCTTTCCAATTCCCGGTCATTTCCTCTATAGCATGATTCCTCCACAAAACTTTAACTTATGGTATGACCTTTCTTGGCGTAGGACATGCTCCTTCCTATCCAAGATCTTTGGTACCTCCCTCATACGTTAAGTCTTGGCTATCTCGTCGGTTCTAACTTCAATAACGTGGTTCGGGTCTTTCACATATTTCTGAAATACAGATATGTGAAACACATTATGAACACGAGACATACTCGGAGGTAACGCAAGTCTATAGGCTACATTTCCTACTCGGTCAAGAATTTGAAATGGACCGATAAATCGTGGATTGAGCTTTCCTCTCTTTCCCAAATCTTGTAACTCCCTTCCATGGAGCAACTCGTAACAATACATGATCCCCTACATTAAATTCCACGTCCTTTCGATGAAGATCCGCATAACTCTTTTGTCGATCTTCCGCTTAGCTTTTGTATCGTTGTCGAATCATTTGGATCTTTTCGGTCAAATCATACGTAACTTCGGGTCCCAACAATGTTGCTTCACCTACCTCATCCCATACATATTGGAGAACGACATTTTCGAAATCTACCATTGTCTCTTCTTCAATATTTATAATGCTTGAATGGAGCCACACCTATACTTGCTCGATACTTTGTTAGAGAATTCCACCAATGGTAAATACTTATCCTAACCGCCTTGAAGTCTGTGGAGTCTTAATAAATCTTCAAGAGTTTGAATAGTCCTCTCGATTGTCGATATAGGGTTTTAATGTCCGTCGATAAAGAAATTTGGGGATGGTGATGGTATGCGAACTAAATTGTACACGTAGTATTTTTCAAGCTAACCCAAATCTTGAAGAAGTGAATCTCGGTCACGATGAAACTATGGATACGAATATGCCGAATTCCATGATCCTATTTTGTACTAGCAAGGCGTTCGAGTGAATAAGTCTCCGACTTTTCGGAAAAATTTCTCTATCAACAATAGCTCAAATTGATACCTTGAAAGCGAGTAGGAAGACGCATAACTGAAATCCACGGTAATGTGTTTTTCCATTCCGGAATCAAAGTGGTTCATGACGGACCCTTAGGTCTGGATAACACCGATGAAGATCCTTGAAGAGATGCTGTAGCACTCTTTAAGTTGTCGCGAGGCATGAAATAGAATTCATCCTAATTTTGTCGATCAAATCCATCAAGACGAATGGTATTGTTAGAATAGGTGTTGAAATAAAAGTGTAAGCGTGATAGCGATTAGAAAATCACTCCGTGTTTTACATTAATGAAAGGCTGAGGGACTAAGATAATTGTGCCTTCAATTTGGTCAAGTATCGTGATAAGAGATCGTTAGCCGAAATCATTTGGAAGAATTTTTTACGGGGTAGGCATGAAGTTTGAAATCATCTCGGGAACTAACTCAAAAAGGTCCAATCTGGCAATTTATCAAGTCAAGTAGTTTAACAATGTTGCTTCACCCACATCTCCGAGAATTGGAAGCGACATTTTAAATCCATATAATGCTTGAATGGAGCCACACCTATACTTTGCACGATAAGTGTTGTTGTAGGAGAATTCCACCAATGGTAAATACTTATCCCTAAAGCGCCCTTGAAGTCTAGGACACAGAAGATCAAATATTCATCCTTGCACTGATGAAGATATTCATTGACGTCCGTGACTTCGACACTATTTCAACTTTTGCAGGCGAATGTTTACAATTAAGAAATCATTGATCTTTACAAACACACATTTATACTCTTAATAAATCTTCAAGAGTTTGAATAGTCCTCTCGATTGTCGGTCAGGTTTTGGGGATGGTATATGCAGAACTAAATCGCAAATCCGTGCCCATAGCTTTTTCAAGCTAACCCAAAATCTTGAAGTGAATCTTGGGTCACGATCCGAAACTATGGATACTGGGCATGCCATAACCTCACAATCTCATTTACGTCATATACTAGCAAGGCGTTCAAGGAATAAGTCTCCGTGTCGGCAAGAAATGAAGCGAGACTTGGTTAATCTATCAACAATAACCCAAATAGCATTGATGCCTTGAGAAACCGTAGGAAGACCCGACGTGAAATCCATAGTAATGTGTTCCCACTTCCATTAGGAATCTCAAGTGGTTCAACGGACCCTTAGGTACTAGATGCTCCGCCTTTACACGTTGACAAGTTAAACACATTGAGATAAACTTTGCAATCTCTCTCTTCATTATTGTTCCACCAAAATGTATGTAGAAGATCACGATACATTTTAGTACTTCAGGATGGATTGCAAATGGTGTATTGTGTGCCTCCATCATAATCTTGTACTTCAAATCAGTCGTTAGGAACACAAAGTCTAGAGTGGACTCAAGTATTCCTTCTTCATCAATTCTCGCCACGGAATAGCTCCTTCTTGTACTTTCTTCTTCATACGTATCATTTCAAGGGATTGGGTGGCTTGAGCAACCTTAACTTTTCTATTAAAGTTGGCTCTGTCGTATACTTGACATCATCGCACTTTTCGTTCCGTGATATGATCTTTCTACTCAATGCGTCGACTACCACGTTCGCTTTTACCGGGATGGTATTGAATAGTGTGGTCGTAGTCTTTCAATAGTTCGAGCCAGCGTCATTGCCGCATGTTGAGTTCTTTTGAGTGAAGAAATATTTAAGGCTTTTATGGTGCGAATATATCTCCACTTTCTCCCCATATAGATAGTGCCTCCATATCTTTAGAAAACGATTGCGCTAACTCTAGATCATGAGTAGGATAATTCCTCTCATACTCTTTAAGTTGTCGCGAGGCATAGGCTATGACTTTCCCCGCGTTGCATGAGAACACATCCTAACCCTTTGCCTAAACCATCATCTGTGAGATAACAAATCCATCCGAACCGGATGGTATTGTTAGAACAGTCTTAGAAATAAGTCTCCTCTTAAGCTCTTGAAAACTCTTCTCGCATTCTTCATTTCAAAGCGAATTTTGTATCCTTAGGAGTTAATTTGAGTTAATGGAGTAGCAATTCGAGAAAACCCTTCCACGAATCTCCGATAATAACCACTAAGCCCAAAAGCTACGTACTTGATCACCAAGCTTGGTTGCTCCCAACTTTGTATTGCTTCAATCTTGGTGGGATCAACAGATACTCCATGTTTCGATACCACGTGCCCAAGGAATGCTACTTCCTCAAGCGAACTCGCATTTCTTCAATTTGGCATATAGTTTGTTTTCACGAAGCCTTTGGAGTACCGACTTCAAATGGTGCTCATGATCTTCACGACTTTTGGAATATATAAGGATGTCATCAATAAAGACAACAACAAGCCGATCCAAATATTCCTTGAATACTCGGTTCATCATATCCATGAAAGCCGCGAGGAGCATTAGTTAGTCCGAAAGACATGACTAAGAATTTATAATGCCCATACTGGGAGTTACAAGGCGGTCTTTGGAATATCCTTAGTTCTAATCTTGGTGATGATATCCGAGCGAAGATCGATTTTTGAAAAGAATTGTGCCCCTCTGCAATGGTCAAACAAGTCATCAATACGAGGTAGAGGATACCTATTCTTGATGGTGACATGGTTCAATTCAGATAGTCAATACAAAGTCGCATACTCCGTCTTTCTTCTTTACGAATAAAGCAGGGAGCACCCCAAGGAGAGATACTTGGGGACGAATGAAACCGATGTCCAACAATTCACGTAGTTGGACCTTTAACTCTGAAGTTCAATAGGAGCCATTCGATATGGGGTTTTAGAAATGGGCTTTGTGCGGGTTCAAGATCAATAAAGAATTCAACTTCACGTTCGGGGGTAGGCAGGAAGTTCTTGAAATCGTCGGAAAGTCAATAACAACGGGAATATTATTCAAATTTGGCGTGTCTTTATTCAAATCCATAACATGGGCTAAGAAAGCTTGACATCCATTTTTCAATAAGCGAATAGCTTTATGATTAGATATGAGCGGTGATTGATTTTAATGGTTTAGTTGCTTGAATTAGCATACAACAGGGTTGGTTAGGAATATGAAAACTAACAACCTTACGAAAACAATCAATTTTGGCATGATGAGTAGTTAACCAATCAATCCCTAAAATCACATCAAAAGCAAGTATCTTTAAAGAGATAAGGTCAAGGTAAGGTAATGGTGCCAACTTGAATCAAACAAGATTTATAAGCGATTGGATGTGATGAAAGTTTCTCTAACGGAGTTTCCACAGATAGATCAAAGTCTAATTTCTCGAGTCAAGTTTAAGCGTTGAGCACATGCGGAGAGATAAATGAATGGGTAGCACCGGTATCAAGTAAGGTATAAACTTAGCAAGAATTTATAAATAGCTTACCCGTGATCACCTCGTTTGGGTTCCTCGCATTATGACCGGTCACAACAAACGCTCTTCCGGAATCGTTGACTTTGACTTTTACGGGACGATCTTTTGAGTCACCGTCCCCCATTGAACTAGGTTTTACAGCTACTGTACAATCTCGGCGATATGTCCTTCCTTTCCACAACTATAGCATACCTTGAAGCTGTTGTGGGCGGTTTTGGTGATATATCCCTCTTTTCGCATTTGTAGCATATAATGGGTGGTCGATCTCCTCCTTAGAACCGATTCTTTTAAGACTTTGTCGTCTTCACATAGTCGTTGTTAAATCTCCTCTTTTAAAATCTCCTCCGACTCGCTTCTTACGTTTTCATGACCATGATTACCACCGCAGTGGTAACCATTTTGTCCATCTGTTTCTTTCTCCTTTGGTTATCATTATTACATTGATTTGCTATCTACAGTACGATCCTAGTTGTGGTCCCTCAATTGACCGTACTCGTTATCTCGCTCTAATAATTGAGCCACATTTTACAACATCTCGAATAAAGAGAAAGTTTATGAGAAATGAGATCTTGGCGTATCTTAGGGTTTCAAACCTCTAAGAAACATCCGCGTCATCGTTCCTCATTCTCCACCAAATGAGGTGCAAACACGGATAACTCGCAAACTTTGCCTCGTCTTTGAGACACCGTCATGTTGTTTTTTGCTCTAATCGATGAACTCCACTTCCTTCATATGACGAACACTTTCGAGGAAAGTATTTGTCATTAAATAGTCTTCAAACGCGTCTCCCAAGACATGTTGAAAGTGCGAATTTGGATGGAGTGCGCTTCACGACTCCCACCGATAGTGGTCCGCCTCGCCACGGAACATAAAGGTGGCGAATGGAACCTTCTGTTCTCCGTGCATCCCAAGACATCGAATATCTTGGTAATTTGTTTGACCCAATGTTTCCGCCGTGATCGGATCTGGTTTTCCCTTAAATTCGGTGGTCCCAACTCTTTGAAGCTGCTTGCATTTGTGACAACCCGTGAATTGCTATCATTTCCTCCTCGTATTTTGAACACGAGTTTCTAAATCGATTTTGCATGAAGCGCAAAAAGCTTCTAAACATCCCCTCGTTCATCATCCGCTTTCAATGGTGTTGTTCACGGGAGGAACATTGCCGACTGTTGCACATTCTCCTCGTTGGTGAAATCACAAAGCGTCTCCACGTTCTCATTTCCATTGTTAATATTCTCAATCGACATTCTCAAATCTTGTCATAAAACAAGGGTTAATTAAGGAAATCAATATATCACATAATATCCTTATATCTTGACCAACTAACAAATAAGCTTAGGTAGGACACACTAGCGAAGGATTTACTCGTCTCTCCCTCCTAGTTCTATTCCCCGATCTCCGCCAGAGATCATATCCTAAGCTACGATACCAATTGTGGCGCCCCCAAAATAGGTATACATCACCTATTACGAGTTGTCAATACATGGTGCGAAACAACTACAACTTTATTATTACAACAAGAAAGCGTGAGTTTAAATACAAATATTATCTTACAGACAATATTTATACTCAAATAAATCCTCATCACATTTATTGATACATTATTTTACAAAAATGGTGAGGACTACTAAACAATCCTTTCAAAAACCTTCATTCCATACCCGACTGTACTCGCTTATATTCTCGCCTCCACGAGAAGAATGGAACAAAAAGGAAAAGGGTGAGCTCAACTAGCTCAATAAAGAATATTATGACTAAGATAATATACAACAAATTATCGTTAGTCTTCAACGGGAAAAATTTAATAGAATCTGATAGACAACAAGTTTCGGATCAATATTCGCAGTGAAATAATAATTCATAGAAGAGTTACATAGAGAATGAAATCTACTATAATCTATGAATTTAACGATCCATCATCAATATTTTATCCCTGTAACATCAATCAATATTCATCTCAAATCAAACATTCATCTTTGCACTACGGCCAAAGATATTCATCGATCGGTCATGTTCATCTCAACACTGTTCATCTTTGCACTACAGCCAAAGATATTCATCGATTGGTCATGTTCATTTAAACACTGTTCATCTTTGCACTACTGGGCCAAAGATATTCTTCAGAAATCATTCATCTTTGCACACTCTGAGCCGAAGATATTCAATAATATCATCATTTAAGACCGAGGATGATGAAAAATATTTTTAAAGAGCGAATCTAGTGAAACAAAATGACAAGGATTAAGGATTAATGATTAGTACTTTGTTTTATCCATGTCCAACAATACCTCAAAAAAATAATCATAGTGGTGTAAAATTCAAGAATGATCAAAACATGGATACAATCAAAGCTAGTATCCGAATAGATATTTTGGACGAAAAGAAGAAATTTTATTTTTAGATTGAATAGTGCCAGATATCGTGAATAGTCAGAGTATCGTGAATAGTCTTAGATATCGTGAATAGTAACTCAGACACCAAAAGATAGAAATTCCACACAAAAAAACATTTTCACGCTTCATGAATAGTACTCGTGAATAGTAACTCGTGAATAGTAACTCATGAATAGTAACTTCGTGAATAGTAACTCATGAATAGTAACCCCGAGCATGAAAAAGTTCCAAATTTGATAAAACTTCGGATCGACATTTCAAAGATAATGATATTGAAGAAATAATATCATTACGAAAAAAATAATATCCCTTACCTCAAAGAATCGGTGCCGGAAGGAAGGTCGGAAGTGATCTTTGAATGAAACTTTATCTTTGAGCAATGAACTCTCAAAGTATCTAAATACTCATAAAATACGCTCAATAATATAGAGAGAAAGAGAGAAAACTTTGTTTCTGGTGTGATTTTCAATTCTAACTTAGCCCTCTATTTATAGGAAAATGTTAGCCCACCAAGAAAGCGAGACTTGACACTGCTACCTGATGGCTTTACCTGCTACTATTGCCACCCACCACATTTGAAATAAAATTCAGCACATTTTTTTCACCAACCACAAGTGGGGCCCACTCAATTCTAGAATTTTCCACCAAAATCAATTATAAACCTAATTTCCGAATCAGACACCTCTTAAAATTCATAACAAATCATTCGTGAATTTTTAACGGTTCAAAATTTGTGGACATATACTCAACTTATGTATGTATAACATACCCAAAAATTACCACAATCCAACGGTCGGATTAAAAATTATAACCCCATAATATATCTCAAAACCCATGATTTGATTTTTAATACCTCCAATCCGATAAAATACTGATAAAACACCTCAACAATAATTTCTTCATTTATAACCACATAAATAAATCCATCATTTATATCCACATAAAATAAATATTTCTTTATCATATGAATCAATAATTAATTATTCACAAATAATATTACAGAATCACAATTATGACAACCAGGCCGTTCCCAGGAAAGAGGGGGCTTTCCAATAAGGATCTCTCCTTACTGGCGCGCAATTAGGTGACCAAACCTCTCCTTGACAGAACTTTCTAGACATTGCCAATAATGCTATCTAATAATATTATTTAAATAATATGAATTATTGATCTGATAATGGAGATAATGTGCAGTGACAATTATTGAACAACAATAATATAAAATATCAACGCAGCAATTATTGAATCAATAAAATAAAATATTGAGCATAAGAATTGTGAAAATTATTGAGTAGTGCCTTCTTACGTAAGGATCAATAATTTAACAATCACGTAATATCTGGTGTCTTCTTTGCAACCCAGCAGACATCGTATTTTAACCACCGGGTATTCCAACGATCTTTAATGGTAACAACTACGTAGTTATTTTTAACCAACTTATATTTGTCGTTTTTTTCAACCAATCGCTTTCCATTATGGGGCCCACACATGGCATTTCACCGTTGCATACGAATATTCACAAACAGATCTGAATATTCCACGACCAAACGAATATTCTCAAACAAAATGAATATTTATAACCACTTGCTTATTTTGAAATATTTGCGTATTTAACCCTTAACTATCCACATTAATCAAATCAACCCTTACTATTTCAAAATAATAAATAAAGGAAATTCCTTTTATTTAAAAAATTTGGGGTCTTCTAATATATATAAGTAATAAAATAAGTTTGCCCAATTTTAAAATAACTTAATTTAAATTTGAAATCTTTAAATAATAAAATTAATTTGAGAATAATTATAAAATGCCCATATGTAAAAAATGATTTAATCAAAATCTCCATCTTCTTTCCAAATTCGGTCAAACAAGCATTTGATGATCAATCATATGATTTTTGTCCCACAATGCATGACCCAATTGATTTAACACGTTAAAACATAAAGATCAAGAAAAAATCAATTAAATAAGATTTAGAAAATATTTTTGGTCAAAGTAAATAAGATAAATAAAACAATTATAATAAAAAAATCATATGGAGAGGATTCTACCCTTTTAATTAAATTATTTACTAATTATTGTTATCATCAAAATAAAACTAAAAGTTGGAGACCCAACAGACCTAATTTTGGTTGTTTTTTTTAAAGCTAGATGGATTAACTATGCTTAACCAAGACCTTGACTTTTCTTGACCAATGTTTGACTTGTTGACTTCTTGTTTGGCTAATATAACTCCATATATATATATATATATATATATATATATATATATATACACACACACACACATTTACTTTCATTTGCAAAACATTTTCAATTATATATTGTACTCGTCCATTAAAACTACAATTATAGTTACATAACCCTAATTACAAAGCTTTCTATATTATTCTCGGATATTACATTCTAGACTTAGTCAAGATTTTGGTCAAGCTTAGTTAAACCTTCTACAGCTTTAAAAAAAACAAAGTCAAGGCCCTTGGGGGCAACCAGTCTCACTAACTTTCTCAATTCATGGAGCTGACCATAAGATAACAAGTACAATTGGGGCAACCCGTCTCACTAACTCTCCCAATTTCATGGAGCTGACCATAAGATACCAAGTATTGGGAGGCAAGTGATATTCACTATTTTGGCCTATAAATACCAAGCCTTTTTTAGCCTTCCTACACTTTATAAATTCAAGCAAAGAAATGGAGAGAAGGAGATTTCGGCAACTAGGGAGTAAGAAGGAGAGGTCTCAATCTAGCAAGATCAAAAACAAGAATATATCTAAGAAGGAAAAGTAAAACAAGCACTCCTATAGGTAAACCCTAAAACTATTCTAAATCTAAATTTTCTTTTGAAGGACATTGGTTGTAGATACCAATGATCAAGGAAAAAGTTTAAAAAACGAAAAAAGTTTAAACTAGTTTAGGTTAAAATCACAAATAGAACCTGAAAATGGAACATTAATCCTAATGTATAATAATTTTTTGAGTGAGGCTTATTGGGGTTTATACCTCTTAGAGTTATGTAAACACTGCAAAAAGATTGGAACTTAAATTCCTTGTAGATTAATTATGGTGATTTTCCTATTCAAAACAGGAAATTGATAAAACTTCCTGCCCTAAATTTTCAATTGCATTTAACAAAAATAAAAAAAATTCAGGTGACAGTTTTGGACGGTAAACTTGTTTAATAAATTATGGCTTTCTAAGGTTAATACCTTACGGTATAAAGTGCGTCATGTCCAAAGATGAACAAAAATGGACTTGTGATGAAGGAGTTATGACCAAAACAAAATTGGACATTTTAAAATTAAAACAGTTATTACTTGACTTCTTTAACTCATTTGAGGATGAAATTTAAAGCGAAAGTACTCTATGATGTAAAGTCTACTATCCAAATTTCATAATTTTTTGAAGTATTTTCGAATTATAGTAAATATTTTAACTATGTGGGGCAAGAAGGGTAAGAATTAAAAAATTGGTTAGGGAGATTTAATGGAGAAAATAAAGTTAAAAAATTTAATTTAAATAAAATTGAAGAATATGTAATATATTTTTATCGGTTAAAATATGTTAATATGGAACGTATGAGCTTAAGTAAGTGTTAATCACACATTTTTTATGGTGAGGTTCTAGAAATGGTATGAGGGGATGCTCGAGATCGAGTTTACGTTAAAAGAAATTACCGAAACGGAATAATTATCAACGATAACTATTGATAATAATAGTTAAGTTAGTTGAATAAATCTTTATGGATATTGTAGGTAATAATTTGAAGGAATTTTGTAACATAATGAGGGAGATATACACAATCCAGACATGTTCCCGCACTTATGTGCATTTACAAATTGTTCAATTATCGAATTGTTTTTTATTCATTAAATTTCTTATTATTTCATTAAATGTTTTAAGAAATAAGTCTATGCTATTTGTTTCGGCTAGACATAGTTGATGTAAGACCCCAAGTTTTATGAATAAAGAATAATTTTCTCGAAATATATTTTTGAATATTATGGTGTGGATTTGATATAATGTTATAGTTGTGGGTAATATTTACAAATTTTGCAAAGTAAGCAAGTGGTTATATAATATTCGATTGGTCGGGGAATATTCGTTTTAACGGGGAATATTAAATGCGACAAGACAATCATTAGTAGACCCCATAATTGAGTATTGTCGTAAAAGCAGCGTAATTATCTTTTATAAAAATAACGGCGGAAGTGTTATCGTTAAAACTGTTAAACTACTCGGTAGTAAAATACGGTAATACGTGTGGTTGCATAGTAGCACACGGTATTGATTATTGATGCTTACGTGAGAAGTCACTCAGTTATACTCAATTATTGCTACAGTAATTGCTGCATCATATCTCTCATATTATTGATTCAATTATTGTCACAGTATCATCTGCATAATATGTTATATTATTAAATCAATAATTGAGACAAAAAAGTTATTCATATTATTAAATTATAATATTTACAATGTCTAGAAGTTCTGTTAAGGAGAGGTTTGGTCATCTAATTGCGCGCCAATAAAGAGAAATCCTTATCAGAAATCCCCCTCTTTCCTGAGAACGACCTGGTTGTTAAATATTGTGAGTTATAATATTAATGATGAATAAGTTCGTGTTAATTAAAGATGAAATTGATAGTTCCATTGTGTTAAAATTATTAGTGTTAGTGGAAATTGACATTTATTTCGATATTAATTGATGTCTGGAAGTTATACTGACCAGTCGGGTAATTAATCGGATAAATGAGAAATTAATTCACATGATTATAACTATTTGTTCACATGTGTGTACTATTGATTCACATTCATTTACTATTAGGGGAGTTGGTGCAAGATTGATAATACTTGCATGACTAAGTTAAAAATGGAGGTATAGATGGAGGTACTATACTGTAATTCGTATTTTCACATGTTTAGAACTATTGATTCACATGATTTACTATTGATTTACATTATTTACTATTAGGGGAGGTGGTGCAAGTTTGATAATACTTGCAGGACTAAATTAAAAATGAAGAAAAAGAGGGAGGTATTATACTATAATATTTTGAGCCCCAAAATGTGCAATTATCGAAACTATATTTTCCTATAAATAGAAGCTCATTCTTCCTTCATTTCTCACCAATTCACTAAAGCTATAGAGCAATTATTATAGAGAGAAAGAAGAAGAAGTCTGCTACTTACTTCTACTCCAAATATCCGATTTCTTTCTAAGGTAAGGGGTATTATTTCTTTTGTATTCATGAATAGAAAGCTTCATTATTCCATTCTTTATTATTCTCATTGGAATAACCCGTCTTTGCAATCTTCGCATACATGTTGAAATTCTTCTACATTATTCCATTCTTTATTATTATTTTGGAATAACTCGCCTTATGCTAATCTTCGCATACATGATGAAATTCTTACATTATTCCATTCTTTATTATTATGTTGGAAAATCACGCTCGGTGCGGATTACGCGTGACTGATTCCATTCTTTATTATTCGTTGAATATCCCGTCTACGTATATACACGCATGATTCGTTCCATTATTTATTATTCTATTGGAATAACTTTGTTTGTGCGATTACATCGCATGCCCGGTGATTTTTGTTGTTATTCTATTCATTATTATTATGTTGGAATATCACATGCGTGCGGATTCGCATGACTCAGTTCCATTCTTTATTATTCTATTGGAATATCACGTCGATGCGGATTACGCATGGCGTGGTTCCATTCTTTATTATTCGTTTAATATCCGCATGCATGCGTATTACGCATGACACAGTTCCATTATTTATTATTCTCGTTGGAATAACCTCTCTGTACGATCTATCACATGCCTGGTGATTTCTGTTGTTATTCCATTCTTTATTATTCTGTTGGAATATCCTGTCTGTGCGGATTCTACATGACCTTGTTCAATTCTTTATTATTTTGTTGGAATAACCTGTCTGTGCGATCTATCATATGCATGGTGAATTCTTCTGTTATTCCATTCTTTATTATTTTGTTGGAATAACCTGTCTATGTGGATTACCACATGCATGGTGAATGATCCTTCGCATTCATTCCTTATTAAATTGTGAAAATAATCTGTCTACGTGGATTACCGCATGGCGGGCGAAAATCCATTTATAGTTCATATATTCTATTATACTCAGTTGGTTAAAGTTTTGGCTTCTATACTCCATGAAATTAGTGGAATATCCTTGATATTTGCGCTTCATCCAGTATCTTTTCATGGAAATATTCTTTTGAGCATTCTTGAATTTTACTCTACAAGCAGTATCATGTTGACAATTTGGACATTATTGATTTCTGGATAAATTAAATTATAAATCTTTAAAATTTATCCTTGAACTTGTTTTATTGAATTATTATGTCATTGTCATCATCCTCATGTTTATATTATGATTAAAGTCATCTTTGGCTTACGTGCATAGATAGACTTGGTATGATTATGACCAGGGATTATTCGGTATAATCATAACCGTAATGTGATGAATGATGTGGTAAAAGTCCTCATTGGCCGGTAGTTCATTGGTGAACAGTTGTTGGTATAATTATGACCAGGGATTATTCGATATAATCATGACCATTGATGATTACATAAATATCCTTGGCCGTGGTGCAGGGATGATGTGGTTTATTTATTGTCGAGTCTCAAATGATAAAGTTGATGAAAATCTTTTTAAATCATAGAAGATAGTAGATTGTATGCTCTACTTGACTCTTCTAATGGATTGCTTATTCCGCTGCAGTTAAAATTGATGTCTATTGTATTTTATCAGTTTAACATTGTTGAAGACTAATGATAATTTATTCTGCATTATCTTAGTCATAATATTTTTTACTGGGCTAGTTGAGCTCACCCTTTTGCTTTCATTGTTCTCTTCAGGAAATGAGAACGTAGCCGGGACTAGTCGGGGAACGGAGTGATGGTCGAGATGGTGTATTAGTAGTCCTCACTATTCTATAAAATAGTGTGACGATAAATGTAATGAGGACTCTATTTGAGAGTGGATATTGTCTAGAAGGCAATATTTCTGTTAAAACTCTCAGCTATGTTTTGTCGTATATTACACGACGGTTGTATAATTAAGTTTGTATTTGTATTCTGTACCATGTATTTGGCGACTCAAGATGGGTGATGTATACCTGTTTTGGGGGCGTCACAGTTGACGTGATATGTTAAATTATTGAATTGTTAATAACTATTTGGAGATATTTAAAATTTATCCAATCCAAATTGTTTTGGTGCGGAATCTGATGTTATAACTAAGTAGAATAACTCTAGAAATAGGGGATATTGTGTTGTGGTCAGGTAACTGACATGCGCTGTCAAAAATATAGTGTAGAGATGATGTTACACGTAAAATGGGAAGTCGTTGGGTTGATTCCCTAATGATACTCTATGGAGAGTTCACATTCTTTTGTGATTGTTGAATAGTCTTGTCGAGTTCTCTGTCCATGACTGATGAACAAATTTTATTAGTTCATATTCCTTTTTGACCACTCAGTTGTCATTTGAATGATTTTAAAATCATGTTAAGCTTTTGAGATTAAAAGTTTCGTGGAAATTTTATTGAATTCGTATTTGTTCGTTAATTTGAAATGTTATTTTACGAATATGATAAAAAAAAATATTGTATTTTTTATACTTGTTGAGCAAAGTAGTTGCTCACTTTGGCTATATATATCAAATGTTTTTCAGCTAAAGCAAGTCCCGAAGGGTGGGGAAAACATAAGAGAAAAGAAAAAACTAATATGTAATTGATGTATTAGAACATTATTATTAATTGATGTAATATTTTTAAAATAGCTTATTGTATTTTGTTATTGTAATAATAAGGTTAAGAACCTAGGAAGACTATAAGACGTAATGTAAATTAGTGTATTTATTTTTATGTCTTTGAGTTTATGTTATTAGATAGATGTTGTGGATGACGATGAATAGTGAGCACCATATTTGTTATTTCAAGTACACGAATTTTAGGGGTGTTACAAGTTGGTATCAGAGCTATAGGGTATAACCCTTAGGTTGGAGAACCTTAGAATATATTTAGATGAAAAATAGTAGAGACAATGATATGTGAACTCTCATAGAGTTCTTAAGTAATAAGAGATGAATTGAGAATTCATCAAGTTTATTAAATTAAATGTTATGTGGATGTTAATTAAGTTATATTATATGTCATATTATGGTTGGAATTAAGTTTGTTATTTTATCTTATTATAGGATGGCCATAAAGAAAAAAATTAGTGAAATTTATGAGGTACCTAGACCTGAACCAACAGTAGAACCTGTGCTAATCAGTGAACCAGAAGAGGAGGAACCATTCATGGATCCTGAATAACCTGAGGAAGATCATGAAAAGGATCATGCAATTTCGGAGTATGTTTCGGATGATGTCGCACTGGCTGAGGAAGAACTAGAGGGTGGTCAGCGGATACCTGATCAGGGCATGGGAGCCGTAGATGCTGAGGTAAAGACTGTGATGATAGACCTGATGGAAAGAAATCAACACTATGAAAACGAGGTGCTGGAGTTAGAAAATGAGGTGCAGCAGTTGAAGGATGGAAATGAGGAGCTAAAGGCTTGTTGGAAGGCAGAGATAGCTACTCACATTAGAGTAGAGGGAGTAGTGGCAGAACTGAGGATAAAGAAGATGAGGTTGGATCGGATACTTGATACTTATAGGTAGGGGTGAGCATGGTGAGGTTTGGTACGGTTTGAAGTCCAAACCGTACCCGAAACAGCTTATGTGTGGTTTGAAAATTTTAAAATCGCAACCGCTTGTGATTGGTGCGGTGCAGTTTTAATTGGTGCGATTTCGGTTCCAAAACCAAATGAAACAACAAAAAAGTTTAAGCCTTCAATAAAATTTAACATAGAACTTGCATCGATCAATTAACTTAGTGACAAAGTCGATAATGGGAATTATATCAAGCATAGAACCAAAGTTCCTTCTGCCAAACATGTCAAATTCACCATCAAATCATAGAACAGTGAGACACGTAAAATAGTTTTAGTTTATAATAAAGGAATGATGCTTTAAAACTAAAACATACGCTATATAAAACAACGAAGACCATATATTCGATAGCAAGCAATAAAGTTTATCTAGTTCTCCAAAAATTAACAGTATATACTGGAGATAGAATGAAATTATATCTTATATATTGCAGGAAGGACTTATAGAATATAATCCTAACTATACCTAATATGAAAAATACTCTATTAAACTATTACTATTATAGTATTGACCTTAACCAATGCATCAAGTGCTCGAACCAACGAATTTGGCCCCTCAGCTATAAGCCCCCCCAATAACGCATCAAACAAATTTGAAATTCGAAAACCCAATTGTTTAATTTTTGACTCTATAACCTCTAACAATCTTCTTTCAATTGGTGAAAAAATGACAATGCAAGACTGGTGTTTTCTTTAAGCGTGTTCAAGTGAAAAGTAACTTTAGAATTTACTAGAAATAATACACACATACACACATATGGTGCGGTTTCGATTTTGTGCGTGCGGTTTTTGGCTAGTAACCAAACCGGAACCGTAAATTTGGTTATTCAACCCACCTAAAACCGCCACATACGCCGAAACCATTGGTGCGGTTTTAATTGGTGCGGTTCGTGCGGTTTTTGGTGCGGTTTCGGTTCCAATTTGGTTACTTGCTCAGCCCTACTTATAGGACCAATTTGTATGGGTCCTAATAAATCTATGAATTGTTGCAACGGTTTTGTTTTGGTTCCCTATCTTTATTATCTGGTTCTTGTTGCGTTCTTCTCCTTGGCGGCATTTTCTATTTAATATAATAATGTATTACTATAACATTATCACTCTTGAGGCACATTTAATAAAACATAGTTATATTAATGCATCATATATACCAGTACATCTTACATTTCATAGCACTTGCTATTTAAATATCATGTATTTATCTCAAAAGTTGGGATTTACAAAAACTTATAAACTTCTACTACTATATATATACACAAGTCTCATAGGCCTTCCCTTATGGCATCCAAGTAGGGGTGTTCAATCAATAAATATCGACCCGAACGGGACCGGTAATGAACCGAACCGATACTAAAATTAGCTAAATTCGTCTACCGATACCGGTACTGGTTGGACCGGTGTACCGAACCGATTTACCAGTTTGGTACCATTTTTTACCGAATAAATACCAAAAATTAATATAATTATTATTTTATTATTTTATTATTTTATTATTTTATTATTTTATTATTATTATTATTATTATTATTTTATTATAATTATTATTTTATTATTATTATTATTTTTATTAATATAATTATTTTCTTATTATTATAATCATTATTTTATTATTATTATTATTAAATATTTATTAATAATAAAAAAGAAATTGAAAAACTGGTATATACCGGTACAGTTCGGTAATAGCGAACCATAAAAACTCGGTACCGAAAAACTGGTATATATCAATTTTTTTGTACCAAAACCGAACCGATTATTTTTGTACTGAACCGGTCGGTTCAGTCTGATCCGAAAAATCGAAAAAACGAATTGAACACACCTACATCCAGCACTCTTCCGGACTCAAACGCATAGCTGGACCCTTGCTGATAGTGTAACTTGTCTGACCTATCTTTGCTAGGTAGTGCTCTAGCCTATCCTAAAATCGCCCGAAAGAGGTCCTATAAGTATAATGCATTCGATCCAACCTCTTCTTCTTCAGACTTAACTACTCCCTTCTCTTTATCTTTTAACTATGGATCCATTTGATCCTTCTAACTTATCCGAAAATTTAAATAGAATGGAAGTGTGAACTACAAATTTGTTCATCAAGTTTTATACCTCAATAATTAACAATTAATATGATTTATCGAATAATGAACAAAATAAATTGTAACATTTCAAAATCCCGGATCCAAGGAATAATAAAAGCTTGAATCTTTGAATCCTTGTCTCTTAGCTCAACAACCAATAAAAGAGTAAATAACTCAATTAAATGATTTTCATCAACTGTACGTGGCTCAACTTTCCATTGATATTAATAATGTCAAATAACTGTGACCATAAGGTCATGAACTCTTACACAATGTCATGAACTTTACCAAGTGTTCATTTATCACATAGACTATGAAACTCTGCATGAAGTACTGTTAGGTGATCAACCTAAAACACTTCTGTTACGCGTAGCATCAAATTAAACACCGTAATTTCCGATGTATTGTCGACAAGCCGACAGTGCATGTTATCATTCTTTACTCCCCTAATACAAAATTAGAGTCGTTCATTTCTGTTAGTAACATTAGAAATCCGCTCCAAAACGTATTTAGATTGGAGCAGTAACATTCTCGTTTAACAACTTTTCAATTCGGAATAACTTTTTATATGTGAATAAATTGCTTAATGAATAATAACTTCAACAATTGAGTCTAGCCGAATACAAATGACATCAACTCTTAAATTAATATTCATGATCAACATATCAAGTGATTTGATATTAACTGACAACGAACATAAGTTCAGTTAAAAAAAATAATTTAAATGCACGTAATGCATAAACTTATCTGTCGTATTTGTTGTTGATCCTCATTCAACTTATCTGATATTATCGTTAATTTTTTCAAATTCCGTTCCCAAGGTTGAGAACGCTTTTTAAGTTCATTTTAAGAGCGTTTTCTATTCCTTTGTACATTACGATATCGAACATTATATTTTTGGAGGGTTAAATGCTAGGTCGACCACTGAACTTATCTGATATTTGGGCCTGCAAAGATTTGAACTCAGAACCTCTAGTTTGAAACTTTGGTCCAATGACCACTCAAGCACCCAGACCTAACTGTTATTATTTTACAAGGATTAATCTTTATAACTAAACAATTAGATCCCCAAATTACATAATATCGGTAAATAAATTTTATACTTCTTGTTCTTGTTATTAATTATTATTATTATTATTATTATTATTATTATTCATATGTGACCCAAATCAGTACCATAAGTGACCTAAATTAACAAACCCAGATCAGGAAGAACACGAAAAACAGGGGGTAATACCCATATCAGAAAATCCATCGTCAGATGTGAAGCTAGGAACTTATCAGAAAATCCATCGTCAGATGTGAAGCTAGGAACTTCTAAGCCAGAAAAACAAGAAAAAGTTGCTAATACTAAAGCGGCATCAGCACCTCGCAAAAAGAGTTATGATCCTGACTTGTTTTTTAAGGTTAATGGGAAGCTAGTAAGAAATCGGAGGAAGACTGAACCAACACCATAACAGACCCAAAACAATACACAGTGACACAACCCATTTCAACCCAAACCACCATCCAAATCAGATCCAACCTCTCCAAACCAGAACCATAATTCGAAGAGGGTGGTGCTGGGTCGGATCGGAATTGGCCGGCCGTCGACGGGGGAGTCCGGGAAAGGGGGTGGCGGAGGTGAGAGAGAAATCTTGGAGAGGGGAAGTTGGGTTTTGGATGGGGAAGGAGGAGAGAGAAAGTAATATGAGAGAAACCCTTGTTTTATCATTGTGGATACTTGTTGTTGCTGTTGTTTCGATTTTTTGTTGTTGATTTCGGAAGCCATTGATAACAGAGGAAGAAGAAGTGAGATTCACCGTGTGTTTGTGTGTGTGAGAGTGTGGGAATCCTAGAAAAAGTGAGATTCGATGTGTGATTTCGGAAGCCATTTAATTAATGTTTTGTATTTTCAATTGATGTTATGTATTTATAATTATAAATAAAATAATTTTTATTTTCAAACATTAGTTATTATTTGTTTGCAAATTATAAATGAGTTTTCAATTATTAAAGTGGCTCACCTAAGTGTAATTTTTTAATTTTTGTAAATAATTTTATTAGTTTTTCTAATTGTGACTTTGTAATATTAGTATTTTTATTAATTTTTATTAATTTTTATTAGAAGTGAGATTCACCGTGTGTTAGTTTTTCTAATTTTTATTAATTTATTAATTTTATTTTATTTAGATTACTTAGTATGTTAAATATTAATTCTTATTTAAATATTATTTGGGGGAGATGAATTGATTTGGTATAAATATTAATTCTTTTGATAAAGTAATTATAAGTTTCATTTAGCTCAGTTAGTTTGATGACCAAATTCTCAAACTTGAGATTTTGAGTTCGATTCTTGGGAAAATCATGTTTTTAAGCAATTAATTGGAAATTGTACACGTAAGCGGTGACACGTGGTAAAAATATCTACGTCAGCGGTGCCACGTGTGCCACGTAGGCAAGTCAACGCACATGTGACACCTAGGGGCTCAATATCTAAATTTTGTAACCGAAATGGGCTCAATTTGTGTTGACCAAAAGAAAGGGGCTCAATACCCAAAAACACCTAAAGTTCAGTGGTCACATTTGCATTTAACCCTATTTTTAGAAACTTAAGCCCCATTTCTAGTTTTAACTCATATTCATCAATAAATTTTTATTACGCAGTTTTTTACTTACTTTAAACAATTTTTATTAATTTTTCCATTCTCCAAACCTTACACCAACCATACTTAAGTGCCGAATTAGTTTGGTCAAACCCTTTATACAAGGGCTAGACATATTTTAGAATTTTCTAGAATTTTTGAATTACGTTTATTATTTATTTATAGTCGTTTCTGGCCAAACTTCCAATAATTTCCATAATTTGAAATTATTTCCAAAAATTCTAAATTTTTGGCAGCTCCTTAGTATCATCTCAGAGTATTCAATTCCAAAGTTTCATGTTTATATCATTTATGGAGAGCTAGTTATGCTCATTTTAGGGTTTTAACTTCCCAAAACTGTTTTATTTTTAATTAATTCTCTAGAATTTCGATTGAGCACAATTTTTTGGGCAACACCTTCCCTATAATATCAGTTATCATCACCCAAGAGTTCAGGGCCAGCCGTGCCCTCGAACTCCAAAACAACAAGTAAATTCAGACTTTCCCCTATTTTGGCCATCCTCTTTACAAAAATTATAATAAATAATCTAACCGCAGAAAAATTCTCAAAAACTCAGGAAACGTATATAGTTAACTTTCATGTATATATCATATCCAAAAATAAAGTTCTAACTCCTTACGGTTTAGGAGATATTGAATTTACAAAAACAGGGCAGCAGTTGCGCTTATTTCCTCTTTTCTAGTTTTTCCAACTTTGTTCGTTTTAGGTTTTTGGTTCCTCTTTTGCTTTTCATGATCAGATACCAATAGAGACATGCATATATTATGTTATCATGGTTAGACCTGGCAATATAGTTGGTTAACTGTCGGGTCAACCCATATTAACTGGAACCAAATGGGTTGGTTAACCATTTTTATTTATTTGGGTTGGGTAAAGTTTGGAACCATATTTTTAAAAAGAAATATAGTTACAACCCGGTTAACCATTTTTCGACCCATATTTTATTTCAAATCTAAATAAAAAATTGTTTCCACACACGCACCCACCCACCCCATAATCACATAATATTAGTGTCACTTAATACATACAGGTCAAATCAGGGGGTATATACATAATCACATAATATTAGTGTCAAATCAGGTCTTCATGGAACCCATAACCCATAATAATATTAAAATGGTTAATATGGTTTTTAACCATAACCATATGGTTCCAACCCACATTATCCATATTAAAAATGGTTAATATGGTTTTAGTTCTTAAATGGAACCATAACCATATTTTGAAAACCAAAACCAACCCATAACCATATTTTGTCAGGCCTAATCATGGTAAGGGTTTTAAACTTCTTAAAAGAAAAGAATTTCCAAGATTTTCTTTTGATTAAAAGCTAGTTAATTTAGGGTTTACCTTACCTAGGTTTTCCTTCTATTTCTCCTTTCTCCTCTCTTCCTCCTCCTTGCTCTCTCCAGCCGAGCATCCTCTCTGCCCCTCTCCCTTAGAGTATTTATAATAGTTTCTTTATCTATATCGCTACTCGTGTCATTAGGTCATTCTGCAGGATAGAGATTCAATTATTTCATTATGTACGCAACATGTTCCTTATATTGATTCCTTAACTAATGAAATTTAAAAGTTCCAATAGTCAAAGCATGATTTGACCATTGTAACTATTTGACATTTGTATTGGCTTCATGCGTTAACGCTTATGATAGATGTAATATATTACAACCTCTTGTTTTTAATTATAAAATCGCTATTAATTCATTAATCTTTTTTGAAGTATGTGATATTTTTAAATTTAAAATTAATATAAATTTAATCAATACATATTGTAACTTATTTAAAAAATTACTATTACTTAAAAATTTATTATTTTTATAATTCTTAGCAAAATTGTTAAGTTTGAGAATGCATCAAATTGACTTATAAAAATTATAATAATTTTATAATTTATAAAATAGAATATAATTTATCAATTGTATTCCACTGTAAAATAACTTTTATTTTATTTTAAATTTTGAGTAATTTATGGAGTGAGTATTTAATGGATTGTAGCAAAAGAAATGTACATAAAATTAATATTAACTTTTAAAAAGTTAATTTATTATATTTTTAAATTTAAATATGATTTCATTTAAAATTTTGAATAAATTTTATAATTAATATTACTTTTATAATATTTATAATTATATGGAAATAAATTAAATAAATTTATATCAATTTTATAATTTGAAAATGAAGTAGTAAAAAAGTTATGTGAAATAATGTCAAGATGTGTATGATTGATGAGTTGTCCACTTAAATGAGGGTGTGAAATATCATTTTGCATATATAGAGAATGCTCTTTTGACTCCCTCACCGTGGGGAGTAAAATCCTATATAGAGATTAAAATAGAGAGTTAAATGAGGATAATGAAACTGTTGGATAATGATTTGTTGATGTGTTTTCAAAATTGGGGATAGATGGTTTATTCAAAAAATTGTTGTGAATGCTCTTATGTGGTGAGCCTTGTAGGAATTGGGGGAGTATTTTTCCTCCCCTAAACATATATGTCACTAAACAATTGTTCTCACGAGTTAACTTACTAATGGACAACATATTTTTAGTAATGTGAGGAATAAGAAGAACATCAGACATTTTTAAAGAATGAGAAGCAACAAGAGAGGAGATAGAACCAATACGAGAAATAGGCAAAGATTGACCGATACCCACAAAGACCCGTTGATTACAAGTGTAAGGAAAAGATTTATCAAGCGTAACAGCATCATTAGTTATGTGAGAAGTGGCGCCCGTGTCTGTGTACCACTCTGTATCTTGAGAATCATCAAAGGAGGTGGCAGCGAATGCTTCAATCAAAACTTTAGCCTTAGCTTTCTTCAATAGTTTGCCAATTTATGACATTTCTTGGCAGTGTGCCGTTCTTTGCCACACCATTGACAAGTGATTGCAGAGGTCTTAGCTGATTGGCCGAATGTTGGTGGTTTGAAATGACCAGAAGAAGAACCACGTTGAACAACCATAGCCGACTGGGAAGAAGAATCCCCCGGGATTGACCGAGAAAAAAGCTCATGACTGAGAGCGTTCGGAACCAGATTGGCAAAAGAGGGCAGCGGCAACTAGGACAACATAGAGGTTGAAAAGATTTTAAAATCAGAACCAAGGCCACATAGAAACCAATGTACCTTATCTGTGTCATCAACTAGTTTCCCAATAGCACTAAGTTGATCACGTAATGATCGGAAAGAGTGTGCATATTCAGTAACACCACGAGAGCCACGTTGCATCAGCTAGAGGTCATCTTTTAGTTGGAGTTCTCTGATCTTTGAACTATATGAAAATGAAACTTCAAGAGCCAGCCAAGCATCACGAGCTGTAGTGCAATTAACAACTTCTGCCATACATTCCTCAGTGAGAGAGGCATACAGAAGGCTAAGTAAATGCAATCCTGTGTGTGCCATTTTTTGTAGGCAGGATTAGGAACAAGACCAACTCCATCACGGACTTGAGCAGCGGGTGCAGACAAAGACCCATCCAAATAACCCATAAGATCCTAACTTTCAAGCAGGGTATCAAACTAACGACGCCACAAGAGATAATTTGTGGGAGTGAGTTTGATGGTCACCATGTGAACCATTGTATTGAGCGGAAGAAGAAAAGTGTTGGATTCGGCCATGGAAAAACAACCAGTAAAGGGCTGACTTATTGGCTCTGATACCATGTAAAGGAAATGCCTCAAGCCAATATGCTGTGAGGGGATATTCATTTATAGACAGAAGATACATGGTAGCTGTACAATTACAAATATGGAAACAAATATACAAGGAAAAATAAATTGCTACAATTGTGAAGAATCACTGATATCTTAGGAATATATAATATATTGGAGTCAGGCTGTCCTCTAATACAATAGCTAGACATTGTTAAATCATAAATTTATTATATTTATATATAAGGGTAATATAATAATAGTGTATTTTTAAAATAAAATTATTTTTCCTTCCCTTACTTCCTTCTAAACTCACAAACAAGATAAATATAATAAAAATCTCATCCCTTCATTTCTTCTCTAAAACTCACAAACATGAAAAGGGAAAACTATAGTCCGTTCCCATCATATACTTTCCCTTCCCTTCCCTTCCCTTCCCATCCCATCCCATCCCATCACATCCCATCACATCCTTCCAAACTCACAAACGCAGTATGAATGTCAAACTAGTGAAAAATTACAAGTGTATGGGATAAGTAGCTTTCTGTTAAAAGGGAGGGAGTATATAGTTTGTTTTTGGAAGATTCCAAAGTGGATAATCTATCAAAAGATGTCACGGATTATGAATGGAATCAATCACAGTTGGTATGAAAAAATCATCAGGAAAAGCTATGCAGCAGAAAAGAAATCAGAGTCAATTTAGGTAAGTATACACAAAATTTTATGGATTTGGGCTTTGTCATGAGATGTACAGATTCCTAGTGCAGCTTTTTGCGTTTGATGTACAACAGAAAACAAGCTAGGGAAGATAACATATGGTGTTGAACTTATGTTCAAGTTTTATGGTAAATGTTTTTCAAAGGTGGAGAGCAGAGCATAAGTAGCATGGTGATAGTTTTTTATGATCTTCTGAAGTTATAGGTAGTGATGGTGTTCAAATTTTAATCTCTTTGGCGCATGAATTTGTGTTTATCTCAGTGAGTATGTTGTGATGATAGCACAGTAGCAATGTTTTTTTTTTAATTTCTAATTTCTTATAGAGCATATGTCAAATATCAGTTCTATTTCAGTAAGCTCAGTCATTGCAGGTTATACTAATATATCTCTTTATCCATGCTTTCTGGATATTGGATAATTTTCAACAATAAAATTTTAGCCTTTTGCAAAAAAAATAAAAAAAAAAAATCTTACCTTATTGAGTGTTTAGTTTTATATTGATGGTATGAATTGTTATGATGAATTTAAGAATATGGAATAATTTTATCTTTCCAATAAAGATGTGAAGCATTTTTTTTCCTGCTTTGGTCTCTTTATTTTTAAAATGGGAATTGATATTTCCACATGCTCCCACTCTATTTACTATTCATATAAGAAGGAACTTGTGGAACTATCATTTTTATTTGTGAAAATATCAATTTCCCAAACGATCTCGTCCCCAAAGGGATAATAAGTTGACTGGAAAAAAGTTTTTCCTCAAAAGCATGTCTAAAAAATCGATATTTCTCAGCATTTTACGTGTCTGTATTGCTTGTGGGATACATTGTCTGACCATATTGCACGTCTAGTTTGTAACACCCCCTTTTCCAAAAGGAAAAACGGATGTCACGCACAAACATAATAAATCTCAAAATATCTCCAATAAAATTGAATATCAAATGTCACATACTCCAATTTAAATAGAAGGAACTCCACATTTACCTAGTCTCTACTATTAAAAAAAATAAATGTCAAAATGGCTCAGACATCCATATACAGAATATTAGGAGAACCAAGTCTAATAATAAGTCTCAAAACTAATCTACTCATTTGGATCAAAGGTAGCTCTAATCTCACAAATCCTGATCACCCCTGATTACTTGTCGAAAAAAGAACACAGCGTGAGCCAAATGCCCAATATGGATATAAAGATGCACATATATAAACAATATGTATATGTATCGAAAGAACTGAATGAACGTACAATTACAACTACTAACCAAATATAAATATCGAATTTGGTGAGACAAAGTACAGATGATTAACACTGTCGAACCAACAACTATAGTCAAAAGAATTCTAAACAAAATAAGGCTGAATCAAATGGTTATAAGGTAACAATTTCATACTGAGCTCAAATACAAATAGCCAAAGGCTAACAAATTACATCGGTACCATGATGTATACAAATCAAATCGAATAGTACGCACGACACATACATCACTAATCCGCCAAACAAATCGAATCAAATCAAATGTTGGGTCGACCCATATGTATCCTAAACAAATATATCAAATGGCCAAAGCCCATTATACCCAGAGCATACAAAAGGATACGTCATGGACTAATCACATCGCCACGGAAGTGTTAGGTTTGTAATATTCATGAACGCAAACAAATTGCACAAAGTAAGCGGAAACGTGGAAAATCAGAGTTTTAAAATTTTACAAACCATAAACCCGGATCACCCTTTATGCGTAATTATTAATTAAACGAAAAGATAACGAATAAGAATCATACCCTTGAAGATCGAGCTTCCTCAGGTACAAGTTCACCTCCAAATCCTTTCGCATTCAACTTGAATCCACCGGGTTTGGTTCCTTCCTTTGATCAACGTTAGCCACCCAAGTGTTTGGCCTCTAGAGGTGATCCACCAAGGAAGAATAAAAATTCAAGAAAATGGGTGTTTGGCTAAACCCTAATTTTCTATCTCTATAGAAAAAGACGTACTCTCCCAACTATTAGAATTACGTATTCACGTGTTGTGAAAGTGTCAACCACCTCACCTATAATAAGACTCCTCTTATTTATAGATGTAGGCAATCCTCCTTAACAATTAAGGAATTGAGTTTTATTTAATTAATTAAACTCCTTTAATTAATTAGGCTCCTAATCTTATTAGGAATAATTAATTAAAATCTTTTAATTAATTTACCTCCTAATCTTATTAGGAATATATGAGAGTACTTTTATTAAATTAATTCCTAAACTCTTTTAGAAATTAAAATAATAATAATTATAATAATATTAATAAAACTCCTCTTATTAATTTATATTTAATATTTCTAAAATATTAAATAATAATAATAACCTATTTAATTTATTCTATTACCATAGATTAAATTAAATATACTTAATATATTATTACGATTATGCCATTAACTTCTTAAATAATTATTCTTCCTTTTATGGTGTGACCCTTTAGGTTCTCCATATTAAACCGGTTGTGAATAAATCAATTAGAACAATTTAATCTTATTTAAATAAATAAATTAAACGATTAATTTATTTAAATAAATAATATTTATTCTACAATAAGGATAAGCCTCCCCTAAATGATCAACGACTTTCCAGATAATATAGATTTCAACATTAATCATAAAAGAACCTTTGAGTAAATAGTTACCGTACAATTCAATCATTCTACCATACAATGTCCCAATTAAATATAAGACATGAAATTACTGTCAAGTCTTATTTTATTTAATTATATGTATTTCGATTCTTAAATGCACAACTCCAAATAATGCAAATTAGAAACTCCTTTCTAATTTCATCCCCTTTCGCCAAGGACTCTCTGGGTTGTCATTTATCGAATCACATAGACATTTTCTTCTTTACTAGAAGCGGTTGATTCTTTATCGATCATACATTATCTTCATGTACAACTTATTATACCCAAGCATACCCTTTGATATACCCTAAGGGTCTTAAAGAATAAGTCAAAGTATAACTCATCATACACAAGATACTATGATGATCTCAAGTCCAAGGATCACTTGATTACTATCACTACAGAATTCCTATTAACAGCAAGTAAAACTCCTTTAGGTATTCCTTAGCGAGCCACGTTCAAATGAACTTATTCTCTAATAAGCACCTACATACTTGCTTTAGTGTTCCACACAAATGATCATGAGATCAATCATCCTCACCAATGAAAAGAAAGCAACGTATGTACCAATCTATCCGGATTCACTAATCCCCAATTTAGTAATCCAACGATTGGGAACTATTTTAGTTTTAAGCTTTCTAAGAATTTAGATCTCATTAGAATGATCATCATCATTATTCTAAAAGCATTGCTTAAAACTATGGGTTTATCACATATTATAAAAACAAAGATCATGTAGATAATTAAAAGCCTTTAATAAAGTAATACTTTTATTAATAAATGAATAAGATTGTTACAAAGTATATGTTTTATCATCAAACATGATTGGCTTGTGTGCATACTACTTTCAATCTCCCACTTGCACTAAAGCCAATCGCCATGGTATCTCATACCCTTCTTCTCTAAGTGACGATTATCCTGCTGTTGGATAAGCTTTAGTGTGACGCCCCCAAAATTAGGTATACGTCACCCATCTTGGGTCGCCACTTACATGGTACATAAATTCAAATACAACTTACTAATATAACGCCGGTATAATATTTATAAATCGTGAGTTTGAATACAAATATTATCTACTAGATATTATACAAACTCAAAAGGAGTCCTCATTACAACTATTATCACACTATTTCACGTAATAGTGAGGACTACTAATGCTATCCTCTCGACCATTACTCCGTTCCCCGACTCGTCTCCGCCTATGTTCTCATTTTCAAGAGAACGTTGAAAGAAAGGGTGAGCTCAACTAGCCCAAAGAAGAAATATTATGACTAAGATAATGCGTAATAAATTATCATTAGCCTTCAAATAAATGTTAAACCGATAAAATACAATAGATAAACCGGCTTAATCAGCAATGGAATAAGCAATCCATTAAAAGAGTCAAGTAGAGAATAAAGTCTACTATCTTTTAGGTTTTAAAAGGTTTTCATCAATTTTTATCATTTGAGACTCAAATTTTAATAAATAAACCACCACATCTAATCATCCTCGTACTACTGGCCAAGGATTTTCATCAAATTATCAATGGTCATGACTATACCGAATCACCCCGGTCATAATCATACCAAAAATTATCCATCATCGCATTACAGCCATCGAGGACTTTGTCACATCATTTATATCAAGTCATGATTATACTAGAATGATCCTCGTCATAATCATACTAAGTTCATCTATGCACGTAAGCCAAAGATAACATAATATAACATGAGGATGATGACAATGACATAATAATTCAATAAAACAAGTTCAAGAATTATTTAATCCATGAATTATTAACGCCCAAATTGTCAACATGATATCTTTGCTTTCAGAAAGTAAAATTCAAGAATGATCGTAAGAATATTTCCATGAAAAGATATGGATGAAACGCAAATATCAAGGATATTCTACTAATTTCATGGAGTATGAAGTCAAAGTTTTAACCAACCGGGTATAATAAAGAATGGAATAACAAAAGAAATCACCATGCATGCGCAGATTGCATGATATGAGTTATTCCAATGTAATAATAATAATAACGGAACCGGTGTCGTGAAATTCACACCAAGCATGGATGTTCCAAATGTAATAATAAAGATGGAACCAGATCCGGTGTAAAACACACGACATAGGATATTCCAACAGAATGATAAAGACGGAACCCAGTCCGGTGTAAAACACATGCATGTGATGTTCCAAATGTAATAATAATAAAGATTTTAACCAGTCAGGTGTAAAACACATGCATGTGATGTTCCAATGTAATAATAGAAGAATGTCACCAAGTATAGGGTAAACTGCACAGACACAAAGTTATTCCAAATGTAATAATAAGCAATGGAATAACATAAGGATTTCACCAAGTATAGGTATGCCTGGCGACACAAAGTTATGTATAGGGTATGCCACTTTTACAAAAGTTATTCCAATGAATGATAATGAATGGAATAATGTAAGTTCTCTTCAAGAAGAAAGAATAACACCCTCACCGTAAAAGAACCGAATATGAAGTAGTGAAGTAGGTAATACTCTTCTTCTTTCTATAATTTTCTCTATAGCTTTCTCTATAATTTCTCTCTCAGAGTTTCAATGAATTCGTAAAGAAAATAATGAAGGAATGAGCTTCTATTTATAGGAAAATGAAATGCATAAGAATTAATCCATGAACGGTCCGTATTGATTTACTTTAATCGATGATCCATATTTAAAGAAAAATCTTTTAAATAAAATATAATATATTCTATTTATATAAAAATATTTTACTATGCAAACACTATGCAATACTATGCAAAACACTATGCAAAAACACTACGCAACACTATGCATAATAAAATATAATATATTCTATTTATGTAATAACTTTAATAAAGTATTCTATTTTATATAAAAGATGTTTCATTTTATTACGTTAATAATACTTAATAAAACAAAACGTCATTATCGCTATAATAATTCATATTATTAATAAACAATAATGGAATCAAACCGAGTGACTTCTCACATAAGCATCAATAATCAATACCGTGTGCTACTATGCAACCACACGACATCGTATTTTTACTACCGAAAGTAGTTCAACAAGAACCACCAGTAAAACTTCCGCCGTTATTTCAATAAAATATTTTTGTCGTTTTCTCAATCCGACAATAATTTCATTGTGGGGTCCACCAATGATTGAGTCATTGCATTTAATATTCCCGCTAAACCGAATATTCCCCACCAATCGAATATAATATAACTACTTGCATACTTTGCAAAATTTATAAATACTACCCACAACTATAATATTATCTCAAATTCACACCATAATATTAAAAAAATTATTTCAACAAAATTTAAATCTTTATTGATAAAACTGGGTCTCACAATCTCCCTCCTTATGGAATTTCGCCTCGAAATTAGGTACGATACTGATATGATAAAGAGATGAGGATACCTTGAATACCTTTATCGTTTAAAACATTAAATTCATTTTTGCAATCCCGCCAAAGATATTCATTAACAATTCATCTTTGCACTACAAAGCCAAAGATATTTATTAACAATTCATCTTTGCACTACAGCCAAAGATGTAAAACCAATAATACCGAGACTCAAACTTAATAAGATATCACAACCACGAATTATCCATGCACCATCTTGGCTAAGGATATTCGTGTTTTCAATTACTGGTTATGATTATACCGAATAATCACAGTGGTCATAATCATACCAAGTCCATCTATGCACGTAAGCCCGAGATGACTTTGAACGCATCCATGAATTAATATTTCATTCTTTGAGACTCATTTCAATAATTAATCCACATCATCGAATCATCCTCGCACTACACGTGCCAAGGATATTCATTAGTATCAACGACCACAAATTATCCATGACTACTACCAAAGATAATTGTGTTTTCAATTACGGTTATGATTATACCGAACAATCCACGGTTATAATCATACCAAGTCCATCTATGCACGTAAGCCATGTAGATGACTTTGAACGCATCCATGAATTAATATTTCATTCATTGAGACTCATTTCAATAATTAATCCACATCATCGAATCATCCCCGCACTACGAGCCAAGGATATTTATTAGTATCACGACCACAAATTATCCATGCACTACTACCAAAGATAATTGTGTATTCATTTACTGTTATGATTATACCCAACAATCCACGGTCATAATCATACCAAGTCCATCTATGCACGTAAGCCACGTATGACTTTGAACACATCCATGAATTAATATTTCATTGTTGAGACTCAAATTTCAATAATTAATCCACATCATCGAATCATCCCCGCACTACGTGCCAAGGATATTCATTAGTATCACGACCACAAATTATCCATGCACTACTACCAAAGATAATTGTGTATTCATTTACTGTTATGATTATACCGAATAATCCGTGGTCATAATCATACCAAGTTCATCTATACACCACAAAAGCCATGTAGATGACTTTCAACATAATATAAACATGAGGATAATGATATAAAGAATCAATCAAATGAGATAAAGGATAAATATTAAACATTTATAGTATAATTTATCCGAGATTCAAGAATATCCCCATGTTATCAATCATTTAATAATCTCATAATCTAATAACATTAATATTATAACAATATTTTAATCACTTCTTAAATTTATAAACAATTTATCTTAATTGTTTACACTTTACCATATAATGCATTTAATCATTCAAAAATGTCATACTCATAAGATATCATCACCAATTATCAAATCCTCATCAAAAAAAATATGCATATACTCTATATAGGATTCTCTAGCCATAAAATCCTATTTTCAACTTTGTTACTTCACATAACATATTTAACTCATATGTTCAGAATTAA
The DNA here is from genome assembly GCA_020205615.1 of Panax quinquefolius. NCBI lineage: Eukaryota > Viridiplantae > Streptophyta > Magnoliopsida > Apiales > Araliaceae > Panax > Panax quinquefolius. Next base: position 7,527,275 of record CM035159.1, read on the forward strand.
ACTATTTTCATGAAAAATACCAAATCAGCCCCAAAAATATTTCTTTTCTGGGATTTAGCATAATATAGTCCCATAATGAAAATATATTTTTCTCGGAATTTTTAAAATTTATTTACTATTTTTAAAAATCAATTTCCACTTAATTCCTTAAGAAATTAGCTACCTCAAGTTTAACTCCAAAATTCCCAAATCTTGGCAGGACCTTACACATGTTAACTTGAGCTTCCAGTTTAAATTTCATGGTCATCTGAGTTATAGAACTCGGTTATAGCGTTTTATTTCGGAAAAACCTAAATATTGAAATAGTCATAACTTGCTCATTTTAAGTCGTAATGAGCTCATTTTTGGACAGGAGGTACTTTATACCATATACTTTCATGTCCCAAAAGGCCAGAATTTTTCTCATAATTTAAGTGGCCGAAACAGCCTCTCTAAAATCATGGCAGAAGCTTTTTTGGCTTTTTGCAGCTTTGCACTCCTTTGCTACAAAATCAGTCCACAAAAAAATCTACAACACCTTTTCCAGTAATTCCACTTGGATTAGTTAGGTAACTCATAGATCTAACTCTAGGACTTGACCACATTCAAAAATTCAAAATATAATAGGAGATATGGTCAATTTAATTTCATGTTACGCTTTTCACTAAAATCTGATTTTCAACTCTTTGTGATTTCTAAGAAACTTTCATGTTTTTTTACTTACTAACCAACATAACTCATCATAAAACTTACTAATACTTCATATACCCATGATTTTCATTATTCCAATGCTTTTATTATGACTTTCATCATAAACCACGTAAACTGCTTATTTAGTTGAAGAAATATTTGAGGGTTTAAGAAATGGGTTTTCAGATGGGTCAATACAAAATTCGATTTCACGCCTAGGTAGGCTAGGAAATCTTCAAGAATACGTCAAGAAATTTATTAATGATAGAAATATCATTCAAAAATCGTATTTTATCCAAGACTTGGATAAGACGTCACATTGATACCAACCGTGACTTCTATCCCTTAACCTAGATAGCACCTCACAATGATACCTATAAACTTGCCATCTTCATTCACGATGTCGCCTCGCCTAGAAGTAAAGTCCGGGGCTTTGTGCATTCCACACAAGGAAGTCAACAACGAAAGGTTCGAGGCTCTTTACTTATGGCTTGATATGACAATGATTAACTTTAGGGTTTGGTTACTTTGAATTCAGATAACAGGTTTTGTTAGGAATATGAAAGCTAACAACCTTACAAAAAGAATAATGAGTAGTTAATCAATCGCTTTTCAAAAATTACCTCAAAGGCAAGTATTTTCAAAGAGATAAGATCGACAGTAACATGAAAGTGTTTATTTGAAACAACAAGATTAATAAACAAAGTGGAGGTAACGAAGGTTTCTCCCAACGAAGTTTCAATAGATAAATCAAAGTCTAATTTCTCCTGAGTCAAATTTAAACGTTGAACGCAAGCAAGAGAGATAAAAGAATGGGTAGAACCCAGATTCAATAAGGTATAGACTTCAAGAATTTATAATTAACTAACCCGTGCTAACTTCGTTCGGGTTACCCACTTTTGAGAAGTCATTTAAAAACGCTCTTCCTGAAAACCACCGACTTTGTTTTGTCCAGATCCGCCTTTGGTGCCACTATCCCAATTTGGACTTGACTTCACTATACGACAAAAATCGAGCTAAATGACATTCTCTTCTTGAAATTTCCACTTATATTATCTTTGCCATGATTACCACCAAGTGGTTACCATTCTTAGCATGATAATTTCCCCACGATGGTTATCATTGTTTCGATAGCCGTTGCCACCAAAGATGATTATTATCGTGTTGTTGGTCGTTACCTTTTTGTTCGAAATGAATCAACACTCTCATGTGCTTCATTGCTTATCTCAAAGATTTTCAGATGCCATTCTCAAACACCGTCACAAAACAAGGGTTAATTGACATGTAACAAATTATCCCTATATTCAACCGACCAATCAAATACCAAATAAACTTAGGTAGTCATACTAAGGAATTCCTCGCTCTCCCTCCTAGTTCTTATCTCAAGATCTTAGCCAGGATCATATATCCTAAGCTCCGATACCAATCAGTAACTCGACACCAACTTGTGTCAAGACACCTCACATTGGTACCTATCACACCGAAGATTCAAGGCCCCCTACGGAGAGTCCGTTCAAGCGGCATCCCCATCAACAGAAGTCACCTGAGAGGCTTCGGGGCTCTTCACACTTATGGCTCGATATCAACCGCGACGCCCCAAAATTAGGTATACGCCACCCATCTTGGGTCGCCACTACATGGTATATAAATTCAAATACAACTTACTAATATAACTGTGTGGTATAATACGACATAAACCGTGAGTTTGAATACAAATATTATCTACTAGATATTATACAAACTCAAAAGGAGTCCTCATTACAACTATTATCACACTATTTCACTGAATAGTGAGGACTACTAATGCTATCCTCCGGACCATTACTCCGCTCCCCGACTCTGTCCCAAATTTATGTTCTCATTTCTCAAGAGAAAAAGTGAAAGAAAAGGTGAGCTCAACTAGCCCAAAGAAGAAATATTATGACTAAGATAATGCGTAATAAATTATCATTAGTTTCAAAAGTTGTTAAACCGATAAAATACAATAGACAACCGCTTTAACTGCGCATGGAATAAGCAATCCATTAAAAGAGTCAAGTAGAGAATAAAGTCTACTATCTTTTAGGTTTTAAAAGGTTTTCATCAATTTTTATCACGAGACTCAAATTTTAATAAATAAACCACCACATCTAATCATCCCGCACCACGGCCAAGGATTTTCATCAAATTATCAATGGTCATGACTATACCGAATCACCCCCGGTCATAATCATACCAAAAATTATCCATCAACGCATTACAGCCATCGAGGACTTTGTCACATCATTTATATCAAGTCATGATTATACCGAATGATCCTCGGTCATAATCATACTAAGTTCATCTACGCAACGTAAGCCAAAGATAACATAATATAACATGAGGATGATGACAATGACATAATAATTCAATAAAACAAGTTCAAGAATTATTTAATCCATGAATTATTAACGCCCAAATTGTCAACATGATATTGTTTCAGAGAGTAAAATTCAAGAATGATCAAGAATATTTCCATGAAAAGATATTGGATGAAACGCAAATATCAAGGATATTCTACTAATTTCATGGAGTATAGAAGTCAAAGTTTTAACCAACTTGGGTATAATAAAGAATGGAATAACAAAAGAAATCACCATGCATGCAGGTACTTAGCATGATAAAAGTTATTCCAATGTAATAATAATAATAACGGAACCGGTCGTGAAATTCACACACAAGCGAGGATGTTCCAATGTAATAATAAAGATGGAAACGGATCCCGTGTAAAACACACATGATAGGATATTCCAATGTAATGATAAAAGCGGAACCAGTCGGTGTGTAAAACACATGCATGTGATGTTCCAATGTAATAATAATAAAGAGCGGAACCAGTCCAGGTGTAAAACACATGCATGTGATGTTCCAATGTAATAATAGAAGAATGTCACCAAGTATAGGGTAAATCACAGATACAAAGTTATTCCAATGTAATAATAAGCAATGGAATAACATAAGGATTTCACCAAGTATAGGGTACGCCGCAGATACAAAAGTTATGTATAGGGTATGCCACTTTTTACAAAAGTTATTCCAATGTAATGATAATGAATGGAATAATGTAAGTTCTCTTCAAGAAGAAAGAATAACACCCCTTACCGTAAAAAGAACCTAAATATAGAAGTAGTGAAGTAGTAGAATACTCTTCTTCTTTCTATAATTTTCTCTCTATAGCTTCTCTCTATAATTTCTCTCTCAGAGTTTCAATGAATTCGTAAGAAAATAATGAAGGAATGAGCTTCTATTTATAGGAAAATGAAATGCATAGTAATTAATCCATGAACGGTCCAGATTGGATTGATTTACTTTAATCTGACGGTCCATATTTAAAGAAAATCTTTTAAATAAAATATAATATATTCTATTTATATAAAAATATTTTACTATGCAAACACTATGCAATACTATGCAAAACACTATGCAAAACACTACGCAACACTATGCATAATAAAATATAATATATTCTATTTATAGAATAACTTTAATAAAGTATTCTATTTTATATAAAGATGTTTCGCATTTTATTACGTTAATAATACGAATAAAACAAAACGTCATTATCGCTATAATAATTCATATTATTAATCGACAATAATGGAATCAAACTGAGTGACTTCTCACATAAGCATCAATAATCAATACGCGTGTGCTACTATGCAACCACACGACATCGTACTTTTACTTTTACTACCGAGTAGTTCAACAAGAACCACGGTAAAACTTCCGCCGTTATTTCAATAAAATATTTTTGTCGTTTTCTCAATCCGATAATAATTTAATAGGGTCCACCAATGATTGAGCCATGTCATTTAATATTCCCCGCTAAACCGAATATTCCCCACCAATCGAATATAATATAACTACTTGCATACTTTGCAAAATTTATAAATACTACCCACAACTATAATATTATCTCAAATTCACACCATAATATTAAAAAAATTATTTCAACAAAATTTAAATCTTTATTGATAAAATGGGTCTCACATTTAGTAAATGGATATGTAATGTTGTTCTTAAGAGTCCACTATCTCTATAGTGATTTCTCATCTTTCAATGATTCCTATAATCAAATGAAAGTGCCACAACGCATGTTTAGATCCAAGATGAGACTTAGGAACTATTACTAGTTCTGTAATGAACTTTTCATCCAAACAATCAACTTGCAGCTTCAATTACAGCTATATACTTTGTCTTTATCACTAAACCAGCAACTCTTTACTGTTTGAAACCTTTCAAATTCACTGCACTACCGTTCAAGGTAACCCTTTACCTTAAAGTGGATTTTCTATCGTCTTGGTCTGTCTGAAAAACTTGAGTCTGTTAAGACCTCTAGTTTTAATTTAGACCCACCATAAATTTTTAATCACATCCTTAATGTCGGTTAAGTACTTTAAGATGTTTTCACTGTCTTACAGTGATCTTCTCCAGAATATGACCGATCAACATCAAGTCTCGTATATTTCATTGCATACATGATAGTCACTCATGCGATCTCTCTTTTCAGGAGTCTATGAGGACTATTAAGAGAGATACACTCCATGGCTCATCAACATGAGTCATCTCTTGGAGTTTGCCATGCTAAACGACTTTAGCGAAAGAAATGAATATACGCTTGGGTTAAGTCGAGCATCCTATTAAATCTATCTATATAGATTTGTATCCCCAATTAAGATACTCTTCCCAAATCATTCATGGAGAAATGTTTAGACAACTTTATCTTTACTGATTGTAGCATTGGTATGTTATTCCTCATCCGTAGTATATCAACATATAATACTAGAAATTTCACGACGCTCCCACTAACCCTTTTGTACACACTAGAACTCTTACCTCATCGTATGTAACTGAATCATCATCTTCTGTGATGTGTACCTCATCATCATCATCTATGATGAATTCATACCTCCGTGTATCTTCTGTATTATTCCGCATTTACGATTTATTTGTGGTATAATAAGGTCTATCTCTGAGTTCCTCTTATTTGACTTATAGTGCTTTTTGGTTCTTGAACTCTTCAAGATGTATTATCCTCCCACTAGCCCCTTCAATGATAAACACCTTTATCTTAGAAGGCAGTGTGTTTCGTAATAAACACCTTTTGCTAAGTAGGATTATAGAACATATACCCTAAACTTACTTTAGGATGTCCCACAAATCTACACTTGTCAAATCTTGTCCCAAGCTTATCCTTTGAAACCTTTTCACATAAGTTGGACAACCCCTTATCTTAACATACTTAAGATTAGGAATCCTCCCTGTCCATAACTTTTATGGAGTCTTGGGGCTGGATTTTGAGGTTACCTTTTTGTAAATATGCAGCCATTTCTAAGGCATAACCCAGAAGGATACTGGAATGTTGGTAAAATCATTATAGACCGCACCATGTCCAACAAGGTACAATTTTTCCTTTCGGATACATCAATCAATTATCACGTATCGAGGAGGTGTCCATCAGTGAGAAAACCATTTGAGATGATCTAGAAACTTATTGCACAAGTATTTATTCATTGATCTAATCAAAGAATCTTAATACTTTGCCAACTTGTTTCACTTCTGAATTCTTTGAACCTTTCAAAAAAATTCACACTTGTATTTCAACAAATACACACATTCAACTCTTTGAATGATCATCTCCTTTTCTTATACTAATTTATTCAATTTGCAAAATATATTTTCACGTAAGTCAAGTATACAAAATCCATTAAGTAATATTCGATTCTATACAAAACATTATTATTATAAAATAGAACAACAATTGTTCTTAAATATAATACCAAAGATTTCATTGTCCAACAACAAAATAAAATAATGTTTCCAACGAGTACTGGAATACAATATCAACTTATTGACTTAATAGATTTGCCCGTAGGCAATGCTAAACCATAAGTCTCTATGGCTAATGCAGCAACCTTTGCTTCATTTCCCACAAATAGGATTACTTATCTTTTTTTAGCTTTCTACTTCTGCTTGGTCCCTTCATAAATCTATATTTATGATAACCAAAGTCGGTATCCAATACCCAAGTAGAACCTTGACTTAAAGAAAAATTTATTTTAAATCATGAACAAATTTGTATTTATGTAAGAAACTTCACTAAGTTTCTTTGGTTAGCTCTCGCAAGATGCTTCTCATGATTTTTTCCAATGTCTGGAAGGCTTATTTGCGTTGAAGCAAACTCCTTTGCTATCCGATCGAGTTTTGTTCTTATTATCCTTTATTTTTGCCTTTCATTTACCTTCTTTGAATCGTTCTTCTTTCGGAAGATCATTTGGCCCCTACCAGTAAGACTTGGTCTTTCTTGGTTGGAAAGTGACTCTCAACATTTTTTAACATGTTAAGCAAATCAGCGATGTGACGACCCCAAAATAGGTCCATTCCATCCAACCCATTCTGAGTCGCCAAATATATGGTACGAAAAACAACTACAACTTTATTACAACAATTGTCGTGCAAAATACAACAACACATATCTTTGTGAGTTTGGATACAAATATATACCAACCTCAGTAGACGTCACAATGACACCTTACATAAAAGTATAGTCAAAAAGCTGTTTTAGAAATTAGAATCTTTGGGAAGTGCTCAAGAAACCTTCGTACATGGGAGGCCATGCTTTTAGGTTATGGTAGATATCATACGGCCCGTAATTATCCTTGGTTGACCTAATAGACCCCAAAGAAAAAACAAGAAGGTTACTATCATATTCTTCCCAATGGCGAGTCTTCTCTTGACATATCATTATCTCCACTTTGTCTCTAATTTGGTATTATACTCCAAACAAACGCCAAGATTATATAGGTAGTGGTTGTAAATATACTCAATGCAAGTGGATGAGCACAACCACGTCTTATGATAACACGAAGTTGTATGTCATTGAACAGACATCTTCAGATGATAGTGACAAAACACCCTTCCAAAGTTGGGTTCACTTCACCCTATTTAATTCACCAAAAATAACTATTAAATGATGTATAAAATACAAACACACTAAAGCCCTCAATAAAATTATTTTCATACTCTTTTGGGAGAACCTCAACAACTATAGACCACCGTTCTATTCCTTGTTATCCCCCGCCAACCCAATACACTTTTATTACCCGAAAGGAATTGTGAAACAAAAGGGTGAGCACAACTAGCTCGAGAAGAATATTATGACTAAAGATAAATAAATTATCAATAGTCTTCATCAAGTAATGAATCGGAGATTTAGAACATATGGTAGATGATAAAACTTTTCAACCATAGTTGCAAATGTTGGGCAAGCAATCCATTAAAGAGTCAAATAGACTATAAAAGTCTATTATCTTCTCCACGTTAAAAGTCCACCAACAATATTTTATCCCTGTAACATCAATCAACAATTCCTGTCCACAATCACATGTATAACTCATAATCATAATTGTAGTTCTAAATTCCTCTTCTTATCCAGGATGAAGATAATTTCATCACCTGTCTTTACCTGAAACATCAAAGATCATGGTTATACCAAATCACAGTTCCTGTTCATAATCATACTAATAAATTCATCTTTGCACCATGGGCCAAAGATATTCATCAATGATTCATCTTTACACTACAAAGCTAAAGATATTCAACAACGGACATCTTTTACATTCAAAGATATTCATCAATAATTCATCTTTGCACTACAAAGCTAAAGATATTCAACAATAGGTCATCTTTGCATTACGAGCAAAAGATATTCATCAATAATTCATCTTTTGCACTACAAAGTTAAAGATATTCAACATCAGTCATCTTTGCATTACGAGCAAAAAGATATTCATCAATAATTCATCTTTGCACTAAAGCTAAAGATATTCAACATCGTGTCATCTTTGCATTACGAGCAAAAGATATTCATCAATAATTCATCTTGCACTACCAGGCTAAAAGAGAACCTATGGTCACGATCATACCAATAATCTACCCATCTTTAAACTCAAGTCAAAGAGAAATATCATCATTAGAGTTATAAGAATGTTATATAAAATAATATAATCAAAACATGGTTTTAATTTCAAGAGTAAGATTCATAAATCAACGATAATTTGGTGGGAGAAGAAACCAATTTGTTGTGAATAGTACCCAGATTAAATACATAGTCCCAGTATAATGCGTATATAGTAATCTCTCGATACGAAAAGATAAAGTTTCATAATAAAATTCATATCCATATTTATAACACCTTAATCCAAATGTTATAAATCACTTAGAAATCTCATAATCTAATATTATTAATATTATAATAATATTTTAATCATTTCTCAAACTTATAAATAATTTAATCCAATTATTTACACTTTAATAATTAATGCATTTAATCATCTAAAAATGCCAAACTCATAAGATTTCATCATCATTAACCAAAACCCTCATAAAAATCAGCATATATCTCATATATGATTCTCAAGCCAATAAATTATATTTTCCAATTTTCTTACTTCACATAACATATTTAATTCATTTACTCATAACTAGAACATTTTCATAAAAATACCAAATCAGTTCTAAAAATATTTCTTTTAAGGATTTAGTATAAAATAGTCCCATATTGAACATATATTTTTCTCGAAATTTTAAAAATTCATTTACTATTTTTCATATGGCTAAAACCACCGAATATTTAAACATTTATCATAAATTGTACTTTTATCCAAAAATTCCAAATTCACAGTAGTACATTGATATTATATAGATGTACTCTCAATAAAAATTTCATCAATTTTGGAGTTAACCGCAAGGAGTTATAAATAGTTACTTTTAAAATAGTCTTTTCTCATAAAATTCATAACTCTCAATCTATACATCCAAAAATCGCCATTTTGGATACAATCTAAAACTCATCAAAATATCATTTCAAATTTTTCCAGAAATTTTGAAGGTTTAAAAAAATTTGAAACTAAAAATATAATAACCCTTAAAATCCTTACTATCCCTTACCTCAAAAGAGCAAAGACTTACGACGGGATATAGGATATTTATTTGAAGAAAACTTTGCAGCGATGAATATCAACTCACCAAGTATCTAAATACTCACAAATTACACTCAATAATCTAGAGAGAGAGAGAAAACTTTGTTTCGGTGTGATTTTCAATTCTAACTTAGCCCTCTATTTATAGGAAAATGTTAGCCCAAGCGAGACTTGACCGCTACAACACGATGGCTTTACCGCTACTATTCCACCCACCAAAAATCAGCCATCTTCCCCAACAACCAAGAGTGGGGGCCCACTCAATTCTAGAATTTTCCACCAAAAACCTAATTTCAAGAATCGATTTACCTCTTAAAATTCATAATAAATTATACGCTCATTTTTAACGGTTCAAAATTTGTGGACATATACTAGACTTATATATGTATAACATATCCAAAAATTACAACGATCCAATTACGGATTAAATATTATAACTCACACAATAAAGCTATAATAACACCGATTTGATCTTTTAATACCTCCAATCCGGACAAAATACAAATAAAATATCTCAAAGATTAATTCCTTCATTAATAACCACATAAATAAATCCATCATTTATATTCATATAAAATAAATATTTCCTTATCATATGAATCAATAATTAATTATTCACAAATAATATTATGTAATCACATTTATGACAACCAAGTCGTTCCCTCAGGAGAAAGGGGCTTTCAATAAGAATTTCTCCTTCTTGAGTGCGCAATTAGGTGACCAAACCTCTCCTTAGATGAGAACTTTCTAGACATTGCCAATAGTGCTATCTAATAATATTATTCAAATAATATGAATTATTGATCCGATAATGAGAAATATCATGCAAGGTTGACAATTATTGAACAACAATAATATAAAATATCAACGCGGCAATTATCGAACCAATAAAATAAAATATTGAAGCAGTAATCATCGTAACAATTATCGAGTAGTGCCTTTTTACGTAAGGATTCAATAATTCAAAATCTTGTGTAATACTGGTAATGCTTTCTTTAAGCAACAACGCATATTATCGTATTTTAACCACGTGTATTCCAACGATTATTAATTAAAGAATAACTACTGTGCGTTATTTATAAAACTCAAACTTGTCGTTTTCTTCATTCGACAGATTATTTTGTTATGGGGCCCACAAATGATCATACTTGTCGCATTTAATATTCCTCGATGTAAAAGAATATTCCACGACCAAACGAATATTCCCTAACAACAATGAATATTTTATAACCACTTCATGTATTTTGAAAAAATTCATATATCACCCTTTAACTTTAACTTTTATCAATTTAACCATTTCTTGAATAGTAATTATAAGAAAAATTGAATACTTTTATTTCATAAAATTTGGGGTCTTACTGGCCGAGGGCGATATCTAGCTTCATCATATGAAAAATTCACAATAATTGTGAAAGGAGTATGAGAGTGAGTGCGAGATCAAATCTTGGCTCAACTCTCCATCTATGACAAAACCATTGTCCTAATTGATCAATCAAATTGATTATGTTAAGGACTCAGGTATGCATCTGTACTGTAGTCTCATCGATTATTCTAGATTGGAAGAGCTCCTTAGATATCTAATATCTATCAGTCCTACTTTCCTCATCATCAACTACTTGATATGCAGGAGTATAATAGGAGCATCCATAGTTTTTATGTTGTGTTGAAGCTCGTTACTCATGGATGCGAGCATGATGCATCGAGCTAATTGTGTATCATCTTGCCACTTTCTAAAAGTAATAATCTCTTCCTCGAGGTATTATGCACTGCAATCATGCAGGATAAGCGATTAAGGACATAAGATAGCTTTTTAGCTTATGAGAACTATTCTCAAATTCCTTAGCTAATCCATTTAATTCGATTAGGTTAAATAACATATTATATGCTTCAGTAGATGATAGTGATTTAGACATTGTAAAATTTCGTAAATAAATTTGTTCTTAACAACATTTTAGCATACATTCTTTATTAATTACCAAAATAATTTAGGTCTTGTTTTAAATTGGTATCTCCCACTATTTTTTTCAAACTATATTACCCTCACTTATATAGTTCGACAAAAATCTAATTAAAAGATTTGCTAGTGAGAATAAGGATCCCATTTCAAATGTATATAGCCTTGTGTGTGCACAACAAACTATATATAAATAAATAGGTAGACAACTCTTGTCAATTACATCAACTATGTAACTCCTTGTATTTTGCCTCTTAAATCATAATGGTCAAGTGTGTGCACATCAGAACTAAAATGATTTAAGTTAAGTCGAACCAACATTTCCATATAAGTAAAGAAAACTCGTGCCCTTGTGTGTGCACAACAAAGCAAAGAATGTTCAATTCCTTATAAACATCATATGTAATAAAATAACATCTTAAATATTTAATACTTGCCTTGTGTGTGCACAACAAACTCATATTAAATATTCAATACTCTATTGTTTATATCATGTTGTAGAAAGCGCGTTCGATATTCCAAATATCTTTGAACGTTACAACTTAATATAAAATATTTGAGGGTTTGTTATTAATTTGTCTCATCTTGTTTAAGCGTGTAAGACCCCCGAATTTTTTTAATAAAAGGAATTTCCTTTATTTATTATTTTGAAATAGTAAAGGGTGGATTTGATTAATGTGGATAGTTAAGGGTTAAATCATAAATATTTCAAAATAAGCAAGTGGTTATAAAATATTCATTTTTTTGCTTGGGAATATTCGTTTGGTCGTGGAATATTCAGATCGCTTGTCGGGAATATTCGTTTGGTCGTGGAATATTTAAATGCTGTTGGGAATATTCGCATAACTACAAGCAGCCCACGTGTGGGCCCCATAAACTAAAAAGCGATTGGATGAGGAAAACGATAAAGTTTGGGTGGTTATAAATAACTTGGCAGTAGTTATTCTGAATTAAAAGGCATTGGAATACCCGGTGGTTAAAATACGAGAATTGCGTGGTTGCATGAAAGAAAGATTACCAGATTGCACAGATTGTTGAATTATTGATTCTTACGTAAGATGGCACTACTCAATAATTTTCACAATGAGTTCTTTATTCAATATTTTATTTTATTGATTCAATAATTCTTTGCGTTGATATTTTATATTATTGTTGTTCAATAATTGTCACCGCACAAGATATTTCCCATTATCGAGATCAATAATTCATATTATTTGAATAATATTATTAGATAACATTATTGGCAATGTCTAGAAAGTTCTACATCAAGGAGAGGTTTGGTCACCTAATTGCGGCGCCAATAGAGAGAGATCCTTATTGAAAGCCCCTCTTTCCGGAGCGAACTACGGTCATTATAAATGTGATTCTCGTAATATTATTTGTGAATAATTAATTATTGATTCATATGATAAGGAAATATTTATTTTATATGAATATAAATGATGGATTTATTTATGTGGTTATTAATGAAGGAATTAATGTTGAGGTGTTTTATCGTATTTTATCTGATTGGAGGTATTAAAAAATCAAATCGGGGTTTTGAGATATATCAATGGGTTATAATTTTTAATCCAACAGTTGAATTGTGGTAATTTTTGGGTATGTTATACATACATAAGTTGAGTATATGTCCACAAATTTTGAACCGTTAAAATGCACGAATGATTTGTTGTGAATTTTAAGAGGTGTCCGATTCTGAAATTAGGTTTATAATTGATTTTGGTGGAAAATTCTAGAATTGAGTGGGCCCCACTTGTGGTTGGTGAAAAAATGTGCTGAATTTTATTTCAAATGTGGTGGGTGGCAATAGTAGCGGAGTAAAGCCATCGTGTAGCAGGTCAAAATGCTTTTCGCAAGCTAACATTTTCCTATAAATAGAGGGCTAAGTTAGAATTGAAAATCACACCGTAAACAAAGTTTTCTCTCTTTCTCTATATTATCGAAAGGCGTATTTTGTGAGTATTTAGATACTTTGAGAGTTCATTGTTCAAGACAAGTTTCATTCAAAGATCACTTGAGGCCTTTCCTTAGAAAGCATCGATTCTTTCGAGGTAAGGGATGTTATTTTCTTCTCAAATGATATTAATTCTTCAATATCATTACTTTGAAATATTGGTTGGTACTTTTTATCAAATTTGGAACTTTTTCATTCGGAGTGGGTTATTATTCATGAGTTACTATTCACGAGTTACTATTCATGAGTTACTATTCACGAAGTTACTATTCACGAAAGTACTATTCATGAAGCGTGAAAATGTTTTTTGTGGAATTTCTATCTTTGGTGTTTGAGTTACTATTCACGATATCAAGATTATTCACGATATCTAAGACTATTCACTAATACTTGACTATTCATCGAAAAATAAAATTTTTCTTTTCGGCCTAAAATATCTATTTTGGATACTAGCTTTGATTGTATCCATGTTTTGATCATTCTTGAATTTTACACCACTATGATTATTTTTGAAGTATTTTTGAACTGGATAAAGTGTTTAAATCCTTAATCCATAATCCTTGTCATTTTGTTTCAATTGGATTCGCTTCTTTAAAAATATTTTCATCATCCTCGTCTTAAATGATGATATTATTGAATATCTTTGGCCCGTAAAGCAAAGATCAAGATGATTTCTTTAGTGCAAAGAATATTCGGAAGAATATCTTTGGCTGTAGTGCAAAGATGAATGATTTCTGAAGAATATCTTTGGCCTGTAGTGTAAAAGATGAAGCAGTGTTTAAATGAACATGACCGATCGATGAATATCTTTGGCCTTTAGTGCAAAGATAAAGCAGTGTTTAAATGAACACGACCGACCGATGAATATCTTTGGCCTTTAGTGCAAAGATGAACAGTGTTGAGATGAACATATGACTGATTGATGAATATCTTTGGCCCGTAGTGCAAAGATGAATATTTGATTTGAGATGAATATTGATTGATGTTACTGAGGATAAAATATTGATGATGGACTGTTAAATTCATAGATTATAGTAGATTTCATTCTCTACGTAACTCTTCTATGAATTATTATTTCACGCGAATATTGATCCGAAACTTGTTCTCTATTGTATTCTATCGATTTTTCCTCGTTGGAGACTAACGATAATTTGTTGTATATTATCTTAGTCATAACATTCTTTACCGGGCTAGTTGAGCTCACCCTTTTCCTTGTTGTTCCATTTTTCTTCTCGTGGAGGCGAGAATGTAGCAGTCTTAGGGGGGTATGGAATGAAGGTTCTAGAGAGAGTTGTTTAGTAGTCCTCACCATTATTGTAAAATAATGTATCAATAAATGTGATGAGGATTTATTTGAGTATAAATATTATCTAGAAGATAATATTTGTATTTAAACTCACGCTTTTATTGTTGTGATAATAAAGTTGTAGTTGTTTTTACATACCATGTATTTGGCGACTTCGAGAATGGGTGTTGTGTATACCTATTTTGGGGCGCCACGGTTGGTATCGTAGCTTAGGGATAGGATCTCTGGCATGAGATCTGGGAATAGAACTAGAGGGGAGAGACGAGTAAATCCTTTGCTAGTGTGTCCTACCTAAGCTTATTTGTTAGTTGGTCAAGATATAGGGATATTATGTGATTGATTTCCTTAATTAACCCTTGTTTTATGACAATGAATTGAGAATGTCGATTCGAGAATATTAATAGTGGTGTAAATGAGACCGTGGAGATGCTCAGACTTAACAACGAGGAGAACGTGCAACAGTTGGCAATGTACCTCCTGTGAATAACACCATTCCGAGCGAGATGATGAACGAGGGATGTTTAAAAGCTTTTTTGCGATTCATGCAAAATCGCACGAGGAGACTCGTGTTCAAAATACTGAGGAGGAAATGATAAGAATTACGGGTGGTCACCAAGCAGCTCAAAGAGTTGGGACCACTGCACTGGGAAAGCCGATCCGATCATGCGGCGGAAACATGGGTCAAGCAAATTACCAAGATATTCGATGTCTTGGGATGCACGAAGGAAACGAAAGTTCCATTCGCTACTTTTTATGTTCCGTATGAAGGCGATTCTTTGGTGGGAATGCGTGAAGCGCACCATTCACCGCACTCAAGACGTCACGTGGGAGACATTTGAAAATAGCAGTTCAATGACAAATACTTCCCGAAAGTATTTGTTATATGAAGGAAGTGGAGTTTATTAGATTGAGAAGTAATAACATGGACGGTGTCCCAAAGACGAGGCGAAGTTCATCGCGGAGTTATCTAGTTGCACCTCATTTGGTGGAGAATGAGGAACGTATGACGCGGATGTTTCTTAGAGGTTTGAAACCCCAGATACGTCAAGATCTCATTCTCATAAATTTTCTCTATTCGGATGTTGTATGCAGGCTCGGTTGTTAGAGCGAGATAACGCACGTTCAACCGAGGGACCATAACCGAGGATTATACCAAAGATAGCGATCATCGTAATAACGATAACCGGTGGAGAAAGAAGAATACGGACAAAGGCAGAACCACTCTGGTGGTAATCGTGGCCATGAAAATAGAAGAAGCGAGTTGGGAGGAGATTTTAAAAGAGGAGATTCAACAACGACCATGTGAAGGCGTCGGCGCCGATGGCAACTAGTTCCAAGGAGGAGAAAGACCATCGGTCACGTATGTTACAAATGCGGGAAAGAGGGACATATCACCCAAACCGCCCACAAGCAGTTTAAGGTATGTTATAATTGTGGAAAGAAGGACATATCGCTCGAGATCAGACGATATCGAAACCAGATCCAAATGAATGGTGACTCAAAAGGATGTCCCGTAAAAGTCAAAGTCAACGATTCACGGAAGAGCGTTTGTCGCGTGGCCGGTCAAAATGCGAGGAACTCGAACGAAGTTAGTACAGGTTAGTTAATTATAAATTCTTGAAGTTTATATCTTACTAGATGGGTTCTACCCATTCTTTTTATCTCTTTGCTTGCTTCAACGCTTGAACTTGACTACGGAGAAATTAGACTTTGACCTATTTATGGAGAATCCGTTAGGAGAAACTTTCATTACATCCGTTGTTTAAAAATCTTGTTTGATTCAAGTTGGCACCATTACATTACCACCGTTGACCTTATTTCTTTAAAGATATTTGCTTTTGATGGGATTGATAAGGTTAACTACTCATCACGCCAAAATTGATTGCTTTTGTAAGGTTGTTAGTTTTATATTCCTAAGCAACTCGTTATTCGAATTCAAGCAATCAAACCATTGTAATCAAACATTTTCATATCAAGCCATGAAGTCATTCGTTTATTACGGATGTCAAGTTTTCTTAGTCCATGTTATGGATTTGAATAAAGACACGTCAGATTTGAATAATATTCTTGTTGTTATTGATTTTTCTCGACGTATTTTTTCAAGAATTTCTTGGTTTACTCCCAAAGACTGATATTAAATTTTGTATCGACTTTGAACCCGGTACAAAACTCATTTCTAAAATCTCATATCGAATGGCTCCTATTGAACTTCGGGAGTTAAAAATTCAACTATAGAATTTGGTACCTGAGCCTTTATCTTATGACTTCCTTTGTGGAATTCACCTAAGCGGACGCTCTCTGTAGGGGACGTTATATTAAATGCGATAGTAAACCGATAGGTGTCATTGTGACGTGCTATCCAAGATTGGGATATGAGTCACGATTGAGAGCAACCTAAGTCGAGAATCGAAACACGTAGCTTTCAGGCTTAGTTGGTTATTATCGAGATTCGTTGAAGGATATTCTCGAATCGCTATTTCATTATCGCAATTTGACTCGTAGAGATACAAAATTCGAATGGAGCAAGGAATGTGGGAAGAGCTTCAAGAACTCAAGAGGAGACTCATTTCAAAGACATGTTTCGACCATGCCATCCTCGAAAAGCGAACGTGGTAGCCGGCGTGTTGAGTAGAAGATCGTGATATACAAGCACTGAAAACGATATTGTCAAAGACTAATTTCAGTATAATATACAAATAATAGAGATGGAGATGAAAACTCTAGGTACCCACGTGATGATATACGAGTATAATCGACTTTAATCGATAAAGTTAAAGTCATTCAAGCTACACAACCGGAGTGATGAATTTGAAGAAGGAGGTGCAAGAAGTTGTTATTTTAAAAGCGAGAATCGGTGAGGTGAGGAAAGCTCAAACCTTCGATTTATTAATCCATTTGAAATTCTCGATCGAATAGAGGCGTGGCCTATAGACTCGCTTTTACCACCAAGTACGACGCGTGTTCATAACGCTTTTCACGTATCGATGTTACGTAAATATGTGGACGATCCGAACCACGTCATTGAGTTAGAACCGGACGAGATAGCCGAAGACTTAACGTACGAGGAGGTACCTGTCAAGATTTTGTAGAGGAAAGAACATGTCCTATGTACCGAGGTTATACCATAAGTTAAAGTTTTGTGGAGAAACCATGCTATTGAGGAAATGACACGGGAGTTGGAAACGAAAATGAAAGCGAGGTATTCTCATCTTTTCAAACACTGTGTCGACACGTCGATTTCGAGGACGTAAATTTCATAAGGAGGGAGGTTGTAAGACCCAGAAATTTTTTAAATAAAAAGGAATTTCCTTTATTTATTATTTTGAAATAGTAAGGGTTGATTTGATTAATGTGGATAGTTAAGGGTTAAATACATAAATATTTCAAAATAAGCAAGTGGTTATAAAATATTCATTTTTTGCTTGGGGAATATTCTTTTGGTCGTGGAATATTCATGATCTTTCTAGAATATTCGTTTGGTCGTGGAATATTCGTCATCGTCGGGGAATATTCGCATAACATTGTAGCGACCATGTGTGGGCCCCATAACGGAAAGCGATTGGATGAGGAAAACGACAAAGTTTGGGTGGTTATAAATAACTGCCAGTAGTTATTCTACGAATTAAGACCGTTTGAATACCCGGTGGTTAAAATACTGAATTCGTGGCGTCGCACAAAGAAGACACCAGTATTACCTTTGTATTGTTGAATTATTGATCCTTACGTAAGATGGCACTACTCAATAATTTTCACGGTGAATTCTTTATTCAATATTTTATTTTATTGATTCAATAATCTGCGTTGATATTTTATATTATTGTTGTTCAATAATTGTCATCGCACGGTATTTCCCATTATCAAATCAATAATTCATATTATTTAAATAATATTATTAGATAACATTATTGGCAATGTCTAGAAAGTTACATCAAGGAGAGGTTTGGTCACCTAATTGCCGCAAGAAGGAGAGATCCTTATCGAAAGCCCCCTCTTTCCGGAATATTTTGGTTGTCATAAATGTGATTTCGTAATATTATTTGTGAATAATTAATTATTAATTCATATGATAAGGAAATATTTATTTTATATGAATATAAATGATGGATTTATTTATGTGGTTATTAATGAAGGAATTAATGTTGAGATGTTTTATTGTATTTTATCGGATTGGAGGTATTAAAAATTAAATCGGGGTTTTGAGATATATTCATGGGGTTATAATTTTAATCCGACCGTTGGATTGTGGTAATTTTGGGTATGTTATACATACATAAGTTGAGTATATGTCCACAAATTTTGAACCGTTAAAAATTCACGAATGATTTGTTATGAATTTTAAGAGGTGTCTCGATTTAAATTAGGGTTATAATTGATTTTGGTGGAAAATTCTAGAATTGAGTGTGCCCCACTTGTGGTTGGTGAAGAAATGTGCTTAATTTTATTTCAAATGTGGTGGGTGGCAATAGTAGCGAGTAAAGCCATCGTAAAGCAAGTCAAGTCCGCTTTGGCTGCTAACATCTTCCTATAAATAGAGGCTAAGTTAGAATTGAAAATCACACCGAAACAAAGTTTTCTCTTTCTCTCTATATTATTGTTTATTTTGTGAGTATTTAGATACTTTGAGAGTTCTTTGTCAAGACAAGTTTCATTCAAAGATCACTTAGACCTTTCCTTTAAGAAATCTTGATTCTTTGATGTAAGGGATGTTATTTTCTTCTCAAATGATATTAATTCTTCAATATCATTATCTTTGAAATATTGGTTGGTACTTTTTATCAAATTTGGAACTTTTTCATGTGGGGTTACTTATTCATGAGTTACTATTCACGAGTTACTATTCATGAGTTACTATTCACGAAAGTTACTATTCACAGTACTATTCATGAAAGCGTGAAAATGTTTTTTGTTGAATTTCTATCTTTTGGTGTCGGAGTTACTATTCACGTATACTAAGACTATTCACGATATCTGACACTATTCACGAATACGGACTATTCAATTCATAAAAATGAAAATTTTCTTTTCGCGTCTAAAATATCTATTTCGGATACTAGCTTTGATTGTATCCATGTTTTGATCATTCTTGAATTTTACTTCACTATGATTATTTATGAAGTATTTTTGAACTTTCGGAGTGTTTAAAGTACTGAATCCATAATATTTGTCATTTTGTTTCTTTGGATTCGTTCTTTAAAAGTATTTTCATCATCCTCGGTCTTAAATGATGATATTATTGAATATCTTTGGCGTTGTCGTGCAAAGATGAATGATTTCAAGAAGAATATCTTTGGCACTGTGATGCAAAGATGAATGATTTCGGAAGAATATCTTTGGTCTCGTAGTGCAAAGATGAATGATTTCGGAAGAATATCTTTGGCCTGTAGTGCAAAGATGAACAGGTGTTTAAATGAACATGACCGACTGATGAATATCTTTGGCCTTTAGTGCAAAAGATGAGCAGTGTTTAAATGAACATGACCGATCGATGAATATCTTTGGCCTTTAGTGCAAAGATGAGCAGTGTTGAGATGAATACATAATCGATTGATGAATATCTTTGGCCCAGTAATGCAAAGATGAATATTTGATTTGAGATGAATATTGATTGATGTTACTGTGGATAAAATATTGATGATGGATTTGTTAAATTCATAGATTATAGTAGATTTCATTCTCTTCGTAACTCTTCTATGAATTATTATTTCATGTAATATTGATCCGAAACTTGTTCTCTATTGTATTCTATCGATTTTTTCCTGTTGGAGACTAACGATAATTTGTTGTATATTATCTTAGTCATAACATTCTTTACCGGGCTAGTTGAGCTCACCCTTTTCCTTGTTGTTCCATTTTTCTTCTCGGGGAGGCGAGAATGTAGTCTTAGTACTAGCTTCCGGGGTATGGAATGAAGGTTCTAGAGAGAGTTGTTTAGTAGTCCTCACCATTATTGTAAAATAATGTATCAATAAATGTGATGAGGATTTATTTGAGTATAAATATTGTCTAGAAGATAATATTTGTATTTAAACTCACAGTTTTATTGTTGTGATAATAAAGTTGTAGTTGTTTCTGTACCATGTATTTGGCGACTCAGAATGGGTGTTGTGTATACCTATTTTGGGGGCGTCACACGTTCCTTGGGTTAAGTCGAGCATCCTATTAAATCTATCTATATAGATTTGTATCCCCAATTAAGATACTCTTCCCAAATCATTCATGGAGAAATGTTTAGACAACTTTATCTTTACTGATTGTAGCATTGGTATGTTATTCCTCATCCGTAGTATATCAACATATAATACTAGAAATTTCACGGCGCCCCACTAACCCTTTTGTACACACTAGAACACTTACCTCATCGTATGTGGCTGAATCATCATCTTCGTGGATGTACCTCATCATCATCATCTATGATGAATTCATACCTCAGGTGTATCTTCGGTATTATTCCGATTCTGATTTATTTGTGGTATAATAGGTTACATCTACGTGTTCCTCTTATTTGACTTATAGTGCTTTTTGGTTCTTGAACTCTTCAAGATGTATTATCCTCCCACTAGCCCTTCAATGATAAACACCTTTATCTTAGAAGCGGTGTGTTTCGTAATAAACACCTTTTGCTAAGTAGGATTATAGAACATATACCTAAACTTACTTTAGGATGTCCCACAAATCTACACTTGTCAAATCTTGTCCCAAGCTTATCCTTTGAAACCTTTTCACATAAGTTGGACAACCCCTTATCTTAACATACTTAAGATTAGAATCCTCCCCATCCATAACTTTTATGGAGTCTTGAAATTTGGATTTTGAGGTTACCTTTTTGTAAATATGCACGACCATTTCTAAGGCATAACCCGGAAGGATTTGGAATGTTGGTAAAATCATTATGTAATCGCACGCTACATGTCCAACAAGGTACAATTTTTCCTTTCGGATACATCAATCAATTATTCACAGATCGGGAGGTGTCCATTGTGAGAAAACCATTTGAGATGATCTAGAAACTTATTGCACAAGTATTTATTCATTGATCTAATCAAAGAATCTTAATACTTTGCCAACTTGTTTCACTTCTGAATTCTTTGAACCTTTCAAAAAAATTCACACTTGTATTTCAACAAATACACACATTCAACTCTTTGAATGATCATCTCCTTTTCTTATACTAATTTATTCAATTTGCAAAATATATTTTCACGTAAGTCAAGTATACAAAATCCATTAAGTAATATTCCAGTTCTATACAAAACATTATTATTATAAATAGAACAACAATTGTTCTTAAATATAATACCAAAGATTTCATTGTCCAACAACAAAATAAAATAATGTTTCCAACGAGTACTGGAATACAATATCAACTTATTGACTTAATAGATTTGCCCGTAGGCAATGCTAAACCATAAGTCTCTATGGCTAATGCAGCAACCTTTGCTTCATTTCCCACAAATAGGATTACTTATCTTTTTTAGCTTTTACTTGGCTTGGTCCTTCATAAATCTATATTTATGATAACCAAAGTCGGTATCAATACCCAAGTAGAACCTTGACTTAAAGAAAAATTTATTTTAAATCATGAACAAATTTGTATTTGTGTAGAAACTTCACTAAGTTTCTTTGGTTAGCCTCTGCAAGATGCTTCTCATGATTTCTTTCCAATGTCAAAGCTTATTGCAAGTGGAAGCAAACTCCTTTCTTATCCGTGTCGTTTTTGTTCTTATTATCCTTTATTTTGCCTTTCTATTTACCTTCTTTGAATCGTTCTTCTTTCGAGAAGATCATTTGGCCCCTACCAAGAAGACTTGGTCTTTCTTGGTTGGAAAGTGACTCTCAACATTTTTAACATGTTAAGCAATCAATGATGTGGCGACCCCAAAATAGGTCCATTCCATCCAACCCATTCTCGAAGTCGCCAAATATATGGTACGAAAAACAACTACAACTTTATTACAACAATTGTCGTGCAAAATACAACAACACATATCTTTGTGAGTTTGGATACAAATATATACCAACCTTGAAGTACGTCACAATGACACCTTACATAAAAAGTATAGTCAAAAAGCTGTTTTAGAAATTAGAATCTTTGGGAAGTGCTCAAAGAAACCTTCCGATACATGGGAGGCCATGCTTTTAGGTTATGGTAGATATCATATGGCCACGAATTATCCTTGGTTGACCTAATAGACCCCAAAGAAAAACAAGAAGGTTACTATCATATTCTTCCCAATGGCGAGTCTTCTCTTGACATATCATTATCTCCATTTGTCTCTAATTTGGTATTATACTCCAAACAAACGCCAAGATTATTTAGGTAGTGGTTGTAAATATACTCAAACAAGTGGATGAGCACAACCATGTCTTATGATAACACTAATTTGTATGTCATTAGACATCTTGTATGATAGTGACAAAACACCTTCCAAAGTTGGGTTCGCTTCACCCTATTTAATTCACCAAAATAACTATTAAATGATGTATAAAATACAACACACTAAAGCCCTCAATAAAATTATTTTCATACTCTTTAGGGAGAACCTCAACAACTATAGACCACCGATTCTATTCCCTTGTTATCCCTTTCAACCCAATTTACACTTTTATTACCCGGAAAGGAATTGTGAAACAAAAGGGTGAGCACAACTAGCTTCGATAAAGAATATTATGACTAAAGATAAATAAATTATCAATAGTCTTCATCGGTAATGAATCGAGATTTAGAACATATGGTAGATGATAAAACTTTTCAACCATAGTTGCAGTGAACGAAGCAATCCATTAAAGAGTCAAATAGACTATAAAGTCTATTATCTTCTCCCGCGTAAAAGTCCACCAACAATATTTTATCCTCGTAACATCAATCAACAATTTCATCCACAATCACATGTATAACTCATAATCATAATTGTAGTTCTAAATTCTCTTCTTATCCGAGGATGAAGATAATTTCATCACCGCTTTTTACCGAAACATCAAAGATCATGGTTATACCAAATCACAGTTCTGTTCATAATCATACTAATAAATTCATCTTTTGCACTATGGGCCAAAGATATTCATCAACAGATTCATCTTTACACTACAAAGCTAAAGATATTCAACAACGGGACATCTTTTGCATTACAAGCCAAAGATATTCATCAATAATTCATCTTTGCACTTTCTGAGCAAAGATATTCAACATCAGTCATCTTTTTGCACACGAGCAAAAAGATATTCATCAATAATTCATCTTTTTGCACTTCTAAATTTAAAGATATTCAACATCGTCGTCATCTTTGCATTATTGAGCAAAGATATTCATCAATAATTCATCTTTGCACTACTGGCCAAAGAGAACCTATGGTCACGATCATACCAATAATCTACCCATCTTTACACTCAAGTCAAAGAGAAATATCATCATTAGAAAGTTATAAGAATGTTATATAAAATAATATAATCAAAACATGGTTTTAATTTCAAGAGTAAGATTCATAAATCAACGATAATTTGGTCGAGAAGAAACCAATTTGTTGTGAATAGTACCCGTGATTCGTACATATAGTCCCATATCGTCATGCATAAGAACCTCGACATTTAAAAGATAAAGTTTCATAATAAAATTCATATCCATATTTATAACACCTTAATCCAAATGTTATAAATCACTTAGAAATCTCATAATCTAATATTATTAATATTATAATAATATTTTAATCATTTCTCAAAATTATAAATAATTTAATCCAATTATTTACACTTTAATAATTAATGCATTTAATCATCTAAAATGCCAAACTCATAAGATTTCATCATCATTAACCAAAACCCTCAAAAAAATCTGCATATATCTCATATATGATTCTCAAGCCAATAAATTATATTTTCCAATTTTCTTACTTCACATAACATATTTAATTCATTTACTCATAACTAGAACATTTTCATGAAAAATACCAAATCAGTTCTAAAAATATTTCTTTTCTGGGATTTAGTATAAAATAGTCCCATATTGAACATATATTTTTCTCGAAATTTTAAAATTCATTTACTATTTTTCATATGGCTAAAACCAACAGAATATTTAAACATTTATCATAAATTGTACTTTTATCCAAAAATTCGAAATTCACAGAGTACACTCGATATTATATAGATGTACTCTCAATAAAAATTTCATCAATTTTGGAGTTAACCGCAAGGAGTTATAAATAGTTACTTTTAAAATAGTCTTTTCTCATAAAATTCATAACTCTCAATCTATACATCCAAAATCGCCATTTTGGATACAATCTACAAAAACTCATCAAAATATCATTTCAAATTTTTCCAGAATTTTGAAGGTTCAAAAAAATTTGAAACTAAAATATAATAACCCTTAAAATCCCTTACTATCCCTTACCTCAAAAAGCAAAGACTTACGATGTGATATCGGATATGATGACTGAAGGAAACTTGCACCGATGAATATCAACTCACCAAGTATCTAAATACTCACAAATTACACTCAATAATCTAGAGAGAGAAGAGAGAAAACATTGTTTTGGTGTGATTTTCAATTCTAACTTAGCCCTCTATTTATAGGAAAATGTTAGCCCACCAAGCGAGACTTGACTGCAAGTACCGATGGCTTTTACCTACTACTATTCCACCCACCAAAAATCAGCCATCTTCCCAACAACCAAGAGTGGGGCCCACTCAATTCTAGAATTTTCCACCAAAACCTAATTTCCGAATCGATTTACCTCTTAAAATTCATAATAAATTATACGCTCATTTTTAACGGTTCAAAATTTGTGGACATATACTCGACTTATATATGTATAACATATCCAAAATTACAACGATCCAACGGTCGGATTAAATATTATAACTCACATAATAAAGTCGTAATAACACCGATTTGATCTTTTAATACCTCAATCCGACAAAATACAAATAAAACATCTCAAAGATTAATTCCTTCATTAATAACCACATAAATAAATCCATCATTTATATTCATATAAAATAAATATTTCCTTATCATATGAATCAATAATTAATTATTCACAAATAATATTATGTAATCACATTTATGACAACCAGTCGTTCCGAGGAAAGAGGGGCTTTCAATAAGAATTTCTCCTTCTTTGCGTAGCGCAATTAGGTGACCAAACCTCTCCTTAGGCGTAACTTTCTAGACATTGCCAATAGTGCTATCTAATAATATTATTCAAATAATATGAATTATTGATCCGATAATGAGAAATATTCATGCGTTGACAATTATTGAACAACAATAATATAAAATATCAACGCTGCAATTATTGAACCAATAAAATAAAATATTGAGCAATAATTACCGTAACAATTATTGAGTAGTGCCTTTTTACGTAAGGATTCAATAATTCAAAATCTTGTGCAATACCGGTGTCATCGCGTGCAACAACGCATATTACCGTATTTTAACCACGGGTATTCCAAAATTGTTAATAAAGAATAACTACGCCGTTATTTATAAAACTCAAACTTATGTTTTTCTTCATTCGATGATTATTTTGTTATGGGGCCCACAAATGACCGCTGCGTCGTCATTTAATATTCCCAAACGGAAAGAATATTCCACGACCAAACGAATATTCCCGACAACAATGAATATTTTATAACCACTTGTGTATTTTGAAAAAAATTCATATATCACCCTTAACTTTAACTTTTATCAATTTAACCATTTACTGAATAGTAATTATAAGAAAAATTGAATACTTTTATTTCATAAAATTTGGGGTCTTACAAGCGAGGCTGATATCTAGCTTGTCCATATGAAAAATTCACAATAATTGTGAAAGGAGTATGAGAGTGAGTGCAAGATCAAATCTTGGTTCAACTCTCCATCTATGACAAAAACCATTGTCCTAATTGATCAATCAAATTGATTATGTTAAGGACTTGTGTCTGTACTGTAGTCTCATCGATTATTCTAGATTGGAAGAGCTCCTTAGATATCTAATATCTATCAGTCCTACTTTCCTCATCATCAACTACTTGATATGCAGGAGTATAGTAGGAGCATCCATAGTTTTATGTTGACGCTGAAGCTCGTTACTCATGGATGCGAGCATGATGCATTGAGCTAATTGTGTATCATCTTGCCACTTTCTAAAAGTAATAATCTCTTTCTCAGAGGTATTGTCTGCAACCGTTGCAGGGATAAGCGTATTAAGGACATAAGATAGCTTTTTAGCCATGAGAACTATTCTCAAATTCCTTAACTAATCCATTTAATTCGGTCCGATTAAATAACATATTATATGCTTCGCAGTGATAGTGATTTAGACATTGTAAAATTCTGTAAATAAATTTGTTCTTAACAACATTTTAGCATACATTCTTTTATTAATTACCAAAATAATTTAGGTCTTGTTTTAAATTGGTATCTCCCACTATTTTTTTCAAACTATATTACCCTCACTTATATAGTTCGACAAAATCTAATTAAAGATTTGCTAGTGAGAATAAGGATCCCATTTCAAATGTATATAGCCTTGTGTGCACAACAAACTATATATAAATAAATAGGTAGACAACTCTTCATCAATTACATCAACTATGTAACTCCTTGTATTTTGCCTCTTAAATCATAATGGTCAAGTGTGTGCACATCAGAACTAAAATGATTTAAGTTAAGTCGACTCCAACATTTCCATATAAGTAAGAGAAAACTACGACCCTTGTGTGTGCAACAACAAAGCAAAGAATGTTCAATTCCTTATAAACATCATATGTAATAAAATAACATCTTAAATATTTAATACTTGCCTTGTGTGTGCACAACAAACTCATATTAGATATTCAATACTCTATTGTTTATATCATGCTGTAGAAAGCGACGTTCGATATTCCAAATATCTTTGAACGTTACAACTTAATATAAAATATTTGAGGGTTTGTTATTAATTTGTCTCATCTTGTTTAGCATATATATATATATATAAAATACGCGTCATATTAATGAACATGCGAAACATGTTTGCATAATATATAATAAGCATGCACATATAGAATACTATATTCTACCTGGATTGATTATGGACTTTTATTCTAGTTTGGTTCACTAGAGCCACCAAGTAAACCAAAAGGTCAAACCCTAGGGGTGCAAGAATTAATATTTAAATATAACTATTACATTTAAACCTGGGCTCCATTACAAACGGGTCTTCAAGCGCTTCTTGCTCCTTGATCTCCAATTCTTCAAAATTAATTCTAACTATTCCTATTACAAAACTATTTAAAATAAATAGAAACCTTGATCAACAGTTAAGGAGAAGTACATAGGAGGAGGATATAATTTATATTAAGAAAAATTAGAGAAGACGAGGTACGCAGACCCCATTTTAATAAAACTCATACATTCATGCATCCAACTAAAATAAAATCCAATCACATTGGTCAATAGTCCATAATCAATCCCATTTATTATCATACACATCACCATATGCATCAATAAATAACATTGATCTCATGAATAATAAACATTCAATATATATATTGATATCATTTAATGGGCAAATTTAGTTAGTATAAAATCTAATTTTGAATCAAAATAAACTCCTTTATTTTAATCCAAATTTAAATCAAAATAAATCCTTTTATTTTAATTTATCCAATTTTGAATAAAATAAACTATTTTATTTTAATCAAAATTTTAATCAAAATAAACTCCTTTATTTTAATTAATTATGGAATCAATTCCATGTAAAAAAAATTCTTTATTAAAGGAAACACAGATTATTTTCCTATTCACAAATAAACTCTTTTATTTTGAATAATATGAAATCTTATTTCATATCTAAATAAATTCCTTTATTTAAGGAAGCGTGGATTATTTTCCTAATCACAAATAAACTCTTTTATTTTGAATAATATGAAATCTTATTTCATAGCTAAATAAACTCTTTTATTTAAGGAAACATGAAATCCAATTTCAACTCTAATTAGTTATCATGGAACAATTCCAATTCTAATTATGTGAAATTTAATTTTAAAATTAAAATAAACATTATATTTTAATTATAAAATTATTAAAAAATATATATATATATATATATATATATATATATATATATATATATATCACCGTAATCACGTAATAATATATCACGTGATCCTATAATAAAAAACAAAACAAAAAAAAAGCGGATGATTGAAATCCTGTAGCTTCAAGTTAATCATATATATATATATAAATATATAACTACCAAGCTAATCCTTGATTTTAGTGAATAACTTGTTAAATAACCCATCTGTAAAAATCCAAGTCATTCACGTGATCCCTTTTAAAAAAAAATCAATGACCCAGATAATATATATATATATATATATATATATATATATATATAACGTTATCACAATGGAAATCATGAAATGCAGGATTCGCAAATCAAAGGCTTTTCGTTTTATTTATTTATTTTAATTAAATTTTATACAATAAATTATGTCTAATTAAATTGTTATAAACATATAAATATATATATATATATATCAAATTAAAATAATTAATAATTTGCATAAAGGTTTGGCTCTGATACCACTGTTAGGTTTGTAATATTCATGAACGCAATTAAATTGCACAAAGTAAGCGGAAACGTGGAAAATCAGAATTTTAAAATTTTACAAACCATAAACCCGGATCACCCTTTATGCGCAATTATTAATTAAATGAAAAGATAACGAATAAGAATCATACCCTTGAAGATCGAGCTTCCTCAGGTACAAGTTCACCTCCAAATCCTTTCGCATTCAACTTGAATCCATCGGGTTTGGTTCCTTCCTTTGATCAACGTTAGCCACCCAAATGTTTGGCCTCTAGAGGTGATCCACCAAGGAAGAATAAAAATTCAAGAAAATGGGTGTTTGGCTAAACCCTAGTTTTCTATCTCTATAGAAAAAGACGTACTCTCCCAACTATTGGAATTACGTATTCACGTGTTGTGAAAGTGTCAACCACCTCACCTATAGTAAGACTCCTCTTATTTATAGATATAGGCAACCCTCCTTAACAATTAAGGAATTGAGTTTTATTTAATTATTTAAACTCCTTTAATTAATTAGGCTCCTAATCTTATTATTAAAATCTTTTAATTAATTTACCTCCTAATCTTATTAGGAATATATGAGAGTACTTTTATTAAATTAATTCCTAAACTCTTTTAGAAATTAAAATAATAATAATTGTAATAATATTAATAAAACTCCTCTTATTAATTTATATTTAATATTTCTAAAATATTAAATAATAAATATTATGCTATTTAATTTATTCTATCACCATAGATTAAATTAAATATACTTAATATATTATTACGATTATGCCATTAACTTCTTAAATAATTATTCTTCCTTTTATGGTGTGACCCTTTAGGTTCTCCATATTAAACCTAGGTTGTGAATAAATCAATTAGAAACAATTCTAATCTTATTTAAATAAATAAATTAAACGATTAATTTATTTAAATAAATAATATTTATTCTACAATAGGGATAAGCCTCCTAGCGATCAGCGACTTTCCGGATAATATAGATTTCAACATTAATCATAAAAGAACCTTTGAGTAAATAGTTACCAAATGCAATTCAATCATTCCACCATACTGATGTCCCAATTAAATATAAGACATGGAATTAATGTCAAGTCTTATTTTATTTAATTATATGTATTTCGATTCTTAAATGCACAACTCCAAATAATGCAAATTAGAAACTCCTTTTTAATTTCATTCTGCATTGGCTAAGGACTACTGGATTGTCATTTATCGAATCACATAAGACATTTCTCTTCTTTTACTAGAAGCGATAGATTCTTTATTGATCATATATTATCTTCACGTACAACTTATTATACCCAAGCATACCCTTTGATATACCCTAAGGGTCTTAAGGAATAAGTCAAAGTATAACTCTTCATACACAAGATACTATGATGATCTCAAGTCCAAGGATCACTTGTACTACTATCACTACAGAATTCTATTGACGAAAAGTAAAACTCCATTAGGTATTCCTTAGCGAGCCACGTTCAGTGAACTTATTCTCTAATAAACACCTACATACTTGCTTTAGTGTCTCCACACAAATGATCATGAGATCAATCATCCTCATCCAATGAGCAAGCAACGTATGTACCAATTTATTCGGATTCACTAATCCCCAATTTAGTAAACCAACGATTGGTAACTATTTTAGTTTTAAATTTTCTAAGAATTTAGATCTAATTAGAATGATCATCATCATTATTCTAAAAGTATTGCTTAAAACTTTGGGTTTATCACATGTTATAAAACAGCATCATGTAGATAATTAAAAGCCTTTAATAAATTAATACTTTTTATTACTAAATGAATAAGATTGATACAAAGTATAAGCTTTATCATCAAACATGATTGGCTTGTGTGCATACTACTTTCAGGAAGGTGTCATGCCCTTGTGTCAAGAGAACATGCCTGTGGTACCCCCACAGGTGGTTAACTCAAGTATACCCTAAGGATCAAACTACAAAATGTAAGCCAAAGGGGTTCAAATCACAAGGCTTACATGACCATATTCAAATGAAATCGAATTATCAAATACAAACATTATTAATTATTACAATATATCAATGATCAAAAATAACTCCTGAATGTGAACGAAAATATACGAACAATGGTACAAACGAATAAAGTCTCCAAAACATATTAACACGATTAACTAGTTCAAAGAGTACGAATACAAATTCTAATATCAACGTCAAAACGAAACTATCTCAATAATTTTGACAACAAGAAATAATCCGGAGAGGCAATACCAAAATTTCTAAACGAGTACAAAACGAATGAATTAAATTTAAAGGAGTATCGCTTAAAAAGTACGGAATCCATACCTTAATGTAGTACCCAAAATAATTCGCCGAATCTAAATATCACCCGCTAAACTCCCCCAATCCGATCTAATTATCAAAATAAAATATAATACATAAAATTAAATTATGAACTCATACAAATTATATTTTCATAAATTCAATAATTTTTTATATACTATATTCAGTTTGTAATCAAAAGATACATTTTAATTGCAATAACAATATTATAATATTATTTATCACTTTCCCCATTTTTAAATTTACGTAGAGATATATATATATATATATATATATATATATAATGAAATAAATTTTATATATATAGAATCAATAGGCGGAGTTATATATATATATATATATATATATATATATATATATATATATATATATATTAAGATTTTGCACAGAATTAGGGTTATAGTATATATGTATAAGGAATCAAAGGTTATATAACTTTTATTATAATAAATTATAAATTCATCCACATGCATGCTCCTTCGGATTATATATAAAAGACTCTCATTCTAGGACAACTTGGAATCCCTGACGCAATACAAGAAAAGAAAGCTTCTCACTCAATTGAAAAGAATAATAATAAGTTATCAGTTTGATCTAATTTCTCCACTTCCCTTTGATTAGCGGCGGCTGAGTTCTTTTTTTTTTTCTCTCTTCCTCCAGTCGGTTTGTATTAGAAATAATGAAGCAGTTAGGTTTTGGTTTATTTATTAATTAATATGTTTTATTAATACTCTTAATTCTATTAGGATTTAAAATTACACAATTATAAATTAGACCCAAATAAATTAAAAGACCCAATTTAATGTAATCATTTATTAATTATGGTCCAAATAAATTAACTACAGTTTGACCAAAATATAAGAAAAGTCCAATTAAATATTTTAAAGCTTACATAAATATTTTATTATTATTTTATTGGGTATTACATCACCTTCCCCTTAAAAAGGATTCCGTCCCTGGAATCAAAAGAATAGAACGTACCTAATTATCGAAAAGATGCGGATATTCCACCGAAATAGACTCCTCCATCTCCCAAGTAGCTTCCCGCTTCGAATGGTTTTTCCACAAGACTTTAACAAAAGGAATTGTCTTCCTCCTCATAATCCGTTCTTAACGATCTAGAATCGCCTCGGCTTCTTCTTCACAAGTAAGATCTTCTTGAATCTTATGTAACGAGTATTGCACAACATGAAGCGGATGATAGTTATATTTCCTTAACACCGAAACATGAAAGATATTATGCACATGAGATAACTGTGGAGGCAAAGCCATTCGATATGCCACTTCTCCAACTCTCTCACGGACTTCAAAAGGGCCAATGAAACGCGGACTAGGCTTCCCTTTCAAACTAAACCTTCGAACACCTTTCCATGGAGAAACTTTCAAAAACACGTGTTCACCAGGTGTGAATTCAAGAGCCCTCCTATAAATATCAGCATAACTCTTCTGCCGCGATCGAGCTTCTTTCAATTTTTCTTTAGCCACTGCTACCTCCGTAGTAATCCTAACCAAATTGGGTCCTTCTATTACCTCGGGAGAAGTTCGACGCTTGGAGCGCCGAGATGCTCCGGATGGTGATTACCCTCTTGGAGGAGGCTTTTCGTCCGCCCCACCTACTCAGGTATTCTTTTTGTTTATGTTTTTCAATTAAGGCTAGTTTGTTAATTCTCACATATATATACGGACTAATGATTTATATTTTTGATTCTATCAACATGGTGGCGATGGCTGAAGTGTTTGGCGATGATGAAGCGAGGAGCACGAGGTTGATTTCCATACACCAGAGCAGCGCCGTCATTCACCTCCGCTAGATGATGATACTTTTACTAGTTCCCCCCATGCTTCCTTCATATTCCTTTTTTTGAGATAAGTTGAGGTTGTATAACCAAGGCAGCTAAACTCCCTGAACTTTTTCAGCTAAGAGCATCTGCAACCACGTTAGCCTTACCAGGGTGATACTGAATCCTGGCATCATAATCCTTGAGAAGCTTTAACCAATGCCTCTGCCTCATGTTAAGCTCTTTCTGAGTAAAAATGTATTTAAGGCTCTTGTGGTCGGTGAAAATGTCATAAGTCACTCCATATAGATAGTGCCTCCAAATCTTTAAGGCAAAAATAATTGCTTCTAACTCCAAGTCGTGGGTAGGGTAATTCACCTCATAAGGTTTAAGTTGTCTGAAGCATAAGCAATTACCTTACCATTTTTCATCAAAACACACCCTAATCCCTTCTTGGAAGCATCACTGTAAATTTGATAACCTCCTATCCCCGACGGTAATGTAAGCACTGGAGCCGACACAAGCCTCTTCTTAAGTTCCTCAAAATTTTCTCACGTTCCTTATTCCACACAAACTTTATGCCTTTCTTCATCAACTGAGTTAATGGCAAAGCTAACAAAGAGAAACCTTCCACAAATTGCCTGTAGTATCCTGCCAAACCCAAGAAACTCCTCACTTCAGTTACCGTGGTAGGTCTTGGCCAATTAGTGATAGCCTCAACCTTCGTAGGATCCACCTTAATACATTCAGCAGACACGACATGTCTCAAAAATGCTACCTGTTCTAACTAAAACTTGCATTTGGAGAACTTAGCATATAACTTATTCTTTTGCAGAACCCCCAAAATAGTACGAAGATGCTCTTCATGCTCCTCCTTAGACTTGGAATACACCAAAATGTCATCAATGAAGATAATGACAAATTGGTCCAAATACTCGCTAAAAACTCGATTCATCATATCCATGAACACTGCCGGAGCATTAGTCAACCCAAATGACATCACCAAAAACTCATAGTGCCCATACCGAGTACGAAAAGCTGTTTTTGGAATGTCTTCTTCCCTTACCCTCAACTGATGGTACCCCGACCTCAAATCTATCTTTGAGAAGAACTTTTCCCCTTGGAGCTGATCAAAAAGGTCATCTATTCATGGTAATGGATATCTATTCCTGATAGTGATCCGATTTAGCTCCCTATAATCTATACACAATCTCATAGATCTGTCCTTCTTCTTCATAAACAATACTGGAGCACCCCATGGCGATACACTCGGTCTAATGAATCCACGATCTAACAACTCCTGCAATTGTTCCTTCAACTCCTGTAACTCTAATGGAGCCATCCTATAGGGTGCCTTAGAGATATGTTCTACTCCAGGAATGAGCTCAATAGTAAACTCAACTTCCCTTGGCGATGGCAATCCTGGCAGATCCTTAGGAAATACCTTAGGAAATTCTTGCATAACTGGATAGTCATCAAGTTGGGGCTCATCCCTTGAGGTATCCTTCACATAAGCCAAATAACAATCACGTCCCTTAGCAATAATTTTACTCGCCTTCAAAGCTGAAATCAACTTTACAACACCATTCGGCTTGGAACATTGAAACTCGAATTCTGGATCTTCTAAGGTTCCAAAAATAACCTTCCTCGCCTGACAATCAATAGTGGCTCGATTCTTACTCAACCAATCCATACCCAAGATGATATCGAAATCATGCATCACCATCGGAAGCAAGTTAGATGTGTAGCCCCCAAAATAGGTATACATCAACCATTTTGAGTTGTCGATAACATGATGCGAAACAACTACAACTTTATTAATACAACATATAAAGCTGTAAGTTTAAATACAAATATTGTCATCTAGACAATATCCATACCAAACTAAGTCCTCATTACAATTATTGGTACATTATTTTACAAAATGGTGAGGACTACTAAAACAACTTCTAGAACCATCATTCCACACCCAGACTAGTACTCGCATTACATTCTCGCCTCCGAGAAGAAAAATGGAACAAAAAGGAAAAGGGTGAGCTCAACTAGCCCGAGTAAAGAATATTATGACTAAGATAATATAGAAAAAATTATCGTTAGTCTTCAACGAGGAAAAAATCGATAGAATATAATAAACAACAAGTTTCGGATCAATATTCACGGTGAAATAATAATTCATAGATGAGTTACGTAGAGAATGAAATTAATCTATGAATTTAAAGTCCATCATCAATATTTTATCCTTGTAATATCAATCGATATTCATCTTGAATCAAATATTCATCTTTGCACTTTCTGGGCCAAAGATATTCATCGATTAGTCGTATTATCTCAACCTTTGTACATCTTTGCACTACGGGCCAAAGATATTCATAAGAAAATCAACCATCTTTGCACTTCTGGGCCAAAGATATTGATAATATCATCTTTTAGGGTGAGGATAATGAAAAATATTTTAAAGAAAAGCGAATCCGGTGAAACAAAAGAACAAATATTAAGGATTCGTACTTTAAACAATCCGAGTTCAAAAATACTTCATAAATAAACATAGTGAAGTAAAATTCAAGACTGATCAAAACATGGATACAATCAAAGCTAGTATCCATAATCGATATTTTGAGGAAAAAAATGATAATTAATTTTTACGTGAATAAAGTGATTCGTGAATAATTATTCAGTATCGTGAATAGTGTCGTATACGTGAATAGTAACCCCGACACTAAAAGACAAGAATTTCACAAAAAAAATCTTACCAATATTCCGGCATAATGATATTATAAGAAATAATATTATTTAAAAAAAAATATCCTTACCTCGGAAAAGATAGTACTTACACCGACTTTGGATATAGTCTTTGAAGGAAACTTGTAGTATAGCAACGCTTAAAGTATCAAAATACTCACAAGAATACGCTCGATAATATATAGAGAGAAAGATAGAGAAAACTTCAGTTTCTGGTGTGATTTTCAATTCTAACCTAAGCACCCTATTTATAGGAAAATGTTTAAAACACCAAAGCAGAAAATTTAATAAAATATTATTTTTTTTTTAAATTTCTTACGCCCAATTTTGAAGATCTGAATTCAGCAATTAATAACACATTCTAGACCCACTTAACTCACCAAAAACGTTTTCCTTGAAAAAAATAATTAAAACTTCCAAAAATCAATTATTTCAGAACTTCAGAACTTCAATAATTCATAATAAATAGCCCTTTTGTCAGAAAAATTCAAACCTTATGTCTTTTCCATAGAAAATTTCATTATCTACAACTTTTCAGAAGAAAGTTTTCCAAATTCAAGCAAGAAATTGATTGAAATCCACAAAGCAGGCGATTTTATAAGGCTATAATCAAATTTCGGTCGAGAAATGGGGTCCTGGACATGTTTAACATATTTTTAACATTTATTGCAACAAAATACTTTTCCTCCTCATATACTCATATATCCCACATTCATTGTAAAAATATCACCATTATTATATTATTAAAATATAATAATATATTTAAATGAATTATTTTATCGAGAAAAAGATAAAATATTAATTTTCAACAATTGTCACATTAAAATTTTCTCCATCTATATCCACATAAAATGAATATTTTTCTCATCATAAAAATCAATAATTAATTATTCACAAATAATATTCTGAGAATCACATTCTTGCGTGACGAAGGCGGTTTAAAGGAAAGAGGGGCTTTCGATAAGGATTTTCCTTCTTGGTAGTATGATTAGATGACCAAACCTCTCCTTGAGGCAGAACTTTCTAGACATT
Source organism: Panax quinquefolius (assembly GCA_020205615.1). Classification (NCBI taxonomy): domain Eukaryota; kingdom Viridiplantae; phylum Streptophyta; class Magnoliopsida; order Apiales; family Araliaceae; genus Panax; species Panax quinquefolius. Next base: position 7,564,585 of record CM035159.1, read on the forward strand.
GCCAATAATGTTATCTAATAATATTATTCAGATAATATGAATTATTGATCAGATAATGGAAAATACTGTGTAGTGACAATTATTGAAACAACAAAAATATAAAATATCAACGTAGCAATTATTGAATCAATAAAATAAAATATTGAACAGTAATTATTGTAACAATTATTGAGTAGTGTCTTCTTACGTAAGAATCAATAATTGGTGCAATCAGGTATCTTCTTGTGTTTTAACCACCGATTATTTCAGCGGTATTACTTGGTAACAACTTCGCTAGTTATTTATAAACAACTTATACTTGTCGTTTTCTTCATCGATAATCGCTTTTCGTTATGGGGCCCATACAAAATTTGCAGCGCATCGTAAATACGAATATTCCCTGACGGTAAGAATATTCCACGACCATACGAATATTCCCGACAACAATGAATATTTTATAACCATTTGCTTATTTGAAATATTTGCGCATTTTACCCATAACTAACCACATTAATCAAATCAACCCTTACTATTTCAAAATAAAAATAGAGGAAATTAAATTTCATTTATTAATAATTTGGGGTCTTACTGACCTCCCTCCTTATGAAATTTCGTCCTCGAAATTGACGTGCGTACACAGTGTTTGAAAAGATGAGGATACCTCGCTTTCATTTCCGTTTCCAATTCCGGTCATTTCCTCGATAGCATGGTTTCTCCACAAAACTTTGACTTGTGGTATGACCTTTGTCGTAGGACATGCTCCTTCCTATCAAGATCTTGGCGGGTACCTCCTCGTACGTTAAATCTTGACTATCTCTTCCGGTTCTAACTTCGATAACGTGGTTTGGGTCTTTCACATATTTCTGAAGCACGGATATATGAAAAATATTATGAACACGAGACATACTTGGAGGTAGCGCGAGTCTATAGGCTACATTTCCTACTCGGTCGAGAATCTGAAATGGACCGATAAATCGTGGATTGAGCTTTCCTCTCTTCCGAATCTTGTAACTCCCTTCCATGGGGCAACTGCATGACAATACATGATCCCCGATACTAAATTCCACGTCCTTTCGATGAAGATCGCATAACTCTTTTGTCGATCTGTGTGTTGTTTGTATCGTTGTTGAATCATTTGGATCTTTTCCGTAGTCATACGTACCAACTCGGGTCCCAACAATGTTGCTTCACCCACCTCATCCCAACATATTGGAGAAGCGACACTTTCGTCCATACTGATGCTTGAATGGAGCCACACTATACTTGCACGATAAGCTGTTGTTGTAGGAGAATTCCACCGATGGTAAATACTTATCAACTCCCTTTGAAGTCTAGGACCACGAGTCTTAATAGATCTTCAAGGTTTGAATAGTCCTCTCTCGATTGTCCATCCGTTTGAGGATGGTATCTTGGCTGAATCGTAAATCCATGCCCATAGCTTTTTTGCAAGCTAACCCAAAATCGTGAAGTGAATCTTGGGTCACGATCCAAAACTATGGATCTTGGCATGCCATGCAATCTCACAATCTCATTTACATACATATGAGCAAGGCGTTCGAGGAATAAGTCTCCGTATCGGCAAGAAATGAAGCGAGACTTGGTTAATCTATCAACAATAACCCAAATAGCATTTATGCCTTGAGAAGCCGTGGGAAGACCCGTGCTTGAAATCCATGGTAATGTGTTCCCACTTCCATTTCGAGAATCTCAAGTGGTTATGATGGACCCTTAGGTACTTGATGCTCGCCTTTACACGTTGACAAGTTAAACACCTCGAGATAAACTTTGCAATCTCTCTCTCTTCATGTTGTTCCACCAAAATATATATCGAAGATCACGATGCATTTTGGTACTTCCAGGATGGATTGCAAATGGTGTATTATGTGCCTCCGTCATGATCTTGTACTTCAAATCAGAGTCGTTAGGAACACAAAGTCTGGAGTGGACTCGAAGTATTCCATCTTCATCGATTCTCGCTTCCGGAATAGCACCTTCTTGTACTTTCTTCTTCATACGCGCATCGACTCTCGGATTCGGTGGCTTGAGCAACTTTAACTTTTCTATTAAAGTTGGCTCTATCGTATACTTGACATCATCGCTTTTCGTTCTGCATATGATCTTCTACTCAACGCGTCGGCTACCACGTTCGCTTTTCGGGATGGTATTGAATAGTGTGATCATAATCTTTTAATAGCTCGAGCCAGCGTCGTTCTTCGCATGTTGAGTTCCTTTTGGGTGAAAAGAAATATTTAAGGCTTTTTATGGTGCGAATATATCTCCACTTTCTCCCATATAGATAGTGCCTCCGGATCTTTAAGCGTGAAAAGCATTGCTGCATGACTCTAGATCATGAGTAGGATAATTCCTCTCATATTCTTTAAGTTGTCATGAGGCATAGGCTATGACTTTCCCATGTTGCATGAGAACACATCCTAATCCTTTGCACGAAGCATCATTTGTGAGATAACAAATCCATCCGAACTAGATGGTATTGTCCGAGCAGAGCAGTGCGAAATGAGTCTCTCTTAAGCTCTTGGAAACTCTTCTCGCATTCCTCGCTCCATACGAATTTTGTATCCTTCCGAGTTAATTTGAGTTAATGGAGTAGCGATTCGAGAAAATCCTTCCACGAATCTCCGATAATAACAACTAGTCCCGAAAGCTACGTACTTGGTCGCCGACTTGGTTGCTCCCAACTTTGTATTGCTTGATCTTGGCAAGATTCGTACAGATACTCCATGTTTTGACACCACGTGCCCAAGGAATGCTACTTCCTCAAGCGAACTCGCATTTCTTAACTTGGCATATAGCTTGTTTTCACGAAGCCTTTGGAGTACCCGACTTTAAATGGTGCTCATGATCTTCGACTTTTGGAATATATGAGGATGTCATGAATAAAAACAACAATGAACCGATCAAATAATCCTTGAATACTCGGTTCATCATATCCATGAAAGCCGGGAGCATTAGTCGATCAAAGACATGACTAAGAATTCATAATGCCGTCTAGGGAGTTACGAAGGCGGTCTTTGGAATATCCTCATTTCTAATCTTTTGGTGATGATATCCGAGCGAAGATCGATCTTTGAAAAGAATTGTGCTCCTTGCAACTGGTCAAACAGGTCATCAATACGAGGTAGCGGATACTATTCTTGATGGTGACATGGTTCAATTCGATAGTCAATCAAAATCGCATACTCCGTCTTTCTTCTTTATAAATAAAGCAGGAGCACCCCGAGGAGATGTCTTAGGGCAGATGAAGCGGATGTCCAACAACTCCACGTAGTTGGACCTTTAACTCTGAAGTTCAATAGGAGCCATTCGATATGGGGTTTTAGAAATGGGCTTTGTGTACCGGGTTCAAGATCGATAAAGAATTCAACTTCACGTTACGGGGTAGGCAAGGGAAGTTCTTGAAATACGTCGAGGAACTTACTAACAACAGAATATTATTGAAATGGCGTGTCTTTATTCAAATCCATAACATGGGCTAAGAAAGCTTGACATCCGTTTTTCAATAAGCGAATAGCTTTATGATTTGATATATATGTGATTGATTTTAATGGTTTAGTTGCTTGAATTCATACAACGGGTTGGTTAGGAATATGAAAACTAAAACCTTACGAAAATAATCAATTTTGGCATGATGAGTAGTTAACGATCAATCCTAAAATCACATCAAAAGCAAGTATCTTTAAAGAGATAAGGTTGACGGTAATGTGATGGTACCAACTTGGATCAAACAAGATTTATAAATAGTGGATGTAATGAAAGTTTCTCTAATGGAGTCTCCACGAGATAAATCAAAGTCTAATTTCTTTGGAGTCAAGTTTAAGCGTTGAGCACAAGTAGGAGAGATAAATGAATGGGTATGCCGGTATCAAGTAAGGTATAAACTTCGCAAGAATTAATGATTAGCTTACCGTGATCACCTCGTTTGGGTTCCTCGCATTTTGACCGATCCGACAACAAACGCTCTTCCGAGGCAGTTGACTTTGACTTTTACGGGATAGACCTTTTGAGTCACCATCCCCCCGGACTTGGTTTATTCTTGTCTGATCTCGGCGATATGTCCTTCCTTTCCACAATTATAACATACCTTGAGCTATTTGTTGTGGGCGGTTTGGGTGATATGTCCCTCTTTTTTCGCATTTATAGCATCTGACCGGTGGTCGTTCTCCTCCCTTAGAACCGATTCTTCTTTGGTCTTTGGCGTCTTCACATGGTCATTGTTGAATCTCTCTCTTTTAAAATCTCCTCCCAGACTCGCTTCTTCTATTTTCATGGCCATGACTACCACCGAGTGGTTACCATTTTTGTCGAGTCTTTTTCTTTCTCCATTTGGTTATCGTTATTACATTATTTGCTATCTACGGTATGATGATCTGGTTGTGGTCCCTCGGTTGAGCGTACTCGTTATCTCGCTCTAATAATTGAGCCACTGTTGACAACATCTGAATAGAGAAAATTTATGAGAAATGAGATATTGGCGTATCTGGGGTTTCAAACCTCTCGAAACATCCGCGTCATCGTTCCTCATTCTCCACCAAATGAGGTCTGAAAACTGGATAACTCTCAAACTTCGCCTCGTCTTTGGGACACCGTCGTGTTGTTTTGTTCTAATCTAATAAACTCCACTTCCTTCGTATAGCGAATACTTTCGGGAAAGTACTTGTCATTGAAGCGATTCTGAAACGTCTCCCCAAGACATCTTTAAGTGCGGTAGGATGGGTGCGCTTCTGATTTCCACCGATGTCTGCCTCATTATGGAACATAAAGGTGGCGAATGGAACCTTTTGTTCCTCCGTGCATCAAGGCGTCGAATATCTTGGTAATTTGTTTGACCCACGTCTCTCGCCTTAATCGGATCGGCTTTCCCGAGAATTACGGTGGTCCTAACTCTTTGAACTACTTTGTGTGACAAGCCGTGCGTTATTATCATTTCCACCGTGTTTTTGAACACGAGTCTCCTAAATCGATTTTGCATGAGCGCAAAAAGCTTCTAAACATCCGTCGTTCATCATCGCTTTCGGTGGTGTTGTTCACGGGAGGAACATTGCCGACTTGTTGCACGTTCTCCTCATTGGTGAGCAAAGGTGTCTCCGCGGTCTCATTTACTCCTTTGTTAACATTCTCGATCGACATTCTCAAATCTTGCCATAAAACAAGGGTTAATTAAAGAAATTAACATATCACATAATATCCTATATCTTGACCGAATAACAAATAAGCTTAGGTAGGACACTTTAAGCGAAGGATTTACTCATCTCTCCCTCTGAGTTCTATTTCCCGATCTCGCTTGAGATCATATCCTAAGCTACGATACCAATTGTGGCGCCCCCAAAATAGGTATACATCACCCATTTTGAGTTGTCGATAACATAATGCGAAATAACTTTAACTTTATTAATCTGACATATAAAGCGTAAGTTTAAATACAAATATTGTCATCTAGACAATATCCATACCCAATAAGTCCTCATTACAATTATTGGTACATTATTTTACAAAAATGGTGAGGACTACTAAAACAACTTCTAGAACCATCATTTCCACCCCCCATTAGTACTTCATTACATTCTCGCCTCACGAGAAGAAAAATGGAACAAAAAGGAAAAGGGTGAGCTCAACTAGCCCGATAAAGAATATTATGACTAAGATAATATAGAACAAATTATCGTTAGTCTTCAACGAGGGAAAAAATTCGATAGAATATAATAAACAACAAGTTTGAGATCAATATTAGCATGGTGAAATAATAATTCATAGATGAGTTACGTAGAGAATGAAATTAATCTATGAATTTAAAAGTCCATCATCAATATTTTATCCTGTAACATCAATCGATATTCATCTTGAATCAAATATTCATCTTTGCACTCTGAGGCAAAGATATTCATCGATTAGTCGTATTCATCTCAACACTGTACATCATTTTACTACTACGGGCCAAAGATATTCATAAGAAAATCAACCATCTTTTCACTCTGAGGCCAAAGATATTCGATAATATCATCTTTTTAGGATTGAGGATGATGAAAAATATTTTAAAGAAAAGCGAATCGGTGAAACAAAAGAACAAATATTAAGGATTAAGTACTTTAAACAATCGAGTTCAAAAATACTTCATAAATAATCATAGTGAAGTAAAATTCGAGAATGATCAAAACATGGATACAATCAAAGCTAGTATCCATAATAGATATTTTGGATAAAAAAAAAAAATTTAATTTTTACGTGAATAATTTAGTGTAGTGAATAATAGTATAAATATCGTGAATAGTATCGTGAATGAATAACCCTGACACTAAAAGACAAAAATTTCACAAGAAAAATCTTACCAATAATCCGGCATAATGATATTAGAAGAAATAATATCATTTTAAAAAAATAATATCCACTTACCTCGAAAAAGGCGATACTTACATTTGGAATCTTTGGATATAATCTTTGAAGGAACTTACCTTTAGTATAGCACACTCAAAGTATCAAAATACTCACAAGAATAAACTCGATAATATAGAGAGAGAAAGAGAGAAAACTTGAGTTTACGGTGTGATTTTTAATTCTAACCTAAGCACCTATTTATAGGAAAATGCTTAGAACACAAAAGCGAGAAAATTTAATAATAATATTTTTTTTTTAAAATTTTTACGCCCACTTTTGAAGATCTGAATTCAGCAATTAATAACACATACCTAGACCCACTTAACTCACAAAAAACGTTTTTCTTAAAAAAATAATTAAAACTTCCAAAAAATCAATTAAACAGAACTTGAACTTTGATAATTCATAATAAATAGCCCTTTTATCGGAAAAATTCAAACCTTATGTCTTTTTCATAGAAAATTCCATTATCTACAACTTTGCGAAGAAAGTTTTCCAAATTCCAAGCGAGAAATTGGATGAAATCCACAAGCAGGCGATTTTTTGAAATTTATAATCAAATTTCGATCGAGAAATGGGGTCCCTGAAACATGTTTAACATATTTTTAACATTTATTGCAACAAAAATACTCTTCCTCTCCTCATATACTCATATATCCCACATTTATTGTAAAAATATCACCATTATTATATTATTAAAATATAATAATATATTTAAATAATTATTTTATCGAGAAAAGATAAAATATTAATTTTCAACAATTGTCACATTAAAATTTTCTCCATCTATATCTACATAAAATGAATATTTTCCTCATCATAAAAATCAATAATTAATTATTCACAAATAATATACAGAATCACATTCTTGTGACGAGGCGGTTCCCAAGAAAGAGAGGGCTTTCGATAAGAATTTCTCTCTTCTTGTGTGGCATGATTAGATGACCAAACCTCTCCTTAGGCGAACTTTCTAGACATTGCCAATAATGTTATCTAATAATATTATTAGGATAATATGAATTATTATTGATCGATAATGGAAAATCTTATGTAGTGACAATTATTGAAACAATGAAATATAAAATATCAGCGTAGCAATTATTGAATCGATAAAATAAAATATTGAGCGGTAATTCTTTGTAACAATTATTAGTAGTGCCTTCTTACGTAAGAATCAATAATTGGTGCAATATAAATGTGTCTTCTTGTGTTTTAACCAAGAAGTATTTTAACGGTATTAGCAGTAACAACTACGTAGTTATTTATAAACAACTTATACTTGTCGTTTTCTTCATCCAATCGCTTTCAGTTATGGGGCCCACACAAAATTTGCTTGTAGTAAATACGAATATTCTCCGACGGTAAGAATATTCCACGACCAACCGAATATTCCCAAACAACAATGAATATTTTATAACCACTTGCTTATTTGAAATATTTGCGCATTTTACCCATAACTAACCACATTAATCAAATCAACCCTTACTATTTCAAAATAAAAAATAGAAATTAAATTTCATTTATTAATAATTTGGGGTCTTACAATTCGCGCTTAATGAACCTATCTAATAACACATACAATGGCTGCACTTGTTGACCAACTTAATCCTCGGGAGGAACATTCTGCTCATGTTGTGGTATCTCTGCATCATCCCCCATGCACTTTGCATGATGATTTCCTTGCATCTGTGGAATACCCTGCGCCTGCCTATATGCCACGACTGCGCAGAATCGCCTCATTCACCATTTTTTGCAACCATAACCGGGGTTATTGTTGCATTACCCTGAGCCCCATCATTTCCATCCTGGTTAACAGCCACAACCTGCAACCATTGCTGCAACCATAGCCGGGGTTATTGTTGCATTACCCTGAGCCCCATCATTTCCATCATGGTTAACAGCCACAACCTGGGGCTGCCTCTGACCCCTCCTACCGTTATTACCCTGCCTCCCAATAATTCTTGAAGACCTACGAGCCATCTATGATACAAAACAACAAATAAGAACAAACGGATCAAAACAAATAATCGAAGCCAAAATTATTTTGAACGAAGATCAAATGCAACACAAACACTATAATAAAATCTTATAACTACCCAGTGATCAACCCATAACTCACAGATCAAGCCTAAAAGGCAGTCTATAAGATCATAACCTAAGCTTTGATACCAACTCTGTAACACCCCCTTTCCCAAAAGGAAAAACGGATGTCACGCACAAACATAATAAATACAAACCTCTAATAAATCTCAAAATATCTCCAATAAAATTGAATACCAAATGTCACATACTCCAATTTAAATAGACGGAACTCCACATTTACCTATTCTCTACTATTAAAAAAATGCCAAAATGGCCCAAACATCCATATACATAATATTAGGAGAACCAAGTCTAATAATAAGTCTCAAAACTAATCTACTCATTTAGATCAAAGGTAGCTCTCATCCCACAAATCCTGATCACCCTGATTACCTGCCGGAAAAAGAACACAGTGTGAGCCAAATGCCTAGTACGGATATAAAGATACACATATATAAACAATATGTATATGTACCGAAAGAACTGAATAAACGTACAATTACAACTACTAACCAAATATGAATATATCGAATTTGGTGAGACAAAGTACAAATGATTAACACTGTCGAACCGACAACTATAGTCAAAAGAATTCTAAACAAAATAAGGCTGAATCAAATGGTTATAAGGTAACAATTTCATACTGAGCTTGTGACGCCCCCAAAATAGGCATACATCACCTATTCTGAGTCGCCAAATACATGGTACAGGATACAAATACAATCTTTAATATACAACAAGAAAGCTGTGGGTTTTAATACAAATATTGTCTTCTAGACAATATCCACTCTCAGAATAAGTCATCATTACATTTATTGTCACACTATTTAACAAAATAGTGAGGACTACTAATACTATCATCTGGATCGTCACTCCGTTCCCCGACTAGTCCCGGCTACGTTCTCATTTCCTGAAGAGAACAGTGAAGGAAAGGGTGAGCACAACTAGCACAATAAGAAATATTATGACTAAGATAATGCAGAATAAATTATCATTAGTCTTCAACAATGTTAAACTGATAAAATACAATAGACATCAATTTAAGCTGCTTGGCAGGAACAAGCAATCCATTAGAAAAGTCGAGTAGAGAATAAAATCTACTATCTTTTATGATTTAAAAGTTTTTTGTCACTTTTATCGTTGAGACTCGAACAATAAATAATACACATCATCAAATCATCCCTGCACTACAGGCCAAGGATATTATTTAGTATCACGACCACGAATTATCCATGCACTACGAGCCAAAGATAATCGTGTTTTCATCAACGGTCCTGATCATCGCATAAAATAATTCATCTTTGCTCCCTTGGCCGAAGAGAATCCATAGCCATAATCATACCAAAAACTGTCCATCAATGCACTACGAGCCAATGAGAACTTTTTCCACATCATTTGTAATATTACGGTCATGATTATACCGAATAATCCCTGGTCATAATCATACCAAGTCCATCTATGCACTACAGGCCACAGATGACTTTCAACAAAATATAAACATGAGGATGATGACAATGATTTAAGAATTCAATAAAATAAGTTCAAGAATTAAATTATTCAGGAACTAATAACGTCCAAATTGTCAACGTGATACTTCTTTGTAGAGTAAAATTCAAGAATGCTCAGAAGAATATTTTCATGAAAAGATACTGGATGAAACACAAATATGAAGGATATTCCACTAATTTCATGGAGTATAGAAGTCAAAACTTTAATCAACTGAGTATAATAAAGAATGGAATAACAAAAGAAATCACCATGCATGTGGTACTTCGCATAGACAGGTTATTCCAACAGAATAATAAATAACGGAACCAAGTCAGGCGTAATACTGCAACCGGCTGGATATTCCATGCAGAATAATAAAGAATGGAATAACAACAAGAAATCACCATGCATGCGGTACTTACATAGACGAGTTATTCAGCGAGAATAATAAATAACGGAACGGATCAAAGAAATTACTTGCAAGCGGGATGTTCCAACAGAATAATAAAGAATGGAATAACAACAGAAATCACCATGCATGCGGTACTTCGCATTGACAGGTTATTTCAACAGAATAATAAATAACGAAACCAGGTCCAACGTAAAACGCACAAACAAGATATTCCAACAGAATAATAAAGACGGAACCAGGTCAGGCGTAAACGCACAGACAGGATATTCCAACAGAATAATAAAGAATGGAATAACTGAAGAATTTCACCAAGTATAGGGTAGACCACATATACAGGTTATTCCAATAGAATAATAAATAATGGAATAATGAAGTTCTCTTCATGAATACTGAAAAAGAAATAATACCCTTAACTTATAAAGAAGAGTACTCGACGGTAGAGGCGGAGATATATGAAGAAACTTGCATTACGCTCAAAGCTTTCTTAAACACTAAAGAAATACGCTTCAAGATTATAGAAGAATAATTTCTCTACGGTTTCTCTCTAGAGTTTGGTGAATTCGTAAGAAATAATGAAGAATGAGCTTATTTATAGAAGAATGGGTGAATAGTAACAATCCATGAGCGGTCGGATCGATTTACTTTAAGCAGACGGTCAGATTGGTTTACAATAAAATATAATATATTCTATTTATAATCTAATAAAATGAATAACTTTTAAAAAGATTTTACTATCTGAACACTATGCAGCACTATGCAAACACTATATCATAATAAAATATAATATAATATAATTATTGTCTAATAAAATAGATAACTTTATAAAAGTATTACATTTTTATATAAAAAAGATTTTACTATTATCCTAATAAAGCGAATAACTTTATAAAAGTATTTTGTTTTATATAAAAAGATTTTTCTGTTTTATTACATTAATAATACTAATAAAAAAACTTATATATATAATATATATATAACAATCAATAATAATTGAATCAAATAACGTGAGATATTATCAAGAACTCATGTAGCAATAATTGAACAAAAGCGAGTGACTTCTCACACAAGCATCAATAATCAAATCTTGTGTGTGCTCTTATGCAACCATGCGTATTCATTGTACTTTTACTCTGAAAGTAGTTCAACGATAATAACGGTAAAACTTTTCGTAGTTATTTTCATAAAAATATTTTTGTCATTTTCTCAATACGACAATAATTTTGTTGTGGGGTCCACCAATGATTGTGTCGTCGTACGAATATTCCCCGACACAAAGAATATTCCCCGACCAATCGAATAATATAACAACTTGCATACTTTGAAAAATTTATAAATATTACCCACAACTATAACATTATATTAAATCCACACCATAATATTCAAAAAAAAAAAATCGAGAAATTTAAATCTTTATTCGTAAAATTTGGGATTTTACAGAGCTCAAATACAAATAGCTAAAGGCTAACAAAATACATTGGTACCATGATATATACAAATCAAATCGGATAATACGCACGACACATACGTCACTAATCCGCCAAACAAATCGAATCAAATCAAATGTTGGGTCGACCCATACGTATCCTGAACAAATATATCAAATGGCCAAAGCTCATACCCAGAGCATACAAAAGGATACACCGCAGACTAATCACGAAATCACGGAAGGTGTCATGCCCTTGTGTCAAGAGGACATGCTGTGGTACCCCCAATGTGGTTAGCTCAAGTATCTGACTACAAAATGTAAGCGAAGGGGTTCAAATCACAAGGCTTATATGACCATATTCAAATGAAATCAATTATCAAATACAAACATTATTAATTATCACAATATATCGATGATCAAAAATAACTCACGAATGTGAGCGAAAAATATACGAACAATGGTACAAACGAATAAAGTCTCCAAAATATATTGACACGATTAACTAGTTCGAAAGAGTACAAATCTGAATTCTAATATCAACGTCAAAGCGAAACTATCTCAATAATTTTGACAACAAGGAATAATCAGGAGAAGCGATACCAAAATTTCTAAACAAGTACAAAACGAATGAATTAAATTTAAAAGAAGTGCCATTTGAAAAAGTATGGAATCAAGTACCTTAATGTAGTACCCAAAATAATTATTAGAATTCAAATATCACCCGCTAAACTCCCCCAATCCGATCTAATTATCAAAATAAAATATAATACATAAAATTAAATTACGAACTCATACAAATTATATTTTCATAAATTCAATAATTTTTATATACTATATTAGGTTTGTAATCAAAAGATACATTTTAATTACAATAACAATATTATAATATTATTTATCACTTTCCCCATTTTTAAATTTACGTAAATATATATATATATATATATATATATATATATATATAATGAAACAGATTTTATATATATAGAATCAATAGGCAGGTTATATATATATATTAAGATTTTGCAGCAGGTCAGGTTATAGTATATATGTATAAGGAATCACAGGTTATATAACTTTTATTATAATAAATTATAAATTTATCCACATGCATGCTCCTTCTTATTTTATATAAAAGACTCTCATTCTAGAACAACTTGGAATCCCTGACGCAATACAAGAAAAGAAAGCTTCTCACTCAATTGAAAAGAATAATAATAACTTACCAGTTTGATCCAATTTCCCCACTTCCCTTTGATTAGTGGCGGCTTAGTTCTTTTTTTTTTCTCTTCCTCTAGTCGGTTTGTATTAGAAATAATGAAGCAGTTAGGTTTTGATTTATTTATTAATTAATATGTTTTATTAATACTCTTAATTCTATTAGGATTTAAAATTACACAATTATAAATTAGACCCAAATAAATTAAAAGACCCAATTTAATGTAATCATTTATTAATTATGGTCCAAATAAATTAACTATAACGTCCAAATTGTCAACATACTTCTTTGTAGAGTAAAATTCAAGAATGCTCAGAAGAATATTTCCATGAAAAGATATTGGATGAAACACAAATATCAAGGATATTCCACTAATTTCATGGAGTATAGAAGTCAAAACTTTAATCAACTGAGTATAATAAAGAATGGAATAACAAAAGAAATCACCATGCATGCGGATTTGATGTAGGCGAGTTATTCAACGAGAATAATAAATAACGGAACCAGTCGGGCTTAATACATACTAAAGCAGGATATTCCAGCGAGAATAATAAAGAATGGAATAACAACGAAATCACCATGCATGCGTAGATTGCCGCATGACAAAGTTATTCAACAGAATAATAAATAACGGAACCGTGTCGGCGAAAAATAATTGCAAGCGAGGATGTTCCAATAGAATAATAAAGAATGAAATAACAACGAAATCACCATGCATGCGAAGATTGCATGTAAACAGATTATTTAAATGAATAATAAATAACGGAACCGAAGGCCCAACGTAAAACGCATGCATGGGATATTCAGCGAGAATAATAAAAGCGGAACCCGGTCAAACAGAACGCCACGTGACGAGGATATTCCAACAAAATAATAAAGAATGGAATAATGAAGAATTTCACCAAGTATAGGGTAGACCGCGTATCAGAGGTTATTCCAACAGAATAATAAATAATGGAATAACGAAGTTCTCTTCATGAATACCGAAAGAAATAATACCTCTTACCTTATAAAGAAGAGTACTTTCAACCGGTAGTAGGCGAGGATATACTTGAAGAAACATGCACTACGCTCAAAGCTTTCTTAAACGCTAAAGAAATACGCTCAAGATTATAGAAGAATAATTCTCTCTACAGTTTCTCTCTAGAGTTTCAGTGAATTCGTAAGAAATAATAAAGGAATAAGCTTCTATTTATAGAAGAATGGACTGAATAGTAACCAATCCATGAAGCGGTCCAGATCGATTTACTTTAAGCAGACGGTCAGATTGGTTTACAATAAAATATAATATATTCTATTTATAATCTAATAAAACGAATAACTTTTAAAAATATTTTACTATGCAAACACTATGCAGGCACTATGCAAACACTATGCATAATAAAATATAATATAATATAATTATTGTCTAATAAAACAGATAACTTTATAAAAGTATTACATTTTTTATATAAAAGTTTTTCCATTTTATTACATTAATAATACTAATAAAACAAAACTTATATATATATATATATATATATATATATATATAACAAACAATAATTGAATCAAATAACGTGAGATACTATGCATCAACTACTGTAGCAATAATTGAACAAAACTGAGTGACTTCTCACATAAGCATCAATAATCAATATCATGTGCTACTATGCAACCATGCGTATTATTGTATTTTTTTACTCTGAGTAGTTCAACAAGATTAACAGTAAAACTTCCGTAGTTATTTTCATAAAAATATTTTGTCATTTTCAATCGTCGACAATAATTTTGTTGTAGGGTCCACTAATGATTATGTCGTCATGCGAATATTCCCGATTACGAAAGAATATTCCCAAACCAATCGAATAATATAACAACTTGCATACTTTGAAAAATTTATAAATATTACCCACAACTATAACATTATATTAAATCCACACCATAATATTCAAAAAAAAAAAATCGAGAAATTTAAATCTTTATTCGTAAAATTTGGAATTTTACAGAGCTCAAATACAAATAGCTAAAGGCTAACAAAATACATTGGTACCATGATATATACAAATCAAATCGGATAATACGCACGACACATACGTCACTAATCCGCCAAACAAATCGAATCAAATCAAATGTTGGGTCGACCCATACGTATCCTGAACAAATATATCAAATGGCCAAAGCTCATACCCAGAGCATACAAAAGGATACACCGCAGACTAATCACACCGTCACGGAAGGTGTCATGCCCTTGTGTCAAGAGGACATGCCTGTGGTACCCCCACAGGTGGTTAGCTCAAGTATACAACTACAAAATGTAAGCCAAAGGGGTTCAAATCACAAGGTTTATATGATCATATTCAAATGAAATCGAATTATCAAATACAAACATTATTAATTATCACAATATATCAATGATCAAAAATAACTCCTGAATGTTAACGAAAATATACGAACAATGGTACAAACAAATAAAGTCTCCAAAATATATTGACACGATTAACTAGTTCAAAGAGTACAAATACAAATTCTAATATCAACGTCAAAACGAAACTATCTCAATAATTTTGACAACAAGGAATAATCCGGAGAGGCAATACCAAAATTTCTAAACAAGTACAAAACGAACAAATTAAATTTAAAGGAGTATCGCTGAATAAGTATGGAATCCGTACCTTAATGTAGTACCCAAAATAATTCACCGAATTCAAATATCACCCGCTAAACTCCCCCAATCCGATCTAATTATCAAAATAAAATATAATACATAAAATTAAATTACGAACTCATACAAATTATATTTTCATAAATTCAATAATTTTTTATATACTATATTCAGTTTGTAATCAAAAGATACATTTTAATTACAATAACAATATTATAATATTATTTATCACTTTCCCCATTTTTAAATTTCGTAAATATATATATATATATATATATATATATATATATATAATGATTTTGCAGCAGGTCAGGTTATAGTATATATGTATAAGGAATCACAGGTTATATAACTTTTATTATAATAAATTATAAATTTATCCACATGCACGCTCCTTCAGATTATATATAAAAGACTCTCATTCTGGAACAACTTGGAATCTCTGACGCAATACAAGAAAAGAAAGCTTCTCACTCAATTGAAAAGAATAATAATAACTTACCAGTTTGATCCAATTTCCCCCACTTCCCTTTGATTAGTGGCGGCTGAGTTTTTTTTTTTTTTTTTTTTTTCCTCTTCCTCCGGTCAGTTTGTATTAGAAATAATGAAGCAGTTAAGTTTTGGTTTATTTATTAATTAATATGTTTTATTAATACTCTTAATTCTATTAGGATTTAAAATTACACAATTATAAATTAGACCCAAATAAATTAAAAGACCCAATTTAATGTAATCATTTATTAATTATGGTCCAAATAAATTAACTACAGTTTGGCCCAAATATAAGAAAAATTCAATTAAATGTTTTAAAACTTATTTAAATATTTTATTATTATTTTATTAGGTATTACATAGTTAGTTTCCTCATTGAGTATCCTGGAAATTAATGAAAATTGAGGCTTATGAAGTTGCTTTTGTGGTCACATGGAAGTTTTGGATGGAAGGCAGTAGCATCTCAAGTATAAGGACGTACGTACGGGCATATGCATGATTTTGACACAGCTTGGTACGTATCTATCTCCTGCATAGAATGAGCCCAAAATCTTCAATTGTACATTTTGGGCCATGAGTTTGATGTCCTTTGCAGATGGATTTATCCTATTGTTTTACATTAAAAATCTGTATATTGTTGTCCAATTGTAAGTAGGAACATCAATCAATCAATATTAGTATATAATAAGTCAAAAAATTATGCGCTACTCAATTGAATTAGACTAATTTTGTTCCTCGACGAGTTAACTCAAACTAAGTTAATAAATTATTATTCATTGAACTTTTATTTTTTATTCCATTCATTTTCTCTTACTACCATATTTAAGGTTGTAAAATAAACTAAACGGTTGGAGTTTAATTCGTACTCACCCAACTAAAAGTTCAATTCGAGCTCGATTCGAAATATAAACGATTCAAATATGAACAAATTTTAATATTTGATAAATTACTTAGAACATCTTCAAACTGTAATTTTCTATTGATACCGGATCATATTCGTTCGAAAAACTTAAATTGGTCGAGCTTGATTCGAGATCATGCTCGACTAGGTAGGTAAATGAGCCTTAATCAAACCTTATTTCATACTAGATAAATTTTATGAATCAAATATGAGCAACTCAATACTCGGCTCGACTCGGTCTATTTACACCCCTAACCATATTAATTATTTCTCTTTCTTTTTCGGGAGTAAATACTGGGCCAGTCTACCAGTAGATCGCCTCAGGCCCAAAGCTGAGGAGGGCCCATTTTTTTTAAAAAAATTATGTATATATGTGTATAAAAAATTTAAAAAATAATTATAAAATATAATATAAAACAAATCAATAAATATGGAGAATCAAAATACTCTTAGCCACAAAAGAAGGAAAAACCCTTCAACCCTCTCAGTTCATAACGCAACGCAAGCAATTTTTTTTTCGATGATTCTCCTTTTCTCCAACAATGTTGGAAAATAAATCATCCACCAGCTAGACCAGTGCCTTTCTTTGAAGGTAATTTTTTTTAAAGATACATATAGAATCTAGATATATAAATTTTATAAATTGTAATATATATTTTTGTTAACTTTTTCTTATTTATTATTTAATTCAACAGAAAACTTGGCTGAGATTCTTGTTCTTCGTTTTTAATACAATGTTTACAATTCGGGGTACTCTTTTTCTTTCGTTTGGGATTTTGTCCCATTAGATTTTCCCCAAACAAATTTTTTAACGAGACCCCAAAGTGTTCTTACTTATCTTTTATAAATTCTTATAATTTTAATAAAATTAATTAGTTGATAATTTATTTATTTTTTTGTTTAACTTATATAAAGGGGCACACTTAAATTTTTTTGCCCAGGGCCTTACAAAACCCAGGATCGGCTCTGTTCTTTTCCCTTTCTTTATTAGGTAGCAAAACCCAAAACACGGCCGATCGAGGCTTTGTATTGAATAAGCTGGCGTTGGTTTACCTCACAATAAGGAATGAGTTAAATGTTTTCTAGATCACTCTACTATAGGTCGACTTACAAATGGGTCACTGAACTTTTTTTTCTTACAGTCAACTCACTGAACTTTAGTTTACTAACACAACGTTACAAAAATCGTTAAGTCAAAGTTGACTTAACGGAAATGATGATGTGGCAGTTAGTATGCGACGTTGCAATGAAGATGTGGATTTGGAGCAAAATTTTAAAGAAAAAATGGAAAAAAATATTTTAAAGTATAATATAAATAAAAATAAAAAATAAAAATAAAAAATGTAGTTTTTTTAATAATAAAAATGCAGTTTTTTAAAAAATTGCATTTAAAATATTATACTTTAAAATATTTTTTTCCATTTTTTCATAAAAATTTTGCTCCAAATCCACATCTTCATTGTCACGTCGCATACTAACTGCCACATAGGCTTTTTTTTTAGACAAGTCAGCTGCCACATCATCATTTTCGTTAAGTCAACCTTGACTTAATCTGGCTTTTTATAACGTGTTAGTAAACTAAAGTTCAGTGAGTTGACTGTAAGAAAAAAAAATTCAATGACCCATTTGTAAGTCGACCTATAGTAGAGTGACCTAGAAAGCATTTAACCCCAATAAGAAATAAAGAGCAAAACAAGGCCGAGTGCATGGTTCACCAAAGTCCATGGACAAATGTAAGACCCCAAATTATTAATAAATAAAATTTAATTTTCTCTATTTTTTATTTTGAAATAGTAAGGGTTGATTTGATTAATGTGGTTAGTTATGGGTAAAATGCGCAAATATTTCAAATAAGCAAGTGGTTATAAAATATTCATTGTTGTCGGGGAATATTCGGTTGGTCGTGGAATATTCTTACCGCTTGTGAATATTATTAAATGCTGACGGTAGCGATTTTGTGTGGGCCCCATAACTGAAAAGCGATTGGATGAAGAAAACGACAAATATAAGTTGTTTATAAATAACAACGTAGTTGTTCCAATTAATCTTGTTGAAATACTCGGTGGTTAAAACACAAGATAGCACCAGATTGCACCAATTATTGATTCTTATGTAAGAATGCACTACTCAATAATTGTTACGAAGAAATCTTATTCAATATTTTATTTTATTGATTCAATAATTGCTACGTTGATATTTTATATTTACATTGTTTAAATAATTGTCACTACGATAATTTCCATTATTCTGAGCAATAATTCATATTATCCTAATAATATTATTAGATAACATTATTGGCAATGTCTAGAAAGTTACGCTTCTAAGGAGAGGTTTGGTCATCTAATCATTGCGCCAATAAGGAGAAATCCTTATTCGAAAGCCCCCCTCTTTATCGGGAACTCATTTGGTTACAAGAATGTGATTCGTAATATTATTTGTGAATAATTAATTATTGATTTTATGATGAAGAAAATATTCATTTTATGTGGATATAGATGGAGAAAATTTTAATGTGACAATTGTTGAAAATTAATATTTTATCTTTTCCTCGATAAAATAATTTATTTAAATATATTATTATATTTTAATAATATAATAATGGTGATATTTTTACAATGAATGTGGGATATATGAGTATATGAGGAGGAAGAGTATTTTTGTTGCAATAAATATTAAAAATATGTTAAACATATCGGTGGACCCCATTTCTTGGACCGAATTTGATTATAGCTTTGTAAATCGCCTTGATTTGTGGATTTTGATCAATTTACGCTTGAATTTGGAAAAACTTTCTTTTGCAAAGTTGTAGATAATGGAATTTCCTATGGAAAAGACATAAGGTTTGAATTTTTCTGACAAAAGGGCTATTTATTATGAATTATTGAAGTTCTGAAGTTCCGAAATAATTGATTTTTGGAAGTTTTAATTATTTTTTTCAAGGAAAACGTTTTTGGTGAGTTAAGTGGGTCTAGAATGTGTTATTAATTGCTGAATTCAGATCTTCAAAATTGGGCATAAGAAATTTTAAAAAAAATAATATTTTATTAAATTTTTCGCTTTTGGTGTTTAAGTATTTTCCTATAAATAGGTGCTTAGGTTAGAATTCAAAAATCACACCGTAAACTCAAGTTTTTCTATCTTTCTCTATATATTATCGAGCGTATTCTTGTGAGTATTTTGATACTTTAAGCGTTGTTATACGGTGCAAGTTCCTTCAAAGACTATATCTAATGTAAGTCATGTCTTTCCGAGGTAAGGGATATTTTTTTTAAAATAATATTATTTCTTCTAATATCATTTACGGAATATTGGTAAGATTTTTCTTGTGAAATTCTTGTCTTTTAGTGTCTCGGGGTTACTTATTCACGATATCTGGCACTATTCATGAATACGACACTATTCACAGAAAAATTAATTTTTGTTTTTTTTTTCAAAATATCGATTATGGATACTAGCTTTGATTGTATCCATGTTTTGATCATTCTTTAATTTTACTTCACTATGTTTATTTATGAAGTATTTTTGAACTCGGATTGTTTAAAGTACGAATCCTTAATATTTGTTCTTTTGTTTCACTGGATTCGTTTTCTTTAAAATATTTTTCATTATCCTCACCCTAAAAGATGATATTACCGAATATATTCATTCAGTAGTGCAAAGATGGTTGATTTTTTTATGAATATCTTTTGGCGTAGTGCAAAGATGTATGGTGTTGAGATGAACATGAATAATCGATGAATATCTTTTTGGCCTGTTGTGCAAAGATGAATATTTGATTCAAGATGAATATTGATTGATGTTACAGGGATAAAATATTAATGATGGACTTTTAAATTCATAGATTAATTTCATTCTCTACGTAACTCATCTATGAATTATTATTTCCGCTGCGAATATTGATCTGAAACTTGTTGTTTATTATATTCTATCAGATTTTTCCCTGTTGAAGACTAACGATAATTTGTTCTATATTATCTTAGTCATAATATTCTTTACTGGGCTAGTTGAGCTCACTCTTTTCCTTTTTGTTCCATATTTTTCTTCTCAGGAGGCGAGAATGTAGCGAGTACTAGTCGGGGCGTGGAATGATGGTTCTAGAAGTTGTTTTAGTAGTCCTCACCATTTTTGTAAAATAATGTACCAATAATTGTAATGAGGACTTAGTTGGGTATGGATATTGTCTAGATGACAATATTTGTATTTAAACTTACAGTTTATATGTTGTATTAATAAAGTTGTAGTTGTTTTTGTACCATGTTATCGACAACTCAAAATGGGTGATGTATACTTATTTTGGGGGCGTCACACCAAGCACCAGGTACTATTTCAGGCATCCTTCTTGTAGGAAATTGTGAGGCATCGATTTTGTTTGACACTGGATCTACGCACTCTATTGTTACACTTTCATTTGTTCGTCATCTTGGAGTGTCTTCTCATATATTAGATCATCATTTATCTATTGCTACCCCGATGGAGAATTCTGTGATTATTTCTGAGCAATTTTGTGAGTGTCCTTTGAAGTTAGGGAGGAGGGTGTACACAGCTAACTTACTTCCGATGGTGATGCATGATTTCGATATCATCTTGGGTATGGATTGGCTGAGTAAGCATCGAGCCACTATTGATTGTCAGGCGAGGAAGGTTATTTTTGGAACCTTAGAAGCTCCAGAATTCGAGTTTCAATGTTCCAAGTCGAATGGTGTTGTAAAGTTGATCTCAGCTTTGAAGGCGAGTAAAATTATTGCTAAGGGACGTGATTGTTATTTGGCTTATGTGAAGGATACCTCGAGGGATGAGCCCCAACTTGATGACTATCCAGTTATACGAGAATTTCCTGAGGTATTTCCTAAGGATTTGCTAGGATTGCCACCGCCAAGGGAAGTTGAGTTTATTATTGAGCTCATTCCTGGAGCAGAACCTATCTCTAAGGCACCCTATAGGATGGCTCCATTAGAGTTACAGGAGTTGAAGGAACAATTGCAGGAGTTATTAGATCGTGGATTCATTAGACCGAGTGTATCGCCATGGGGTGCTCCAGTATTGTTTGTGAAGAAGAAGGACGGATCTATGAGATTGTGTATAGATTATAGGGAGCTAAATCGGATCACTAACAGGAACAGATATCCATTGCCACGAATAGATGACCTTTTTGATCAGCTCCAAGGGGAAAAGTTCTTCTCAAAGATAGATTTGAGGTTGGGGTACAATCAGTTGAGGGTAAGGGAAGAGGACATTCCAAAAATAGCTTTTCGTACTCGGTATGGGCACTATGAGTTTTTGGTGATGTCATTTGGGTTGAATAATGCTCCGGCAGTGTTCATGGATATGATGAATCGAGTTTTTAGCGAGTATTTGGACCAATTTGTCATTGTCTTCATTGATGACATTTTGGTGTATTTCAAGTCTAAGGAGGATCATGAAGAACATCTTCGTACTATTTTGGGGGTTCTGCAGAAGAATAAGTTATATGTTAAGTTCTCCAAATGCCAATTTTGGTTAGAACAGGTAGCATTTTTGGGACATGTCGTGTCTGCTGAAGGTATTAAGGTAGATCCTGCGAAGGTTGAGGCTATCACTAATTGGCCAAGACCTACCACCAGAATCGGAAGTGAGGAGTTTCTTGGGTTTGGCGGAGATACTACAAAGCGATTTGTGGAAGGTTTCTCTTTGTTAGCTTTGCCATTAACTCGGTTGATGAAGAAAGGCATAACGTTTGTGTGGAATAAGGGCGTGAGAAAATTTTGAGGAACTTAAGAAGAGGCTTGTGTGGCCCAAGTGCTTACATTACTGAAGTCGGGGATAGGAGGTTATCAAATTCTGATGATGCTTCAAGAAGGATTAGGGTGTGTTTTGATGCAAAATGGTAAGGTAATTGCTTATGCTTCCAGACAACTTAAACCTTATGAGGTGAATTACCCTACCCACGACTTGGAGTTAGAAGCAGTTATTTTTGCCTTAAAGATTTGGAGGCACTATCTATATGGAGCGACTTGTGACATTTTCACCGACCACAAGAGCCTTAAATACATTTTTACTCAGAAGGAGCTTAACATGAGGCAGAGGCATTGGTTGGGGCTTCTCAAGGATTATGATGCCAGGATTCAGTATCACCCCGGTAAGGCTAACGTGGTTGCAGATGCTCTTAGCTGAAAAAGTTCAGGGAGTGTAGTTGCCTTGGTTACACAACCTCAACTTATCTCGGAAAAAAGAATATGAAGGAAGCATGGGCGGAACTAGTAAAAGTATCATCATTGGGCGGAGGTGAGCAGCGGTATTGTTTGCTCGTGTATGGAAATAAATACCGTGTTCGCTTCATCATCATCGCCACCGCTTCGCCATCGCCACCCTGTTGATAGAATCAAAAATATAAATCATTAGTCCGTATATATATATGTGATAATTAACAAGCTAGCCTTAATTGAAAAAACATAAACAATAAGAATACCTGAGTAGGTGGGGCGGACGAAAAGCCTCCTTCAAGAGGGTAATCACCATCCGGAGCATCTCGGTGCTCCAAGCGTCGAACTGCTCCCGTGGTAATCCCGTACTCTTTGCAGAGGCCCCTACTATAATATCCTGAGCAATCTGGTGAGGCGAGAACCGGAAGGTAACTCATCGACGCCGAAGACCAGGATCGGTATGGAACCTATCCCACACGGCCCCTATCACCGGCCGGAAGATATATCGTCTTCAAGCCGGCTACCGTATGAGATGGTCCAACATGTGCTCTCGAGATCTTGGGCATGGCCGAGCCTATAAAGAGATACAAATTCGATTACTAATAATAATTTATATAATGTGATAAATTCGGATAATTTTGTGAAACATAAAAAATATTACCTCCAGGAAGTGTATATGCGGGTATCCTCGACAGACCCAACACTCGATATCTGCAGATCTTTGCTATTAGGGGATCCTGAGACGCGACCCATAGTCTTAGCTCCTCATCCCGATCTAATACAATATCGAGAAGAAGGGTGGCGGAATCTAACGGCTCAGAACCCCTCCTAATAGTCTCTAGCTCAACTATACGCTCGTCCCAAAGCTTCTGAAATCGGTCCTGTAATGTATTCCATATACGTATGTTAATTATATCATTTTATTTACTATTGAATATTATTAAAAGCTAAATAGTAAGATAAGTTTTACCCGTATAGCTAAAGCTGCCTGAGACAAAGCACGCTCGTCCTTAGGCGTGTGGGCTCGATCCCAAAACTCTAGCATGGTAGGATCTCAGCCCAAGGTCCTCCCCAATGCCTAATACAAACATTCATAAAACAGGTCTTAAGTATTTATGTGAGAACTTGACACATAAATAACTAAATACAATGCACTTACCGTCTTCGCCTCCTCGAACGACTGAGAACCAGTGGTGTGTACTATCCGGAGTCGACCACGGTTTCTTCTTCCTTTCGCTCAGATTTTTTCTTGAAGTCATCACCTCCCAATGAGCACACATAGCCGCCCAGGCTAAATCGGAGACTATCTTGGTGATGATCTCTCGATGTTGGTCCCAGTGGTCCACAACCGCCCGGCCGCTTTCATCGCATCTCATACAACCATCCGAGTAATTCTAACGACGTGATGCTCAATCACAAGACGCTTAACCGACCGAGAGATGTTTGGGTCAAATCGATAATAAACCTATAACAAAAGATTATTTAAAATTAAGAACATTTGATTTCGTAATCCAAATACAACTATGTGGTGATAATATGCTTAACTTAGGTGGAACTCCCGCAAGACGGTCTGCATAAAAGTGGCATCGCATCACAGACATCTTGACCGAACCACATGTACCTCTCGGGAGATGCGTCAAACAAATCGCATGTAGGGTGTGCTTAGCCACCGGGTCTAGTATCTCTGAGAAAAAGTATAACAATATGTGTTATGTGAATTGTGTTTTGCAATAACTAATAGAAATAGTAAGAATATATTAACACTTACTGCTGGGAAACGACATCCACCGGTACTGTAAGGGGCACTGCCGGTGGACGCCCAAAGATACCGAGGTTCGTCCCTCGAATGTCGCCGATCGATTTAGTGCATCCGTAGTAATTGTATTTAACATAGTACTTCAATAATCATTATAATTAATGCAGCTTGAGATATATTTAAATCCTAGTTAAGATAACTTACTCGCGCCTGAAGAAGAGCCTCCATCATGGCTACCGTCTCTAGTACCGGATCGCCCACCACCTCAATGACCTTCACCGCTATGTCTAGCCATGAATATCCTACTACAATAACAAAATTGGTAGATTACGAATATGTAAGGTTTAACAATATGTGGTAAGGACTAATATGAAAGCTCATTTTCAATTACACACATCATCAAACCCATCAGAATCAACGTGTATATCATTCTCGGATTCGGTATCTTCCTCATCCTCAGTTTCGAGATCAGTTTCGTCATCGTTATCATCCTCAACGACTACATAATCATTCATGTGTACGGTGGCCTCGACATCCTCATCGTTAGGTACATCAATGACATCAGTACTCACCACATCTTCAGCATGGAACACTACGGCCAATGGGGCGCTCACATCTTCTTGCAACGCCTCATCCATACCAAACATGTTATCAGCATTAAATGAGCATGTTTTAGTAGTGACTACTGTGTACCAGGGGCTTCGAGTATTTACGACATTAGAAGTGTAATACACTTGAGTCACTTGACTTGCTAACACGTACACGTCATTAGAATTTAACACCAACTTGATATCCACGGTTGTGATTCTATTATAATCAACTTTAACCCCCTTTTCAGTATCAAACCAGCTACACTTAAAGGTAACTACCTTTTTGCCGCCGTGATAATTGAGCACAACTACATCCTGTAAACGACCATAGTAATTGGACTCAGAATCTTGATAGCAGCTTCCTAAAATCACAACCCCGGAATTGACTGATGTGAGTTCATGCAAGTCATCGACTCTAAATCTATACCCATTCACGATGCAACTAGGAAAAGAACTAACAACTTTGTAAGGTCCTTGGATGACATCTATAAAACGCTCAAAAATAATCTCCGCTTCAACCCTTTTCTTAAACCACTATTGGAAATTAGCATTAGTGAATGTTTCCAATTCTGCTGCAGTAAAAGTTGGGTTAGAAGCATACGCTTCCTCTTTGAATGAACTGCGATATTAGTAAAATGTCTTTAACATATATAGAGATGACTACACTTGTAAATTGTACTAACTGGAGCAAATAAGCTTAGACTTACGTGATGTATGATGATACTTCGGGCATATTTAGAAGCACGTATGTAGATACAATCTTTAACTCTTTGTCGCTTAAGTAAGTCAGAGTCTCAGGGCCAAATGGTTTAGCCGAATATGTGAATACAGCTAACTCATCATCAGCATGAGTTATTGGACCAACAACCTCATTCCTTGCTAAACGGTTGTGCTTCGTTGAGACAACATCGTCAAAATATAATGAGCAGAAGTTGACAAGCTCTTCCTCTGTATATCGTTCAGCAATAGAACCCTCTACACGAGCTTTGTTCTTGACCTTTTGTTTTAATCGGCGCATATACCTACAATAAATAATATGCAGACTTAGTGAAGTATTATTAATATGGGCCGGATAGAGCAATTATAGCAGTTTATATATTACCTCTCAAAAGGATACATCCACCGATATTTCACCGGTCCTCCAAGTTTGAGTTCATACGGCAGATGAATAGGCAGATGTTCCATCGAGTCAAAAAATCTTGGAGGGAAGATCATTTCAAGCTTTCACATGGTAAGCACAATATTCTTCTCCATCTGCTCAACATCACTGTGCTTAATTATAGTTGAGCAAATATCTCGAAAGAAATTTGACAGTTCGGTTAATGCATCCAGAACTTTTCTGGGTAACATCTCACGAAATGCAATTAGAATCAACTTCTACATGAATACATGACAATCGTGACTCTTGAATCCAAAATTTTCAATTGCTCAACATTACAACAATGTGTTATGTTCGATGCATATCCATCTGGGAGCTTCAACCCACTAACCCACTTACAGACGTCTTCAACTTGTTTCTTAGTAAGACTAAATGGAGCTTTAGGTTTCGTAGTGTTAGGGCGAAGCCACAATTCTGGCCTAATGTTCAATGCCTCCAAATCTTTTCGAGCATTGCCATTGTCTTTAGTTTTACCACTCGCATCTAACATGGTGTAAAACAAGTTCTCAAAAACATTCTTTTAAAAGATGCATGACATCTATACAAACCATTTAACCGAAAGTGTGCCCCAATACGACAACTCAAACCATATAGGCAAGTGTGTCCAATTATGAGTCTTTTCATACCCAGTTGCTCTCAATTTACTGTGTTCCTTCCCCGGCAAAGGAAAATCAAGTTGATTCAACCACTCCAAGACCTCACTGCCCGACAGCCGACCAACAACCCCCTTCTTCTCTATCTTTTCATTGAACTGTGTAGACATCTTTACGTAATTGTGATCAAGAGGCAAGAATCTACTGAAAGTTCCAAAGAAACTACATTTTCATGTTGGTTACATCCCGCAAATGGATGGTTGCCTTGGAGTTGACAACCACCCATCCCAGTGGAAAGTCGTTGACCTTTGGGCTTTCATGACTTCTCACATATGATTTATCATGACCAACCACTAACCATCCCAAGAGCGGAAGGTACACAAAGTCTTTTGATAGTCCATAAATGAGTAAAGTAAAAAACAAATATGGATCCTTCATCACAAAATTCTCGACCGCCATATTGATTTATCATAAACGTCCGAAGCCCCCGTCTCCCACAACATCTTTAGTTCATCCACTAACGGGTGAAGGTACACATTAAGATCTTTGTAGGACTTTTATCCCCGGAATGAGTAAAGTAAAAACAAATATGGATCCCTCACGTGCATTCATTTGCGGTGGAAGATTATACCGCGACCATAAATGGAATATTAAATCTTTGCAAAAGGAAATATTATGTAAGCCAAACCGACAAATATAATGGTTAAAAAATAACGGCTGAGTTAGTTGGCTGGAAAAATTATTAAAAGGGCAAAAGCCATTATTAATTCAATAAGCGTTGATATTTTATATTATCATTGCTTCAATAATTATCAACGCACATTATCTCCATTAGCCTAACATTCCTACGAAGAAGGAGAGATCCTTATTCGAAAGCCCTCTTTCTCGAGAGCGGCTGGTTTCGCATGTAATATTATTTGTGAATAATTAATTATTGATTCATATGATAAAGAAATATTTATTTTATGTGGATATAAATGATGGATTTATTTATGTGGTTATAAATGAAGAAATTATTGTTGAGGTGTTTTAACTCGGATCGAGGATATCAAATGGGGTTTTTGAGATATTAAGGGGTTATCAAATCTCTTCCATTCATCTCCATCCATTCACGAATGATTTGTTATGAAATTTAAGAGGGTGAGTAGGGTTTATAATTGTGAATTGAGTGGGCCCCACTTGTGGTTGGTGAAAAATGTGCTGAATTTTATTTCAAATGTGGTGGGTGGCAACAGTAGCGAGTAAAGCCATCAGTAGTGAAGTCTGGCTAACATTTTCCTATAAATAGACATCCCTTGTTGTAAACAAAGATGCCAACTCATATTATTGGCGAGTGAGTATTTAGATACTTTGAGTCATTGTCAAAGATAAGTTTCATTCAATTCGTTATCACTTCCGACCTTCCTTCCTTGAAATGATTCTTTGAGGTAAGGGATATTATTTTTTCAGTAATGATATTATTTCTTCAATATCATTATCTTTGAAATGTTGATCCAAGTTTTATCAAAGTCTCTATTCATGAGTTACTATTCACGAGATTACTATTCACGAGTACTATTCAGAAGCGTGAAAAAGTGGGAAAGACTATTCAATGATATCTGACCGTCAAAAAGATTTTTGAGGTATTGTTGGACATGGATAAAACAAAGGAACATGTTTCTCCTTCCCCCTTTAAACATATTTGTCAACCTTATTGAATATCTTCGGCTAGTAGCGCAAAGATGAATGATCGAAGAATATCTTTGGCCTATAGTGCAAAGATATGTTTAAATGAACATGACTAATCGATCACAAAGATCCCTTATCTCGATGAATATCCTCCCCATAGTATAATATGAAATCCTACGCCACAAACATCAATTTTTTGATACCCATATTTAACCTGAATTATTACCATCTTGATCGAAACTTCACTATTGTATTCTATTAAATTTTTTCCTGTTGAAGACTAACGATAATTTGGAAGAGTATGATCCTTGAGGTAAGCTCACCCTTTTCCTTTTGTTCCATTCTTCCTTAGAGGAGAGAATATATAGCGTATGGAATGAAGGTTTTGAAAGGATCGTTGAAACCATTTTGTAAAATAATGTAAAATAATTTGAGTATAAATATTGTCAGAAGATAATATTTGTATTTAAACTCACAGCTTTCTTGTGTAATAATAAAGTTGTAGTTGTTTTGAAGTGTAAGAGCTTAGGTGATGTATACTATTTTGCAAAGCGACATCCCTTGTTCGATGCCAACTCATATGTTGAGTAGTATACATGAATTTTCTGAAGTCTCGGTGCAAGTGGAAATCCGTAAGCGAACACCCCGCGATAAGTTGCGGGATCTCTGTCCTCCCATAGTATCAACTTGCTTCACAAACATCAAAAGGCGTAATAATTCATAGGAAGAGTATGATCCTGGGTAGAACGTCGGCCCAATTTTGGCACTTGTCGTGCTCATTCTTGAAGTGTAAGAGCTTTAAGAAGGTTCATATATTTCCGGATACAACGCGACCCGATTCGAGATATCAACCAAAATATTCTAGTCAATAGTAGTAGGGCCATAAGCATCAACCAACATCTCAACTGAATCATAGTTTTTGACGTATGAATCCCGTGGAATTAGTTGTTCCACAATATTTTCAATCATTCCTGATTCCCTGTGATGAGTCCATACGAAGTACCCATCTACAAATCCACGAGAAAATAAGTCAAATTTAATCTCGTCGACTTTCTTCCAAATCAGATTTTTATACTTCACACATGGGCATCGCATCTTCCCGTACGGATCATTCGTATGTTCTAGTGCTTAGTTCAAGAAATCTAAAACCCCAACACGATAAGCTGAAGACTAATCCCCTCCCATCACTGGGTATCCTACGGTACATCCAACTGATATTTTTAACTACACAGAAGTACGCATTAAGTTAATTTGGATATTCATGCGTGAATTAGATTTACCTAGTATCTCTACGGTGATGGGGGTAAGGCTTCTATCTCGTTATTGGATGTGTCTTGTCACTAGTGTAAACACGTTGAGTACGCTTTCATGAGTTTCAAGAAAATTTTAAGAAGACATCTCCCATGGTCTCCAAGCACATGAAATAGACTAAGATAACTTAATCTAAGTATGCACTCGGAGAACATATAGAGATAACAGTCGATTAATCCTCAAAATAACAAAAAATGTACCATTTCGTATTGGCACCGGCCTAAGTGAGAGATATAACATCCTATAACAAAATTCCCAATCGGGGACTATTCGACATTCACCCCTATTAAGTGTATGTCGAAGCGGGTTTCTAAGTTTCAAGGTATAGTACATATATAATTGAAAATGCTACTTAGTTTATTGAAAATTGTGGCAAACTACACAAATGCTACTTAGTTTATTGAAATTATGGCAAACTACACAAATGCTACTTAGTTTATGAGAATTTATGTGGAATCTCTACTTTAGTGACAGCAAGAAAAAAAAGGGTCGTAGTTCTGTTGTGTCCTATACTATCGAATAATAAAGTTAATTCAATTATTGTAAACATTCTCATTTGTTCCATCATAGCAGATGACAACATCCAAGAATGAGTTCCATTAAGCTATTGAACAAAGTTTGCTTAAGCAACCCTCTAGATGAACAAATGATCACTTTCTCTGTTAGGAATGAATCATCTCATATGGGTCAATCCATGATATGAGCGACTTCTCACCACTCAATTCCTCAAATGGATAGTTCTCATTCAAGAGGTAAGGACGCTCGTGAGAACTACCCATCCGAGAATTCGAGTGGTGAGAAGTCATTTATATCATGGATTGGACCCATATGGGAGATGATTCATTTCTATGGGAGAAGTGATCGTTCGATCATTTAGAGGGTTACTTAACCTAGAAATTTATTCAACAACTTATCGGCACTCTTTCCGGATGTTGCCATCTCATTATGATGAAGCGATGAGGAATGTCTGCAGATAATTCAATTACCTTTATTATTCGAGTATATAGACACAATCAAAGAACTACGACCCTTTTTTTTAATTCCGAGGAACCTATTGAGTACTATTAATTTGTAAATCATGACTATGTATTAAAACTCATATATAGAAAGAAAGAGTATATATATATATGTAGGGAGAGTATTATTGCATTTATATATATAGTTTATTTTGCCAATGATAATAAACTAAGTAAGTGGTACTTAGTTTATAAGAATTGTTATTTGGAATCTATAGAGACGTACTACTGTTCGACATTCACTCCTACTTGTCAAATGGGTTTCTAAGTTTCATATTATAGTACATATATGTATATATATACATATAATACTTAATTATTGAGTTTATTGAAAATTGTGGCAAACTAAGCAAATGCTACTTAGTTTATTTTTCTAACAAAAAACTAAGTAAGTGCTACTTAGTTTCTGAGAATTGTAATTTGGAATATATATGAAGACTACTATTAAATTATTTTATTTTATTTTATAAAATTTAATTGTATTTATTATTGTATTTTATTTTGTATTATATTATATTATCTAATTTTTAAAATTTATTTAAGTTTATTATTATATTTTCTTTTATTTGTTTAATTTTTTAATTAATAAATATTATATTTTCTAATTTTTAAAAATTATATTATACTATATTATATTATCTTATTTTTAAACCTCACTTGTAAATTTTTTATAATTTAAAATTTTTATTTAATTAATTATTAAATTTTATATTAAATTAATTAAATAATGCATAAATATATTTGTAGGGCCTACAAAATTTTCAATTCTGATTTTCGATGAGATATTAGTTGGGAATTTCGTGGGAAATATCAAATATCACATTCTTAATTATATACATCGACATACATATATTATGATCCAAACATTGTAATTGTTATAACCCAAACATCGTAAATGCAAGAATAAATCACAATTTCAAAGAATATGCATTCTCTTGCGTAATTGAAGTCAATAATCCCAATTTGCAAAAAGTTTTTACAGCATGAACAACTTTCGCAAAATCAACAACTCTAACAAAATAAATTTCATAACAGAAATGAACCCAATTTCAGCAAATTAAAATATAAAACCCAATTTCTGATACAATAAGAACTCCAAAATTATTCTCAGTAACACATGAATTAAAGGAGGAGCATTTAGGATTTCTTACCTTGAATTAAAGGAGGAGAAACGAGGAAGAGAAAGGAAGAGCTAGGAGCTACAAATGACGGTGGGTATTCATTGGTGGCGTAGTAGGAAGCCGTGGTGGTGGCAAATGGAATTAGCATTGTGGCGATGTAATCAGTGCACCCGACCAGGGAGATGAGAGGGAGTAGGGGGTACCTGGGGGGGACTGGGCTGGGGTGGGGGGACTGGGGGAGAGGGGCCAATGGGGGTACAAGGGGGTGTGGGGAGACCCAGGGGAGGGAGTGGGGAATGCTGGAGTAGAGTGGGTAGGAGACACAGGGGGTATGATGGGGAACGATGCAAGGGGAGAGGGGGGGGGAATGGGGTGACTCGATGAGAGAGGCTAGAGAATAAGGAGAGTGAGAGAGAATGAGAGAGAGATCAGATAAATCGAGCGTGTGAAATGAAAAGACAGAAGGTGAAAAGTTTATATTGTTATTTCTGACGGAATGTCTGTCGGTAATAAGTCCCTCGAAGAAAACCTAAATTCAACGAAATATCCCTCGAAAATAACGTTTATTCGTCGAAATTATTTTTCGCGGTGGCCTTGAAATTTGGCGCCATGTTGGAGAGTTCTAAGGTCGGTTAAATTTCATCGTAAATATGGTATTTTCGAGGGACTTATATCCGACGTATTATTCCCTCGGACATAATCCTATTTCGATCGAATATAATCCGTCGAATATTCGTCCGTCGGAATTAGCCGGCTTTCTTGTAGTGCATCTTTTAGTTTAATTATGAGTAAGACTCTCTTATGGTTTTAATAAATCTGATATATTCTTACTAACTAATAATTATTTTGACTTTTTAATTTTTTGACTTTTTCTACAACATTTAAATCGCCGTGATAACTATAATTATTCTTTAAATCATTCCAAATAATCAATTGATTCATTCAACCCATTTTGTAGAAACTAATTTGAGAAAAGGCTGAAGCAAAAAGTAGTTGATTTGAGTGAGATTAATGAATTCATTGTGACGCCCCCAAAATAGGTATACATCACCCATCTTGAGTCACCAGATACATGGTACTGAATACAAATACAAACTAATTATACAACAGTTGTATAAAATACGACAAAACATATGCTGTGAGTTTTAATACAAATATTATCATCTAGACAATATCCACACTCAATGGAGTCCTCATTACATTTATTATTACACTATTTCACAAAATAGTGAGGACTACTAATGCACCATCTAGGACTATCACTCTGTTCCCCGACTAGTCCCAGCTACGTTCTCATTTCCTGAAGAGAACAATGAAAGAAAGGGTGAGCTCAACTAGCCCAGTAAGAAATATTATGACTAAGATAATGTAGAATAAATTATCATTAGCCTTCAACGGTGTTAAACTGATACAATATAACAAACATCAAGTTTAACTACTGGTGGAACAAACAATCCATTAGAAAGAGTCAGTAGAGAATAAAATCTACTATCTTCTATGATTTAAAAGGTTTTCATCACTTTTATTCTTTGAGACTCAAACTTAATAAATAATCCACATCATCAAATCATCCCCGCACTACGGGCCGAGGATATTCTTTAGTATCAAGACCACGAATTATCCATGCACTACGGGCCAAAGATAATCATTTTTTCATCAACGGTCCGAATCATGTCATAAAATAATTCATCTTTGCACCCTTGCCAAAGAGAATCCATAGCCATAATCATACCAAAAACTGTCCATCAATGCATTACGGGCGTAAATGAGGACTTTTTCCACATCATTTGTAATATTACGGCCATGATTATACCGAATAATCCCTCGGTCATAATCATACCAAGTCCATCTATGCACTACTCAAAGCCACATATGACTTTTAAACATAATATAATCATGAGGATGATGACAATGACATAATAATTCAATAAAACAAGTTCAAAGAATTAATTTATCCAGGAACCAATAACGCCCAAATTGTCAACATGATACTTCTTTGTAGAGTAAAATTCAAGAATGCTCGGAAGAATATTTCCATGAAAAGATCTTTGGATGAAGCGCAAATATCAAGGATATTCCACTAATTTCATGGAGTATAGAAGCTAAAACTTTAACCAACTGAGTATAATAGAATATATGAAACTGCAAATGGATTTTTTCCGCCATGCGGTAATCCACTTAGACAAATAATTTCCACAATTTAATAAGGAATGAATACAAAGGATCATTCACCATGCATGTGATAATCCACATAGACAGGTTATTCCAACAGAATAATAAAGAATGGAATAACAGAAGAAATTACCATGCATGCGATTGATGAGTGAGTTTTATACCCATGAATTGAATGCGTTTGAGTTTAATCTTTTGGATGTTTTTAAGTGTTTGTGTATATTTATGCATGTTTTACGTTGTTTTGTAGGAATTGGGACAAAAGTTACTTGGATCAATGTTTGGGGCGACTAGATTCGCGTTTTCGGCTTGCCATTTACATAACAGTCACTTCAGAGCCAATTTGAGTATTGTTTCGGACCTTATTTTGAAAAACTTAAAGGATGAAAGTTGTATATCTACTTCTCCTCTTTCCGGAACATCTTGGATCATCGAAATCAGAGTTCGGACGAAGAAGTTATGACCATTTTTCCAAAGGACGTCAGAGCAGAAAATGTCAGAGAATGGGGCCAGCGTCAGGGCGCCCAAACCAATGCTAATTGGAGCGCCAGGGCACTAGGGGACAGCTTCGGTAGCCCGTGCCGTGCCCAGCATCAAGGCCAGGGAAGGTCCCGCAAGGCTTGGACGTGTTTTGGGGAGAATTTTGACACCTTTTTGACTCCAAATTGGATTGGGTTTGTTCCTAAGCTAAAAATTGGACTTGTAACCTATAAATACATGATGTAAGGCATAAAATAAAGGGAGATTACATAGATTAGACTAGATAAAATACTCCATTAGATTAGAATATAAACCCTAGTTCTTAATTAGTCATTGAAGATTGAAGCAAATTGAAGAAACCTTTGAAGATCAAGAAGCAAGAAGCAAGAGGGAGCATCGATTTCTTGACAATGATTCTATTCTCTTTTCTTATCATACTTTTATCTTTTAATGTCTATTCGGATGTGGATTCTTGGTTTTAATTCATTAATTATGAACTAACTCTTTTATTAAGATTTCAATTGAACCTTTTATGGCTATAAATTAGTTATTTGATTTATTCCAATTATTTGTGTCAAAGTGAGTTGTTTATCTTGCCTTATACTTATTGATTAATTATCGATCAATAATTACCTTGTTACTCTAGAAGGAATTGAAAAAGAATTCTAGAGTTAGAAGCTGAGCATAATATCATGTGACTTAGTTATTTGCAAAGTGAATAATTAGGTTTGTGAATTGAATGGAAATATCATTCACCGTGCGTGTAAATACATAAGGAATTGGAATTGAAGGAGTTTAATTCAATTGTTTTGCATAGGAATATAGCAAGATTAATCTGGATTAAATAAAAGTCAATTGATCACTTGGAAAAGGACTTTTGGCATTTGAGAATTCCTGTTAACAATTCAGTAGGCATAATAATTGAGATAATTGGATAATTAGTTTATAGTTCATAATTGAGGATATTGGAGTCTTAACCTTTATTTATTTAAATTCATTTATAAAGCAATTCAGTTTAATTAGTTAATTTAGTTTTCTTAGTTAGAAAAATCACAATTTGCAATTGTTTAAATAAAATTGATTTGGTTAAGAGTTAGTATTTGGTAATTTTTATTAAATAATTCCTCGTGGGAACGATACTCTACTTTCACTTTATTACTTATCGAAGTGTATACTTTGCATATTCATTGATTATGAAATCGATCAACAAATGATAGATCGCATACAGACAAGTTATTCCAACAGAATAATAAATAACGGAACCAGGTCATGCGTAAATGCACAGACAGGATATTCTGACAGAATAATAAAGAATTGAATAATAGAAGAATTTCACCATGTATGCGGTACTTCGCATAAACAAGTTATTCCAACATAATAATGAAGAATGGAATAATAGCTCTTACGAGTATTGAAAGAAAGTAATTCTCTTTATGAGTATGAAAGAATAATACCCCTTACGAGTACAATAAATAATATCCCTTACCTTTGAAAGAAGAGTATTCTGACTGGTAGGGCGAGGATATACTTGAAGAAAACTTGCACTATCTTCTACGCTCAAAGCTTTCTTAAACTCTAAAAAAATACGCTCGAGATTACAGAAGAAGAACTCTCTCTATAGTTTCTCTCTCTAAAGTTTCAGTGAATTCGTAAGAAATAATGAAGGAATGAGCTTCTATTTATAAGAGAATGGACTGAATAGTAACTAATTCATGAACGGTCCAGATTGATTTACTTTTAATCGGATGGTCCATATTGATTTAATAAAATATTCTAATAAAAAAAATCTTTTAAATAAAATATAATATATTCTATTTATAATCTAATAAAACGAATAACTTTATAAAAGTATTACATTTTTATATAAAAAGATTTACTATGCAAAACACTATACGCATACATTTATGCAACACTATCATAATAAAATATAATATATTCTATTTATAATCTAATAAAATAAATAACTTTATAAAAAGTATTTTATTTTATATAAAAAGATTTTACTATGCAAAAATACTATGCATAATAGAATATAATATATTCTATTTATAGGCTAATAAAACAAATAACTTTATAAAAGTATTCATTTTATATAAAAAACTTTACGTTTTATTACATTAATAATACTAATAAAATAAAACTCATCATCATTGTTATAATTCACACTATTAATAATCGACCGTGTCGTTCCCGGAAAAGGGGCTTTCAATAAGGATTTCTTCTTATTGGTAGCATGATTAGGTGACCAAACCTCTCCTTCGCGTAACTTCTAGACATCTTTAATATTGCAAATAATAATATTAATAACTTCGTCTGTCTCAATTATTGATTTAATAATATATAAAATATTGACAATAATTGAATTAAATAACGTGAGATACTTATCAGCAATTATTGTAGCAATAATTGAACAAAAGCTGAGTGACTTCTCACGTAAGCATCAATAATCAATACCTCGTGTTACTATTCAACCACGCGTAGACATTGTACTTTTACTACTGAAAGTAGTTCAAGCAGTTTTAACGGTAAAACTTCCGCCGTTATTTTCATAAAAAATATTTTTGTCGTTTTCTCAATCAAACAATAATTTCGATTCTTGGGATCCACCAATGATTGTCTTGGTTATGCGAATATTCCTGTTAAAACGAATATTCCCCAGACCAATCGAATATTATATAACAACTTGCATACTTTGCAAAATTTATAAATATTACCTACAACTATAACATTATATCAAATCCACACCATAATATAAAAAAATATTTTGAAAAAATTAAATCTTTATTAATAAAATTTGGGTTCTCACATTCATTCTCGAGATTTTTTTGTTTGTTTGGGTTTAGTTAACAAAGGGCTTATTTAATTTATTGTTATTATTTGGATAAAGGGGCTTATTTAATTGAAAAGATAATTAACTTTTCATTCTTGTTTGATTAAATATTTTAACTTTTAATTTAACTTTTAGCAATATATATATATATATATATATATATATATATATATATATATATATATATATATCAAGAGTCGTTTTCAACCAAGTTGTTTAGTTGATTGAACAAAGCCTTTAACGACAGACATGTCCTTCGCTAAAACTCATAACATATGTCTCATTATGGACTTTAGTAAAAGACTAGTCAGATTATTGACGGACCAGTCCAGATTGGAAAAAAGGACTATATATATATATATATATATATATATATATATATATATATATATATATATCACATTTAAGTTATTATTATTTTTTCTATTTTACAATTGTTAAGTTAAAGATTTTATTTGGTTGCTTTTTTTATTATTTTATTTGGTAAACTTGTTTTAATTGTTGACTTTTGGGTATTTTATTTTGTTTTGTTTTCACCAAGACATGCCACGTGAACATATATATTACATATACAAAGTTTATCTCTCATGTGCCGATTTGTAAATAAATTGTAATTGGTGACTCGAATGAAAAAATAATAATAATTGTGATAATGTAAATGTAAATGTAAATGTAAATGTAAATGTAAATATAAATTGAGGTTGATTCAATAGGAAAAAGTGATTTAACACAATATAAAAATTAATAATTCTTATTAATAAATTAAATGGTAAGACTCAATACTACTTTTATTCTTTGTTTATGAACAATTGTTTTTACACATAAGACTACTCATATTAAACATATTTCATTTCTTATACTGATTAAAAATCATCAAATAAAAATGGAACTCATTTACGTACATCCTCCAACCCAAGAATAAATATATATTTTGAATATTAAAGTTAATTCGTAAAATTTTAAAAATTCAAAATTAGTTAAAAAAAATTATTATAATAAATACAAGTATAAAATGATTGAAACTTTTGTTCGTTAAATCCCACATGATTTGTATATATTTGACTACTTTTGATCAAAATTGATTAGAGGTACAATTTTGCAAAAAAAAATATGAACATTTGCTATGATTATATAAAAAATTAACACATTAAGTTAAAATTGTAAATTTAATATAAACATAAGCGGATAATTTTATAATTTATATAATTAAATATATTGAAAAATTTGTATTAAGTAGTACGTTCCTAAACAAGTGACGTTTTAGAATAAAAAATTTGTTTTAATTTATTTGCCATTTACAACTTTCTAGAAGAATAAATTATTTATTTTTCTATATCACCCTTATCTTCTCTCATTGTCCCAAAAAAATTTTTCTCTTGTATTAATAATTTTTAATTACCCATAAAGGGGTAATGATGAAATTTAACATAAATATTAATTATTAAATAAAAATATTAAATAATTTTTTTAATTCATATGTAAAAACTTTAAACAACACATTTATTTAGAAACGGATGAAGTATAATATATAGAATTCAAACCCAAAATAATTAAGAGAACGTCAACGAGGGGGGCGAATAGGGGGATTTCGAGACTAATAAGTTGACACCCTATTGATATCTAATTTCTAGCACGCTCTTGAGCAGCCGCCCATTCCAAAGAACTGTCAACCCTCTAAAATAAATTACTATAAATTTATATTAAAGGAGTAAATAAATATAAAAACAAATTTTGAGTGTAAAATTCAAAGACTTTTAAACTTAGGGGCAGATTTTTTATTTTTTTATTTTTAAAAAAAACAAGTTATGTAAGATCAAAGAGATTTAGCGGGTGTTCCCGCATTACATATAGATAAATAACAAAAAGTCTACGCAGACAGAAGTATGAGACAAAAATATTGGACACAAGTGTATTTAACTTTCATCTATCTATATTTTGACCTTCCAGTGCAGGGACGGAGCAGGATTTATTCTTTTGGGGGGCTAAATTTTTTTTTAACATCATAAAATATATTCATCACTAAAAAGTAAAATTTCACTATTACAAAACATATTTTTACTAAAATAAAAATAATATAGTAATAGAATTTGCTTTGACAAAGATAATAAAACATAGCAAAAAAAAAGTCTTTTAAAACATATCAAAACTTCGTCAAAATTTGGGGGCCGTAGTCCTACAAAATTTTTAAAACAAACCAAATATACAAGTGAGTTTTATAAAATTTTCAAACTTTGGAGTGAATCTTACAAAAATTTCAAACTTTAGGAGGGGCCGTATTTCTCCAACAACCATGTAGCAATTCATCCCCTGCCTCAAATTGGGGTTAAAAATATAAATAGGTGAAAATCAAATACACATCTTGTCCAATATTCTTATCTCATATTTATGTCTGTCTAGAAGAACTCGATGAATAAATACGAAAACTTTCAAAAATAAAGACTCTTTGTGTGCCTTTAAGGACTAGCCAAACACATTTATAAAAGTTGAGGGACCAACTTGCCAAATAAGAGATTTTAATTTCCATTCTCCTAAATAAATAAAAAAATAAAATTTTAAAAAATAAAATAAAAAGTTTAGCTAATTTAGCCATAATCATGTATAAATTCAGATTTAGTAATAAAAATACAGCGACTACTCCATAAAGTAAGCAAATATATTGTGGTCAAATTCATCCATAAAGTAAGCTAAATTCATGAATCTTTATTTAAGCACGAGTTAGAGAGAGAAAGAGCATCTTCTATTCAGTGACAGAAAATCAAAAGGGTATACATTTGAACTTTGTTATTTTTGACTTGGATGGAATGTTAAAACTTTTATTTTATGTATACCATAAAGTAAGTTTGTGTACAATGTACTTAATTTTTTGAATATCTTTTCAAGATTAAATTTTAAGTTATAATGGTGTAAAAATTATTAAAACAATTTGTTTGTTTGAATTGAATGGAATGAAACGAATAGTGAATCGGTTAGTCGATTTGTTTTAGATGCGAATGGTGAATCGGGTAAGATGGGACGAAATTTGAATGGTTAAATCGATTATTTTTTAATTTGAATAACCGAATGAAGCGGTTGAATGAAGTAAAAAAAAATTAAAAATTAAAAAATATTAACTATTATATTAAGTAATATTAAATAAATTTACAACAATTTTGGATTTTTCGGAGGATAAAATAATAAAATTTTTTTGTCATTCGGATATTTTTACGTGTCAATTATCAAACAACTTTTTAAATTCAAATTCAGATTAAACATTCGAATTCAAATTGATTGAATTCAAATTAAATTTTTATCAAAACATCCCTTAGTCATTGATAATACAGATCAATAGTTGTGCATTGTCAGAACAATAAATATTGTTAAAAATTTAAAATATTATTAAAATTAGTGTATGAGTGTCACTAAATATATATTTATTCTAACAACATAAATTTTGTTATGACATTTATTTACAACCTAAATCTTGTATTAAGAGTCCTATCACATGTTACGATTTCTTCTTTATTTAATTATAACTGTGAAAGACTCCAATAAATGAAATGTAATAATATTATACGAGTGACTTACATATTTTTTTTAAAAAGAGGATAAATTTGATAATTTTTCAACGTTCTTTTTTATATGAGGTGGACCCCCACCCCCTCCCCAACCCCCTCCCCATCCCCATCCCCATCCCCATCCCCATTTACTATTAATATAAAAAGAAAATTATAAAATCATCAAATTTATTTATAAAAATATCAATTTTATTTTAAAAAAATTTTAAAACTGCATTTTTAAAAAAAAAGTCGTCCGTCTCGTCTAAAGTGGAATATACTAATTCATTTTTTAGAAAGTCAACCATCCTTCCTCTCTTCGTACACTCTCAAAACACTTCATTTTTAATTTTCCGTGTTTTGACTTTGACAATTTGAATTTCTCTCTCCTCCCCCATATAAAACCAAACCAAATCCCTCCGCTCCAAGCATCTTCAAACCAATCCAAAACTCTCCAATTCCAATCAAATTTTGTGCAAATATTTCTGGGTTTTCCATATTTGATCCTTTTGTCATCTGGGTTCTCTTCAATTCCTCCAGATTTTCTCATTTTCGTATCAAATTTTCAAAATTCAAATGGATGAAATTGAAGTTCCATCCCTTTTCCTTTGCCCCATTTCTCTAGAGATCATGAAAGACCCTGTAATTCTCTCCACAGGGATAACCTACGATCGCC
This sequence comes from Panax quinquefolius, assembly GCA_020205615.1. NCBI lineage: Eukaryota > Viridiplantae > Streptophyta > Magnoliopsida > Apiales > Araliaceae > Panax > Panax quinquefolius. The sequence continues at coordinate 7,606,696 of CM035159.1, forward strand.
AAACAATCGAAAAATGGATATTTTCAAAGAAAAACAGCACTTGTCCCGTCACCAAACAAGTTCTTGCAGATATAGAAATAACTCCAAACCACACCCTCCGCCGTTTGATCCAGTCATGGTGCACGCTCAATGCCTCGTTTGGCGTCGATAGAATTCCAACACCAAAATCCCCCATTACCAAATCTCAGCTGGTAAAAATTATCAACGACTCCGAATCTCCACATTTGCTAATGAAATGCCTCAACCAGCTAAAATCCATAGCTTTTGAGAGCGAAACCAACAAGCGGTTTATGGAAGAAGCCGGCGCCGCGGGGCTTTTAGCTTCAATCATATCATCAAAAGATGGGGCAGAATCATGCAATACACGGGCGAGTGATGAAGCATTAAGCATTCTTTACCATCTTCAATTATCCGAATCCGGCCTTAAATCACTCCTCTTGACCAACCCTCATTTTATTCCGTCCTTAATCGCTGTCATGCAGGGGGGAAACTACGAATCGCGTACTTATTCTGCGTTGATATTAAAATCAATCATGCGAGTTGCTGATCCCATGGAAATAATCTCCTTAAAACACGAGCTGTTTGTCGAATTAGTTCAAGTTTTGAAGGATCAGATATCACAACAGGCTACAAAAGCTACATTGCAACTACTAATCAATATTTGTCCATGGGGAAGAAACAGGATTAAGGCAGTTGAGGCCGGATTAGTACCCGAATAGGTTGATTTTTTGCTTGATAATTCTTTGGCCAAAAGGGTTGTTGAAATGGTGCTAATGGTGTTGGATCAGTTGTGCAAATGTGCGGAAGGGAGAGCGGAGTTTTTGAAGCACGGGGCCGGATTGGCGGTGGTGTCAAAGAAGATACTTAGGGTTTCTCCGGTGGCAAGTGAGAATGGTGTGAGGATTTTGGCTTCAATTGCGCGGTTTTCGGGGAGTTGTCCTAGTGTTGTGCAAGAGATGTTGCAGCTTGGAGTGGTGGCAAAGTTGTGTTTGGTGGTGCAAGTGGATTGTGGGAGCAAGACAAAGGAGAAAGCTAGAGAGATTCTTAGATTGCATTCTAGGGTTTGGAAGAAATCTTCATGTTTGCCCGTGAATCTACTTTTTTCATATCCATCTTGATGATGGAGATTACAAAAACAATTAATAAATATTTTGTACATAATTTAATGAATAGTATTTTCTTAATTAAACGATTGTGAGACTAGTAATATTTATTATCGATACTAATTAGAAATATAATGATATTTCTCCAAAGTGAGGGCATTTGGAAAAAATATATGAGCACTTCTAGGTAGACTAAAAATTAGACATAAATGTATTTGAATTTTACAAATTTATATTTTGACCCATCATTGGGGGTCAAAATATAAATAAATAAAATTTAAATACACTCATGTCCAATTTTCATGTCCACATAAATTTTTTGAAAATATATATATGTATTGACATATGCGGACCAAAAAATAGTCTTGATAAACATGCACATTTTTTTGAATGAAGACGTATTGTTTATGGTCTCTTCACCAACTTGAAGTTCTTAATGTATAAACAACTCCTTCTTCAAACACATCTTTGTACTTGGTCATTTTGATTCCTTTCAACGTAAGAAGCATATGGTCACCCTTGCAAAAAAAAAAAATGTTTTCATTTTAGGAGATTATTAATTGATTGTTAGTTCTAAATGAAACTTACATAAGTTTAAAAACGTAATCATGAATAAGTTAATCAAAAATCACCTTAACCCTCCATTGTAGGAAATGATTTCCAAATAAATTAATAATTTTTATTTTTAAAAATTATTATCTCAAGATATTTTTCATAATTTAGCATAATCAAAAAATTAAATAAATTATATTACATACCTCATGTTTTGTTGTAGCACAATGGAGATTTTTTTTTGTTTATTTTGATGAAGGCTTTTCCTCGCTCCTCATCTTCATTTTGATATTATGTACTTTTCTGAGTGCGGGCTCAAAATACTGCATAGTAATATAATATATAGAGTCCTCAACTCCCTGATATTTTTCAGAAGAATTTAAAAACTCTTGAGATATATCTTATCCTGCTATTTTGTTATATCTTAATAAGGGCTAGAGTGGGGATCAAGTAGGATTCTACAACTAGCTCCAATATAATACTAATTTCTGATTAACTCTTTAATCAATTAGAATTATATTAATTATAACTAATTCCACTAAATAGTTATAATTGCACTCTAGAATTAATAGAATTAAAATTAATTAATTAAATCCTTCCACGATTAGGCTCTTGCAAAATACTCATCTACAATAATATCCATAAACGTGTATAGGAATAAAACAGTTAACCCATTACGTTTACTTCTTATATCCTTGACTACATAATTTATAAACTTTTGATCACACATTAATTTAATAAATTAAATTAATACTTTAGTAATTTGAATTACTAAAATACTTGGCCAAAGATTCTGGTGATCAACCAATAAATTATATCAAGGGGATATTATAATTTAATTGTATACTACTAGAAAAACAAGAATACGTGACGGAATTTTGTGATAGTTTTTAAAAACAATCACAAAAGATAATAATTTGTGATGGACTTTTTAAGCAATCACAAAATAATAGTATATATGATGGCTCTTAGTGATGACTAATCTTGCCATCAATGTATTATAATTGTGATGACCATGTCAATCACACTAATTTTTTCTCGTAAAATAAATTTTCTTTTTGTGACGCACTAAGTCATCACTTATAGATATACCCTTTTCGTGATTGTATTTAAGCTATCACTAATATTTTAATGTAAGAAATAATCAAAAAAATATTTTATAACGGTCGTGACAATCATTAAAAAAGATAGATTTTTGTGACGACTTTTATTTGCAATTTCAAAAAGAAGGTATTTTGTGATGAAATTTTCAAACCATCACAAAATAATAAAATATATGATGGCTTTTAGTGATGACTAATTTTACCATCATTATAGAGTATTTGTGACTGTCATTGCAATCACCAAATTTTATGTGAAAGTAATTTTGTTTAGTAAGTCAACTCACATATGTTTCCTTTTATATTTTGTTTTAAAATTATATTCATGATGATCTGGACTTTGGTGTAGTGGTAATACTTGTTATTTAGTTTGCAAATGGGAGAGGGTTCGAATCCTACAAGTATCATTTGATACAATTAATATAGTGAAATAAATTATACGTAAATAGATATTCATGTTCTTACATTTGATTCCTAAAGTCATGTTTTTTTGTGATGACTTTGACAATCACAATAGATTATGTGTTAATGTGATTGTATTAATCATCACAAAAGCACTAAGCGTTTGCGTGATTGCCAAAACCATCACGTAATACCTTTCATGATGGGCGTATACAAGATGACCATTGTGATGCTTAAAGCCATCACATAAACCTTTCGTGATGGTTTTTCTACTTTTTGTGATGGATTTTGGCCATCACAAGTGACCATTTTTTTAGTAGTATAGAATTCCATCTTAAAAAATACATGTTCCTAATTTCATAACATATATCACCCAACATATATATTGAGGTATTGATTGTATTTAAAATTTCACTCTTTAATATATTAAAGTGACACACATTATAAAATTAAGTTCATTATTCTCTCAGGATTAAGAGTAATTGCACATTAATAGTAATTAAAAATTATTTATAATAATGATATTTAACAAATATTTTTTCGTAACGATCTAGTTTTATGTATTTCAAAAATACATCAATACACTAGATTAAAGTCTTCACTTTAATTACATGACTAAGACAAATCATCCAATCAAGTGTATTAGAATCTACTAGAATGGTTTGTCCATTTCCATCTAAGATTAAGAACAATATATTTCTTTAATTATACATAACATATAGTTTATATTTTCAGTATGACATTCCTTCATATACATAAATTATAAAATGTATAATTATGGACAAAATTTATGACACATTTAATTATGCAAAATAAAATTAAATTTTATTATTAAAATAATAAAATAAATATCTACATTGGGTTTTTTGGGCTTAAAACCTTACAATCTCCCACTATCCCTAAACCCAATCTACCATTTGTCTAATACTCATCCCCTCAAGATGAAAATCAAAAACTTTAGAAGACAAGGTCTTCGTAAAAGGATCAACCAAATTTTGTGCATAAGCTATCTTTAAAACTATATATCTCCTCGTTGAACTATATCTCGGATGAGGTGATATTTTCTTTCAATGTGTTTGCCTTTCTTGTGGTTTCTAGGCTCCTTTGATTGTCCAATCGCCACATTATTGTCACAAAACAGGACAATAGGAGATGATACTGAAGGTACCATTCCTATTTCTAGCAAGAACTTCTTGAGCTATACAACCTCTTTTGCAACTTCGAAAGCAGCAACGTATTCAACTTCCATGGTGGAGTCAGCTATGCAAAAATTTTTAAAACTCCTCCAACTGACAGCTCCACCTCTAAGAGTAAACACATAACCAGATGTTGACTTTCGAGAATCTCTATCTGACTGAAAATCTGAATCTGTATATCCTTTTGGAACAAGATCATCACTAGAATAGACAAACATATAATCTCTTTGTTCTCCGTAGATACTTAAGTATATGCTTTACTGCTATCCAATATTCGAGTCCAAGGTTAGACTGATATCTGCTGACCAGGCCTACTGAAAAATAAATATCTGGTCTAGTACACAACATTGCATACATAAGACTTCCCACCGCCGAAGCATAAGGGATTGTCTTCATGCGCTCTTGCTCTTGAGGTGTCTTAGGGCACTGCTCCTTAGTAAGAGGAATTCCATGTCTGATAAGAAGTAGTCCTTTCTTGGAATTCTACATGTTGAACCTAGCCAAAATTGTATTTATGTATGTAGCTTGGGATAGGCCCAACATTTTATTCTTGCAATCACGCCAAAGCTTGATCCCTAGAATGTAATTAGCCTCTCCTAGGTCCTTCATCTCAAAATTACTAGACAACCAAATTTTAACGCTAGATAATACTAGCTCCCACGTCATTACCAATAAGCAATATATCATCCACATAAAGAACTAAGAATACCATCACCCCATCTTTATTCTTCTTGTACACACAAGATTCTTCTGGATTTTGTTCAAAACCATAAGATTTGATTGCTTGATCAAACTTTATATTCCAAGACCTTAATGCTTGCTTAAGTCCATAAATGGACTTTTGCAACCTGCATACCATATTTTCTTGGCCTTTAACTATGAAACCATCAGTCTGCTTCATATATATTTCTTCATCAAGATATCCATTAAGAAAGCAGATGCCATATCTCGTAATCGAGATGAGCTGCAATGGATAAGAGTATTCTGATAGATTTAAGCATAACTAATGGTGAAAAGATTTTCTCATAATCGATACCCTCTTTTTGAGTAAAACCTTTTGCTTCCAACCGTGCTTTAAAAGTTTCCACCTTTCCATATACCCCTCTTTTTCTTTTTTAGACCCACTTGCACCCTATAGGTTTGACCCCATTAGGTGCTTCTACAAGTTCCCATACTTTATTTGAGTACATAGAATCCATTTCTTGTTTCATAGCCATGTGCCAGTTGGATGCATCTACATCATTAATAGCTTCATGGAAGTTAGAGGGATTGACTTTACCTCTTCTAGAATAACATCATAAGTTTCTCCAAGAAGTGAAAGTCTCTCAGGAGGCCTGATACTCCTCCCACTACGACGAAGCTTCGGTGTATTAGAAGAATTGGGTTGGTTAGTTTGTGGCAATTCATCCAAGTCTTGTGGTGGATTAATTGATTGAGTACGTAATTGATGTACTTGACATTTATTATAAGACAATTTTATTACTCGACTTGTGATCCATTATATAGCCATTTTCCAGAAACACTGCATTTGCACTAACAAATACTTTCTGGTCTAAAGGACTATAAAATAGACCACCTCTAGTTCCATTTGGATATCCTACAAATAAACATACTTCTGTTCTTGTACCTAATTTATCTAAGTTTATCTTTCATTTTCGTATATGTGCAGGTGTGCCCCATATATGAATGTGGTGCAATACTGGCTTTCGCCCACTCCACAATTCTCTAGAAGTTAAAGGAACAAAATTTAATGGAATAAGATTCAATAAGTACATTGTTGTTTCTAGTGCATAACCCCAAAAGGAAATAGGAATAGAAAAAACTCATCATAGACCTTACCATATCTAAAAAAGTCTTATTTCGTCTTTCTGCCACACCATTTTGCTGGGGTGTACCCGGTGCAGTCAATTCAGATATAATTCCTATATTAGACAAGTAATCTTTGAATTTCCCAATAAGGTATTCACCTCCTAGATCCGATTGAAGGGCCTTTATGTGTTTACCTGATTGCCTTTCTATTTCTGTCTAAAATTCTTTGAATTTTTCAAATGCTTCAGAATTTCGATACAAAAGGTACACATAACTAAATCTTAAGTAATCATCAGTAAAGGTGATGAAATACTCAAACCCTCCTCATGCTCGGATATTCATAGGACCACATACATCTGTATGAATTAATTCTAACTTATAATTGGCTCTATATTTCTTTGCCTTGAAAGGTCCTTTGGTCATTTTTCCTATGACGAACGAGATTTTTGTAATTTAATTTGAATATTTATTGAATTAAATAAATATTTTTAGATGATTTAATTATTGGGCTAAATAATAAATTGAGAAATTTGTGGTAGATTAATTTAATTATATGTGTTACATTGATTAAATTAATGTGAAGAATTTATTATTCAAAGTATGTATTTAATTGAGCTTATTTGATTAAATGGATTATTTAATAAACATGATGTTATTCAAATTAATTTAATAATTAATTTGAGATTTAATGATTTGACATAATTTGTGACGCCCCCAAAATAGGTATACATCACCCATCTTGAGTCGCCAAAAATATGGTACATAAATCAAATACAACTTAATTATACAACTGTCGTGTACAATACGACAAAACATAAACTGAGAGTTTAATCAAGAATATTGCCTTCTAGATAATATCCACTATCAATGGAGTCCTTATAGACAGTATACAAACTCAAATTCAGTCCTCATTATATTTATTATCACACTATTTAACAGAATAGTGAGGACTACTAATGCTATCATCTGGACCGTCACTCCATTCCCTGACTCGTCCCAGCTATATTCTCATTTCCTGAAGAGAATAGTGAAAGAAATGGTGAGCTCAACTAACCCAGTAAGAAATATTATGACTAAGATAATGCAGAATAAATTATCATTAGCCTTCAACAATGTTAAACTGATAACATATAATAGACATCAAGTTTAACTGCAGCGGAATAAGCAATCCAGTAGAAGAGTCAAGTAGAGAATAAAATCTACTATCTTTTATGATTTAAAAGGTTTTTCATCACTTTTATTGCTGGAACTCAGCTTAATAAATAATCCACATCATCGAATCATCCCTACACTACAGGCCAAGGATATTATTTAGTATCACGACCATGAATTATCCATGCACTACTGGCCAAAGATAATTGTGTTTTCATAAACGGTCCTGATCATCCCATAAAACAATTCATCTTTACTCCCTTGGCTGAAGAGAATCCATAGCCATAATCATACCAAAAACTGTCCATCAATGCACTACGGGCCAATGAAGACTTTTTCTACATCATTTGTAACATTACTACCATGATTATACGTAATAATCCACGGTCATAATCATACCAAGTCCATCTATGCTATACTTTCTGCCACGAGATGACTTTAAACATAATATAAACATGAGGATGATGACAATGATATAAGAATTCAATAAAATAAGTTCACGAACTAATTTGTCCAGGAACCAATATCGTCTAAATTATCAACATAATACTTCTTTATAGAGTAAAATTCAAGAATGCTCGGAAGAATATTTTCATGAAAAGATATTGGATGAAGCTTAAATATCAAGGATATTCCACTAATTTCATGGAGTATAGAAGTCAAAACTTTAACCAACCGAAAGTATAATAAAGAATGGAATAACAAAAGAAATCACCATGCATGCGATACTCAGATAGATAAAGTTATTCCAACGTAATAAAAAGTAACGGAACCAGTCGGATTTAAATTAAATTCGGCAAGCGGGATGTTCCAACAGAATAATAAAGAATGGAATAACAACGTAAATCACCATGCATGCAAAGATTGTGACAGACAAGGTTATTCCAATGAATACTAAATAAGCGGAACTAGGTCCCGCAGAAAGCGCATGCATGACGGGATATTCTAATGAGAATAATAAAGCGGAACCCAGTCCCCAGGCGTAAAAGCGTATGAGACAAGATATTCCAACGAGAATAATAAAAAGGCGGAATTCAGTCCCGGCGAACGCATGAGCAGGATATTCAGCCAGAAGAATAATAAAGACGGAACCCAGTCCAACGTAAAACACATAAGCGAGGATATTCCAAATGTAATAATAAAGAATGGAATAACAAAAGAATTTCACCAAGTATAGGGTATTAAGATATACAAAAGTTATTCCAATGTAATAATAAAGAATGGAATAATGAAGTTCTCTTCATGAATACGAAAGAAATAATACCCCTTACTATAATAATAATATCCCTTACCTTAGAAGAAAGCTGGATATATGAGTAGTGAAGTAGCGAGAATACTTTTCTTCTTTGTCTCTATAGTTTTCTCTACAGAGTTTCAAATTGAATTAAGTAAGAAATAATGAAGGAATGAGCTTCTATTTATAGAAGAATGGACTGCATAGTAACTAATTCTTGAATGGTCCAGATTGATTTACTTTAATCGGATGGTCCATAATTAAAGCGAAATCTTTTAAATAAAATATAATATATTCTATTTATAATCTAATAAAACGAATAACTTTATAAAAGTATTTTGTTTTATATAAAAAGATTTTACTATGCAAAATACTATGCAACACTATACAACACTATGCATAATAAAATATAATATAATCTAATTATTATCTAATAAAATGAATAACTTTATAAAAGTATTCCGTTTTATATAAAAAGATTTTACTATTAGCTTTAATAAAAGCGAATAACTTTATAAAAGTATTACATTTTTTATAAAAAGTTTTTTACATTTTATTACGTTAATAATACTAATAAAACAAAACTGAATGACTTATTACATAAGCATCAAATAATACTAGTGTCTTCTTATACTGATCCACGTATTATTAGTGTACTTTTACTACCGAGTAGTTCAGCGGTATTAATGATAAAACTTTCGCCGTTATTTTTAATAAAAATATTTTTGTCGTTTTTTCTCAATCAAATAATAATTCCATTGTGGGGTCCTGATGATGATTGTACTGGTCGTCACGGATATTCCCCGACAAAAGAATATTTCCGACCAATCGAATATAATATGACAACTTGCATACTTTGCAAAATTTGTAAATATTACCCACAACTATAACATTATCTCAAATCCACACCATAATATAAAAAAATATTTTGAGAAATTTAAATCTTTATTCATAAAATTTGGAATTTTACAATCTCCCCTCCTTATGAAATTTAAGCCCTCAAAATTTACGTACGTTACTCAGTATCTTTGAAGAGGTGAGGATACCTTGTCAGATTCTAACTCTTGAGGTATAACCTTTGAGTGTTGAATACGATTCTTCTTATCTAAGATTTTAACACGTATATCCTCAAACGTTAAATCATCCGCTATCTCGTCCGGTTCTAAATTAATAATGTGGTTCGGGTCGTTCACATATTTACGTAACATCGATACGTTAAAAACATTATGAACACGCAACATACTTGGCGGTAAAACGAGTCTATAAGCCACAGCTCTTACTTAATCGAGGATTTCAAATGGGCCAATTAAATCGAGAGTTGAGATTTCCTCTCTTCGTCGATTCTTGCTTCTAGAATAATGCCCTCTTGAACCTTCTTCTTCACATTCATCAGCTCCGGGTGTGTAGCTTGAGCGGCTTTAACTTTATCGATTAAAGTCGATTCTACTCGTATGTTCGTTATCTTCATGTGGGTCCCTAGAGTCTTTAACTCTCTTCATCATTTGTAAGTTATACGAAACGAGTCTTTGTGTTAGCAACATCGCACTCGTAAACACATACGATCTTCTACTCAACACGTCAGCTACCACGTTCGCTCTTCCACGATGATATTGAATGGTATGATCGTAATCTTCAACAGCTCGTGTAAGACCCCAACTTTTATAAATAAAAATGAATTTTCTATAATTATCATTTTTGAATATTATGATATAATGTTATAGTTGTGGGTAATAATTATACATTTTACAAAGTACGCAAGTTATTATAATATTCAATTGGTTGGGGAATATTTGTTTTAAAGGAAATATTACGATGCGATGGCACAATCATTGGTGGACCCCATTAACGGAATTATCAGCCGGATCGAGAAAACGACAAAAATATTTTATTGAAAATAACGGCGGAAAGTTTTACCGTTGATATTGTTGAACTACTCGGTAGTAAAAAAATAAAGATGTCTGGCGTTGTTGCTAGTAGCAGACACGATGTTGATTATTGATATTTATGTGAGAAGTCACTTAGCTTTTGTTTAATTATTGCTACAATAGTTCTTTGATAGTATCTCACATTATTTGATTCAATTATTGTTGATTTAGAAGTTTTGTTTTATTCAGTATTATTAACGTAATAAAAGCGAAACATCTTTTTATATAAAGCGAATACTTTATTAAAGTTATTCTATAAATAGAATATATTATATTCTATTATGCATAGTGTTTTGCATAGTAAAATCTTTTTATATAAAACAGAATACTTTATTAAAGTAATTCTATAAATAGAATATATTATATTTTATTATGCATAGTGTTTGCATAGTGCCTGCATAGTGTTTGCATAGTAAAAATCTTTTTATATAAAATAGAATATATTATATTTTATTTAAAAGATTTTGCTTTAAATATGGACCGTCAGATTAAAGTAAATCAATCTGGACCGTTAATGGATTGGTTACTATGCAGTCCATTTTCCTATAAATAGGAAGCTTAGTTAGAATTGAAATCACATCAGAAGTTCAGAGAATTCTCCTTCTATAATCTTGAGCGTATTTCCTTAAGAGTTTTAAGAAACTTTGAGCGAAGAACATAGTATAAGTTTTCTTTAAATTCTCACCCTAGCAGTTGGAATATTCTTCTTTTACGGTAAGGGATATTATTCTTTTATATTCATGAAGAGAACTTCTGTTATTCCATTGCTTATTATTCATTGGAATAACTCAGATATCGCTGTGAATACCCTATACTTGGTGACATTCTTCTATTATTCGTCTTTTATTATTCTCGCATTAGAATATCCATGCTGTCTATATCTGTGGGACTGGTTCCATTTTATTATTCCGTCTTTATTATTCTGTCGAAATATCCTGTCTGTGCTATACGCCGGACTTGGTTCCATTTTATTATTCCGTCTTTATTATTTTGTTGAATATCACCGTCATGTTATTAAATAATTCTAAGAATCTGGCTTAAAAACTTGTTGATCGATTTTCAATCAATCAATGAATACGTGCAAGTATACACGATTCAACAAGTAATAAAGTGAAAGTAGAGTATCGTTCCCACGAGGAATTATTTAATAAAAATTACCAAGTACTAACTCTTAACCAAATCAATTTTATTTAAACAAATCACAAATTGTGATTTTTCTAATTAAGAAAACTAAATTAAAACAATTAAAAGAGATTATTCTAAAAGAAAGCAAATAAACAACTAAAATTTGAATGAATTACGATAAATAAGGATTAAGACTCAATATCCCTAATTATGAATTATAAATCAATTATTCAACTATTCCAATTATTATGTCTCATTGAATTGTTAACAGAATTCTCAAATGCCAAAAGCCCTCTCTCGAGTGATCAATTGCCTTCTATTTAACCCAGATTAATTTTGCTATATCTCTATGCAAAACAATTGAATTAAACTCGTTACAACCCCAATTCCTTATGTGTTACATGCGGAAAATAGATATTCTCATTTTATTCACAAACCTAATTATTCTTTGTGCAAATAACTAAGTCACATGTCACCATGCCCGATTCTAACCCTAGAATTCCTTTCTCAATTCCTTCTAGAGTAACAAGGTAATTCTTGATCGATAATTAATCAATAAGCACAAAGCAAGATGAACAATCCACTTCAACATAAATAATTAGAATAAATTAAATAATCAATTCATAACCATAAAAAGTTCAATTGAAATCTTAATGAAAGAGTTAGTTCATAATTAATGAATTAAAATCAAGAATCCACAATTGAATAGACATTAAAAGATAAAAGTATGATAAGAGAAGATAATAGAATCATTGTCAAGAAATCGATGCTCCCCTCTCGCTCTTGCTTCTTGATCTTCAATGGTCTCCAAGTTGCTTCAATCTCCAAAACTAATAAGAACTAGGGTTATGTTATAATCTAATGGAGTGTTTAATCTAGGCTAAGCTATGTAATCTCCTTTTATTTTATGCCTTACATCATGTATTTATAGGTTACAAGTCTAATTTTTAGTTTAGGAACAAACCCAATCCAATTTGGAGTCAAAAAGATGTCAAAATTCACCAAAAGCAGCGCCCGGAGCCGCACTAAGCCTCTTCCCGGCGCCCCAAAGACTGTTCACGATGCTGAAAATCTGCCTTATAGCTCCCCGGCACTGAAAATAGGCTTAAAATTAGCGCCCCGGCACTGTTACAAGTTCTGACATTTTCTGCTCCGACGTCCTTTGGGAATATGGCCATAACTTCTTCGTCCAAACTCCGATTTAGATGATTCAAGATGATCCAGAAAGAGGAAAAGTAGATCTACAACTTTCATTATTTAAGATTTTCGAAATAAGGTCTGTAGCAATACTCAAATTGGCTCTGAAGTGACTGCTATGTAAATGGCAAGCCGAAAACGCGAATCTAGCCACCCCGAACGTCGATCCATGTAACTTTTGTCCCAATTCCTATAAAACAACATAAAACATGCTTGAATAGACATAAACACTTAAAAACTAATCTAAAAGACTTGAGAACAACAATAAATTAAGCCCGAATGTATCCAATTCATGTGTATAAAACTCACTCATCAGCCAAACCTGGTTCCATTTTATTATTTCGTCTTTATTATTACGCGGAATATCCATCGCATGCTATATACGGACCTGGTTCCATCATTTATTATTCGCATTTATTATTACTGTTGGAACATCACAGCCGATTGTGATTTTTCACGACTGGTTCCGTTATTATTATTCTGTTGGAATAACCTGTATATACGAAGTACCGCATGCATGGTGATATCTTTTGTTATTCCATTCGATATTATACTCAGTTGGTTAAAATTTTAACTTCTATACTCCATGAAATTAGAGGAATATCCTTAATATTTGCGCTTCATCCAGTATTTTTCATGGAAATATTCTTCTGAGCATTCTTGAATATTACTCTACAAAGCAGTATCATGTTGACAATTTGGACGTTATGGGTTCTTGGATAAATTAATTCTTGAACTTGTTTTATTGAATTATTATGTCATTGTCATCATCCTCATGTTATATTATGTTGAAAGTCATCTTTGGCTTACGTGCATGGATGAACTTAGTATGATTATGACCAGGGATCATTCGGTATAATCATGACCTATTATAAAAGATGTGATAAAAGTCTTCAGTGGCCTGTGATGCATTGATGGATAGTTTTTGGTATGATTATGACTAGGGGTTATTCGGTATAGTCATGACCATTGATGATTTAATAAAAATCCTTGACCGTGGTACAGGGATGATTAGATATTGTGGTTTATTTATTAAGCTGAGTCTCAGCGATAAAAATTGATGAAAACCTTTTAAATCATAAAAGATAGTAGACTTTATTCTCTACTTGACTCTTTTAATGGATTGCTTATTCCGCTACAGTTAAACTTGATGTCTATTATATTTTATCAGTTTAACATTATTGAAGACTAATGATAATTTTGTTTTGTATTATCTTAGTCATAATATTTCTTCTTGGGCTAGTTGAGTTTCACCTTTTCTTTCACCGTTCTCTTCGGAAAAGAGAATGTAAGCCAGGGACTAGTCGGAAATGGAGTGACCGGTCAGAAAGTAGCATTAGTAGTCCTCACTATTACATTAATTAGTGTGATAATAAATGTAATGAGGACTCCTTGAGTATGGATATTGTCTAGATAACAATATTCCTATTAGAACTCTCAGTTTATGTATTGTCGTATGTTACACGACATTTGTATAATTAAGTTATATTTGTATTTTGTACCATGTATTTGGCGACTTAAGATGGGTGATGTATACCTAATTTTGGGGGCGTCATAGTTGGTATCAAAGCTTAGGGATATGATCCCTGGTTGAGATGTGAGATAAGAACTAGGAGGGGAGAGACGGGGAATTCCTTTGCTAGTATGGCCTACCTAAGTTTATTTGGTATTTAATTGGTCGGTCAGAGTATAGGAATAATATGTGATATGTTAATTAACCCTTGTTTTGTGGCAGTTTTTGAAAATGGCATCCGAGAATGTTGAGAACATCAATGGAGCACAGGAGACCGTTGAGTCTCCACAGATCAATATCCAGGACAATGTGCAACAGGATGGCGATAATCTTCCTGTAAACAACAACACTGATCAAATGATGAATGACGGTATGTTTAGGAGCTTCTTAGAATTCATGCAACATCAGGCGAAGGCGGCTCCTGTCCAAAATGTAGGTGAAAACACTGACAGCTCTCGAACGGTCACCGCTAAGCAGTTCAAGGAGCTGGGACCACCGGAGTTCTTCGGAGAGCCAAAACCACTTAAGGCGGAGACGTGGATAAAACAGATCAACAAGATATTTGATGTCTTGGGATGTTCCGAGGAGCAAAAGGTTCTTCTTGCCACCTTCATGTTACGTGCAGAAGCAGATTACTAGTGGGAGTCTGTAAAGCGTACTCAACCTGCCGCACTGAAGATGTCTTGGGAGAAGTTCCAAGAGCTTTTCAACGACAAGTACTTTCCTGAAAGTATTTGTCACATGAAGGAGGTAGATTTCATCAAGCTTGAGCAAAACAATATGACCGTGGCGCAGTACGAAGCTAAGTTTGCCGAGTTATCTCGGTTTGCGTCCTACTTGGTTGATAATGAGGAGAGAATGACGCGGATGTTTCTAAGAGGTTTGAAACCCGAGATACGTCAATACCTTATCTCTCATAAACTGTGTTTGTATTTAGATGTTGTGAATAGGGCTCAGTTATAGGAGCGCGATAATGAGTCAACCCAACCAAGAGAGAGCAGCCGACAAGTCGATAATACCAATGGTAACAGTCATCGAAACGGTGACAAAAAACGTGGAGGGAATCAACATGCCAGAAATGATAACCACTTCGGTGGTAATCATGGCCAAGATAATAGGAGTGAAAAGTTCAAGAAGAGAATGTTCAACAAAGATGGAAAGACGTCAGCACCAGCACTCGTTGTTAAGGAAGGAGAACGACCGCCGATCGTATGTTTCAAATGTGGAGGGGAAGGACACATAAGTCTAAACTGCACGATGCCATCCAAAGTATGTTACAATTGTGGAAAAGAAGGCCACCTAGCCCGATTTTTTCGTGCACCAAAGTCAAGTCCAGCTGGGATGGAAGCATCCAAGGGTGTCCCGGACAAGCAGAAACCGGCAGTTCAAGGGAGAGCGTTTGTCGTAACCTCCCAAAAAGCGAGGAATCCGAACGAGGTGATTACGGGTAAGCTAATCATAAACTCTAGCGAAGTTTATACTTTATTTGATACCCGTTCTACCCATTCCTTTATTTCTCCTACTTGCGCTCAACATTTAAATTTGACTCCAGAGAAACTAGACTTTAACTTATCTGTTGAAACTCCGTTGGGGGAAACCTTCATTATATCCACGGTTTATAAGTCTTATTTGATTCAAATCCAGAAGTAGACGTTACTGTCGATCTTATTTCTTTGAAAATACTTGCATTTGATGTGATTCTAGGGATTGATTGGTTAACTACTCATCATGCAAAAATTGATTATTTTCATAAGGTTGTTAGCTTTCATATTCCTAACTAACCTATTATACAAATTCAAGCAACAAAACCATTAAAATCCATCACTGTCATTTCAAGCCATAAAGCTATTCATTTATTGAAAAATGGATGTCAAGCTTTCTTAGCTCATGTCACGGATCTAAACAAAAATATGTCAGTTTTGAGTGATATTTCTATTGTTAATGAATTTTCTGACGTATTCCCTAAAGAACTTCCTGGCCTACCCCCAGAGCGTGAAATTGAATTTTGTATCGACCTTGAACCCGGTACAAAACCCATTTTCAAAGCCCCATATCGAATGGCTCTATTGAACTCGTGAGTTAAAGACCCAACTGCAGGAATTGTTAGACATTGGCTTTATTCGTCTAGTACTTCTCTTTAGGGTGCTCTTGTTCTATTCGTGAAGAAGAAAGATGGGAGTATCGCGACTTTGTATTGATTATCGGAGTTGAATCATGTCACCATCAAAAATAAGGTACCCATTGCCACATATTGATGACTGTTTGACCCGATTGCAAGGAGCCAAATTCTTTTCAAAGATTGATCTTCGTTAGGATATCACCGATTGAAGATTAGAATCGATGACATTCCAAAGACGGCTTTAACTCGATGCGGGCATTATGAATTCCTAGTCATGTCTTTTGGATTGACTAATGCTCCTGCTGGCTTCATGGATATGATGAACCGAGTATTCAAGGAATATTTGAATCACTTTGTGGTTGTCTTTATTGATGACATCCTAATTTATTCCAAAATCCGTGAAGATCATGAGCAACACTTGAAGCTGATACTCCAAAAACTTCGTGAATATAAGCTTTATGCCAAGTTGAAGAAATGCGAGTTCTGGCTTGAGGAACTAGCATTCCTTGGGCACGTGGTATCAAGTCATGGAATATCTGTTGACCCGGTAAAGATTGAAGCCATTCAAAGTTGGGAACAACCTAAATCAGTAACCAAATTACGTAGCTTTCTCGGCTTAGCTGGTTATTATCGGAGATTCGTAGAAGGGTTTTCTCGAATCGCTACTCCATTAACTCAGCTAACTCAGAAAGATACAAAATTCGGTTGGAATGAAGAATGTGAGAAGAGTTTTCAAGAATTCAAGAGAAGACTCATTTCAAAGACTGCTCGACAATACCATCCTGGCTCGGAGGATTTGTCATCTCTGATGATGATTCGGGCAAAGGGTTAGGTTGTGTTCTCATGCAACATGGGAAAGTCATAGCCTATGCCTCACGACAACTCAAAGAATATGATAGGAATTATCCCACTCATGATCTAGAGTTGGCAGTTGTTGTCTTCGCACTTAAAATTTGGAGGCATTACTTGTATGGAGAGAAAGTGGAGATCTTTACGGATCATAAAAGCCTCAAATATTTATTCTCTCAAAAGGAACTCAACATGCGACAGCGACGTTGACTTAAACTATTGAAAGATTATGATCATACCATCCAATACCATCCTGGAAAAGCAAACGTGGTAGCTGACGCAATGAGTAAAAGATCATATGCGGGTACGAGTGCGATATTGTCAACGCAAAGGCCCATCTTGTATGACTTGCAAAGGATGGAAATAGAGATAAAGACTCCAGGGACCCATGTGATGATGGCGAATATACGAGTAGAACCGACTTTAATCGATAAAGTTAAAACTGCTCAAGCTACAGACCTGGAGCTGATGCGTATGAGGAAGAAAGTACAAGAAGGTACTATTCCGGAAGCAAGAATCGATGAAGAAGGAATACTTCAAGTCAACTCCAGACTTTGTGTTCCTAACGACCCTGAGTTAAAGTATAAAATCATGATGGAGGCGCACAACACATGGTTTGCAATCCATCACAGGAGTACCAAATGTATCATGATCTTCTACATACATTTTGGTGGGGCAATATGAAGAGAGAGATATATTTGTTTATCTCAAGGTGTCTAACTTGTCAACGAGTCAAGGTAGAGCATCGGTACCAAAAGGTCCATTCACAACCACTTGAAATTCCGTAATAAAAGTGGGAGCACATTACTATGGATTTCGTTATTGGTCTTCCTAAGGTTTCTCAAGGCATCGATGCAATTTGGGTCATTGTTGATAGATTGACCAAGTCTGCACATTTCTTACCTATACGAGAAACTTATACACTTGAACGTCTTGCTCGTATGTACATAAACGAGATTGTAAGACTGCATGGTATACCAGTGTCCATAGTTTCTGATCGAGACCCAAGATTCACTTCACGATTTTGGGTTAGTTTGCAAAAAGTTAAGGGCACGGATTTACGATTTAGTTCGGCATATCATCCTCAGACGGATGGACAATCAGAGAGGACTATTCAAACTCTTGAAGATTTATTAAGACTCTGTGTCCTTGACTTCAAGGGAAGTTGAGACAAGTTCTTGCCATTGGTGGAGTTTTCCTACAACAACAGCTATCAAGCAAGTATTGGCATGGCTCCATTCGAGGCATTGTATGGAAGAAAGTGTCATTCTCTAGTATGCTGGGATGAGGTGGGTGAAGCAACGTTATTGGGACCGAAATTGGTACGTATGACTACGGAAAAGATTCAAACGATCCGACAACGTATAAAAACCTCACAAGACCGACAAAAGAGTTATGCTAATCTTCATCGAAAGGACGTGGAATTCGATATTGGAGATCATGTGTTGTTACGTGTTGCTCCATGGAAAGGAGTTACGAGATTTAGAAAGAGAGGAAAGCTTAATCCTCGATTCATTGGCCCATTTTTAATTCTCGAACGAATAGGAACTGTGGCCTATAGATTAGCTTTACCGCCAAGTATGTCTCGTGTTCATAACATTTTTCATATATCCATGTTTCGTAAATATGTGGAAGACCCGAACCACATTATTGAGTTAGAACCGGATGAAATAGCGGAAGATTTAACGTATGAAGAGGTTCCTGTTCAAATCTTGGATAAGAAGGAACATATTCTACGCTCCAAGGTTATACCTCAAGTCAAAGTTTTGTGGAGGAACCACGATGTTGAGGAAATGACCTGGGAGTTAGAATCTGAAATGAAATCAAGGTATCCTTATCTCTTCGATATACCAGGTACGTACCCTAATTTCGAGGGCGAAATTTCATAAGAAGGGGAGATTGTAAGACCCCAACTTTTATGAATAAAAATGAGTTTTCTATAATTATCATTTTTTAATATTATGATATAATGTTATAGTTGTGGGTAATAATTATACATTTTGCAAAGTACGCAAGTTGTTATAATATTCGATTGGTTGGGGAATATTCGTTTTAAACAGGAAATATTCGTACGACGACATAATCATTGGTGGACCCCACAACGGAATTATTGTCGGATTGAGAAAACGACAATAATATTTTATTGAAAATAACGGCGGAAGTTTTACCGTTGATACTGTTGAACTACTCGGTAGTAAAAGTACAGTAATACGCGTTGTTGCATAGTAGCACACGGTGTTGATTATTGATATTTATATTTATATGAGAAGTCACTCAGTTTTGTTCAATTATTGCTACAATAGTTGCTGCATAATATCTCACATTATTTGATTTAATTATTGTTGATTTAGAAGTTTTGTTTTATTCGTATTATTAACGTAATAAAATAGAAACATCTTTTTATATAAAACAGAATACTTTATTAAAGTTATTCTATAAATAGAATATATTATATTCTATTATGTATAGTATTTTGCATAGTAAAATCTTTTATATATAAAATGTAATACTTTATTAAAGTAATTTATAAATAGAATATATTATATTTTATTATGCATAGTGTTTTGCATAGTGCTCAGATAAGATTTGATAGTAAAAATCTTTTTATATAAAATAGAATATATTTTATTTTATTTAAAAGATTTTACTTTAAATATGGACCGTCGATTAAAGTAAATCAATCGGACCATTAATGGATCAATTCTTATATGCGGTCCATTTTTCTATAAATAGGAAGCTTAGTTAGAATTGAAATCACACCGTAAGTTCAGAGAATTCTCCTTCTATAATCTTGAGCGTATTTCCTTAAGAGTTTTAAGAAACTTTGAGTGAAGAACATAGTATAAGTTTTCTTTAAATCCTCACCCTAGCAGTTGGAATATTCTTCTTTTACGGTAAGGATATTATTCTTTTATATTCATGAAGAGAACTCACGTTATTCCATTGCTTATTATTCATTGGAATAACTTTGATACGCTTGAATACCCTATACTTGGTGACATTCTTCTATTATTCATCTTTTATTATTACGTCGGAATATCACATGCATGCGTCTATATATACCGGACACGGTAACATTTTATTATTCCTTCTTTATTATTCGTCGGAATATCCATGTTCATCATGCTATACGCGGACTGGTTCCATCATTTATTATTCCGCATTTATTATTACATTGGAATATCCCGTCGTCTTTATCTGTATGGGAATTGGTTCCATCATTTATTATTCCGCATTTATTATTCATTGGAACATCCCGCTTGTATGATTTTCACCGACTGGTTCCGTTATTATTATTCATTGGAATAACTCTTTATATATCTAAGCACCGCATCGCATGGTGATATCTTTTGTTATTCCATTCGATATTATACTCAGTTGGTTAAAATTTTAACTTCTATACTCCATGAAATTAGAGGAATATCCTTGATATTTGCGCTTCATCCAGTATTTTTCATGGAAATATTCTTCTGATCATTCTTGAATATTACTCTACAAAGCAGTATCATGTTGACAATTTGGACGTTATGGGTTCTTGGATAAATTAATTCTTGAACTTATTTTATTGAATTATTATGTCATTGTCATCATCCTCATGTTATATTATGTTGAAAGTCATCTTTAGCTTATGTGCATGGATGAACTTAGTATGATTATGACCAGGGATCATTCGGTATAATCATGACCTGTTATAAAAGATGTGATAAAAGTCTTCAGTGGCCTATGATGCATTGATGGATAGTTTTTGGTATGATTATGACTAGTGGTTATTCGGTATAGTCATGACCATTGATGATTAAAGAAAAATCCTTGACCGTGGTACAAGGATGATTAGATATTGTGGTTTATTTATTAAGCTGAGTCTCAACGATAAAAATTGATGAAAACCTTTTAAATCATAAAAGATAGTAGACTTTATTCTCTACTTGACTCTTTTAATGGATTGCTTATTCCGCTGCAGTTAAACTTGATGTCTATTATATTTTATCAGTTTAACATTGTTGAAGACTAATGATAATTTTGTTTTATATTATCTTAGTCATAATATTTCTTATTGGGCTAGTTGAGCTCACCCTTTCTTTCTTTCCGTTTCTCTTCGTGAAAAAGAGAATGTAGCCGGGACTAGTCGGGGAATGAAGTGACGGTCCAGACAGTAGCATTAGTAGTCCTCACTATCCTGTTAATTAGTGTAATAATAAATATAATGAGGACTCCTTGAGTATGGGTATTGTCTAGATAACAATATTCCTATTAGAACTCTCAGTTTATGTATTGTCGTATGTTACACGATATTTGTATAATTAAGTTGTATTTGTATTTTGTACCATGTATTTGGCGACTTAAGATGGGTGATGTATACCTAATTTTGGGGGCGTCACAGCTCGAGTCAATGTCTTTGGCGCATGTTACGTTTATTTTAGTTGAAGAAATATTTTGAGGGTTTAAGAAATGGGTTTTGTACTGGGGTCAATACAAAATTCAATTTCACGCTCTAAGTGTAGGCTAAGAAGTCTTCAAGAATACGTCAAGAAATTTATTAACGATAGAAATATCATTCAAAATTGTTACTCTAATCCAAGACTTGGATAATACGTCATGTTAATACCTATCAACTTGTCATCGTCATTCACAACGTCTCCTATAGAAAGTTTGGCTTCGGTGCATTCCACACAAGGAAGTCAACAATGAAAGGATTGGGGCTCTTTACTTATGGCTTGAAATGAAAATGGTTGACTTTAGTGGTTTGGTTACTTTGAATTCGCATAACAGGTTGATTAGGAGTATGAAAGCTAACAACCTTACGAAAAGCATGATGAGTAGTTAACCAATCGTTTCCAAAAATCACATCAAAGGCAAGTATTTTCAAAGAGATAATATCGACAGGTAACGTGAAAGTGTCGATTTGAACAAGATTTATAAATAGTGGAGGTAACGAAGATTTCTCCCAACTGAGTTTAAACAGATATATAAAAGTCTAACTTCTCCAGAGTTAACTTCAAACATTGAACACAACTAGGTGAAATAAAAGAGAGTAGAACCGGTATCTAGCATGGTATAGACTTCGCAAGAGTTTATGTGAGACCCCAAATTTTATGAAATAAAAGTATTCAATTTTTCTATTTTGGTAAATGGTTAAATTGATAAAAGGTTAAAGTTAAGGGTGATATGTGAAAAAAAAATTTAAAGTAAACAAGTTGTCCTAAAATACCTGGTCACTATTCACTCTAGTATTATTCACTCGGGTATTTGGGACACTTTTTGTGTCAGAGTTACTATTCATGAGTTACTATTCATAAGTTACTATTCATGGGTTAATATTCACCCAAATTACTATTCACTCTAGTATTGTTCACTCGGGTATTTGGGACACTTTTTGTGTCGGAGTACTATTCACGAGTTACTATTCACCCAAATTACTATTCACTCTAGTATTGTTCACTCGGGTATTTAGGACACTTTTTATGTCGGAGTACTATTCACGAGTTACTATTCACCCAAATTACTATTCACTCTAGTATTGTTCACTCGAGTATTTGGGACACTTTTTGTGTCGGAGTTACTATTCACGAGTTACTATTCTCGGGTTACTATTCACCCAAATTACTATTCATTCTAGTATTGTTCACTCGAGTATTTGGGACACTTTTTGTGTCGGAGTACTATTCACGAGTTACTATTCACGGGATACTATTCACCCGAGAAATATATTTGTTTTTGGTCCAAATCATTTTTGAGTACAATATTATTCCATGAAGAGATGTACTAATTTTTCGAATCAGTTGGTTGAAATTATAATGAAAAGCTTTTTATATAAAAATGAATACTTTTATAAAATTATTCTATAAATAGAATATATTATATTTATTATGCATAGTGTTTTGCATAGTAAAATCTTTTTATATAAAGCAGTAATACTTTATTAAAGTTATTATATAAATATAATATATTATATTCTATTATTCATAGTATTTTGCATAGTAAAATCTTTTATATAAAAAAAAGTAATACTTTATTAAAGTTATTCTATAAATAGAATATATTATATTTTATTATGCATAGTGTTGTATAGTGTTTTGCATAGTAAAATCTTTTTATATAAAACAAAATACTTTTATAAAGTTGTTTGTTTTATTAGATAATAATTAGAATATATTATATTTTATTTAAAAGATTTTACTTTAAATATGGACCGTCCGATTAAAGTAAATCAATCCTGGACTGCTCATAGGATTGGTTACTTATCGATCCATTTCCTATAAATAGAAGCTTAGTTAGAATTGAAAACACACCGTAAGTTAGGAGAATTCTCCTTCTATAATATTGAGAGTATTTTTTTAGAGTTTAAGAAAACTTTGAGAGTAGTGTAAGTTTTCTTTGAGTATATCCTCGCCCTACTAGTGGAATACTCTTATTTGAAAGGTAAAGGGATATTGTTATAGTAAGGGATATTATTTGTTGTATCCGTAAGGGGTGTTATTCTTTCTTATTCATGAAGAGAACTTCTGTTATTTCATTCTTTATTACTCTGTCGGAATAACCTGTATAAGCGGATTACCGTATACCTGGTGAAGTCCATTGTTATTCCATTATTTATTATTCATTGGAATAACTCAGATGCATGATTTACCTATACTTGGTGGAATGACCAGATATACGGCGGTTCACCCAATACTTGGTGATATCCTTATGTTATTCCATTCTTTATTATTTTGTTGGAATAACCTGTATGCGCGGTTTACCCTATACTTGGTGGAATGACCTATATATGCGGTTTACCCAATACTTGGTGATCTTCTTTTATTATTTCGCATTTATTATTCTGTCGGAATATCCTGTCGGTGTGAATTTCACCTGACCTGGTTCCAATATTTATTATTTCGCATTTACGATTACGGCTTGAATATCCATGCTCATGCGTTTTTACGTAGGACCGGTTCCATTATTTATTATTCTGCGTTTATTATTACGTTTGAGAATAACACATACTATGCGGTCTCTATCGCATGAATGGTGATGTCTTTTGTTATTCCATTCTTTATTATTCATTGAATAACTCATGCATGTGGATTACCACATGCATGGTGAATGATCCTTTGTATTCATTCCTTATTAAAATTGTGGAAATGATCTGTATAAGTGGATTACCGCATGGCGGGTGAAAATCCATTTGCAAATTCATATATTCTTTATTATACTGTTGGTTATTGGTTTTACAGTTGTATGTCTTTGGCATGTAGTGCAAAGATGATATTTTGTTGAATATCTTTGGCCGGTAGTGCAAAGATGATATGTTATTTGATAGCTTTGACCCGTAGTGCGAAGATGGACAGGTGTATGACATGATCGTGACCACTAGTGATACTAACGAATATCCTTGGCCGTAGTGCATGGATAATTCAATGATGTGATTGGCAGGATCATGACCATTAGTTAACAGTTGAATGTCTTTGGTCGTAGTAATCGACAGTAATTGATTGGTATGATCATGACCATTGATTTTATAGTTGAATATCTTTGGTCCGTAGTGCAAAGATAGACAACTGATTGGTATGATCATTGTTATTACATTTGAATATCTTCAGCCTTTGGGGTAAGGATATTGAGTAAACATTCTATTAAGCCTTTGTGGCAAGAAGGAACTATTAATTCACATTATTATAAATATGAATTGTGAACTTAATTATAATCTTTAGTGGTTCAGGTGAAGACAGGTGATGAAAGTTCTCTTTGTCTTGGGTACAATGAAGAACTGTTGATGAGTATTACAGGAATGAAATATTAACGATGGACTTTTAATTTAGAGGAGATAGTAGACATTATGTTCTACTTGACTCTTCTAATGGATTGTTTGTTCCGCTGCAACTATGGTTGAAAAGTTTTATTATCTACCATATGTTCTAAATCTCTGATTTATTATTGACAAAAGCTATTGATAATTTAATTATCTTTAGTTATAATATTCTTTACTGGGCTAGTTGTGCTCACCCTTTTGCTTCACAATTCCTTTCAGGTAATAAGAGTGTAGCTGGGTCGAGCGGGGATAATAATGAAATAGTGTGATGGTCCGAGACTGTCGAAGTTTCTCAATACATTATAAAATGACATGACATACAATATATAATTATATTGAGGACCTAAGATGTGGGTGTCGTATTTTATACGTCACTTAATATTTGATTTTGTCGAACAACAATAGGGTGATGAGAACCCGACTTTGAAAGCGTCAAAAGTGCACCTCATTAGAATAAACAAGATAGTAATTTTCTCGTTCTTCTTTGGGGTCTTAAAATATTTGCTGCTTTATTTTATATGGCATTGTAATAATTTGAGTTTGGATACTGTCTACGAGACAATATTGTATTAAAACTCACAGTTAACTGTGGTAGTATTCTATACGATAGTTCAATAGTTGTATAAATGAAGTTTGTATTTGATTTTTATAATGTGATATCTGGCGACTCAGAATGGGTGATGTATACCTATTTTGTGGGCGTCACAATTGGTATCAGAGCTTAGGGATATGGTCGCTGACAGAGATAAGAGTCTAGAACTAGGAGGGGAGAGACAAGATATATACTTCGCTAGTGCATGACTTACCTAAGCTGAAATTGTTTACTTGATAAATTGACAAATTATGATATGTCAATTAACCTTTGTTTTGAAGCTATGTTCGGAATGATATTTAAAATACGAGGAGATGAGCAATGGAAAATCATGATACTGAGAGGATATAATCGGGAAGGTACAATCTGAAAGAAAGCAAGGTATTCTCATCTCTTGAATATCAGTGCGACACGTAAATTTCGAGGGTGAAATTCCATAAGGAGGGAGATTGTGAGACCGAATTTTATGAAATAAAAGTATTCAATTTTCTATTTTGGTAAATGGTTAAATTGATAAAAGGTTAAAGTTAAGAGTGATATGTGAAAAAAAAAATAAAAATTCAAAGTAAACAAGTTGTCATAAAATACCTAGTCACTATTCACTCTAGTATTATTCACTCGGGTATTTGGGACACTTTTTGTGTCGGAGTTACTATTCATGAGTTACTATTCACAAGTTACTATTCATGGGTTACTATTCACCCAAATTGTAAGACCCCGAAATTTTTTAAATAAAAAGGAATTTCCTTTATTTATTATTTTGAAATAGTAAGGGTTGATTTGATTAATGTGGATAGTTAAGGGTTAAATACGCAAATATTTCAAAATAAGCAAGTGGTTATAAATATTCATTTTGTCGGGGAATATTCGTTTGGTCGTGGAATATTAAATCTTTGTAGGGGAATATTAAAGACACTGGCCAGCGTTATATATGTGGGCCCCATAACGGCGAAAAGCGATTGGTTGAAGAAAACGACAAATATAAGATGGTTAAAAATAACAGGCGTAGTTATTACCGTTAAACTGCATTGGAATACCCGTTGGTTAAAATACAAGAATACGCGTGGTTGCACAAGACACTTTACGGTATTACACAAGATATTGTTGAATTATTGATCCTTACGTGAAAGGCACTACTCAATAATTTTCACGGTGAATTCTTCGCTCAATATTTTATTTTATTGATTCAATAATTCTTTGCGTTGATATTTTATATTATTGTTGTTCAATAATTGTCGCACATTATCTCCATTATCGGATCAATAATTCATATTATTTAAATAATATTATTAGATAGCATTATTGGCAATGTCTAGAAAGTTCATCGAGGAGAGGTTTGGTCACCTAATTGCGCTGCCGATGAAGAGATCCTTATTGGAAAGCCCCTCTTTCTCGGGAAGCAGTGCGGTTGTTATAATTGTGATTACGTAATATTATTTGTGAATAATTAATTATTGATTCATATGATAAAGAAATATTTATTTTATGTGGATATAAATGATGGATTTATTTATGTGGTTATAAATGAAGAAATTATTGTTGAGGTGTTTTATCAATATTTTATCGGATTGGAGGTATTAAAAATCAAATCGTGGGTTTTGAGATATATTCATGGGGTTATAATTTTTAATCCGACCGTTGGATTGTGGTAATTTTTGGGTATGTTATACATACATAAGTTGAGTATATGTCCACAAATTTTGAACCGTTAAAAATTCACGAATGATTTGTTATGAATTTTAAGAGGTGTACGATCTTGGAAATTAGGTTTATAATTGATTTTGGTGGAAAATTCTAGAATTGAGTGGGCCCCACTTGTGGTTGGTGAAAAATGTGCTGAATTTTATTTCAAATGTGGTGGGTGGCAATAGTAGCGAGGTAAAGCCATCGTGTAGCAGGTCAAGAAGTGCTTCTTGCTAGCTAACATTTTCCTATAAATAGAGGGCTAAGTTAGAATTGAAAATCACACCGAAACAAAGTTTTTCTCTTTCTCTCTATATTATTGAGCGTATTTTGTGAGTATTTAGATACTTTGAGAGTCATTGCTCAAGACAAGTTTCATTCAAAGATCACTTCCACCTTTCCTTCCAAAATCTTGATTCTTTGAGGTAAGGATATTATTTTTTCGTAATGATATTATTTCTTCAATATCATTATCTTTGAAATGTTGATCCGAAGTTTTATCAAATTTGGAACTTTTTCATGTTCTAGGTTACTATTCATGAGTTACTATTCACGAAGTTACTATTCATGAGTTACTATTCACGAGTTACTATTCACGAGTACTATTACGGAAGCGTGAAAATGTTTTTTTGTGGAATTTCTATCTTTTGGTGTCTGAGTTACTATTCACGATACACGGCACTATTCACGATATCTTGGCAAGACTATTCAATAGAAAAATAAAATTTCTTCTTTTTCGTCCAAAATATCTATTCGGATACTAGCTTTGATTGTATCCATGTTTTGATCATTCTTGAATTTTATTACACTATGATTATTTTTGAGGTATTGTTGGACATGGATAAAACAAAGTACGAATCATTAATCCTTAATCCTTGTCATTTTGTTTCACTGGATTCGTTCTTTAAAAATATTTTTCATCATCCTCAGTCTTAAATGATGATATTATTGAATATCTTTGGCCTGTAGTGCAAAGATGAATGATTTCTGAAGAATATCTTTGGCCTGTAGTGCAAAGATGAGCAGTGTTTAAATGAAACATGACCAATCGATGAATATCTTTGGCTCAGAGTGCAAAAGATGAGCAGTGTTGAGATGAACACGATCGATCGATGAATATCTTTGGCTGTAGTAAAAGATGAATGTTTGATTTGAGATGAATATTGATTGATGTTACAGGATAAAATATTGATGATGGGTATTAAATTCATAGATTATAGTAGATTTTATTCTCTCACGTAACTCTTCTATGAATTATTATTTCCACCGCGAATATTGATCAAAAACTTGTTATCTATTGTATTCTATTAAATTTTTCCTGTTGAAGACTAACGATAATTTGTTGTATATTATCTTAGTCATAATATTTCTTTCTTGAGCTAGTTGAGCTCACCCTTTTCCTTTTGTTCCATTCTTCTCGGAGAGGCGAGAATATAAGCGATGCACAGTGGGGTATGGAATGAAGGTTTTTGAAAAGGATTGTTTAGTAGTCCTCACCATTTTGTAAAATAATGTATCAATAAATGTGATGAGGATTTATTTGAGTATAAATATTGTTCAGAAGATAATATTTGTATTTAAACTCACGATTTCTTGTTGTAATAATAAAGTTGTAGTTGTTTTCGTACCATGTATTGACAACTCGAGAATAAGTGATGTATACCTATTTTGGGGCGCCACGGTTGGTATCGAGCTTAGGGATATGATCTCTGGCGGAGATCGGGGAATAGAACTAGGAGGGAGAGACGAGTAAATCCTTCGCTAGTGTGTCCTACCTAAGCTTATTTGTTAGTTTGTCAAGATATAGGGATATTATGTGATATATTGATTTCCTTAATTAACCCTTGTTTTATGGCCATGATTTGAGAATGTCATTGAGAATATTAACAATGGAAATGAGGCGTGGACGCCTTTGTACTCACCAACGAGGAGAACGCGTAACTGTGGTGGGCAATGTTCCTCCCATGAACAACACCATCGGGAAAGCGAGATGATGAACGAGGGGATGTTTAGAAGCTTTTTGCAGTTCATGCAAAATCGCAGGCGAGGAAACTCGTGTTCAAAAATGAGGAGAAATGATAGCAATTCACGTGTTGTCACGCCAAGACGATTCAAAGAGTTGGGACCACCGAATTTAAGGGAAAACTAGATCCGATCATGGCGGAAACATGGGTCAAACAAATTACCAAGATATTCGATGTCTTGGGATGCACGGAGAAACAGAAGGTTCCATTCGCCACCTTTATGTTCCGTGGCGGAGGCATTTCATCGGTGGGAGTTCAGAAGCGACCCATCCACCGCACTCAAGATGTCTTGGGAGACGTTTCAGAGACTATTTAATGACAAATACTTTCCGAAAGTGTTCGTCGTATGAAGGAAGTGGAGTTCATCGATTAGAGCAAAACAACATGACGGTGTCTCAAAGACGAGGCAAAGTTTGCAGAGTTATCCGTGTTTGCACCTCATTTGGTGCGAGAATGAGGAACGATGACGCGGATGTTTCTTAGAGGTTTGAAACCCAGATACGTCAAAGATCTCATTTCTCATAAACTTTCTTTATTAGAGATGTTGTAAATGAGGGCTCAATTATTAGAAGCGAGATAACGAGTACGGTCAATTGAGGACCACAACGAGGATCGTACCGGAGATAGCGATCAATGAGAATAATGATAACCAGCAGAGAAAGAAACAGATGGACAAAAGCGGTTACCACTCTGGTGGTAATCATGGTCGTGAAAATGTAAGAAGCGAGTCGGAGGAGATTTTAAAAGAGGAGATTTAATAACGACTATGTGAAGACGGCAGCGGTCTTTAAAGAATCTGGTTCTAAGGGAGGAGAACGACCACCGGTTATATGCTACAAATGCGAAAAGAGGACATATTAGTCCAAACCGCCCACAACAGTTCAAGGTATGCTATAGTTGTGGGAAAGGAAGGACATATCGCTTCGAGATTGTACAGTAGAAAACCTAGTTCAATGGGGACGATGACTAAAAGATCTGTCCCGAGAAAAGTCAAAGTCAACGATTCCGGAAAGAGCGTTTGTTGTGACTGGTCATAATGCGAGGAACCCAAACGAGGTGATCACGGGTAAGCTATTTATAAATTCTTGCGAAGTTTATACCTTACTTGATACCGGTGCTACCCATTCATTTATCTCTCCTACATGTGCTCAACGTTTAAACTTGACTCCGGAGAAATTAGACTTTGATCTATCTCTGTGGAAACTCCGTTAGGAGAAACTTTCATCACATCCACATCGCTTATAAATCTTGTTTGATTCAAGTTGGCACCATTACCTTACCTGTTGACCTTATCTCTTTAAAGATACTTGCTTTTGATGTGATTTTAGGGATTGATTGGTTAACTACTCATCATGCCAAAATTGATTGTTTTCGTAAGGTTGTTAGTTTTCATATTCCTAACCAACTTTTGTTATGCTAATTCAAGTAACTAAACCATTAAAATCAATCACCGTCATATCTAATCATAAAGCTATTCGTTTATTGAAAAACGGATGTCAAGCTTTCTTAGCCCATGTTATGGATTTGAATAAAGACACGCCAAATTTGAATAATATTCCTGTTGTTATCGACTTTTCCGACGTATTATTTCAAGAACTTCCTGGTCTCACCCCGAACGTGAAGTTGAATTCTTTATTGATCTTGAACCTGGTACAAAGCCCATTTCTAAAACCCCATATCGAATGGCTCCTATTGAACTTCAGAGTTAAAGGTCCAACTACGAGGAATTGTTGGACATCGGTTTCATTCGGCCCTAGTACATCTCCTTGGGGTGCTCTGTTTTATTAAGTAAAGAAGAAAGACGGAGTATGCGATTTTTGTATTGACTATCGGAATTGAACCATGTCACCATCAAGAATAGGTATCCTCTACCTCGATTGATGACTTGTTTGACCAGATGCAAGGGCACAATTCTTTTCAAAAATCGATCTTCGCTTCGGATATCATCATCAAGATTAATCGAGGATATTCCAAAGACCGCCTTGTAACTCCGGTATGGGCATTATGAATTCTTAGTCATGTCTTTCGGACTAACTAATGCTCCTGCGGCTTTCATGGATATGATGAACAAGAGTATTCAAGGAATATTTGGATCGATTCGTTGTTGTCTTTATTGATGACATCCTTATATATTCCAAAAGTCGTGAAGATCATGAGCACCATTTGAAAAGTTGGTACTCAAAGGCTTCGTGAAAACAAACTATATGCCAAATTGAAGAAACGCGAGTTCGGCTTGAGGAAGTAGCATTCCTTGGGCACGGTATCGAAACATGGAGTATCATTGATCCGCCAAGATTGAAGCAATACAAAGTTGGGAGCAACCAAGTCTGTTGATCAAGCACGTAGCTTTTTGGGCTTAAATGGTTATTATCGGAGATTCGTGGAAGGGTTTTCTCAATTGCTACTCCATTAACTCATTTAACTTCGGAAGGATACAAAATTCGTTTGGAATGAAGAATGCGAGAAGAGTTTCCAAGAGCTTAAGAGGAGACTTATTTTAAGACTGTCTAACAATACCATCTGGTTCTGGATGGATTTGTTATCTACATGACGATGCTTCGTGCAAAGGTTAGGATGTGATCTCATGCAACATGGAAAGTCATAGCCTATGCCTCGCGACAATTTAAAGAGTATGAGAGGAATTATCCTACTCATGATCTAGAGTCAGCGACAATCGTTTTAAGTATTAAAGATATGGAGGCACTATCTATATGGGGAGAAAGTGGAGATATATTCGCACCATAAAAGCCTTAAATATTTCTTCACTCAAAAGAACTCAACATGCGGCAAATGACGTTGGCTCGAACTATTGAAAGACTACGACCACACTATTCAATACCATCCGTAAAGCGAACGTGGTAAGCGACGCATTGAGTAGAAGATCATATGCGGAACGAGTGCGATGATGTCAAGTATACGATAGAGCCAACTTTAATAGAAAAAGTTAAGGTTGCTCAAGCCACCGAATCTTGAGCCGATCACGTATGAAGAAGAAAGTACAAGAAGGAGCTATTCCTAAGCGAGAATTGATGAAGAAGGAATACTTGAGTCCACTCTAGACTTTGTGTTCCTAACGACTCTGATTTGAAGTACAAGATTATGATGGAGGCACACAATACACCATTTGCAATCCATCCTGGAAGTACTAAAATGTATCGTGATCTTCGACATACATTTTGGTGGAACAATATGAAGAGAGAGATTGCAAAGTTTATCTCAATGTGTTTAACTTGTCAACGTGTAAAGGCGGAGCATCTAGTACCTAAGGGTCCGTTGCAACCACTTGAGATTCCGGAATGGAAGTGGGAACACATTACTATGGATTTCGTTACGGGTCTTCCTACGGTTTCTCAAGGCATCAATGCTATTTGGGTTATTGTTGATAGATTAACCAAGTCTGCTCATTTCTTGCCGATACGGAGACCTTATTCCCTTGAACGTCTTGCTAGTATGTACGTAAATGAGATTGTGAGGTTGCATGGCATGCACTGTATCCATAGTTTGGATCGTGACCCAAGATTCACTTCAAGATTTTGGGTTAGCTTGCAAAAAGCTATGGGCACGGATTTGCGATTTAGTTGACGCATACCATCCCCAAACAGACGGACAATCGAGAGGACTATTCAAACTCTTGAAGATTTATTAAGACTACGTGTCCTAGACTTCAAGGGCGGTTAGGATAAGTATTTACCATTGGTGGAATTCTCCTACAACAAAGCTTATCGTGCAAGTATAGGTGTGGCTCCATTCAAGCATTATATGGACGAAAATGTCGTTTCACAATATGTTGGGATGAGGTGGGTGAAGCAACATTGTTGGGACCCGAAGTTAGAAACGTATGACTACCGAAAAGATCCAAATGATTCGACAACGATACAAACAAAGACAAGATCGACAAAAGAGTTATGCGGATCTTCATCGAAAGGACGTGGAATTTAATGTAGGGATCATGTATTGTTATGAAGTTGCTCCATGGAAGGGAGTTACAAGATTTGGGAAGAGAGGAAAGCTCAATCCACGATTTATTGGTCCATTTCAAATTCTTGACCAAGTAGGAAATGTAGCCTATAGAGACAAGCGTTACCTCAAAAGTATGTCTCGTGTTCATAATGTGTTTCACATATCTCGTGCTTCAAATATGTGAAAGACCCGAACCACGTTATTGAGTTAGAACCAGGACGAGATAGCCAAGACATAACGTGTAGGAGGAGGTACTGCCAAGATCTTGGATAGGAAGGAGCATGTCCCACGCGCAAGAAAGGTCATACCACAAGTTAAAGTTTTGTGGAGGAATCATGCTATAGAGGAAATGACACGGGAATTTGAAACTAAATGAAAGCGAGGTATCCTCACCTTTTCGAAACACCAGTATCGCACGTCAATTTCGAGGACGAAATTTCATAAGGAGGGAGGTTGTAAGACCTCAAATTTTTAAATAAAAGGAATTTCCTTTATTTATTATTTTGAAATAGTAAGGGTTGATTTGATTAATGTGGATAGTTAAGGGTTAAATACGCAAATATTTCAAAATAAGCAAGTGGTTATAAATATTCATTTTTGCTCGGGGAATATTCGTTTGGTCGTGGAATATTAAATCTTTGTCGGGGAATATTAAATGACTTGGTAGCGACCATATGTGGGCCCCATAACGGAAAGCGATTGGTTGAAGAAAACGCACAAATATAAGTTGGTTAAAAATACTTGGCGTAGTTGTTACCAGAATAAGACTCATTGAATACCCGGTGGTTAAAATACGATGTACGCGTGGTTGCACAAAGAAGACTGCGGTATTGCGCGATGATTGTTGAATTATTGATCCTTACGTAAGAAGGCACTACTCAATAATTTTCACGTGAATTCTTATTCAATATTTTATTTTATTGATTCAATAATTCTTTGCGTTGATATTTTATATTATTGTTGTTCAATAATTGTCATCGACATTATCTCCATTATCGGATCAATAATTCATATTATTTAAATAATATTATTAGATAGCATTATTGGCAATGTCTAGAAAGTTACGTCGAGGAGAGGTTTGGTCACCTAATTCATGGCCAAGAAGGAGAGATCCTTATTGGAAAGCCCCCTCTTTCTGAGGAGCACTTGGTTGTCATAATTGTGATTCTCGTAATATTATTTGTGAATAATTAATTATTGATTCATATGATAAAGAAATATTTATTTTATGTGGATATAAATGATGGATTTATTTATGTGGTTATAAATGAAGAAATTATTGTTGAGGTGTTTTATCGATATTTTATCGGATTGGAGGTATTAAAAATCAAATCGGGGTTTTGAGATATATTCAGGGGTTATAATTTTTAATCCGACCGTTGGATTGTGGTAATTTTTGGGTATGTTATACATACATAAGTTGAGTATATGTCCACAAATTTTGAACTGTTAAAAATTCACGAATGATTTGTTATGAATTTTAAGAGGTGTCCGATTCAAAATTAGGTTTATAATTGATTTTGGTGGAAAATTCTACAATTGAGTGGGCCCCACTTGTGGTTGGTGAAAAATGTGCTGAATTTTATTTCAAATGTGGTGGGTGGCAATAGTAGCGAGGTAAAGCCATCAGTGTAGCAGTGTCAAGTCTCGCTTGGCTACGGCTAACATTTTCCTATAAATAGAGGGCTAAGTTAGAATTGAAAATCACACCGTAAACAAAGTTTTCTCTCTTTCTCTCTATATTATTGAGCGTATTTTGTGAGTATTTAGATACTTTGAGAGTTCTTTGCTCAAGAAAGTTTCATTCAAAGATCACTTGAGACCTTTCCTTCCAAGTGCTTGATTCTTTGAGGTAAGGGATATTATTTTTTCGTAATGATATTATTTCTTCAATATCATTATCTTTGAAATGTTGATCTCAAGTTTTATCAAATTTGGAACTTTTTCATGTCTGGGTTACTTATTCATGAGAGTTACTATTCACGAGTTACTATTTATGAGTTACTATTCACTAGTTACTATTCAGCGAGTACTATTCATGAAGCGTGAAAATGTTTTTTTGTGGAATTTCTATCTTTTGGTGTCTGAGTTACTTATTCACGATACTGGCACTATTCACGATACTACATGACTATTCACCTAAAAAATAAAATTTCTTCTTTTCGTCCAAAATATCTATTCTGGATACTAGCTTTGATTGTATCCATGTTTTGATCATTCTTGAATTTTACACCACTATGATTATTTTTGAGGTATTGTTGGACATGGATAAAACAAAGTACGAATCATTAATCCTTAATCCTTGTCATTTTGTTTCATTGGATTCGTTCTTTAAAAATATTTTTCATCATCCTCAGTCTTAAATGATGATATTATTGAATATCTTTGGCCTGTAGTGCAAAGATGAATGATTTCAAGAATATCTTTGGCCTCTGTAGTGCAAAGATGAGCAGTGTTTAAATGAACATGATTAATCGGTGATGAATATCTTTGGCTCAGTAGTGCAAAGATGAGCAGTGTTGAGATGAACATATTGATCGATGAATATCTTTGGCCTGTAGTGCAAAAGATGAATGTTTGATTTGAGATGAATATTGATTGATGTTCTGAGGATAAAATATTGATGATGGATTATTAAATTCATAGATTATAGTAGATTTCATTCTCTACGTAACTCTTCTATGAATTATTATTTCATTGCGAATATTGATTTGAAACTTGTTGTCTATTGTATTCTATTAAATTTTTCCTGTTGAAGACTAACGATAATTTGTTGTATATTATCTTAGTCATAATATTCTTTTCTTGAGCTAGTTGAGCTCACCCTTTTCCTTTTGTTCCATTCTTCTCGGGAGGCGAGAATATAGCGAAATGCGAGTACGAGTGTATGGAATGGAATGAAGGTTTTTGAAAGGATTGTTTAGTAGTCCTCACCATTTTTGTAAAATAATGTATCAATAAATGTTATGAGGATTTATTTGAGTATAAATATTGTCTGTAAGATAATATTTGTATTTAAACTCACAGCTTTCTTGTTGTAATAATAAAGTTGTAGTTGTTTTACGCACTATGTATCGACAACCGGAATAGAGTGATGTATATACCTATTTTGGGGGCGTCACACAAATTACTATTCACTCTAGTATTGTTCACTCTAGTATTTTGGACACTTTTTGTGTCGTAGTACTATTCACGAGTTACTATTCACCAAGTTACTATTCACCCAAATTACTATTCACTCTAGTATTGTTCACTTTTCGGTATTTGGGACACTTTTTATGTCTGAGTACTATTCACGAGTTACTATTCACCCAAATTACTATTCACTCTAGTATTGTTCACTCGAGTATTTGAGACACTTTTTGTGTTAGAGTACTATTCACGAGTTACTATTCACGGGGTACTATTCACCCGAGAAATATATTTTTTTTCGGTCCAAATAATTTTTGAGTACAATATTATTCCATGAAGAGATGTACTAATTTTTCGTAATCGTTGGTTGAAATTATAATGTAAAAGCTTTTTATATAAAAATGTAATACTTTTTATAAAGTTATTCTATAAATAGAATATATTATATTCTATTACGCATAGTATTTTGCATAGTAAAATCTTTTTATATAAAATAGAATACTTTATTAAAGTTATTCTATAAATAGAATATATTATATTCTATTATGCATAGTGTTTTGCATAGTAAAATCTTTTTATATAAAAATGTAATACTTTATTAAAGTTATTCTATAAATAGAATATATTATATTTTATTATTATGCGTAGTGTTGCATAGTGTTTTGCATAGTAAAATCTTTTTTATATAAAACAAAATACTTTTATAAAGTTGTTTGTTTTATTAGATAATAATTAGAATATATTATATTTTATTTAAAAGATTTTGCTTTAAATATGGACCGTCCGATTAAAGTAAATCAATCTGGACCGATATTCATAGGATCGGGTTCTTATCGCGATCCATTTCCTATAAATAGGAAGCT
The DNA here is from genome assembly GCA_020205615.1 of Panax quinquefolius. NCBI lineage: Eukaryota > Viridiplantae > Streptophyta > Magnoliopsida > Apiales > Araliaceae > Panax > Panax quinquefolius. Next base: position 7,644,018 of record CM035159.1, read on the forward strand.
TAGTTAGAATTGAAAACACACCAGAATTTCAGAGAATTCTCCTTCTATAATCTTGAGAGTATTTTTTTAGACTTTAAGAAAACTTTGAGAGTAGTGTAAGTTTTCTTTGAGTATATCCTCGCCCTACTAGTCGGAATACTCTTATTTGAAAGGTAAAGGGATATTGTTATAGTAAGGGATATTATTTGTTGTATCCGTAAGGGGTGTTATTCTTTCTTATTCATGAAGAGAACTTCTGTTATTTCATTCTTTATTACTCTGTCGGAATAACCTGTATACGCGGATTACCGTATACCTGGTGAAGTCCATTGTTATTCCATTATTTATTATTCTGTTGGAATAACCTGTATGCGCGGTTTACCCTATACTTGGTGGAATGACCAGTATATACGGTTCACCCAATACTTGGTGATATCCTTATGTTATTCCATTCTTTATTATTTTGTTGGAATAACATGTATGCGCGGTTTACCCTATACTTGGTGAAATGACCTATATATGCGGTTTACCCAATACTTGGTGATCTTCTTTTATTATTCCGCATTTATTATTCTATCGAAATATCCTGTCGGTGTGAATTTCACCTGACCTGGTTCCAATATTTATTATTTCGCATTTACTTATTCCGCTCGGAATATCCCGTCTGCAATGCTTTTACGCCTGGGAATTCGGTTCCATTATTTATTATTCTGCTGCTTATTATTACATTGAGAATAACCTCGCTCATACGCGGTCTCTATCGCATGAATGGTGATGTCTTTTGTTATTCCATTCTTTATTATTCTGTTGGAATAACCTGTCTATGTGGATTACCACATGCATGGTGAATGATCCTTTGTATTCATTCCTTATTAAAATTGTGGAAATGATCTGTATAAGTGGATTACCGCATGGCGGGTGAAAATCCATTTGCAAATTCATATATTCTTTATTATACTGTTGGTTATTGGTTTTACAGTTGTATGTCTTTGGCATGTAGTGCAAAGATGATATGTTGTTGAATATCTTTGGCCGGTAGTGCAAAGATGATATGTTGTTTGATAGCTTTGACCCGTAGTGCGAAGATGGACTGGTGTATGACATGATCGTGACCACTAGTGATACTAACGAATATCCTGGCAGAAAGTGCATGGATAATTCAATGATGTGATTGGCGTGATCATGACCATTAGTTAACAATTGAATGTCTTTTTGGTCGTAGTGCAATCGACAGTAATTGATTGGTATGATCATGACTATTGATTTTATAGTTGAATATCTTTGGTCCGTAGTAAAAGATAGACAACCGATTGGTATGATCATTGTTATTACATTTGAATATCTTCACCTTTGGGGTAAGGATATTGAGTAAACATTCTATTAAGCCTTTGTAAGAAGGAACTATTAATTCACATTATTATAAATATGAATTGTGAACTTAATTATAATCTTTAGTGGTTCGGTGAAGACAGTGATGAAAGTTCTCTTTGTCTTGGGTACAATGAAGAAGCTGTTGATGAGTATTACAGAATGAAATATTAACGATGGACTTTTAATTTAGAGGAGATAGTAGACATTATGTTCTACTTGACTTTCTAATGGATTGCTTGTTCACGCAACTATGGTTGAAAAGTTTTATTATCTACTATATGTTCTAAATCGATTTATTATTGACAAAAGCTATTGATAATTTAATTATCTTTAGTTATAATATTCTTTATCTTTGGGCTAGTTGTGCTCACCCTTTTGCTTCACAATTCCTTTCGGTAATAAGAGTGTAGTCATTCGAATTGACGGGGATAATAATGAAATAGTGTGATGGTCCGAGATCGTCAAGTTTCTCAATACATTATAAATGACATGACATACAATATATAATTATATTGAGGACCTAAGATGTGGGTGTCGATTTTATACGTCACTTAATATTTGATTTTGTCGAACAACAATAGGGTGATGAGAACCCACTTTGAAAGCGCCAAAAGTGCACCTCATTAGAATAAACAAGATAGTAATTTTCTCGTTTCTTCTTTGGGGTCTTAAAATATTTGTTGCTTTATTTTATATGGCATTGTAATAATTTGAGTTTGATATCGCCTACTAGACAATATTGTATTAAAACTCACGATTAATCGTGGTAGTATTCTATACGATAGTTCAATAGTCAGATAAATGAAGTTTGTATTTGATTTTTATAATGTGATATCTGGCATCGAGAATGGGTGATGTATACCTATTTTGTGGGCGTCACAATTGGTATCAGAGCTTAGGGATATGGTCGCTGACAGAGATAAGAGTCTAGAACTAGGAGGGGAGAGACAAGATATATACTTCGCTAGTGCATGACTTACCTAAGCTGAAATTGTTTACTTGATAAATTGACAAATTATGATATGTCAATTAACCTTTGTTTTGAAGCTATGTTCTGGAATGATATTTAAAATACAGGAGATGAGCAATGGAAAAATCATGATACAGAGGATATAATCGGGAAGGTACAATCTGAAAAGAAAGCAAGGTATTCTCATCTCTTCGAATATCAGGTACGTACGTAAATTTCGAGGGTGAAATTCCATAAGGAGGGGAGATTGTGAGACCCCGAATTTTATGAAATAAAAGTATTCAATTTTTCTATTTTGGTAAATGGTTAAATTGATAAAAGGTTAAAGTTAAGAGTGATATGTGAAAAAAAAATAAAAATTCAAAGTAAACAAGTTGTCATAAAATACCTAGTCACTATTCACTCTAGTATTATTCACTCGGGTATTTGGGACACTTTTTGTGTCGGAGTTACTATTCATGAGTTACTATTCACAAGTTACTATTCATGGGTTACTATTCACCCAAATTACTATTCACTCTAGTATTGTTCACTCGAGTATTTTGGACACTTTTTGTGTCAGAGTACTATTCACGAGTTACTATTCACGGGTTACTATTCACCCAAATTACCATTCACTCTAGTATTGTTCACTCGGGTATTTGGGACACTTTTTATGTCGGAGTACTATTCACGAGTTACTATTCACCCAAATTATTATTCACTCTAGTATTGTTCACTCGAGTATTTGAGACACTTTTTGTGTTGGAGTACTATTCACGAGTTACTATTCATTCACGGGTACTATTCACCCAGAAATATATTTTTTCATCCAAATCATTTTTTAGTACAATATTATTCCATGAAGAGATGTACTAATTTTTTGAATAGTTGGTTGAAATTATAACGAAAAGCTTTTTATATAAAAATGTAATACTTTTATAAAGTTATTCTATAAATAGAATATATTATATTCTATTATGCATAGTATTTTGCATAGTAAAATCTTTTTATATAAAATAGAATACTTTATTAAAGTTATTGTATAAATAGAATATATTATATTCTATTATACATAGTGTTTTGTATAGTAAAATCTTTTTTTATATAAAAATGAATACTTTATTAAAGTTATTCTATAAATAGAATATATTATATTTTATTATGCATAGTGTTGCATAGTGTTTTGCATAGTAAAATCTTTTTATATAAAACAAAATACTTTTATAAAGTTGTTTGTTTTATTAGATAATAATTAGAATATATTATATTTTATTTAAAAGATTTTGCTTTAAATATGGACCGTCCGATTAAAGTAAATCAATCTGGACCGTTCATAGGATTGGTTACTATGCAGTCCATTTCCTATAAATAGGAAGCTTAGTTAGAATTGAAAACACACCAGAAGTTCAGAGAATTCTCCTTCTATAATCTTGAGAGTATTTTTTTAGAGTTTAAGAAAACTTTGAGAGTAGTGTAAGTTTTCTTTGAGTATATCCTCGCCCTACTAGTCGGAATACTCTTATTTGAAAGGTAAAGGGATATTGTTATAGTAAGGGATATTATTTGTTGTATCCGTAAGGGGTGTTATTCTTTTTATTCATGAAGAGAACTTCTGTTATTCCATTCTTTATTATTACATTGGAATAACTCGTATGATGACGATTCTCAGATACCGGTGAAGTCCATTGTTATTCCATTATTTATTATTTCATTGGAATAACCTATATACGCTGGGCTTTACCTATACTTGTGGAATGACCTTTGTATGTATGCGGTTTACCTAATACTTGGTGATCTTCTTTTATTATTCCGCATTTATTATTCCGTTGGAATAACCTGTAAGCGCGGTTTACCCTATACTTGGTGGAATGACCTATATATGCGGTTTACCCAATACTTGGTGATCTTCTTTTATTATTCCGCATTTATTATTCTGCCGGAATATCCTGCTTGGTGAATTTCAATTCGACCTCGGTTCCAATATTTATTATTTCACATTTACGATTCGGTTTAATATATCATCATGCATGCTTTTACGCGGACACGGGTTCCATTATTTATTATTCCACATTTATTATTCTGTTGAGAATAACCTGCATGTCTGTACGGTCTCTATCGCATGCATGGTTATGTCTTTTGTTATTCCATTCTTTATTATTCTGTTGGAATAACCTATCTATGTGGATTACCACATGCATGGTGAATGATCCTTTGTATTCATTCCTTATTAAAATTGTGGAAATGATCTGTATACGTGGATTACCGCATGGCGGGTGAAAATCCATTAGCAGTTTCATATATTCTTTACTATACTGTTGGTTATTGGTTTTACAGTTGTATGTCTTTGGCATGTAGTGCAAAGATGATATGTTGTTGAATATCTTTAACCGGCAGTGCAAAGATGATATGTTGTTTGATATCTTTGACCTGTAGTGCGAAGATGGACAGGTGTATGACATGATCATGACCACTAGTGATACTAATGAATATCCTCGTCAGTAGTGCATGGATAATTCAATGATGTGATCAAGCGGGATCATGACCATTAGTTAACAGTTGAATGTCTTTTGGTCAGTAGTGCACCGACAGCAATTGATTGGTATGATCATGACTATTGATTTTATAGTTGAATATCTTTGGTCCGTAGGAAAAAGATAGACAACCGATGAAAGTAGTATACACAAGCCAATCATGTTTGATGATAAAGCATATACTTCAGAATAATCTTATTCATTTATTAATAAAAGTATTAATTTATTAAAGGCTTTTAATTATCTACATGATGTCGTTTTATAATATGTGATAAACCCATAGTTTTAAGCAATGCTTTTAGAATAATGATGATGATCATTCTAATGAGATCTAAATTCTTAGAAAGCTTAAAACTAAAATAGTTCCCAATCATCGATTACTAAATTGGGGATTAGTGAATCCGGATAAATTGGTACATACTCGCTTGCTCATTGGATGAGGATGATTGATCTCATGATCATTTGTGTGGAGACACTAAAGCAAGTATGTAGGTGCTTATTAGAGAATAAGTTCATCGAACGCGGCTCGCTAAGGAATACCTAATGGAGTTTTACTTATGCATCAATAGGAATTTCTCAGAGTGATAGTAGTACAAGTGATCCTTGGACTTGAGATTATCATAGTATCTTGTGTATGATGAGTTATACTTTGACTTATTCCTTAAGACCCTTAGGGTATATCAAAGGGTATGCTTGGGTATAATAAGTTGTATATGGAGTTAATGTATGATCAATAAAGAATCTACCACTTTATTAAAAGAAGAGAAATGTCCTATGTGATTCGATAAATGACAAACCAAAGAGTCCTTGGTTAAGGCGTAATGAAATTAGAAAGGAGTTTCTAATTTGCATTATTTGGAGTTGTGCATTTAAGGATCGAAATACATATAATTAAATAAAATAAGACTTGACAAGAATTCCATGTTTTATATTTAATTGGGACATCAGTATGGTGGAAGGATTGAATTGTACGAAGAACTATTTACTCAAAGGTTCTTTAATGATTAATGTTGAAATCTATATTATCCGGAAAGTCGTTGATCGCTTGTGGAGGTTTATCCTATTGTAGAATAAATATTATTTATTTAAATAAATTAATTGTTTAATTTATTTATTTAAATAAGATTAGAATTGTTCTAATTGATTTATTAACAATAGGTTTAATATGGAGAACCTAAAGGGTCACACCATAAAAGGAAGAATAATTATTTAAGAAGTTAATGGCATAATCGTAATAATATAGTTAAGTATATTTAATTTAATCTATGGTGATAGAATAAATTAAATAGCTTAATATTTATTATTTAATATTTTAGAAATATTAAATATAAATTAATAAGAGGAGTCTTATTAATATTATTACAATTATTATTATTTTAATTTCTAAAAGAGTTTAGGAATTAATTTAATATAAGTACTCTCATTTATTCTAATAGATTAGGAGGGAAAATTAATTAAAGGAGTTTAATTAATTATCCCTAATAAGATTAGTGGAGCCCATTTAATTAAAAGAGTTTAATTAAAAATACCTTATTTTAATAGGATTACTTGATATCTTTTATAAGAGAGTCTTATATCGGATATCGGAGATACGTTATTCAATTGTTGGAGAGTACGCTTTTTTCTATAGAGATAGAAAAACTAGGGTTTAGCCAAACACCCATCTTCTTGAATCCTTCTTCTTCTTTGGTGGATCACCTCTGAGGCCAAACACTTGGGTGGCTAACGCGTTGATCAAAGGAAGGAACCAAACCCGGTGGATTCAAGTTGAACGCGAAAAGAATTGGAGGTGAACTTATGCGTGAGGAAGCCTTCGGATCTTCAAGGGTATGATTCTTGTTCTTCAATTTTTCGCTTAATTAATAATTGTGCATAAAGGGTGATCAGGGTATATGGTTTGTAAAATTTTAAACTCGATTTTCCACGTTTCCGCTTTTTTTTGCAATTTGATCATGTTCTTGAATATTACAAACCTAATAAAGATTGGCATCAGAGCCAAATCGTTATGTGAATTATTAATTGTTTTGATTTGATATGTATGTTGATATGTGTTTGAGAACAATTTAATTGGGCATAATTTGTTGTATAAAATTTATTTAAAAAACAAAAAAAAGCGCTTTTTGAAAAACATGATCTCATTTTTTTTTTTTTTTGTTCCTTAGCTTAATGTCATGGTCACCATCATATATATAATGATTATATTGCAAATTGATTTCTTATATCATATATATATATATATATATATATACTAACATGGTTTCATGTCTTTTGGATTATATCTAGGTATATATATATAAATATATTATATTATATATAGATACTAAATGCATTTTATTTCATGGGCCCCTCAAGATTCCATGTAATTTTGTTACATTAAATGTTCTTTTGCACTCAAATGAATTTTATTACAGGAGATTCAAAGTTTTTTTTCTAATATATATATATATATATATATATAAAATTATTAATAATTTATAATTTAAATAAAAGTTTATTTTAATTTTAAAATTAAATTTCATTTAACTAATTAGAGTTGGAATTGGATTCCATGATAATTAATTAGAGTTGAAATTGGATTCCATGTTTTCTTAAATAAAGGAGTTTATTTAGATATGAAATAAGATTTCATATTATTCAAAATAAAAGAGTTTATTTGTGAATAGAAAAAGAAATCCGTGTTTCCTTAAATAAAGGAGTTTATTTAAATATGAAATAAGATTTCATATTATTCAAAATAAAGGAGTTTATTTTGAATAGGAAAGAAAATCCGTGTTTCCTTAAATAAAGGAGTTTATTAAAGATTTTGATTAAAATAAAATAGTTTATTTTATTCAAAATTGGATAAATTAAAATAAAATAGTTTTATTTTGATTTAAATTTGTATTAAAATAAAGGAGTTTATTTTGATTCAAAAATAGATTTTATACTAACTAAATTTGCCCATTAAATGATATCAATATATATATTGAATGTTTATTATTCATCGGATGAATGTTATGTATTGATGCATATGGTGATATGTATGATAATAAATGAGATTGATTATGGACAATTGACCAATGTGATTGGATTTTATTTTAGTTGGATGCATGAATGTATGGGTTTTATTAAATGGGTCTCTGCAGACTCGCCTTCTCTAATTTTTTCGAATGTAAATTCTATCTCCTCCTATGCATTTCCCTCGATCACGATCAAGGTTTCTATTTATTTTAAATAGTTTTGTAATAGGAATAGTTAGAATTAATTTTGAAAAATTGAAGATTAAGGAGCAAGAAGCTTGAAGACCCGTTTGTAATGGAGCCCAGGGTTTAAATGTAATAGTTATATTTAAATATTATTTCGCACCCCTGGGAGTTTGACCTTTTGGTTCACTTGGTGGCTCTAGTGAACCAAACTAGAATAAAAGTCCATAATCAATCCAGGGTAGAATATAGTATTCTATATGTGCATGCTTATACTATATATATTATATATTATGCAAACACGCTTCGATGTTAATTAATACGACGCGTATTTTATATATATATATATGTATGCCGCTTAAACAAGATGAGACAAATTAATAACAAACCCCTCAATTTTTATATATTAAGTCCTAAGCGTTCAAAGATATTTGGAATATCGAACGTCCGCTTTCTAGCATGATAAAATTAATAGAGTATTAAATATTTAATATGAGTTTGTTGTGTCACCACAAGGCAAGTATTAAGTATTTAAGATGTTAATTTATCACATTTGATGCTTATAAAGAAAATTGAACAATATTGTTTTGTTGTGTCACCACAAGGATGATATTTTTCTTTTTGAATATATGGAGTGCTAGGTCGGACTTAACTTGGATAATTTTGATTCGGATGTGCCACCACTTGATCAAAATAATCTAAGAAGAGGAAAAATACAAGGAGTCAGATAGTTGATGTAATTGACAAAAGTTGTCTACCTATTTATTTATATATAGTTTGTTGTGTCACCACAAGGCTATATACATTTGAAATGGGATCCTTATTCTCACTAGTATCTTTAATTAGATTTTTTTAACTATATATATTGAGGGTAATATAGTTTGAAGAAAATAGTGGGAGATACCAATTTAAAACAAGACCTAATTTATTTTGGTAATTAATAAAAGAATGTATGTTAAAATGTTGTTAATTACAAATTCATTTACGTAATTTTACAATGTCTAAAATTACTATCATCGCGAAGCATATTAGATGCTAAATTAACCGCATCAATTAAACGGATTGGTTAAGGAATTTGAGAATAGTTCTCATAGTGAAAAGCTATCTTATGTCCTTAATACGCCTATCCTCGCAATGGTTACGCATAATGCCTCGAGGAAAAGATTGCTACTTTTAGAAAGTGGCAAGATGATGCATGATTGGTTCAACGCATCATGCTCAGATCCATGAGTAACGAGCTTGCCACAAGAGATGAAACTATGGATGCTCCTACTATATTCCCCGCACATCAAGTAGTTGATGGTGAGAAAGTGAGGACCGATAGATATCGATATCAAGGAGCTCTTCCGATCTAGAATGGCCAATGGAACTATAAGATGCATAAAAAAGTTCTTAACATAATCAATTTGATTGATCAATTAGACAACCTGGTTTTATCATGGATGGAGAGTTGAGCCAAGATTTGATCTTGCACTCACTCCTGACTCCTTTCATAATTGTTGTGAATTTTTCATATGAACAAGCTAGATATCGCCTTTCTTTGATTTGCTTAACATGTTGAAAAATGTTGAGAGTCACTTTCCAACCAAGAAAGACCATGTCTCATCTTGGTAGGGGCCAAAGGATCTTCCGAAAAGAAGAACGATTCAAAGAAGGTAAAATGTAAAGGCGTAAACAAAGGATAATAAGAACAAAACTAATACGGATAAAGAAAGAGTTTGCTTCCACCGCAATAAGCCTCGACACTTTGGAAAGAAATCATGAGAAGCATCTTGCAGAGGCTAACCAAAGAAGCTTAGTGAAGTTTCTACATAATACGATTTTGTTCATGATTGAAATAAATTTTTCTTTAAGTCAAGGTTCTACTTGGGTATTGGATACCGACTTTGGTTATCATAAATATAGATTTATGAAGGGACCAAGCAGTAAGTAGAAAGCTAAACAAATATAAGTAATCCTATGTGTGGGAAATGAAGCAAAGGTTGCTACATTAGCCATGGAAACTTATAGTTTTAAGAATGCCTACGGGCAAGTCTATTAAGTCAATAAGTTGTTATTGTATTCCATTCTCATTGGAAACATTATTTCCATTTTATTGTTGGACAATGACATCTTTGGTATTATATTTAAGAACAATTGTTGTTCTATTTATAATAATAATGTTTCAGATAGAATGGAATATTACTTAATAAATTTTGTATACTTGACTTACATGAAAATAATTTTGCATATTGAACAAATTAGTATGAGAAAAGAGATGATCATTCAAAGAGTTGAAATGTGTATTTCCTAAAATACAAGTGTGAATTATTTGAAAGGTTCAAAGAATTAAATGGAAACAAATTGGCAATGTATTAAGATTCTTTGATTAGATCAAGGAATAAATACTTGTGAAATAAGTTTTAGATCATCTCAAATGGTTTTCATAATGGACACATCCCGATATATTCAAATAAATAATAATTGATTGATGTATCTCGAATGAAAAATACCTTGTTGGACATGGATGCGGTCCATAATGATTTTACCGACATTCCAATATCCTTCGGGATAATGTCCGAAAGAAATGGTCATTCACGAAATGGTAACCTCAAAATCCAACCCCCAAGACTCCATAAAAGTTATGGACAAGGAGGATTCCTAATCTTAAGTATGTTAAGATAAGGGGTTGTCCAACTTATGTGAAAAGGTTTCAAGGATAAGCTTGGGACAAGATTTGACATGATATGTACTGATTTATGGGACATCCTAAAGTAAGTTTAGGGTATATGTTCTATAATTCTACTTAGCAAAAGGTGTTTGTTATTTAAACACGCCGCTTTCTAAGATAAATGTGTTTATCATTAAAAGGGCTATGGGAGGATAATAGATCTTGAAAATTTCAAGAACCACAAAATACTATAAGTCAAATAAGAGGAACCCGTAGATGTAACCTATTATACCACAACCGAATCAGAACTGGAATAGTACATCAAGATACCTGGAGGTATGGATTCATCATAGATGATGATGATGAGGGTACACATCATAGAAGATGATGATCCAGATTACATACGATGAGGTAAGTGTTGTAGACACTCAGAGAAATGGATTGAAGCAAGTGTCTCAAATATGGAACATTCGTTTTGATGAGGCAATCAAAAGAGTTTGATTTTATCAAAATAAGAATGAACCTAGTGTGTACAAAGGGTCAATGGGAGCATCGTGACATTCCTAGTACTATATGTTGATATACTACGGATAAGGAATGACATACCAATGCTACAATCAGTAAAGATAAAGTTGTCTAAACATTCCTCCTTGAATGATTTGGAAGAGTATCTTAATTGGGGATATAAATCTATATAGATAGATTTAAGAGGATGCTCAACTTAACCCAAGGAACGTATATTCATTTGATGCTAAAGTCGTTTAGCATGGCAAACTCCAAGAGATGTCTCATGTGGATGAGCTATGGAGTGTATCTCTCTTAATAGTCCCCACAGACTCCTGAAAAGAGAGGTCGCATGAGTGACAATCATGTATGCAATGAAATGTACGAGACCGATGTTGATCGGTCATATTATGGAGAAGTTCACTATGAAGTCGGTGAAAAAAATCTTAAAGTGCTTAACCTAAGCACTAAGGATGTGATCATATTCATGGTGGGTCTAAATTAAAATTAGAGGGCTTAACAGACTCAAGTTTTTCGCATGCACCAAGATGACGTAAAAATCCACTTTAAGGTAAAGCGTTATCTTGAACAAAGTGGTGCAGTTGAATTGGAAAGGTTCCAAACAATGAAAAAGAGTTCTTTGGTTTAGTGATAAAGACAAAGTATATAGCTATAAATGAAGCTACAAGTTGATTGTTTGGATGAAAAGTTCATTACGTAACTAGGAATAGTTCCTAAGTCTCATCTTGGATCTAAACATGTGTTGTGGCACTTTCATTTGATTATTAGAATCATTGAAAGATGGGAAATCACTATAGAGATAGTGGACTCTCGCTTGAACAACATTACATATCCATTAACTAAAGCTTATCCAACAATGGGATAAACGTCACTTAGAGAAGAAGAGTATGAGATACCATGACGATTGGCTTTTAGTGCAAGTGGGAGATTGAAAGTAGTATGCACACAAGCCAATCATGTTTGATGATAAAGCATATACTTTGTAACAATCTTATTCATTTATTAATAAAAATATTAATTTATTAAAGGCTTTTAATTATCAACATGATGTCGTTTTTATAATATGTGATAAACCCATAGTTTTAAGCAATGCTTTTAGAATAATGATGATGATCATTCTAATGAGATCTAAATTTTAGAAAGCTTAAAACTAAAATAGTTCCCAATCATTGGATTACTAAATTGGGGATTAGTGAATCCGGATAGATTGGTACATACGTTGCTTGCTCATTGGATGAGGATGATTGATCTCATGATCATTTGTGTGGAGACACTAAAGCAAGTATGTAGGTGCTTATTAGAGAATAAGTTCATCGAACGTGGCTCGCTAAGGAATACCTAATGGAGTTTTACTTGTATTCGTCAATAGGAATTCTTGTAGTGATAGTAGTACAAGTGATCCTGGACTTGAGATTATCATAGTATCTTGTGTATGATGAGTTATACTTTGACTTATTCCTTAAGACCCTTAGGGTATATCAAAGGGTATGCTTGGGTATAATAAGTCATACATGGAGTTAATGTATGATCAATAAAGAATCTACCACTTCTATTAAAAGAAGAGAAATGTCTATGTGATTCGATAAATGACAACCCAAAGAGTCCTTGGTTAAAGCGTAATGAAATTAGAAAGGAGTTTCTAATTTGCATTATTTGAGTCATGCATTTAAGGATCGAAATACATATAATTAAATAAAATAAGACTTGGACAAGAATTCCATGTTTTATATTTAATTGGGACATTGTATGGTGGAAGGATTGAATTGTACAAGAACTATTTACTCAAAGGTTCTTTAATGATTAATGTTGAAATCTATATTATCCGGAAAGTCGTTGATCGCTAGGAGGCTTATCCCTATTGTAGAATAAATATTATTTATTTAAATAAATTAATTGTTTAATTTATTTATTTAAATTAGATTAGAATTGTTCTAATTGATTTATTCACAACCGGTTTAATATGGAGAACCTAAAGGGTCACACCATAAAAGGAAGAATAATTATTTAAGAAGTTAATGGCATAATCGTAATAATATAGTTAAGTATATTTAATTTAATCTATGGTGATAGAATAAATTAAATAGCTTAATATTTATTATTTAATATTTTGAAAATATTAAATATAAATTAATAAGAGGAGTCTTATTAATATTATTACAATTATTATTATTTTAATTTCTAAAAGAGTTTAGGAATTAATTTAATATAAGTACTCTCATTTATTCCTAATAAGATTAGGAGGGAAAATTAATTAAAGGAGTTTAATTAATTATCCCTAATAAGATTAGAGAGCCCATTTAATTAAAAGAGTTTAATTAAAAATACCTTATTTTAATAGGATTACTTGATATCTTTATAAGAGGAGTCTTATATCGGATATCGTAGATACGTTATTCAATTGTTGGAGAGCGCGCTTTTTCTATAGAGATGAGAAAAACTAGGGTTTAGCCAAACACCCATCTTTTGAATCCTTCTTCTTCTTTGGTGGATCACCCCAGAGGCCAAACACTTGGGTGGCTAACATTGATCAAAGGAAGGAACCAAACCGGTGGATTCAAGTTGAAAGCGAAAAGAATTGGAGGTGAACTTCACACGAGGAAGCTTCGGATCTTCAAGGGTATGATTCTTGTTCTTCAATTTTCGTTTAATTAATAATTGTGCATAAAGGGTGATCCAAGTATATGGTTTGTAAAAATTTGAAACTCGATTTTCCGTTTCGCTTATTTTTGCAATTTGATCATGTTCTTGAATATTACAAACCTAATGTTGATTGGTATGATCATTGTTATTACATTTGAATATCTTCAGCCTTTGGGGTAAGGATATTGAGTAAACATTCTATTAAGCCTTTGTGGCAAGAAGGAACTATTAATTCACATTATTATAAATATGAATTGTGAACTTAATTATAATCTTTAGTGGTTCAGGTGAAGACAGGTGATGAAAGTTGTGACGACCCCAAAATAGGTCCATTCCATCCAACCCATTCTGAGTCGCCAAATACATGGTACAGAAACAACTACAACTTTATTATCACAACAATAAAACTGTGAGTTTAAATACAAATATTATCTTCTAGACAATATTTATACTCAAATAAATCCTCATCACATTTATTGATACATTATTTTACAATAATGGTGAGGACTACTAAACAACTCTCTCTAGAACCTTCATTCCATACCCCGACTAAGACTGCATTTACATTCTCGCCTCCCGAGAAGAAAAATGGAACAACAAGGAAAAGGGTGAGCTCAACTAGCCCAAGAAGAATGTTATGACTAAGATAATATACAACAAATTATCGTTAGTCTCCAACAGGAAAAATCGATAGAATACAATGAGACAACAAGTTTCGGATCAATATTCGCAGTATGAAATAATAATTCATAGAAGAGTTACGTAGAGAATGAAATCTACTATAATCTATGAATTTAATGGTCCATCATCAATATTTTATCCTCGTAACATCAATCAATATTCATCTTAAATCAAATATTCATCTTTGCACTACTAAGCCAAAGATATTCATCAATCGGTCATGTTCATCTCAACACTGCTCATCTTTGCACTAAAGGCCAAAGATATTCATCATCGGTCATGTTCATTTAAACACTGTTCATCTTTGCACACAGCCAAAGATATTCTTGAAATCATTCATCTTTGCACTCTACAGCCAAAGATATTCTTGAAAATCATTCATCTTTGCACACAGCCAAAGATATTCATCGAAATTATTCATCTTTGCACTACTGTGCCAAAGATATTCTTCAGAAATCATTCATCTTTGCACTACAAAGCAAAAGATATTCAATAATATCATCATTTAAGACCGAGGATGATGAAAATATTTTTAAAAAACGAATCCAAAGTGAAACAAAATGACAAGGATTAAGGATTCGTACTTGGTTTTATCCACGCCCAAAAAAATACCTCAAAAATAATCATAGTGGTGTAAAATTCAAGAATGATCAAAACATGGATACAATCAAAGCTAGTATCCAAAATAGATATTTTGGACAAAAGAAAAATTTTCATTTTCTATTGAATAGTGCAGTATTCGTGAATAGTGTCAGATATCGTGAATAGTGCCGTATAATCGTGAATAGTAACTCCACACCAAAAGATAGAAATTCCACAAAAAAACATCTTCACGCTTCATGAAATAGTACTCGTGAATAAGAATCGTGAATAGTAACTCATGAATAGTAACTCGTGAATAGTAACTCATGAATAGTAACCCGGACATGAAAAAGTTCCAAATTTGATAAAAAGTTCCAACCAATATTTCAAAGATAATGATATTGAAGAAATAATATCATTCGAGAAGAAAATAACATCCCTTACCTCAAAGAATCAAGATTTCTGGAAAGGAAAGGCGGAAGTGATCTTTGAATGAAACTTGTCTCAATAAAGAACTCTCAAAGTATCTAAATACTCACAAAATACACTCAATAAATATAGAGAGAAAGAGAGAAAACTTTGTTTCGGTGTGATTTTCAATTCTAACTTAGCCCTCTATTTATAGGAAAATGTTAGCGTACCAAGGCGGACTTGACACGCTAACCGATGGCTTTACTCGCTACTATTGCCACCCACCACATTTGAAATAAAATTCAGCACATTTTTTCACCAACCACAAGTGGGGCCCACTCAATTCTAGAATTTTCCACCAAAATCAATTATAAACCTAATTTTTTCGAATCCGACACCTCTTAAAATTCACAACAAATCATTCGTGCATTTTTAACGGTTCAAAATTTGTGGACATATACTCAACTTATGTATGTATAACATACCCAAAATTACCACAATCCAACGGTGGGATTAAAAATTATAACCCCGCAATATATCTCAAAACCCTCGATTTGATTTTTAATACCTCCAATCCGATAAAATACCGATAAAACACCTCAACATTAATTCCTTCATTAATAACCACATAAATAAATCCATCATTTATATTCATATAAAATAAATATTTCCTTATCATATGAATCAATAATTAATTATTCACAAATAATATTACGTAATCACAATTATGACAACCAGCCGCTCCTGAGAAAGAGGGGCTTTCAATAAGGATCTCTCCTTATCGGGCGCCAATTAGGTGACCAACCTCTCCTTAGACGTAACTTTCTAGACATTGCCAATAATGTTATCTAATAATATTATTCAAATAATATGAATTATTGATCCGATAATGGGAAACATTGTGCGTTGACAATTATTGAAACAAAGAATAATATAAAATACCAACGCAAAGAATTATTGAATCAATAAAATAAAATATTGAGCAAGACTCACCGTGAAAATTATTGAGTAGTGCCTTCTCACGTAAGGATCAATAATTCAACAATATCTGCGTAATACCGTGCCATCAGGTGGCAACCACGCCAGACATCGTATTTTAACCAACCGGGTATTCCAAATGTGACCTTAATTACAGTAATAATTACGCCGTTATTTATAACCACCCAAACTTTGTCGTTTTCTCATCCAATCGCTCAAGTTATGGGGCCCACACACGGTCGCTACTGCGTCAGCATTTAATATTCCCTGACGATCTATTTAATATTCCACGACCAAACGAATATTCCTCGACAAAAATGAATATTTTATAACCACTTGCTTATTTTGAAATATTTGCGTATTTAACCCTTTACTATCCACATTAATCAAATCAACCCTTACTATTTCAAAATAATAAATAAAGGAAATTCCTTTTATTTAAAAAAATTTGGGTCTTACAACCTCCCTCCTTATGAAATTTCGTCCTCGAAATTCGACGTGACGTACTGTGTGTTTCAAAAGGTAAAGATACCTCGCTTTCATTTTCGTTTCCAACCCTGTGTCATTTCCTCAATAAGCATGGTTTCTCCACAAAACTTTAACTTATGGTATAACCTTGGTGCATAGGACATGCTCTTTCCTATCCAATATCTTCGACAGTACCTCTCCTCGTGACGTTAAGTCTTCGCTATCTCGTGGGTTCTATCTCAATGACATGTTTCGGTCGTCCACATATTTACGTAACATCGACACGTGAAAACGTTATGAACACGCCATACTTGGTGGTAAAACGAGTTCTATAGGCCACAATTCCTATTCGATCGAGAATTTCAAATGGATTAATAAATCAAGGTTTGAGCTTTCCTCACCTCACCGATTCTCGCTTTTAAAATAACAACTTCTTGCACCTCCTTCTTCAAATTCATCATTTCTCGGTGTGTGGCTTGATTTTAACTTTATCGATTAAAGTCGATTATACTCAGATATCATCACGCACTCAGTATATCATCACGTGGGTACCTAGAGTTTTCATCTCCATCTCTATTATTTGTATATTATACTAAATGAGTCTTTGACAATATTGTACTCAGATTGTATACGATCTTCTACTCAACACGCCGCCTACCACGTTCGCTTTTCCAGATGGCACGGTCGTAACATGTCTTTGAAATGAGTCTCCTCTTGAGTTCTTCAAGCTCTTCCCACATTCCTTGCTCCATTCGAATTTTGTATCTCTACGAGTCGGGTATGCGATAATGGAATAGCGATTCGAGAATATCCTTCAACGAATCTCCGATAATAACCAACTAAGCTTCAGAAAGCTACGATTTCGATTATCGACTTAGGTTGCTTCTCAATCGTGACTCATATCCCAACCTTGGATAAGACGTCACAATGACACCTATCGCTTTACTATCGCATCTAATACGACGCCCCTACAAAGAGTTCGGCTTAGGTGAATTCCACAAAGGAAGTCACAAGATAAAGGCTCAGGTACCAAATTCTATAATTGAATTTTTAACTCCTGAAGTTCAATAGGAGCCATTCGATATGAGATTTTAGAAATGAGTTTTGTACCGGGTTCAAAGTCGATGCAAAATTTAATATCAGTCTTTGGGAGTAAGCCAATAAATTCTTCAGGAAATACGTCAGGAAAAATCAATAACAACAAGAATATTATTCAAATCTGACGTGTCTTTATTCAAATCCATAACATGGACTAAGAAAACTTGACATCCGTAATAAACGAATGACTTCATGGCTTGATATGAAAATGTTTGACTACAATGGTTTGACTGCTTGAGTTCAAATAACAGGTTGCTTAGGAATATGAAAACTAACAACCTTACAAAAGCAATCAATTTTGGCATGATGAGTAGTTAACCAATCAATCCCCAAAAGCAAGTATCTTTAAAGAGATAAGGTCACGGTGTAAGGTAATGGTGCCAACTTGAATCAAACAAGATTTTTAAACAACGGATGTAATGAAAGTTTCTCCTAACTGAGTCTCCATAAATAGGTCAAAGTCTAATTTCTCCGTGAGTCAAGTTCAAACGTTGAGCGCAAGTAAAGAGAGATAAAAGAATGGGTAGAACCCAGATCTAGTAAGGTATAAACTTCGCAAGAATTTATAATTAACTAACCCGTGCTAACTTCGTTCGGGTTCCTCAGATTTTGACCGGTCACGACAAACGCTCTTCCAGAATCGTTGACTTTGACTTTTCTCAGGACATCCTTTTGAGTCACCGCCCCCAATCGCACTAGGTTTCGATATCGCATAATCTCGAGCGATATGTCCTTCTTTCCACAATTATAGCATACCTTAAACTGTTGTAGGCGGCCAATGATATGTCCCTCTTTCTCAGATTTGTAACATACTGACCGATGGTCTTTCTCCTCCCTTGGAACCGGTTGCCATTTGGTACGACGCGTCTTCAGCATGGTCGTTGTTGAATCTCCTCTTTAAAATCTCCTCCCAACTCGCTTCTTCTATTTTCATGGCTACGATTACCACCGAGTGGTTACCGCCTTTGTCCGTATTCTTCTTCTTTCTCCATTTGGTTATCGTTATTCGATGATCGCTATCTTTGGTATGATCCTGGTTATGGTCCTCGGTTGAACGCATTTCGTTATCTCGCTCTAACAATCGAGCCCCATTGACAACATCTCGAACAGAGAGAAAATTTATGAGAAATGAGATATCGACGTATGTCGGGTTTCAAACCTCTCAAAACATCCGCGTCATACGTTCCTCATTCTCCACCAAATGAGGTGCAAACTCGGATAACTCCGCAAAACTTCATTCGTCATCGGGACACCGCCATGTTATTCTCGCTCCAATCTAATAAACTCCACTTCCTTCATACGACGAATACTTTCGGGGAAGTACTTGTCATTGAACTGCTTTCAAAGCGTCTCCCATGACATGCTTTGAGTGCATTTGAATGGGTACGCTTCACGATTCCCACCAATAATCGCCTTCGCCACGGAACATAAAAGTAAGCGAATGGAACTTTTGCATTTCTTCGTGCATCCCAAGACATCGAATATCTTGGTAATTTGCTTGACCCATGTTTCCGCCCATGATCGGATCGCTTTCCCTGCACTCGTGGTCCCAACTCTTTGAGCGCTTGGTTTGTGACCCGTGAATTGCTATCATCTCCTCCTCAGTATTTTGAACACGAAGTCTCCCTCGTCGATTTTTGCATGAATCTGTAAAAACTTTTAAACATCCCTCGTTCATCATCGCGCCATTGGTGTTATTCACAGAGGTACATTGCCGCTGTTGTTGTAACGCTCTCCCTTATTGTTAAGTACTGTGCATCTCCACGGCCTCATTTACACCACTATTAATATTCTCACGACATTCTCAAACATCATCATAAAACAAGGGTTAATTAAGGAAATCAATCACATAATATCCCTATATCTTGATTAACTAACAAATAAGCTTAGGTAGGACACACTAGCGAAGGATTTACTCGCCTCTCCTCTTAGTTCTATTCCCCGATCTCCGCTTAGAGATCATATCCCTAAGCTCGATACCAACCGTGACGACCCCAAAATAGGTCCATTCCATCCAACCCATTCTCGAGTCGCCAAATACATGGTATGTAAACAACTACAACTTTATTATCACAACAATAAAATGTGAGTTTAAATACAAATATTATCTTCAGACAATATTTATACTCAAATAAATCCTCATCACATTTATTGATACATTATTTTACAATAATGGTGAGGACTACTAAACAACTCTCTCTAGAACCTTCATTCCATACCCCGACTAGTACTCGCTACATTCTCGCCTCACGAGAAGAAAAATGGAACAACAAGGAAAAGGGTGAGCTCAACTAGCCCAAAGAAAGAATGTTATAACTAAGATAATATACAACAAATTATCGTTAGTCTCCAACAGGAAAAATCGATAGAATACAATAGACAACAAGTTTTAGATCAATATTCGCAATTGAAATAATAATTCATAGAAGAGTTACATAGAGAATGAAATCTACTATAATCTATGAATTTAACAAATCCATCATCAATATTTTATCCTCAGTAACATCAATCAATATTCATCTCAAATCAAATATTCATTTTGCACTACTGTGCCAAAGATATTCATCAATCCAATCATGTTCATCTCAACACTGTTCATCTTTGCACTAAAGGCCAAAGATATTCATCGATCGGTCATGTTCATTTAAACTTTGTTCATCTTTGCACTACTGGGCCAAAGATATTCTTTGAAATCATTCATCTGCACTACAAAGCCAAAGATATTCTTGAGAAATCATTCATCTTTGCACATAAAGCCAAAGATATTCATCGAAATTATTCATCTTTGCACCATGGGCCAAAGATATTCTTTGAAATCATTCATCTTTGCACTACTGTGCCAAAGATATTCAATAATATCATCATTTAAGACCGAGGATGATGAAAATATTTTAAAAAGCGAATCCAAATTGAAACAAAATGACAAGGATTAAGGATTCGTACTTGGTTTTATCCACGCCCAAAAATACCTCAAAAATAATCATAGTGGTGTAAAATTCAAGAATGATCAAAACATGGATACAATCAAAGCTAGTATCCAAAATAGATATTTTGGACAAAAGAAAAATTTTCATTTTTGGTGAATAGTGCCAGATTCGTGAATAGTGTCAGAGTATCGTGAATAGTGCCAGTATCGTGAATAAGTAACTCGACACCAAAAGATAGAAATTCCACAAAAAACATCTTCACGCTTCATGAATAAGAACTCGTGAATAGTAACTCGTGAATAGTAACTCGTGAATAGTAACTCATGAATAGTAAACCCCAGACATGAAAAAGTTCCAAATTTGATAAAAAGTTCCAACCAATATTTCAAAGATAATGATATTGAAGAAATAATATCATTTGAGAAGAAAATAACATCCCTTACCTCAAAGAATCAAGATTTCTTGGAAGGAAAGGCTCAAGTGATCTTTGAATGAAACTTATCTTTGAACAAAGAACTCTCAAAGTATCTAAATACTCACAAAAATACACTCAATAATATAGAGAGAGAAAGAGAGAAAACTTTGTTTCGGTGTGATTTTCAATTCTAACTTAGCCCTCTATTTATAGGAAAATGTTAGCCGTACCAAGCGAGACTTGACTTTTGCTACACGATGGCTTTACACGCTACTATTGCCACCCACCACATTTGAAATAAAATTCAGCACATTTTTCACCAACCACAAGTGGGGCCCACTCAATTCTAGAATTTTCCACCAAAATCAATTATAAACCTAATTTTCGAATCCGACACCTCTTAAAATTCACAACAAATCATTCGTGCATTTTTAACGGTTCAAAATTTGTGGAGGATATACTCAACTTATGTATGTATAACATACCCAAAAAATTACCACAATCCAACGGTCGGATTAAAAATTATAACCCCGCAATATATCTCAAAACCCCGATTTGATTTTTAATACCTCAATCAGATAAAATAATCGATAAAACACCTCAACATTAATTCCTTCATTAATAACCACATAAATAAATCCATCATTTATATTCATATAAAATAAATATTTCCTTATCATATGAATCAATAATTAATTATTCACAAATAATATTACGTGAGAATCACACAATTATAACAACGGTAGTTCCTCAGAGGAAAGGGGGCTTTCAATAAGGATCTCTCCTTATTGGGCGCACAATTAGGTGACCAAACCTCTCCTTAGATAGAACTTTCTAGACATTGCCAATAATGTTATCTAATAATATTATTCAAATAATATGAATTATTGATCCGATAATGGGAAATCTTCATGCGTTGACAATTATTGAAACAATGAATAATATAAAATACCAACGCAAAGAATTATTGAATCAATAAAATAAAATATTGAGCGAAGAATTCTTCGTGTGAAAATTATTGAGTAGTGCCTTCTTTACGTAAGGATCAATAATTCAACAATCTTTATGCAATACTGCAGTGCTTTATTGTGCAAACCAGCAGACATCAGATTTTAACCACCGGGTATTCCAACGATCTTAATTGTAATAATTACGCCGTTATTTATAACCACCCAAAATTTGTCGTTTTTCTCATCCAATCGCTTTCGTTATGGGGCCCCACACCATCGGTACCTTCGTCGCATTAAATATTCCCGACAAGATACGAATATTCCACGACCAAACGAATATTCCCAGAGCAAAAATGAATATTTTATAACCACTTGCTTATTTTGAAATATTTGCGTATTTAACCCTTTTTACTATCCACATTAATCAAATCAACCCTTACTATTTCAAAATAATAAATAAAGGAAATTCCTTTTATTTAAAAAAAAAATTTTGGGGTCTTACAAAAGTTCTCTTTGTCTTGGGTACAATGAAGAACTGTTGATGAGTATTACAGGAATGAAATATTAACGATGGACTTTTAATTTAGAGGAGATAGTAGACATTATGTTCTACTTAACTCTTCTAATGGATTGCTTGTTCCGCTACAACTATGGTTGAAAAGTTTTATTATCTACCATATGTTCTAAATCTCTGATTTATTATTGACAAAAGCTATTGATAATTTAATTATCTTTAGTTATAATATTCTTTACTGGGCTAGTTGTGCTCACCCTTTTGCTTCACAATTCCTTTCAGGTAATAAGAGTGTAGCTGGGTCGAGCGGGGATAATAAGGAAATAGTGTGATGGTCCGAGACTGTCGAAGTTTCTCAATACATTATAAAATGACATGACATACAATATATAATTATATTGAGGACCTAAGATGTGGGTGTCGCATTTTATACGTCACTTAATATTTGATTTTGTCGAACAACAATAGGGTGATGAGAACCCGACTTTGAAAGCGTCAAAAGTGCACCTCATTAGAATAAACAAGATAGTAATTTTCGTTCTTCTTTGGGGTCTTAAAATATTTCACTTTTATTTTATATGGCATTGTAATAATTTGAGTTAGGATCATTGTCTACGAGACAATATTGTATTAAAACTCACAGTTAACTGTGGTAGTATTCTATACGATAGTTCAACAGTTGTATAAATGAAGTTTGTATTTGATTTTTATAATGTGATATCTGGCGACTCAGAATGGGTGATGTATACCTATTTTGTGGGCGTCACAATTGGTATCAGAGCTTAGGGATATGGTATTGTGATGGAGATAAGAGTCTAGAACTAGGAGGGGAGAGACAAGATATATACTTCGCTAGTGCATGACTTACCTAAGCTGAAATTGTTTACTTGATAAATTGACAAATTATGATATGTCAATTAACCTTTGTTTTGAAGCTATGTTCGGAATGATATTTAAAATACGAGGAGATGAGCAATGGAAAATCATGATCTGAGAGGATATAATCGGAAAAAGTACAATCGAAAAGAAAGCAAGGTATTCTCATCTCTTGAATATCAGCACGACGTAAATTTCGAGGGTGAAATTCCACAAGGAGGGAGATTGTGAGACCGAATTTTATGAAATAAAAGTATTCAATTTTTCTATTTTGGTAAATGGTTAAATTGATAAAAGGTTAAAGTTAAGAGTGATATGTGAAAAAAAAATAAAAATTCAAAGTAAACAAGTTGTCATAAAATACCTAGTCACTATTCACTCTAGTATTATTCACTCGGGTATTTGGGACACTTTTTGTGTCGGAGTTACTATTCATGAGTTACTATTCACAAGTTACTATTCATGGGTTACTATTCATCCAAATTACTATTCACTCTAGTATTGTTCACTCGGGTATTTTGGATACTTTTTGTGTCAGAGTACTATTCACGAGTTACTATTCACGGGTTACTATTCACCCAAATTACTATTCACTCTAGTATTGTTCACTCGGGTATTTGGGACACTTTTTATGTCGGAGTACTATTCACGAGTTACTATTCACCCAAATTATTATTCACTCTAGTATTGTTCACTCGAGTATTTGAGACACTTTTTGTGTTGGAGTACTATTCACGAGTTACTATTCACGGGGTACTATTCACCCGAGAAATATATTTTTTTTCGGTCCAAATCATTTTTGAGTACAATATTATTCCATGAAGAGATGTACTAATTTTTTGAATAGTTGGTTGAAATTATAATGTAAAAGCTTTTATATAAAATGTAATACTTTTATAAAGTTATTCTATAAATAGAATATATTATATTCTATTATGCATAGTATTTTGCATAGTAAAATCTTTTTATATAAAATAGAATACTTTATTAAAGTTATTCTATAAATAGAATATATTATATTCTATTATGCATAGTGTTTTGCATAGTAAAATCTTTTTATATAAAAATGTAATACTTTATTAAAGTTATTCTATAAAGAGAATATATTATATTTTATTATGCATAGTGTTGCATAGTGTTTTGCATAGTAAAATCTTTTTATATAAAACAAAATACTTTTATAAAGTTGTTTTGTTTTATTAGATAATAATTAGAATATATTATATTTTATTTAAAAGATTTTGCTTTAAATATGGATTTGTCCGATTAAAAGTAAATCAATCTGGACCGTTCATAGGATTGGTTATTATCGATCCATTTCCTATAAATAGGAAGCTTAGTTAGAATTGAAAACACACCGGAAGTTCGGAGAATTCTCCTTACATAATCTTGAGAGTATTTTTTAGAGTTTAAGAAAACTTTGAGAGTAGTGTAAGTTTTCTTTGAGTATATCCTCGCCTACTACTAGTTGAATACTCTTATTTGAAAGGTAAAGGGATATTGTTATAGTAAGGGATATTATTTGTTGTATGATCAAGTAAAGGGTGTTATTCTTTCTTATTCATGAAGAGAACTTCATTATTTCATTCTTTATTACTCTGTCGGAATAACTCAGATACGCATGATTCATCAGTATACCTGGTGAAGTCCATTGTTATTCCATTATTTATTATTCTGTTGGAATAACCTGTATGCGCGGTTTACCCTATACTTGGTGGAATGACCAGTATATACGGTTCACCCAATACTTGGTGATATCCTTATGTTATTCCATTCTTTATTATTTTGTTGGAATAACATGTATGCGCGGTTTACCCTATACTTGGTGGAATGACCTATATATGCGGTTTACCCAATACTTGGTGATCTTCTTTTATTATTCCGCATTTATTATTCTATCGAAATATCCTGTCGGTGTGAATTTCACCTGACCTGGTTCCAATATTTATTATTTCGCATTTACGATTACGCCGGAATAATATCGTCTACATGCGTTTCTGCCGGACTGGTTCCATTATTTATTATTCTGCGTTTATTATTCTGTTGAGAATAACCTGTCTATGCGGTCTCTATCGCATGAATGGTGATGTCTTTTGTTATTCCATTCTTTATTATTCTGTTGGAATAACCTGTCTATGTGGATTACCACATGCATGGTGAATGATCCTTTGTATTCATTCCTTATTAAAATTGTGGAAATGATCTGTATAAGTGGATTACCGCATGGCGGGTGAAAATCCATTTGCAAATTCATATATTCTTTATTATACTGTTGGTTATTGGTTTTACAGTTGTATGTCTTTGGCATATAGTGCAAAGATGATATGTTGTTGAATATCTTTGGCCGGTAGTGCAAAGATGATATGTTATTTGATAGCTTTGACCCGTAGTGCGAAGATGGACAGGTGTATGACATGATCGTGACCACTAGTGATACTAACGAATATCCTTGGCCGTAGTGCATGGATAATTCAATGATGTGATTGGCAGGATCATGACCATTAGTTAACGATTGAATGTCTTTTTGGTAGTAGTGCATTGTGAAGCCGATTGATTGGTATGATCATGACCATTGATTTTATAGTTGAATATCTTTGGTCCGTAGTGCAAAGATAGACAACTGATGAAAGTAGTATGCACACAAGCCAATCATGTTTGATGATAAAGCATATACTTTGTAACAATCTTATTCATTTATTAATAAAAAGTATTAATTTATTAAAGGCTTTTAATTATCTACGTGATCTTTGTTTTATAATATGTGATAAACCCATAGTTTTAAGCAATGCTTTTAGAATAATGATGATGATCATTCTAATGAGATCTAAATTCTTAGAAAGCTTAAAACTAAAATAGTTCCCAATCATTGGATTACTAAATTGGGGATTAGTGAATCCGGATAAATTGGTACATACTTCGCTTTATCGTTGGATGAGGATGATTGATCTCATGATCATTTGTGTGGAGACACTAAAGCAAGTATGTAGGTGCTTATTAGAGAATAAGTTCACTGAACGTGGCTCGCTAAGGAATACCTAATGGAGTTTTACTTGCCTGTCAATAGGAATTCCTGTAGTGATAGTAGTACAAGTGATCCTTGGTGTGACACCCCCAAAATAGGTATACATCACCTATACTGAGTTGTCAATACATGGTACAGAAACAACTACAATTTTATTATTACAACAGTAAAACTGTGAGTTTGAATACAAATATTATCTTCTAGACAATATCTATACTCAAATAAATCCTCATCACATTTATTGATACATTATTTTACAAAAATGGTGAGGACTACTAAACAATCCTTTCTAAAACCTTCATTCCATACCCCAGGCTCGTACTTTCGCTATATTCTCGCCTCCCGAGAAAAATGGAACAAAAAGGAAAAGGGTGAGCTCAACTAGCTCGATAAAGAATATTATGACTAAGATAATATACAACAAATTATCGTTAGTCTTCAACGAGGAAAAATATTATAGAATCTGATAGACAACAAATTTTAAATCAATATTCATTTCTTTGAAATAATAATTCATTAGAAGAGTTAAGTAGAGAATGCAAACTACTATCTTCTATGTATGAATTTAAAAGTTCATCGCGTATCTTTATATCCTGTAACATCAATCAATATACATCGGAATCAAATATTCATCTTTGCACTACTGAGCCAAAAGATATTCATCGATTAAGTCATGTTCATTTAAACACTGTTCATCTTGCACTACTGGCCAAAGATATTCTTGAAAATCATTCATCTTTGCACTCTGGGCCAAAGATATTCTTAAGAAATCATTCATCTTTGCACTACTGAGGGCCAAAGATATTCCATAATATCATCATTTAAGGCGAGGATGATGAAAAATATTTTTTAAAGAAAGCGAATCCGGTGAAACAAAAATGACAAGGATTAAGGATTCGTACTTGGTTTTATCCACGTCCAAAAATACCTAAAAAATAATCATAGTGGTGTAAAATTGAGAATGATCAAAACATGGATCTGATCGGAGTTAGTATCCGAGAATAGATGTTTTAGACGAAAAGAAGAAATTTTATTTTTAAATTGAATAGTACTTAGTATAGGTGAATAGTCTTAGTCAGATATCGTGAATAGTGTCGATACGTGAAATAGTAACTCAGACACCAAAAGATAGAAATTCCACAAAAACATCTTCACGCTTCATGAATAGTACTCGTGAATAGTAACTCGTGAATAGTAACTCATGAATAGTAACTTCGTGAATAGTAACTCATGAATAGTAACTCATGAATAGTAACCCCGACATGAAAAAGTTCCAAATTTGATAAAAACTTTGAGATCAACATTTCAAACATAATGATATTGAAGAAATAATATCATTTGAGAAGAAAATAACATCACTTACCTCGAAAAATCAATTCTTCAATTTGAAACAGGATATAGGCTATGACTTGGACTTGCAATCAGTATAGCAATACTCAAAGTATACTCAAAATACTCACAAGAATACGCTCGATAATATAGAGAGAAAACTTGATTTACGGTGTGATTTTCAATTCTAACCTAAGCACCTATTTATAGGAAAATGTTTAGAAACACACAAAGCGAGAAAATTTAATAAAATATATTATTATTAATAAATTTCCTATGCCTCTTTGGAAATCAGATCCCAACATTTCCCACATGCCAACCTTCTAGAAAGAAATGATAAAAAACGTTTTTCTTAAATAAAACAATTAAAACTTCCAAAAATCAATTATTTGAGACTTGAACTTCAATAATTCATAATAAATAGCCCTTTCATCAGAAAATTCAAATCTCGCTTAGTTTTTATAGGAATTTCAATTCTCTACAACTTTGCGAGAAGAAAGTTTTTCCAAATTCAAAAGAAATCGTGAAATCCACAAAGCAGGCGATTTTACAGTTATAATCAAATTTCGATTCAATAAATGGGGTCCATGAGCATGTTTAACATGTTTTAAACATTTATTGCAACAAAAATACTCTTCCTCCTTGTATACTCATATATCCCACATTCGTTGTAAAAATATCACCATTATTATATTATTAAAATATAATAATATATTTAAATAATTATTTTATCGAGAAAAAGATAAATTATTAATTTTCAACAATTGTCATTTTAAAATTTTCTCCATCTATATCCACATAAAATCAATATTTTCCTCATCATATAAATCAATAATTAATTATTCACAAATAATATTACAGAATCACAATATTGACAACGAGGCGGTTTCAGGAAAAGGGGCTTTCAATAAGAATTTCTTCTTCTTGGCGGCCTTGATTAGGTGACCAAACCTCTCCTTAGAGCGAACTTTCTAGACATTGCCAATAATGTTATCTAATAATATTATTCAGATAATATGAATTATTGCTTCGATAATGAAAAATCTTGTGTAATGACAATTATTAAACAAGCAATGACAATATAAAATATCAACGCGTGCAATTATTAACTCGATAAAATATCTTGAGCGATAATTATCGTAACCATTATTGAGTAGTGCCTTCTTACGTAAGAATCAATAATTGGTGCAATACCGTGTATCTCTTGTTCAACAACGCGTATTAGTGTGTTTTAACCAAGGGTATTCAGCAGTGATAACTTGGTAACAACTACGTAGTTATTTAAAAATAACTTATATTTGTCGTTTTCTTCATCAATCGCTTTACATTATGGGGCCACACATGCATTTGCTTGTGGTAAATCGCGAATATTCACAAAGCGATGCGAATATTCCACGACCAAACGAATATTCAAGCGATAATGAATATTTTATAACCACTTGCTTATTTTGAAATATTGCGTATTTAACCCATAACTATCCACATTAATCAAATCAACCCTTACTATTTCAAAATAATAAATAAAGGAAATTCCTTTTTATTTAAAAATTTAAGGGGTCTTACAACCTCCCCTCCTTATGAAATTTCGTCCTCGAAATTGGCGTCACGTACACAGTGTTTGAAAAGGTGAGGATACCTCGCTTTCATTTCGTTTCCAATTCCCCGGTCATTTCCTCTATAGCATGATTCCTCCACAAAACTTTAACTTGTGGTATGACCTTTCTTGGCGTAGGACATGCTCCTTTCTATCCAAGATCTTGACGGTACCTCCTCATCGTTAAGTCTTGACTATCTCAAATGGGTTCTAACTCAATAACGTGGTTCGGGTCTTTCATATATTCTGAAATATGAGATATGTGAAACACATTATGAACACGAGACATACTCGGAGGTAACGCAAGTCTATAGGCTACATTTCCTACTTGGTCAAGAATTTGAAATGGACCGATAAATCGTGGATTGAGCTTTCCTCTCTTCCCAAATCTTGTAACTCCCTTCCATGGAGCAACTCGCAACAATACATGATCCCCTACATTAAATTCCACGTCCTTTCGATGAAGATCCGCATAACTCTTTTGTCGATCTTGTGCCGTTTGTATACGTTGTCGAATCATTTGGATCTTTTCGGTGAGTCATACGTACTTAACTTCGGGTCCCAACAATGTTGCTTCACCCACCTCATCCCAACATATTGGAAGCGACATTTTCGTCCATATAATGCTTGAATGGAGCCACACTATACTTGCACGATAAGCTGTTGTTGTAGGAGAATTCCACCAATGATAAATACTTATCCCAACTACCCTTGAAGTCAGGACACGAGTCTTAATAGATCTTCAAGAGTTTGAATAGTCCTCTCGATTGTCGTCTGGTTTGGGGATGGTATGCGAACTAAATCGCAAATCCGTGCCCATAGCTTTTTGCAAGCTAACCCAAAATCTTGAAGTGAATCTTGGGTCACGATCCGAAACTATGGATACAGGCATGCCATGCAACCTCACAATCTCATTCACGTACATACTAGCAAGGCGTTCGAGGAATAAGTCTCCATATCTCTAAAGAAATGAGCGCGAGACTTGGTTAATCTATCAACAATAACCCAAATAACATTGATACCTTGAAAGCCGTAGGAAGACCCCGTACTTGAAATCCATAGTAATGTGTTCCCACTTCCATTAGGAATCTCAAGTGGTTGCAACGGACCCTTAGGTACAAGATGCTCCGCCTTTACACGTAAGCAAGTTAAACACGTCGAGATAAACTTTGCAATCTCTCTTCATATTGTTCCACCAAAATGTATGTCGAAGATCACGATACATTTTAGTACTTCGAGGATGGATTGCAAATGGCGTATTGTGTGCCTCCATCATAATCTTGTACTTCAAATCAGTCGTTAGGAACCACAAAGTGCAGAGTGGACTCGAAGTATTCCTTCTTCATCAATTCTCGCTTCGGAATAGCTCCTTCTTGTACTTTCTTCTTCATACGCATCGGCTCAAGATTGGGTGGCTTGAGCAACCTTAACTTTTCTATTAAAGTTGGTTCTGTCGTATACTTGACATCATCGCTTTTCGTTCGCATATGATCTTCTACTCGATGCGTCACTACCACGTTTGCTTTACCGGGATGGTATTGAATAGTGTGGTCGTAGTCTTTCATTAGCTCGAGCCAACGTCATTGCCGCATGTTGAGTTCTTTTGAGTGAAGAAATATTTAAGGCTTTTATGGTGCGAATATATCTCCACTTTCTCCCCATATAGATAGTGCCTCCATATTTTTAGCAGGAATTGCTTTGCGCTAACTCTAGATCATGAGTAGGATAATTCCTCTCATACTCTTTAAGTTGTCGCGAGGCATAGGCTATGACTTTCCCACGTTGCATGAGAGAACACATCCTAACCCTTTTGCTCGAAGCATCGTCAGTAGATAACAAATCCATCCGAACGGATGGTATTGTTAGAGCAGTGCCAAAATAAGTCTCCTCTTAAGCTCTTGGAAACTTTTCTCGCATTCTTGGTTCAAGCGAATTTTGTATCCTTAGGAGTTATTTGAGTTAATGGAGTAGCGATTCGAGAAAACCCTTCCCACGAATCTCCGATAATAACCGGCTAAGCCCAAAAAAGCTCGTACTTGATCACCGAGCTTGGTTGCTCCAACTTTGTATTGCTTCAATCTTCACGGATCAGCAGATACTCCATGTTTCGACACCACGTGCCCAAGGAATGCTACTTCCTCAAGCGAACTCGCATTTCTTCAATTTGGCATATAGTTGGTTTTCACGAAGCCTTTGGAGTACCCGACTTCAAATGGTGCTCATGATCTTCGGCTTTTGGAATATATGAGGATGTCATCAATAAAAAGACAACAACGAATTGATCAAATATTCCTTGAATACTCGGTTCATCATATCCATGAAATGGCAGGAGCATTAGTTAGTCCGAAAGACATGACTAAGAATTCATAATGCCCATCTGAGGAGTTAAGGCGGTCTTTAGAATATCCTCGATTCTAATCTTGGTGATGATATCCGAGCGAAGATCGATTTTTGAAAAGAATTGTGCCTTGCCTTGCAATTGGTCAAACAAGTCATCAATACGAGGTAGAGGATACCTATTCTTGATGGTAACATGGTTCAATTCCCGATAGTCAATACAAAGTCGCATACTCCCGTCTTTCTTCTTTACAAATAAAAAACAGAGCACCCCGAGGAGATGTACTTAGGGCCGAATGAAACCGATGTCCAACAATTCTGTAGTTGGACCTTTAACTCTGAAGTTCAATAGGAGCCATTCGATATGGGGTTTTAGAAATGGGCTTTGTACGAGTTCAAGATCAATAAAGAATTCAACTTCACGTTACGGGGTAGGCAAGGAAGTTCTTGAAATCGTCGGGAAAGTCAATAACAACAGGAATATTATTCAAATTTGGCGTGTCTTTATTCAAATCCATAACATGGGCTAAGAAAACGACATCCGTTTTTTAATAAGCGAATAGCTTTATGATTAGATATGAGCGGTGATTGATTTTAATGGTTTAGTTGCTTGAATTGCATGCAACAGCGGGTTGGTTAGGAATATGAAAACTAACAACCTTACGAAAACAATCAATTTTGGCATGATGAGTAGTTAACCAATCAATCCCTAAAATCACATCAAAAGCAAAGTATCTTTAAAGAGATAAGGTCAACGGGTAAGGTGATGGTGCCAACTTGAATCAAACAAGATTTATAAGCAAGTGGATGTGATGAAAGTTTCTCTAACGGAGTTTCCATAGATAGGTCAAAGTCTAATTTCTCGAGTCAAGTTTAAGCGTTGAGCACATGCGGAGAGATAAATGAATGGGTAGCACCAGGTATCAAGTAAGGTATAAACTTCGCAAGAATTTATAAATAGCTTACCCGTGATAACCTCGTTTGGGTTCTCGCATTATGACGGTCACAACAACAAACGCTCTTCCGGAATCGTTGACTTTGACTTTTTACAGGATAGTCTTTTGAGTCTCCATCCCCATTGAACTAGGTTTCGCCATCTCATTGTCTGATCTCGGCGATATGTCCTTCCTTTCCACAATTATAGCATACCTTGAAGCTGTTGTGGGCGGTTTGGTGATATGTCCCTCTTTTTCGCATTTGTAGCATATAACCAGGTGGTCGTTTCCTCCCTTAGAACCGGTTGTTGCAAGACCTTTATCGTCTTCACATGGTCGTTGTTAAATCTCCTCTTTTAAAATCTCTCTCGACTCGCTTCTTCTATTTTCATGGCCATGATTACCACCCGGAGTGGTTACCATTTCTGTCCGTCTGCTTTCTTTCTCATGCAGTTATCATTATTACATTATTTCGCTATTTACGATACGATCTGGTTGTGGTCCCTCGGTTGGCCGTACTCGTTATCTCATTTCTAATAATTGAGCCACATTTACAACATCTGAATAAAGAAAAAATTTATGAGAAATGAGATCTTGACGTATCTTTGGGTTTCAAACCTCTAAGAAACATCCGCGTCATCGTTCCTCATTCTCCACCAAATGAGGTGCAAACACGGATAACTCTGCAAACTTTGCCTCGTCTTTGAGACACCGTCGTGTTGTTTTGTTCAATCGATGAACTCCACTTCCTTCATACGACGAACACTTTCGGAAAGTATTTGTCATTAAATAGCTTCTCAAACGTCTCCCAAGACATCTTTGAGTGCTTAATTTGGATGGGTGCGCTTCACAGAGACTCCCACCGATGATACGCTTCGCACACGGAACATAAAGGTGCGAATGGAACCTTCATTCCTCCGTGCATCCCAAGACATCGAATATCTTGGTAATTTGCTTGACCAATGTTTCCGCCAAGATCGGATCGGCTTTCCTTAAAATACAGTGGTCCCAACTCTTTTTGCGTGCATTTGTGACAACCCGTGAATTGCTATCATTTCCTCCGTATTTTGAACACGAGTCTCCTAAATCGATTTTGCATGAATCGCAAAAAACTTCTAAACATCCCTCGTTCATCATCGCTTTCAATGGTGTTGTTCATGGGAGGAACATTGCTGACTGTTGCACGTTCTCCTCGTTGGTGAGTACTGAGGCATCTCCACGGTCTCATTTCCATTGTTAATATTCTC
Organism: Panax quinquefolius; assembly: GCA_020205615.1. Taxonomy (NCBI): domain Eukaryota; kingdom Viridiplantae; phylum Streptophyta; class Magnoliopsida; order Apiales; family Araliaceae; genus Panax; species Panax quinquefolius. Next base: position 7,678,212 of record CM035159.1, read on the forward strand.
GATCGACATTCTCAAATCATCGTATAAACAAGGGTTAATTAAGGAAATCAATATATCACATAATATCCCTATATATCTTGACCAACTAACAAATAAGCTTAGGTAGGACACCTTTAGCGAAGGATTTACTTGTCTCTCCCTCCTAGTTCTATTCCCGATCTCCGCCAGAGATCATATCCCTAAGCTCGATACCATTTGTGACACCCCCAAAATAGGTATACATCACCTATCTTGAGTTGTCAATACATGAGTGTACGTAAACAACTACAACTTTATTATTACAACAAGAAAAGCGTGAGTTTGAATACAAATATTATCTTTAGACAATATCTATACTCAAATAAATCCTCATCACATTTATTGATACATTATTTTACAAAAATGGTGAGGACTACTAAACAATCCTTTCTAAAACCTTCATTCCATACCCAGACTCGTACTCGCTATATTATCGCCTCACGAGAAAAATGGAACAAAAAGGAAAAGGGTGAGCTCAACTAGCTCGATAAAGAATATTATGACTAAGATAATATACAACAAATTATCGTTAGTCTTCAACGAGGAAAAATATAATAGAATCTGATAGACAACAAATTTTAAATCAATATTCGCTAATGAAATAATAATTCATTAGAAGAGTTAAGTAGAGAATGCAAACTACTATCTTCATGTATGAATTTAAAAGTTCGTAAATCATCTTTTATCCTGTAACATCAATCAATATACATCGGAATCAAATATTCATCTTTGCACTACAGCCAAAGATATTCATCGATTGGTCAGTATTCATTTAAACACTGTTCATCTTTACACTACGGGCCAAAGATATTCTTGAGAAATCATTCATCTTTTTGCTACAGGCAAAGATATTCTTAAGAAATCATTCATCTTTGACTACTGGTCAAAGATATTCCATAATATCATCATTTAAGGCGAGGATGATGAAAATATTTTTTTAAAGAAGCGAATCCGATTGAAACAAAATGACAAGGATTAAGGATTAAGGATTCGTACTTGGTTTTATCCACGTCCAAAAATACCTCAAAAATAATCATAGTGGTGTAAAATTCAAGAATGATCAAAACATGGATACAATCGGAGTTATTATCCGAATAGATGTTTTGGACGAAAAGAAGAAATTTTATTTTTAAATTGAATAGTACAGTATATCGTGAATAGTCCGTATCGTGAATAGTAACTCAAACACCAAAAGATAGAAATTCCACAAAAACATCTTCACGCTTCGTGAATAGTACTCGTGAATAGTAACTTTCGTGAATAGTAACTCATGAATAGTAACTCATGAATAGTAACTCATGAATAAGTAACTCATGAATAGTAACCCAGAACATGAAAAAGTTCCAAATTTGATAAAACTTCAGATCAACATTTCAAAGATAATGATATTGAAGAAATAATATCATTTGAGAAGAAAATAACATCCCTTACCTCGAAAGATCAAGACTTTCTTGGAAAAAACAGGATATAGGCTATGACTTGGACTTGCACAGTATAGCAATACTCAAAGTATACTCAAAATACTCACAAGAATACGCTCGATAATATAGAGAGAAAACTTGATTTACGGTGTGATTTTCAATTCTAACCTAAGCACCTATTTATAGGAAAATGTTTAGAACACCAAAGCGAGAAAATTTAATAAAATATATTATTATTAATAAATTTCCTCACGCCTCTTTGGAAATCAGATCCCAACATTTCCCACATGCCAACCTTCTAGAAAGAAATGATAAAAATGTTTTTCTTAAATAAAATAATTAAAACTTCCAAAAATCAATTATTTTGAACTTCGGAACTTCAATAATTCATAATAAATAGCCCTTTCATCAGAAAATTCAAATCTCATGAGTTTTTATAGGAATTTCAATTCTCTACAACTTTGCGAAGAAAGTTTTTCCAAATTCCAAACAGAAATCGACCAAAATCCACAAGCAGGCGATTTTGTTATAATCAAATTTCGATTCGATAAATGGGGTCCACCAGAGCATGTTTAACATGTTTTAAACATTTATTGCAACAAAAATACTCTTCCTCCTCGTATACTCATATATCCCACATTCGTTGTAAAATATCACCATTATTATATTATTAAAATATAATAATATATTTAAATGAATTATTTTATCAGAAAAAGATAAAATATTAATTTTCAACAATTGTCATTTTAAAAATTTTCTCCATCTATATCCACATAAAATCAATATTTTCCTCATCATATAAATCAATAATTAATTATTCACAAATAATATTACAAAATCACAATATTGACAAACGTGTAGTTTCAAGAAAAGGAGGCTTTCAATAAGAATTTCTTCATCTTGGCGCACAATTAGGTGACCAAACCTCTCCTTAGACAGAACTTTCTAGACATTGCCAATAATGTTATCTAATAATATTAGGATAATATGAATTATTGCTTCGATAATGAAAATCTTTGTGTAATGACAATTATTGAAACAACAAAGAATATAAAATATCAACGCAAACAATTATTAACTCGATAAAATCTTTGAGCGATAATTACTGTAACCATTATTGAGTAAGTGCCTTTTACGTAAGAATCAATAATTGGTGCAATACTGGTGTCTTCTCTTGTTCAACAACGCGTATTAGTGTGTTTTAACCACCGGGTATTCAAAAGATTAACTTGGTAATAACTACGCAGATTATTTAAAAACAACTTATATTTGTCGTTTTCTTCATCCAATCTTTTTTCGTTATGGGGCCCACACATGCATTTCTTACTCGTCGCATACGAATATTCCCGACAAGATCGCGAATATTCCACGACCAAACGAATATTCCCGGCGATAATGAATATTTTATAACCACTTGCTTATTTTGAAATATTTGCGTATTTAACCCTTAACTATCCACATTAATCAAATCAACCCTTACTATTTCAAAATAATAAATAAAGGAAATTCCTTTTATTTAAAAATTTAGGGGTCTTACACTTGGACTTGAGATCATCATAGTATCTTGTGTATGATGAGTTATACTTTGACTTATTTCTTAAGACCCTTAGGGTATATCAAAGGGTATGCTTGGGTATAATAAGTTGTATGCATGGAGATAATGTATGATCGATAAAGAATCTACCACTTTATTAAAAGAAGAGAAATGTCCTATGTGATTCGATAAATGACAACCCAAAGAGTCCTTGGTTAAGGCGAGAATGAAATTAGAAAGGAGTTTTAATTTGCATTATTTGGAGTTGTGCATTTAAGGATCGAAATACATATAATTAAATAAAATAAGACTTGTGATAATTCCATGTTTTATATTTAATTGGGACATTGTATGGTGGAAGGATTGAATTGTCACGGTAACTATTTACTCAAAGGTTCTTTAATGATTAATGTTGAAATCTATATTATCCTGGAAAGTCGTTGATCGTTGGGAGGAGGCTTATCCCTATTGTAGAATAAATATTATTTATTTAAATAAATTAATTGTTTAATTTATTTATTTAAATAAGATTAGAATTGTTCTAATTGATTTATTCACAATAGGTTTAATATGGAGAACCTAAAGGGTCACACCATAAAAGGAAGAATAATTATTTAAGAAGTTAATGGCATAATCGTAATAATATGTTAAGTATATTTAATTTAATCTATGGTGATAGAATAAATTAAAAAGCTTAATATTTATTATTTAATATTTTAGAAATATTAAATATAAATTAATAAGAGGAGTCTTATTAATATTATTACAATTATTATTATTTTAATTTCTAAAAGAGTTTAGGAATTAATTTAATATAAGTACTCTCATTTATTCCTAATAGGATTAGGAGGAAAATTAATTAAAGGAGTTTAATTAATTATCCCTAATAAGATTAGGAGCCCATTTAATTAAAAGTGTTTAATTAAAATACCTTATTTTATTAGGATTACTTGATATCTTTATAAGAGGAGTCTTATATCGGATATCGTAGGAATCGTTATTCAATTGTTGGAGAATACGCTTTTTCTATAGAGATAGAAAAACTAGGGTTTAGCCTAAACACCCATCTTCTTGAATCCTTCTTCTTCTTTGGTGGATCACCTCAGAGGCCAAACACTTGGGTGGCTAACGTTGATCAAAGGAAGGAACCAAACCCGGTGGATTCAAGTCAACGCGAAAAGAATTGGAGGTGAACTTGTATGCATGAGGAAGCTTCGGATCTTCAAGGGTATGATTCTTGTTCTTCAATTTTTGTTTAATTAATAATTGTGCATAAAGGGTGATCCGGGTATATGGTTTGTAAAAATTTTAAACTCTGATTTTCCACGTTTTCGCTTATTTTTGCAATTTGATTGCGTTCTTGAATATTACAAACCCTAAAATTGGCATCGAGCCCAAATCTTTATGCTAATTATTAATTGTTTTGATTTGATATGTATGTTGATATGTGTTTCGAACAATTTAATTGGGCATAATTTGTTGTATAAAATTTATTTAAAAAAAACTGTTTTTTGAAAAAACATGATCTCGCTATTTTTTTTTTTGTTCCTTCAGTTAGTGGCCGTGGTCACCATCATATATATAATGATTATATTGCAAATTGATTTCTTATATCATATATATATATATATATACTAACATGGTTTCATGTGCTGGATTATATCTAGGTATATATATATATAAATATATTATATTATATATATAGATACTAAATGCACGGATTTCGTGGCCCCTGAAGATTCCATGTAATTTTGTTACACCAAATGTTGCTGCACCAAATGAATTTTGTTACAGGAGATTCAAAGTTTTTTTTTCTCGTTAATATATATATATATATATATATATAAAATTATTAATAATTTATAATTTAAATAAAAAGTTTATTTTAATTTTAAAATTAAATTTCATGCTAACTAATTAGAGTTGGAATTGGATTCCATGATAATTAATTAGAGTTGAAATTGGATTCCATGTTTCCTTAAATAAAGGAGTTTATTTAGATATGAAATAAGATTGGTATGATCATGACCATTAGTTAACAGTTGAATGTCTTTGGTCGTAGTGCACTGACAGGTAATTGATTGGTATGATCATGATTATTGATTTTATAGTTGAATATCTTTGGTCCAAAAGCGCAAAGATGAAAAAGCAATCGATTAGTATGCTCATTGTTATTACATTTGAATATCTTGACCTTTTCGGGTAAGGATATTGAGTAAACATTCTATTAAGCCTTTGTGGCATGAAGGGCATTAATTCATATTATTATAAATATGAATTGTGAACTTAATTATAATCTTTAGTGGTTCGGTGAAGGCAGTGATGAAAGTTCTCTTTGTTTTGGGTACAATGAAGAAGCTGTTGATGAGTATTCTGAGAATGAAATATTAACGATGGACTTTTAATTTAGAGGAGATAGTAGACATTATGTTTCTACTTGACTCTTCTAATGGATTGCTTGTTCCGCTGCAACTATGGTTGAAAAGTTTTATTATCTACCATATGTTCTAAATCTCTGATTTATTATTGACAAAAACTATTGATAATTTAATTATCTTAAGTTATAATATTCTTTACTGGGCTAGTTGTGCTCACCCTTTTGCTTCACAATTCCTTTGGGTAATAAGGCGTATTTGGGTGAAAGGCGGGGATAATAGGGAAATAGTGTGATGGTCCGAGACTGTCTAAGTTTCTCAATACATTATAAAATTACATGACATACAATATATAATTGTATTGAGGACCTAAGATGTGGGTGTCGTATTTTATACGTCACTTAATATTTGATTTTGGCGAACAATAGGGTGATGAGAACCCGACTTTGAAAGCGTCAAAAGTGCACCTCATTAGAATAAACAAGATAGTAATTTTCTCGTTCTTCTTTGGGGTCTTAAAATATTTGCTGCTTTATTTTATATGGCATTGTAACAATTTGAGTTTGGATACTGTCTGCGAGATAATATTGTATTAAAACTCACAGTTAACTGTGGTCGTATTCTATACGACAGTTCAACAGTTGTATAAATGAAGTTTGTATTTGATTTTTATAATGTGATATCTGGCGACTCAGAATGGGTGATGTATACCTATTTTGGGGGCGTCACAGTTGATGACTAACATACCCGTGATAATCTTATTCAGGTTCCTCGTCACGAGAAAAAAAAACGCTGTCTCTTAAACTACCGACTTTGCCTTGTTTGGGACACCCTTGGATTCCTCCATCCTAGTTGGACTTGACTTTGGTGCACGACAAAATCGGGCTAGGTGACCTTCTTTTCCACAATTGTAACATGCTTTGGATTGCTGCGTACAGTTTGAACGGATGTGTCCCTTATGTCCGCATTTGAAACATATGACCGGTGGTCGTTCTTCTTCCTTTGAAAGCGGGTCTTTGGTCTTTAAGCGTCTTCACGTCATTGTTGAACCTTTCTTCTTGAAATGTCCATTCTTATTATTTTGGCCATGATTACCACCAAGTGGTTACCATTTCGCATATTGATTCCTCCATGCTTATTGTCACATGACTTTGATATTTATTATCACCAATTTTATCATTTGCTTAGTTTGTTCTCTTTTGGTTGGGTTGACTCATTATCGCGCTCCAATAACTAAGCCCTATTAACAACATCTGAATACAAACACAGTTTATGAGAGATAAGATATTGACGTATCTCGGGTTTCAAACCTCTTAGAAATATTCGTGTCATTCTCTCCTCATTATCAACCAAATGGGACGCAAATCGGGACAACTCGGCAAACTTGGCTTCGTACTGCGACACGGTCATGTCGTTTTGCTCCAACTTAATAAACTCCACCTCCTTCATGTGATGAATACTTTCGGGAAAGTACTTGCCATTGAACGGCTCTTGGAATTTCTCCCAAGACATCTTGAGTGCGTCAGGGTGGGTACGTTTTACAGATTCCCACCAATGATCTGCTTCTTCACGCAACATAAAGGTGGCGAATGGAACCTTTTGCTCCTCTGAGCATTCCAAGACATCAAATATCTTGGTGATCTGCTTTAACCACGTCTCCGCCTTAAGTGGTTCTGGCTTTCCCAAAAACTCCGGTGGTCCCAGCTCCTTGAATTGTTTAGCGGTGATCGACCATGGGTTGCCATTATTTTACTGCATTATGAAGGGGAGCCTTCGCTTTGATGTTGCATGAATTCTAAAAGATCCTAAACGTCTGTCGTTCGTTAATTGATCGTTGTTGTTGTTGTTCTGAGGAGGATTATCGCCATCCTGTTACACATTATCTCGATTATTGATCCGTGGAGACTCAGCGGTCTCTCGTGCTCCATTGCTATTCTCAACATTTTTGGATGTTATTTTCAAATCTTCGCAACAAAACAAGGGTTAAATAACATATCACATATTATCCCTATACTCGACCGAACCAATTAAATACCAAATAAACTTAGGTAGGTCATACTAAGCGAAGAATTCCCCGTCTCTCCCCTCCTAGTTCTTGTCTCACATCTCAGCCAGGGATCATATCCTTAAGCTTTGATACCAACCTGTGACCCCCCAAAATAGGTATACATCACCCATCTTGAGTCGCCAAATACATGGTACATAAATCAAATACAACTTAATTATACAACTGTCGTGTACAATACGACAAAACATAAACTGAGAGTTTAATCAAGAATATTGCCTTCTAGACAATATCCACTCTCAATGGAGTCCTCATAGACAATATACAAACTCAAATTCAGTCCTCATTATATTTATTATCACACTATTTAACAGAATAGTGAGGACTACTAATGCTATCATCTGGACTGTCACTCCATTCCCTGACTCGTCCCAGTTATATTCTCATTTTCTGAAGAGAACAGTGAAAAAAAGAGTGAGCTCAACTAACCCAGTAAGAAATATTATGACTAATATAATGCAGAATAAATTATCATTAGCCTTCAACAATGTTAAACTGATAACATATAATAGACATCAAGTTTAACTGCAGCGGAATAAGCAATCCAGTAGAAGAGTCAAGTAGAGAATAAAATCTACTATCTTTTATGATTTAAAAGGTTTTTCATCACTTTTATTGCTGGAACTCAGCTTAATAAATAATCCACATCATCGAATCATCCATGCACTACAGGCCAAGGATATTATTTAGTATCACGACCATGAATTATCCATGCACTACTGGCCAAAGATAATTGTGTTTTCATCAACGGTCCTGATCATCCCATAAAATAATTCATCTTTACTCCCTTGGCTGAAGAGAATTCATAGCCATAATCATACCAAAAACTGTCCATCAATGCACTACAGGCCAATGAGGACTTTTTCCACATCATTTGTAACATTACGGTCATGATTATACAGAATAATCTCTGGTCATAATCATACCAAGTCCATCTATGCACTACAGGCCATAGATGACTTTCAACATAATATAAACATGAGGATGATGACAATGATATAAGAATTCAATAAAACAAGTTCACGAACTAATTTGACCAGGAACCAATATCGTCCAAATTGTCAACATGATACTTCTTTGTAGAGTAAAATTCAAGAATGCTCAGAAGAATATTTCCATGAAAAGATACTGGATGAAGCGCAAATATCAAGGATATTCCACTAATTTCATGGAGTATAGAAGTCAAAACTTTAACCAACTGAGTATAATAAAGAATGGAATAACAAAAGAAATAACCATGCATGCGGTACTTCGCATAGATAGGTTATTTCAACAGAATAAAAAGTAACGGAACTGGGTCAAACGAAATTCACACCGACAGGATGTTCCAACAGAATAATAAAGAATGGAATAACAACAGAAATCACTATGCATGTAGTACTTCTCATAGACAGGTTATTCCAACAGAATACTAAATAAACGGAACCAGGTCCGGCGTAAAACGTACAGACAGGATATTTCAACAGAATAATAAAGACGGAACTAGGTCCCATAGAAACGCATGCAACAAGATATTTCAGCGAGAATAATAAAGACGGAACCGAGTCCGAGTAAAAGCGCACGCACGAATATTTCAGCGAGAATAATAAAGAGGCGGAACCAGTCCCACAGTAAAACGCCATGATCAGGATATTCCAACAGAATAATAAAGAATGGAATAACAGAAGAATTTCACCATGTATAGGGTAGCCCGCGTATACATGTTATTCCAGCAGAATAATAAAGAATGGAATAACAGAAGTTCTCTTCATGAATACAAAAGAAATAATACCCCTTACGGGTACAACAAATAATATCCCTTACCGTTAAAGAAATTTGATATCGGAGTAGTGAAGTAGTAGAATACTCTTCTTCTTTCTCTCTGTAATTTCTCTCTCTAGAGTTTCAGTGAATTCGTAAGAAAATAATGAAGGAATGGGCTTCTATTTATAGAAGAATGGACTGCATATAAGGGTGTAAACGAACCGAGTCGATCCGAGTATTGAGTTGTTCAGATTTGGTTTCACAAAATTTATCGAGTATAAAATAAGACTTGATTGAGGCTCATTTAGCAATCGAGTCGAGCACGATTCCAAATCGAGCCCGAGCAGTTTAGACTTTTCCAACAAATATGATCCGAGTATCAATAGAAAATTATAATTTGAGCAGGTTCGAGTAATTTATGGAACTTTAAAATGTGCTCATATTTGACTCATTTATATTTTGAGTCGAGCTCGAATCGAACTTTTAGTCGAGCGAGTACGAATCGAGCCCGAACTGTTTGCTCACTTTACAGCCTTAACTGCATAGTAACTTATTCATGAATGGTCCAGATTGATTTACTTTAATCGAACAGTCCATAATTAAAGAAAAATCTTTTAAATAAAATATAATATATTCTATTTTTAATCTAATAAAATGAATAACTTTATAAAAGTATTTTGTTTTATATAAAAAGATTTTACTATGTAAAACACTATGCAACACTATCGCAGAGGCACTATGCAATACATGCGTAATAAAATATAATATAATCTAATTATTGTCTAATAAAATGAATAACTTTATAAAAGTATTACATTTTATATAAAAGATTTTACTATTAGCCTAATAAAGCGAATAACTTTATAAAAGTATTCTGTTTTATATAAAAAAATTTATGTTTTATTACGTTAATAATACTAATAAAACAAAACTGAATGACTTATCACATAAGCATCAATAATCAATACCGTGTGCTACTATGCAACCACACGTATTAGTGTACTTTTACTACCGAGTAGTTCAACAGTATTAACGATAAAACTTCCGCCGTTATTTTCAATAAAAATATTTTTGTCATTTTTCTCAATCCAAATAATAATTCTATTGTGGGGTCCACTAATGATTATGAGTATCGTACGGATATTCCACGATAAAAAGAATATTTCCCGACCAATCGAATATAATATGACAACTTGCATACTTTGCAAAATTTATAAATATTACCCACAACTATAACATTATCTCAAATCCACACCATAATATAAAAAAAATATTTTGAGAAATTTAAATCTTTATTCATAAAATCTGGGATTTTACATAATTAATGAATGAGAATTTTAATTATGTGATGATTTGATTTAATAAGAAAATTTTCCTTTTATTTAATTAATTTTAAATAATACTATTTGATTAATTAAAGTGTGACAAATAAACTATATAATAATAAGTTAATTAAAATAAATTGGAAAAGAAAATTAATGTTCAAGCCAAACATGACCTTAAGAACATGGGATCAGTTAAGCCATGATGCGCTTAACTGATACCCATGTTGTGCCAGTTATCTATGCGCGCTTATATCAGTCTTATTTTTATACTTACACATTTTATTCTTGAGACATAAACTTTGAGAAAACAAAGAGAGATTAGGGAGAAAATTGAGAGAATTGTGAGATTGGAGAAGAAATTGAAGAATCAAAGGAGTTGTTATCATCTCCTACTAATCTAAACAAACAATCAAGGGTAATCTCTTATATTCAAGCTTTAATTTACATTCTTGAATTTTTCTCTATGAAAGTTTATTTTAGTTCTCTATAAGTGAATTTGATGACCAATTTGTTAAGAAATTTATTATATATGCTTATTAGCATGCACAATCCAATTATATATGATTTGTGTGCGATTTAGAGTAATCAAATCTGTTAAAACATAAAAAACTTGGGTTTTGATGATAAATATACAACATATATGATTTGGTGTTAAAATTAGGGTTTTGGCTGATAAATTGATTAGATAGGTTGTTATATATGTTGACATGTATATATAATCTGTTATATGTGAATTAGAAATGATTTTCAGAAGTTAAATTTGTATGAAATAGGTTTTAAAGTAAAGATTTGGGTTTAGTTATAAAAAGTACAAAAAGACTAATTTTAGAACCAAAATTAATGTTCAATTCTTATTGTAATATGTAAATTGAGTTCAGAATATGTTAGTATGTTGAATTACGAAAAGAATGCAACTGAAATGGCTTAATTTTGTTAAGAAACAAAGATTTGGTGGTTAATTTCGCTAAATATGTTGAAATATGAAGAAAACTAGTAAAAACATGATTTTTGTCCTTAAAAGTTTATTTTGTATGATGTTTATATTATTAGAATCATGATATGCATGCTTGGTGTTGTGGTTAACAAAGTTATAGCTTCAGAATATGTTAAATTTCTGTTAAGTTGGAGAAATTGCATTGTTTGGGTTGTCTTATGAAGAAGCAGTAGTATGATGCGCAAGTTTATGTCTGCGTCTTAAGCATAATTCACTTATTTGGTACTAAAAGCGAAGCTTGTATGCAATTGCTTCTTGAGTATCTTGAGTATTGAATGCACCTAAGACAATTGCGTCGGTGCCAAGGCTTAGAGTGGCGCGGCTACGCCCTTCCCTGAGCAGAAGCAGTTTGTTTTCTTTTAGTTTTCAGACCAAGACATGTTGGACTAACCTAGTCTAAGGTGCATGATAGTATGTTAAACATGTAATGAGGTTTTATAATTAATTGTAAGCATGTGTTCAATGATATCAAATTGTGAAGTTAATAAGTTGTGAAAAGCTTTAATTTGTTAATCGATTAAGTCTTGAGATGTGTTTAAAGGTTACATTGCTATCATAGCCTTATGATTTCAGATTGGTGACATGGTGTTAATTCAAAAGTCAGAATTTGAATTGTGTTAACAAATTGAATTTAAATGAGAACTTAAACATATATGGTTAATGTTAAAGTGTAACTAATCGGTATTGCAATTCTAATGATATATGTAGGGTTTTGACGAACGTGTGTTATAGTTGTATAACTTACGCACGAGACAAGTTCTCTAAACCTAACTTTATTTGAGCAAGTTCCTAAACCTTACCTCTTTACATTGAGCAAGTTTCTCCTAACTCAAACTTTACTTTATAAATTATTTTTCTTTAAATTAAAAATTCTTTGATGCATGAGCAAGTCATAGACTTATATTGTGAGATCCCAAATTTTATGAAATGAACGTATTCAATTTTCTTATAATTATTATTTTATTTAGTAAATGGTTAAATTGAGAAAGGGTTAAAGTTAAGGGTGATATGTGAAAATTTTTCAAAGTAAGCAAGTTGATATAAAATATTCATTGTGTTGGGGAATATTCGATTGGTCGGGGAATATTCGTTTTAACAGGGAATATTTGTACAATGGCACAATCATTGGTGAACCCCACAACGGAAGTATTGTCGTAGTTAGAGATCGACATAAATATTTTTTTATAAAAATAACGACGAAAGTTTTACCGTTAAACTGTTGAACTACTCGGTAGTAAAAGTACAGTAATACGCGTGGTTGCATAGTAGCACACGTTATTGATTATTGATGCTTACGTAAGAAACCACTTAGTTATACTCAATTATTGCTACAGTAATTGCTGCATCATATCTCTCATATTATTGATTCAATTGTTATCACAGTATCATCTACATAATATGTTATATTATTAAATCAATAATTGAGACGACAAAGTTATTCATATTATTATTTGCAGATTGACAATGTCTGCAGAAGTTACATCGAGGAGAGGTTAGGTCATCTAATTGCTACCAATAAGGAGAAATCCTTATCGGAAAGCCCCCTTTCACAGGAGCGACACGGTTGTTAAATATTGTTAGTTATAATATTAATGATGAATAAGTTCGTGTTGATTAAAGATGAAATTGATAGTTCCATTGTGTTGTGATTATTAGTGTTAGTGGAAATCGACATTTATTTTGATAATAATTGATGTCTGGAAGTTATATTGACCAATCGGGTAATTAATCGGATAAAAGAGCAATTAATTGTTATTAATTCACATGCTTATAACTATGTGTTCACATGTGTGTACTATTGATTCACATGTATGTACTATTAGGGGAGGTGGTGCAAGATTGATAATACTTACATGACTAAATTAAAAATTGAGGTATAGATGAAGGTACTATACTGTAATTATTTTTTTCACATGATTGAACAATTGATTCACATGATTGTACTATTGATTCACATGATGTACTATTAGGGGGGTGGTGAGTTTGATACTACTTGCAGGAGTAAATTAAAAATGATGGAACGAAGGTATTATACTATAATATTTCGAGCCCCAAAACGTGCAATTATCGAAACTATATTTTCTTATAAATAGAAGCTCATTCTTCCTTCATTCTCACCAATTCACTAAGTCTCACAAGATCAATTATAGAGAGAAAAGCTATAGAGAAAGAAGTTATAGAGAAAAAGAAGAAGAGAAGTCTGCTACTTCACTATCCTAGTATTCAGTCTTCTTCTGAGGTAAGGGGTATTATTTATTTCATATTCTGAAGAGATATTATTTTTCGTATTCGTATGAATATTATTTTCATTCAATATTCATAAAGAATATTATCTTCTTTTAATATTCATAGGAATATTATCTTCGTTAAATATTCGTTGGAATATTATTTTCGTTCAACAGTTGTAAGTGATATTATTTTGTTCAGTATTCATAGGAATAATATTTTCTTTCATACTCTATAGTATGTGAATAATATTATTTCGTCTCGTATTCCTGATTATACCCTCATTCTGTTAAAGTATTGCTTCTATACTCCATGAAATTAATAGAATATCCTTGAAATTTACGCTTCATCTAGTATCGTATCACAAGGATATTTTTTGCGCATTCTTGTTAAATTTTAAGCTTTTCATGCCGGAGTACTGTCTATGAGTACTATTCATTTATACGGTACTATTTACAAAAGTACTATTCACGGGTACTATTCATAAAGTACTATTCACGAGTACTATTCATAAAATACTATTCACGAGGTACTATTCCTGAAGTACTATTCACGAGGGTCTTATTCAATTTTGAGTACTATTCATGACAAAAAATTGATTTATTTTCGGTTCAAATCATTTTTGATACAATATCATTCTTGAATTTTACTTCACAAAGCAGTATCGTGTTGGCAATTTGAACGTTATTAAACTCTAGATAAATTAAATTATAAATCTTTAAAAATTTATCCTTTGTTTCTTTTAATTGAATTCTTATATCATTGTCATCATCCTCATGCTTATATTTTGATGAAAGTCATCTTTGGCTTACGTGCATAGATGGACTGTTGATTTATATGATTATGACCAGGGATCATTCGGTATAATCATGACCCGTAATGTTACAAATGATGTGGTAAAAGTCCTCATTGGCCCGTGGTGCATTGATGGACAGTTGTTGGTATGATTATGACCAGGGATTATTTGGTATAATCATGACCATTGATGATTACATAAATATTATTTTCCCGTAGTGCAGGGATGATTTGATGATGTGGTTTATTTATTAAGCTGAGTCTCAGCGATAAAGTTGGTGAAAAACTTTTTAAATCATAGAAGATAGTATATATCATGCTCTACTTGACTCTTCTAATGGATTGCTTGTTCCGTTGCAGTTAAACTTGTTGTCTATTATATTCTATCAGTTGTTATACTGTTGAAGGCTAAGGATAATTTATTCTGCATTATCTTAGTCATAATATTTCTTACTGGGCTAGTGGAGCTCACCCTTTTCTTTCATTGTTCTCTTCAGGAAATGAGAATATAGTTGGGATGAGTCGGGTAATGGAGTGATGGTCCAGGATAAGTGGCTTTAGTAGTCCTCACTATTCTATGAAATAGTGTGATAATAATTGTAATGAGGACTCCATTGAGTGTGGATATTGTCTAGAAGACAATATTCGTGTTAAAACTCTCAGCTTTTGTTTTGTCGTATTTTACACAACAATTGTATAAATGAAGTTTGTATTTGATTTTTGTACCATATATCTGGCGACTCAAGATGGGTGATGTATACCTATTTTGGGGGTGTCACATATATTCTATGACGCGTAAAGTTCTTGTTATTAATTGTTCAAGTTTTAAGATTTCGTATTAGATGTTATCATTCTTTTAAAGCATGATTCCCGTTATACAATACTTATTCGATTGTATATCTCTTGAGTTTTATTATTCAAATTGAATATTATTTATTGTTGAACCTTATAAGACTAGCGAACCCTTATTGATTCGACTAGTCCATAGTTGATGAACGTTCTAAATTCCAGAACTATTGTTGAACTTATCCAAACCAAACTTCCTTTAGTACGGACTCTAATGTCAAACTGAGATGAACAACCTTGTTATAGGGGATTGATGATGTTAAGATATTGTGCACAGTATGGTACTAAGGGCTGATCCCCCTAAGTACGAGAAGAAGAGTCCATAGTCATATGACTGTTAAAGGTTTCAAGTATAAATACTTGACAACCTAGGAAGTTCTTTTGATTCTTGTTATTCATTCTTGATTCAAAAGCTGAGTTTTCTTATTTCAGAATTCTTTGATTCACTCGCATGTTATTATATTATTGTTATATTATTATACTTGTGGGTAATCGTTTTCACTCTTGCGTAATAATAATATCGCAGTTAAGAATGAACGGTCCAACGAGCCTTCTACTAGCAAAGGCAAGGGCAAAGTTAACAAGCGGTGAAGACGTGTTGTTTATTTGATGTATTTACGTTTCAGACTTATGTTAATGTTGTGTAAGACTTATTATGTAAGACCCCAACTTTTATGAATAAAGATTTAATTTTCTCTAAATATTATTTTGAGTAAAAAGGTGTGGATTTGATATAATATTATAGTTGTGGGTAATATTTATAAATTTTGCAAAGTAAGCAAGTTGTTATAAAATATTCGTTGGGTTGAGGAATATTCTTTTTATCGGGGAATATCCGTACGAAGGCACAATCATTGGTGGACCCCACAACAGAGTTACTGTCGAATTTAGAAAGCGGCAGAAATAACCTTTTTATAAAAATAATGGCACGACTTTTACCATTAAACTATTGAAATACTCGGTGATAAAAGTACAGTAATACGTGTGGTTGCATAGTAGCACACGGTATTGCACAGTATCTTTGATTATTGATGCTTACGTGAGAAGTCACTCAGTTTTATTCAATTATTGCAACAGTAGTTGATGCATAATATCTCATATTATTGATTCAATTATTATCACAGTATCAGCTGAACAATATTTTATATTATTAAATTAATAAATGAGATGGCACAGTTATTCATATTATTATTTGCATTATTGACAATGTCTAGAAAGTTCTGTCGAGGAAAGGGGTTTGGTCATCTTATTGCGCGCCAATAAGAAGAAATCCTTATCGGAAACCCCCTCTTTCCTGGGAATGATCTAGTTGTTAATATTGTGAGTTATAATATTAATGATGAATAAATGTTGAAATATTAAAAATGTGTTTAGTCAAGTGAATTGTGATAAATAAAAGAGGTTTGTCATGAAGTATTTATTATAAATTTGGCTTATTATATAGACCCCCACTTACTCAGTTTTCAAAATAGTCAATAGAAAGTTATCTCAGTTTTTATTTTATATTGCATAGTACTGCATAGTGTTTCATAATATTTGTATAGTACTGCAAAGTAAAATCAGAAAATTCGTCCGTGAATTCTCAAATTTTTCATCCGTGAATTATTCTTCTGTTCATCGATGATTAATTCAAATAGTGCCCTGCCATTTTCCTATAAATAGGATGCTTAGTTTAGAAATGAAAATTACACTAGAATCAGAGAATTCTTCTTCTATAATATTGAGCGTATTTCTTTTAAGTTTTAGGAAGCTTTGAGTATAGAAAACAGTACAAGTTTTCTTCAAGAATATCCCCGATATACCAGTCAGAAGTACTCTCCTTTTAAGGTAAATGATATTATTTTGTTCAATATTCGTAAGAAATAATATTTTCTTACATACTCTGTAGTATGTAAGTAATATTATTTCGTTTCATATTCCTAAATCTACACTTATTTTGATAAGTGTTGCTTCTATACTCTTTGAAATTAGTAGAATATCCTTGAAATTTGCGCTTCATCTAGTATCGTTTCACTAAAATATTTTTCTGGATATTCTTGTTAAATTTTAATTTTTTTCATAATTGGGAGTACTATTCATGGTTCTTATTCATACATACTAAGACTATTCATATATATGATCTTATTCATACATACGAGTATTATTTACGGGATATTATTCACTTAATACTATTCATGGGTACTATTCACTTTAGTACTATTCACACGGGGTCTTATTCATGACAAAAATTGATTTCTTTTCTATCCAAATTATTTTTGATACATGAATATTATTCTTGAATTTTACTCCACAAAAAAGTTATCATGTTGAAAATTTGGACATTCTTAAACTTTGGATAAATTAAATTATAAATCTTTAAAATTTATCCTCGATCTCAATTAATTGATTTTTTATATATCATTGTCATCATCCTCATGCCTATATTTTGATGAAAGTTATCTTTAGCCCATAGTGCATAGATAGACTGTTGATTAGTATGATTATGACCAGGAATTATGTATCGGTATAATCATGACTTGTAATGTTACAAATGATATAGTAAAAGTCTGCATTGTCCCGTAGTGCATTGATGGACAGTTGTTTGGCATGATTGTAAGACCCCAACTTTTTGAATAAAGATGAATTTTCTATAAATATCATTTTTAAATATTAAGGTATGAATTTGAAATAATATTATAGTTGTGGGTAATATTTATAAATTACGCAAAGTATACGCAAGTTGTTATATTATATTCGATTGGTGGGGAATATTCGGTTTAGCGGGGAATATTCGATACAACTACTCAATCATTGGTGGACCCACAAATGTAATTATTGTCGAATTGAGAAAATGACAAAAATATTTTATTAAAAATAACGGCGGAAGTTTTATCGTTAATCTTTGTTGAACTACTTTCGGTAGTAAAAAAGAATACGATGTCTGGCGTAGTTAAGTAGTATTACGGTATTGATTATTAATGCTTACGTGAGAAGTCACTCGGTTTTGTTCAATTATTGCTATAGTAATTGTTGCATAGTATCTCACGTTATTTGATTCAATTATTGTCGATATTTTATATATTATTAAATCAATAATTGAAATGACGAGTTATTAATATTATAAATTGCAATATTAACGATGTCTAGAAGTTACACTTGAGGAGAGGTTTGGTCACCTAATTGCGGCATAATAGGAGAAATCTTTATTCGAAAGCCCCTCTTTCCAGGAGCGACACAGTCGATTAATATTGTGAATTGTAATAAAGATGATAAATGTTGTTAAAATTATTAAGGTGATTTTTTTATAAAGTTTGCTTATTTTATGGATATCTATTTACCCATTTTTTAAAATAATCGGTAGAAATTTATTTAAAGGTGGGGCCCACATGTGGGGGGCACATGTGGGGCCCATATGTGTTGGAAAAATGATTTTGGAAATGGAAGAGTATACTTATGGAAGTATATGTATGTATTAAGTATATGGTAGGAGAAAATGATATGTGAAAGTGATAGGTGTGTGATATGTGTGTGAGTGGAAAATGGTGGAAAAGTGGAAGTGTGATAGTGATGTGTAAGAGTGTAGTGAAAGTGATTATTGGGAGGGTGGAGAATTGATGTTGGATATGGGGGGATAAAAAGATCTAGTGGTATATATAATATTGATATATATAAATTGAAAACATGTGTTTATATATATGTATTATATTTTAATTTTTGTTGAAATCTTATTGGTTAGTTGTTTGACTTAGTTGTTAGTTGATTGAAGAAATAATTCTGCAAAATTATTTCGTACTTGAACAGTTCCCTTCCATTCTCCTATAAATAGAAGCTCATTCCTTCATTATTTCTTACGAATTCACTGAAACGCCAGAGAGAAAAATTATAGAGAAACTATAGAAAAATATTCTGCTACTTTCCTACTCTTATATTCAGTTTCTTTTCACGATGAGGGATATTATTCTTTTATATTCATGAAGAGAACTTACATTATTCCATTTCTTATTATTCTGTTGAATAACTTTTGTATCTGTGAGCTACCCTATACTTGGTGACATTCTTCTATTATTCTGTCTTTATTATTTATTTTGAAACATCGTATGTCATGTGTTTTACGGGACTGGTTAAAATCTTTATTTATTATTCAGCCGGAATATCACATGTACATGCATTTTACGCAGGACCTAGTTCCATTATTTATTATTCCGCATTTATTATTCTGTTGGGACATCCTGTCGGTGTAAATTTTACCTGAC
This sequence comes from Panax quinquefolius, assembly GCA_020205615.1. Classification (NCBI taxonomy): domain Eukaryota; kingdom Viridiplantae; phylum Streptophyta; class Magnoliopsida; order Apiales; family Araliaceae; genus Panax; species Panax quinquefolius. Next base: position 7,697,786 of record CM035159.1, read on the forward strand.
CTAGTTCCGTTATTATTATTCTGTTGGAATAACTTGTTTATGCGAAGTACTGCATGCATGGTGATTTCTTTTGTTATTCCATTCGTTATTATACTTAGTTGGTTAAAATTTTGACTTCTATACTCTATGAAATTAGTGAAATATTCTTGATATTTGTGCTTCATCCAGTATCTTTTCATGGAAATATTCTTCTGAGCATTCTTGAATTTTACTCTACAAAGCAGTATCATGTTGACAATTTGGATGTTATTAGTTCCTGAATAAATTAATTCCTGAACTTGTTTTATTGAATTCTTATATCATTGTCATCATCCTCATGTTTATATTTTTGAAAGTCATCCATGGCCTGTAATGCGTAGATGGACTTGGTATGATTATGACCGAGGATTATTGATTGTAATCATGATCGTAATGTTATAAATGATGTGGTAAAAGTCCTCGTTAGTCAGTAGTGCATTGATGGATGATTGTTGGCATAATCATGACCATTGATGAATACATAAATATCCTTGGCGTAGTGTAGTGCATGGAATTTGTGGTCGTGGCCCCTAATGAATATCCTTGGTAGTAGTGCATGGATGATGTGGATTAATTATTAAGCTGAGTCTCAGCGATAAAAGTGATGAAAAACTTTTTAAATCATAAAAGATAGTAGATTTTATTCTCTACTTGACTCTTTTAATGGATTGTTTGATCCGCTGCAATTAAACTTGATGTCTATTGTATTTTATCAGTTTAACATTGTTGAAGGCTAATGATAATTTATTTTGCATTATCTTAGTCATAATATTTCTTCTTTGGGCTAGTTGAGCTCACCCTTTCTTTCTTTGTTTCTCTTGAGAAATGAGAGCGTAATGGGACTAGTCGGGGAGCGGAGTGATGGTCCGAGATGGTGTCTTAGTAATCCTCACTATTCTGTAAAATAGTGTGATAATAAATGTAACGAGGACTCTATTTGTGAATGAATATTGTCTAGAAGATAATATTTGTATTTAAACTCACAACATATGTTTTGTTGTATTTTACACGACTGCTATATTATTAGTTTGTATTTGAATTTTGTACCATTTATTTAGCGACTCAAGATGGGTGATGTATACCTATTTTGGGGGCGTCACAATGATCATGACCACTTGTGATAATAATGAATATCATTGGCCCGTAGTGCATGGATAATTCATGGATGTGATACTAACAAATATCCTTGGCCCGTAGTGTATGGATAATTCGATGATGTGGATTATTTATTGAGATGTGTTACAGAGATAAAATATTGATGATGAAATTTTAAATCATAGAATATAATAGACATCATGCTACCTACTTGACTTTTCTAATGGATTACTTATTTATTTGTAATTAAACTTATTGTCTATTGTATTCTATCGGTTTTACAATCGTAAGACCCAAAACTTTTATAAATAAAGATGAATTTTTTCTATAAATATTATTTTGAATATTATGGAATAAATTTGATATAATGTTATAGTTGTGGGTAATATTTATAAATTTTTGCAAAGTATGCAAGTTGTTATAAAATATTCGTTTGGTCCGGGGAATATTCTTTTTGTTAGGAAATATTCGTATACAATGGCTCAATCATTGGTGGACCCTACAACATTATTGTCGGATTGAGAAAAACGACAAAAATATTTTATAAAAATAACTTACGGAGGTGTTACCGTTAAAAGCCATTGAACTACTGGTGGTAAAAAAATGCGATGTCTGGCGTGGTTGCGTAGTAAAGCACACGGTATTGATTATTGATGCTTACGTGAGAAGTCACTCGGCTATGCTCAATTATTACTCTGATAATTCTTGGCCGCATCATATCTCTTATATTATTGATTCAATTATTGTCACGATTATCATCCGTATAATATGTTATAGTATTAAATCAATAATTGAGACGACAAGTTATAAATGATTAATAATTATTGAAAGATTAAATATGTGTTATGATTTGTGGTAAGTTTGATTATTTTATGGGGGCTCTCGTATGTCATCATCTAAGAGTCTCTTCATCAATAGTATTTACCTTCGTCGATAGTAATTACCCTTGTGAATAGTATTTACCTTCGTCAATAGTAATTACCCTTGTGAATAGTATTTACCCGTCGATAGTAATTATCCTTGTGAATAGTATTTACCTTCGTCGATAGTAATTACCCTTGTGAATAGTATTTACCTTCGTCAATAGTATTTACCTTCGTTAATAGTAATTACCTTTACCGAACGTCGAACCACTTGTCGTTTCACATTACAAAAGCGCCGAACCACTTGTCGTTTCACATTCAAAAGCGCCAAACCGATTAAGTCGAGCCACTTGCCTTTTCACACGGCGGTCTTTAAGCTAGAAATCTTCTATAAATAGAGGCCTAGGGCTTCATTATTTTTCACGAATTCATTCAAGCTATAGAGAGAGAAAGTATAGAGAGAATAAGAGAGAAAGAAGAAGAGTATTTTGTTACTACACTGCTGCAGTATTCAATCTCCTACCAAATGTAAGGGGTGTTATTCTTTCTTATTCATGAAGAGAACTGTTGTTATTCCATTGCTTATTATTCTGTTGGAATAACCTGTATAAGTGGTTTACCCTATACTTGGTGACATTCTTCTATTATTCATTGGAACATCACATGCGTGTGTTTTAAGGACTGGTTTAAAATCTTTATCATTACATTGGAACATCTCATGCGTGTGTTTTTAGGACTGTTTAAAATCTTTATTATTACATTGGAATATCCTATACGTGTTTTTTACAGGATCCGGTTCCATCTTTATTATTACTGTTGGAACATCACCGCCGATTGTGAATTTCACACGACTGGTTCCGTTATTTATTATTCATTGGAATAACACATGCTGTGCGGTCTATCGCATGCATGGTGATTTCTTTTGTTATTCCATTCTTTATTATACCCAGTTGGTTAAAACTTTGACTTCTATACTCCATGAAATTAGTAGAATATCCTTGATATTTGCGTTTCATCCGATATCTTTTCATGGAAATATTCTTACGATCATTCTTGAATTTTACTCTACAAAAGCAATGATCGTGTTGACAATTTGGACGTTGATAATTCCTGGATAAAATAATTCTTGAACTTGTTTTATTGAATTCTTATATCATTGTCATCATCCTCATGTTTATATTTTTTGAAAGTCATACGTGGCACGTAGTGCATAGATGGACTTGGTATGATTATGACTGAGAGACTATTGATTGTAATCATTAACCGTAATGTTACAAATGATGTGATAAAAAATCCTCGATGGTAGTAGTGCATTGATGGATGATTGTTGGCATGATCATGACCATTAATGAATACACAAATATTCTTGGCCCGTAGTGCATGAATAATTGTGGTCGTGATACTAAAAGAATATCCTTGGTAGTAGTGTGAAGGTGATTCTATGATGTGGAATATTTATTAAAGTGAGTCTCAAAAGCTATATGATGATGAAAAACCTTTTAAAACCTAAAAGATAGTAGACTTTATTTTCTACTTGACTCTTTTAATGGATTGCATATTAAAGCTCACTTGATTAAAGCGGTTGTCTATTGTATTTTATCGGTTTAACATTATTGAAGACTATTGATAATTTATTCTCGCATTATCTTAGTCATAATATTTCTTCTTTGGGCTAGTTGAGCTCACCCTTTCTTTCACTTTGTTCTCTTGAGGAAATGATAATATAAATTTGGGGACGAGTCGGGAAGCGAGTGATGGTCCTGAAGATAGCATTAGTAGTCCTCACTATTACGTAAAATAGTGTGATAATAAGCTATGTAATGAGGACTTTTTGTTTGAGTTTGTATAATATCTAGTAGAGCGATATTTGTATTTAAACTCACGATTTATGTCGTATTATTACAGCACAGTTATGTTAATAAGTTGTATTTAAATTTTGCACCATGTAAGTGGCGACTCAAGATGGGTGATGTATACCTAATTTTGGGGGGCGTCACAACAGTATCGAGCTTAGGGATGTGATCCTGGCTAAGATGTGAGAATAGTACTAGGAGGAGAGGCAGAATACCTTCGCTAGTATGACCTACCTAAGTTTATGTGCTATTTTATTGGTTGGTCGGAAGATAAGGATAATTTGTTACATGTCAATTAACCTTTTGTTTTGTGGCGATGTCGAAAATGACATCCGAGAATGTTGAGAATAGCGATGGAGCGCAGCGATCGTTGATTCACCACATATCAATAATCAAGATAATGTGCATCGAAGGCGACAATCCTCATGCAAACAACAACTTGACCAAATGACAAATGATCAAATGTTCGAGGCTTTATGCAATTTATGCAACAAAATGAGTAGAAGCGACTCTGTCCAAAACGTGGGGTGGAAACACAGAAAACTCTCGAGTATCACCGCTAAACAATTTAAGGATTTGGGACCACCGGAGTTTAAGGGAGAGCAAAACCACTTGGCGGAAGCATGGATAAAGCAGATTACAAGATATTTGATGTCTTGGGATGCTCCGAGAGCAAAAGGTTCCTTTCTACGCCTTTATGTTTGCTGGGGAGGCGGATTCTTGGTGGGAATCAGTAAAACGTACTCAACCAATTTGTCTTGAAGATATCTTGGGAGAAGTTCAGAGTCATTCAACGACAAATACTTTCACGAAAGTATTCGCCACATGAAGGAAGTGGAGTTTATCAAGTTGGAACAAAACAATATGACCAGGTCGCAATACGAGGCAAAATTTGCGGAGTTATCACGGTTTTCGTCCCACTTGGTGGATAAATGAAGAGAGAATGCGCGAATGTTTTTAAGAGGTTTGAAGCAGGAGATACGTCAACATCTTATTTCTCATAAAGCGTGTTTGTATTGAGATGTTGTAAATAGGGCTCAATTAGTGGAGCGATAATGAGTCAACTTGACTAAAAGAGAAGCGGTGCGCAAAATTATAATACCGGTAGGAATAGTCATCGAGGTGGTGACAACAAGCGTGGAGGAATCAACGGGCAGCGGATATGGTAACCACTTGGTGGTAATCGGGAACAAAACAATAAGAATGGACATTTCAAGAAAAGGAGATTCAACAATGATGGAAAGGCGTCGGCCTGACCAAAGACCCATTGTTAAGGAAGGAGAAAGACCACCTATCATATGCTTCAAATGCGAGGAGAGGGACACATCGATCCAAAGCTGCGTCATGCAGTCAAAGCATGTTATAATTGTGGAAAGAAGGTCACTTAGCTCGATTTTTGTCGCCATCAGAAGACAAATTCAGCTAGGATGGAGGCACCAAAGGCCATCCCGAGAAAATTCAAAGCCCGGTAGTGCTGAGGGAGAGCATTTGTTGTGACCTCCCAAAGAGCAAGGAATCGAATGAGGTCATCACGGGTAAGCTTATCATAAACTCTAATGAAGTCTATACTTTATTTGATCTGGGTTCTACCCATTCTTTTATTTCTCCTACTTGCGCTCATCGATTAAATTTGACTCTGGAGAAATTAGACTTTGACTTATCTGTGGAAACTCCGTTGGGGAGAAACCTTCATTACATCCCTTTGTTTATAAGTCTTGTTTGGTCAAATCGGTACCCTCACATTACACCGTCGATCTTATTTCATTAAAAATACTTGCATTTGGCGTGATTCTAGGGATTGATTGGTTAACTACTTATCATGCAAAAATTGATTGTTTTCGTAAGGTTGTTAGCTTTCATATTCCTAATCAACCTATTATGCGAATTCAAACGACCAAACCATTAAAATCAATCACGGTCATCTCAAGCCATAAAGCTATTCGTTTATTGAAAAGCGGATGTCAAGCTTTCTTAGCTCATATCCTGATTTAAATAAAAATACGTCGGTTTTAAGCGATATTCCTATTGTTAATAAATTTCTGACGTATTCCCGAAGAACTTCTGGCCTACCCCAGGCGTGAAATTGAATTTTGTATCGACCTTGAACCCTGCAGACAAAACCTATTTCCAAAGCCCCATATCGAATAGCTCTATTGAACGAGAGTTAAAGACCCAATGCAGGAATTGTTAGACATTGGCTTTATTAGTCCTAGTACTTCTCCTTGGGGTGCTCTGTTTCTATTCGTGAAGAAGAAAGATGGGAGTATGCGACTTTGTATTGATTATCGGGGAGTTGAATCACGTCACCATCAAAAATAGGTATCCATTGCCACGTATTGATGACTGTTTGACGGTTGCAAGGAGCCAAATTCTTTTCAAAGATTGATCTTCGTTAGGATATCACGATTAAAGATTAGAGCCGTGACATTCCAAAGGCGGCTTTCGGAACTCCAGACGGGCATTATGAATTCCTAGTCATGTCCTTTGGATTGACTAATGCTCCCTCTTTGCCTTCATGGATATGATGAACCAAGTATTCAAGGAATATTTAGATCACTTTGTGGTCGTCTTTATTGATGACATCCTTATTTATTCCAAAAGCCGTGAAGATCATGAGCAACACTTGAGGTACGACACTCCAAAAGCTTCGTGAATATAAGCTTTATGCCAAGTTGAAGAAATGCGAGTTACGCTTGAAGAAGTAGCATTCCTTGAGCACGTGGTATCAAGTCATGGAATATCTGTTGACCCAAAGAAAGATTGAAGCTATTCAAAGTCGGGAACAACCTAAATCGATGGACCGAAGTCGTAGCTTTCTCGGTTTATTTGGTTATTATCGGAGATTCGTGGAAGGATTTTCTCGAATCGCTATTCCATTGACTTTCGGTGACTCGGAAAGATACAAAGTTCGGTTGGAGGCGAAGAATGTGAGAAGAGTTTTCAAGAACTCAAGAGGAGACTTATTTCAAAGACTGTTACGTGATACCATCCGGCTCGGGAGGGATTTGTCATCTACTGGTGATGCTTCGGGCAAAAGGTTGGGATGTGTTCTTATGCAACATGGAAAAGTTATAGCCTATGCCTCATGACAACTCAAAGAATATGAGAGGAATTATCCTACTCATGATCTAGAGTTAGCGGTATTATCTTTGCACTTAAAATGTGGAGGCATTACTTGTATGGGGAGAAAGTGGAGATCTTTACGGATCATAAAAGCCTCAAATATTTCTTCACTCAAAAGGAACTCGACATGCGACAACGACGTTGGCTTGGCTGTTGAAAGATTATGATCATACCATCCAATACCATCTGGAAAAGCAAGCGTGGTAGGCGGCGATTGAGTAGGAAATCATATGCAAATCAAGTGCGATATTGTCGTATGAGGCCCATTTTGTGTGACTTACAAAGGATGGAGATAGAATTAAAGACTCGAGGGGACGCGTGTGATGGCGGCGAGTATCTGAGTAGAACCGACTTTAATTGATAAAGTTAAAGGCTGCCAAGCTACTGACACGGAGGTGATCGCGTATGAGGAAGAAAGTGCAAGAAGGTGCTATCTTAGGAAGCAAGAATCGATGAAGAAGGAATACTTGAGTCGACTCCGGACTTTGTGTTCTAACGACCACGATTTAAAGTATAATATCATGATGGAGGCGCCTGACACACCATTTGCAATCCATCACAGGAGTACCGAAATGTATCGTGATATTCGGTCATACATTTTGGTGGAGCAATATGAAAGAGAGATAGCGCTTTGTTTATCTCAAGGTGTCTAACTTGTCAACGAGTTAAAGCGGAGCATCAAGTACCAAAAGGTCCATCAGAACCACTTGAAATTCCGAATGGAAGTGGGAGCACATTACCATGGATTTTCATTCTGGGGTCTTCCTAAGGTTTCTCAAGGCATTGATGCGATTTGGGTCATTGTTGATAGATTGACCAAGTCCGCTCATTTCTTACCGCGTCTGAGAAACTTCATACACTTGAACGTCTTGCTCGTATGTACATAAGCGAGATTGTAAGACCTGCATGGTATCTGCTTTATCCATAGTTTTCGATCGAGACCCAAGATTCACTTCACGATTTTGGGTTAGTTTGCAAAAGCTATGGGCGCAGACTTACGATTTAGCTTCGGCATATCATCCTCAGACGGATGGACAAATGGAGAGGACTATTCAAACTCTTGAAGATCTATTAAGACTCTGTGTCCTTGATTTCAAGGGAGTTGGGACAAGTTCTTACCATTGGTGGAGTTTTCCTACAACAACAGGTTATCAAGCAAGTATTGGCATGGCTCCATTCAAGCATTGTATGGAAGAAAGTGTCGATTCTCGATATCTTTGGGATGAGGTGGGTGAAGCAACGTTGTTGGGACCGGAGTTGAATACGTATGACTACGGAAAAGATTCAAATGATCAAACAACGTATAAAAACCTCACAAAATCGATTAAAAGAGTTATCTTGATCTTCATCGAAAGGACGTGGAATTCGATATAGGAGATCATGTGTTTGTTAAGAGTTGCTCCATGGAAAGGAGTTACAAGATTTGGAAGGAGAGGAAAACTTAATCCTCGATTCATCGGTCCATTTTTAATCCTCGATCGAGTAGGAACTGTGGCCTATAGACTCGCTTTACCGCCAAATATGTCTCGTGTTCATAACGTTTTTCACATATCTATGTTACGTAAATATGTGAAAGACCCGAACCATATTATTGAGTTAGAACCGGACGAAATAGCGGAAGATTTGACGTATGAAGAGGTTCCTGTTCAAATTTTGGATAAGAAAGAACATATTCTACGCTCCAAGGTTATACCTCAAGTCAAAGTTTTATGGAGGAACCACGATGTTGAGGAAATGACTTGGGAGTTAGAATCGAAATGAAATCAAGGTATCCTTACCTCTTCGACATACCTGTCGTACCACTAATTTCGAGGGCTTAAATTTCATAAGAAAGGGAGGTTGTAAGACCCCGACTTTTATAAATAAAGATGAATTTTTTTCTATAAATATTATTTTTGAATATTATGGAATAAATTTGATATAATGTTATAGTTGTGGGTAATATTTATAAATTTTGCAAAGTATGCAAGTTGTTATAAAATATTCGTTTGGTGGGAATATTCTTTTTGTTAGGAAATATTAAATACAATGGCTCAATCATTGGTGGACCCCCACAACATTATTGCTCGGATTGAGAAAACGACAAAAATATTTTTATAAAAATAACTACGGAGGTGTTACCGTTAAAGCATTGAACTACCGGTGGTAAAAAGTAAGAAACGATGTCTGGCGTGGTTGCGTAGTACACTGCGGTATTGATTATTGATGCTTACGTGAGAAGTCACTCAACCTATGCTCAATTATTACTACAAAGAATTCTTTGATCATATCTCTTATATTATTGATTCAATTATTGTCACAAAGATCATCTACGTATAATATGTTATAGTATTAAATCAATAATTGAGACGACAAGTTATAAATGATTAATAATTATTGAAAGATTAAATATGTGTTATGATTTGTGGTAAGTTTGATTATTTTATGGGGGGCTCGTATATGTCATCATCTAAGAGTCTCTTCATGATAGTATTTACCTTCGTCAATAGTAATTACCCTTGTGAATAGTATTTACCTAAATCAATAGTAATTACCCTTGTGAATAGTATTTACCTTCGTCGATAGTAATTATCCTTGTGAATAGTATTTACCTTCGCCAATAGTAATTACCCTTGTGAATAGTATTTACCTTCGTCAATAGTATTTACCTTCGTTAATAGTAATTACCTTTACCAGACGTCGAACCACTTGTCGTTTCACACAACGGTATCGAACCACTTGTCGTTTCACATTCAAAGCGTCAAACCGATTAAATCAAGCCACTTGCCTTTTTTCACACGGCGGTGCTAAGCTAGAAATCTTCTATAAATAGAGGCCTAGGGCTTCATTATTTTTCACTTAATTCATTCAAGCTATAGAGAGAGAAAGTAGAGAGAATAAGAGAGAAAGAAGAAGAGTATTTTGTTCTTACACTGCCGCAAAGATTCAATCTCCTACCAAATGTAAGGGTGTTATTCTTTCTTATTCAGCGAAGAGAACTGCTGTTATTCCATTGCTTATTATTCATTGGAATAACTCGTATAAGTGGTTTACCCTATACTTGGTGACATTTTTCTATTATTACATTTGGAACATCCACATGCGTGTGTTTTACAGGACTGGTTAAAATCTTTATCATTACATTGGAACATCCACATGCGTGTGTTTTACACCGGACTGGTTAAATCTTTATTATTACATTGGAATATCCTATCTCGTGTGTTTTACAGGATGATCGGTTCCATCTTTATTATTACTGTTGGAACATCCCGCCGATTGTGAATTTCACGACACTGGTTCCGTTATTTATTATTACATTGGAATAACCTCGTCTGCATCTTGATCTATCGCATGCATGGTGATTTCTTTTGTTATTCCATTCTTTATTATACCCAGTTGGTTAAAACTTTGACTTCTATACTCCATGAAATTAGTAGAATATCCTTGATATTTGCGTTTCATCCAAAGATATCTTTTCATGGAAATATTCTTCCGATCATTCTTGAATTTTACTCTACAAAACAAAGATCATGTTGACAATTTGGACGTTGATAATTCCCGGATAAAATAATTCTTGAACTTGTTTTATTGAATTCTTATATCATTGTCATCATCCTCATGTTTATATTTTTTGAAAGTCATCGTGGCACTGTAGTGCATAGATGGACTTGGTATGATTATGACCAGAGACTATTCCGGTGTAATCATGACCGTAATGTTACAAATGATGTGATAAAAATCCTCGATTGGTAGTAGTGCATTGATGGATGATTGTTGGCATGATCATGACCATTAATGAATACACAAATATTCTTGGCCCGTGAGTGCATGAATAATTGTGGTCGTGATACTAAAGAATATCCTTGGTAGTAAAGGGGGTGATTCTATGATGTGGAATATTTATTAAAGTCGAGTCTCATTTATAATAAAGTGATGAAAACCTTTTAAAACCTAAAAGATAGTAGACTTTATTTTCTACTTGACTCTTTTAATGGATTGCATATTCGCCGCAGATTAAACTGGTTGTCATTGTATTTTATCGGTTTAACATTATTGAAGACTATTGATAATTTATTCGCATTATCTTAGTCATAATATTTCTTCTTGGGCTAGTTGAGCTCACCCTTTCTTTCTTTTCATTCTCTTCGTGAAATGATAATATAATTTGGACGAGTCGGGGAAGCGAGTGATGGTCCTGAAGATAGCATTAGTAGTCCTCACTATACGTAAAATAGTGTGATAATAAGCTGTAATGAGGACTTTTTGTTTGAGTTTGTATAATATCTAGTAGGCGATATTTGTATTTAAACTCACGGTTTATGTCGTATTGTACACCTACCATGAGTTATGTTAATAAGTTGTATTTAAATTACATACCATGTAAGTGGCGACTCAAGATGGGTGATGTATACCTAATTTTGGGGGCGTCACATACACTGTTGAAGACTAAGGATAATTTATTTTTCATTATCTTAGTCATAATATTCTTTACTGAGCTAGTTGAGCTCACCTTTTTCTTTCATTGTTCTCTTCAGAAAATGAGAATATAGCTTGGACTAGTCGGGGAATGGAGTGATCGTCCAAGATGGTGGCTATAGTAGTCATCACTATTCTATGAAATAGTGTGATAATAATTCTAATGAGGACTCCATTTGAGTTTGGATATTGTCTACGAGACAATATTTGTGTTAAAACTCTCAGCTTATGTTTTGTCGTATTCTGCACGACAATTAATAATTATGTAAATTAAGTTTGTATTTGAATTCTGTACCATATATTTGGCGACCCAGAATGGGTTGTGTATACCTATTTTGGGGACGTCACAGTTGGTATCAAAGCTTAGGGATATGATCCCTGACTGAGATTTGATGCTAGAACTAAGAGGGGAGAGGCGGGTAAATTCTCTACTAGTGTGTCCTCCCATTCTGAGTCGCCAAATACATGGTACATAAAATAACTACAACTTCATTATTAAAATTATCGTGCAAAATACGACAACACATATACTGTGAGTTTAAATGCAAATATTGTCTTCTAGACAATATCGACACTCAAATAAGTCCTTATTATAATTATTGATACACTATTTTACAAAATAGTGAGGACTGCTAAAACGACTATCTAGAACCATCATTCCATACCCCGACTAGTTCCCGCTATATTCTCGCCTCATGAGAAGAAAAATGGAACAAAAAGAAAAAGGGTGAGCTTAACTAGCTTAGTAAAGAATATTATGACTAAGATAATGAACAACAAATTATCGTTAGCCTTCAACAAATCAGATAAAATATAATGGATAACAAGTTTTAGATAAATATTCGCAGCGAAAATAACAATTCATTATAAGAGTTAAGTATAAAATGAAGTCTACTATCTTCTATGATTTAAAAGTCCATCATCAATATTTTATCCCTGTAATATCAATCAATATACATCTTGAACCAAATATTCATCTTTGCATTACAGGCCAAAGATATTCATTTCTATCACCAGTTGGTCATGTTCATCTCAACACATGTACATCTTTGCACTACGGGTCAAAGATATTCATCAAATAATCATTCATCTTTGCACTACAGGCCAAAAATATTCAGTTATATCACCATTTAGGACTGGGGATGATGAAAAATATCTTTAAAAAAATGAATCCAATGAGATAAAAGGACAAAGATTAGGGATTCGTACTTCAGCTTATCCAAGTTCAAAAATACTCCATAATAATCAATTTTGTAGCAAAATTCAAAAATCAAGATCAAAACATAGATACAATAAAAGATAGTAACCAAAATAGACAACTTGGACAAAGAAAAGAAAATTTTAAATTTTTTTTTGTGAATAGTGCCGTATTCGTGAATAGTGTCGTATACGTTAATAGTGTCATATATATGAATAGTAACCCCGACAAGAAAAGGTAGACATTTCACAAGAAAAATCATACTTTGTGAATAGTACTCGTGAATAGTTCCGTATTCGTAAATAGTGTAGTATACATGAATAGTGTCGTATACGTGAATAATAACCTCGACATAAAAAGGTAAAAATTTCATAATAAAATTCATACCAATATTTCAGCATAATGATATTGAACGAAATTACATTATTTACGAAGAAAATAACATCCCTTACCTCAAAAGAACAGTACTTCTAACTGGAATATCGGATGTAATGTTGAAGGAAGCTTGCACTGAATAGAAACTCTCAAGATATCTAAATACTCACAAAGTATAGACTTCGTAAGAGCTTATGATTAACTTACCCGTGATAATTTTATTCAAGTTCCTCGTCACGAGAAAAAAAAATGCTACCTCTTAAATTACCGGCTTTGGCTTGTCTGGGACATCCTTTGACATCACTATCCCAGTTGGACTTGACTTCACCATACGACAAAATCGAGCTAGGTGACCTTCTCTTCCGCAATTAAAACACGCTTTAGATTGTCGTATACAGGTTTAGACGGATGTGTCCCTCCCGTCTCAGTATTTGAAACATCGACCTAGGTGGTCGTTCTTCTTCTTTGAAAGCGGTCTGTTGGTGCCGAGCGTCTTCACGTCATTGTTGAACCTTCTCTTCTTGAAATTTCTATTCCTATTATCTTGGCCATGATTACCCATCAAGTGGTTACCATTCTTGGCATGATAATTTCCCCACAATGGTTATCATTGTTCCTGACCGTTGCCATTTGGGTATGATTATTATCGTGTTGTTGGTCGTTGTCTTTTGGTTGTGCTGACTCATCATCGCGCTACAATAACTGAGCCCTATTCACAACATCTAAATATAAACAAAGTTTGTGAGAAATGAGGTATTGACGTATATTGGGTTTCAAACCTCTTAGAAACATTCGCATCATTCGCTCCTCATTATCGACCAAATGGGATGCAAACCGGGATAACTCCGTAAACTTAGCCTCGTACTGCGACACGGTCATATTGTTTTGCTCCAGCTTGATGAACTCCACCTCCTTCATGTGACGAATACTTTCAGGAAAGTACTTGTCGTTGAAAAATTCTTGAAATTTCTCCCAAGACATATTGAAAGGTCAAGTTTGGTACGCTTTTCTGATTTCCACCGATGAATCGCCTCTTCACGCTTAACATAAAGGTGGCAAAGGAACCTTTTGCTCCTCTGAGCATCCCAAGACATCAAATATCTTGGTGATCTGCTTTAACCACGTCTCGCCTTTAAGTGGTTCGGCTTTCCCAAAAACTCCGGTGGTCCCAGCTCCTTGAGGCGCTTAGCGGTGACCAACAAGTGGTTGCCATTGTTTCCACTGCATTATGAGCAGGAATCTCTCTAAATGGTGTGTTGTATGAATTCTAAAAAGCTTCTAAACGCATCTGGTCGTTTCGTAAATTGATCGGTCTTGTTGTTTACGGGAGGATTATCGCCTTCCTGTTGCACATTATTCTGGCTATTAATCAGCGGTGACTCAACAGTCTCATGTGCTCCATTGCTTACCTCAACATTTTCAGATGTCATTTTCAAATACTGCCACAAAATAAGGGCTAGATAACATATCACATATTATTTCTATACTCTGACCGACCAGTTAAATACCAAATAAACTTAGGTAGGTCATACTAATAAAGGAATTCCCCCGTCTCTCCCCTACTAGTTCTTGTCTCACATCTCAGCCATGGATCATATCCCTAAGCTTTGATACCAACTTTGACGCCCCCAAAAATAGGTATACATCACCCATCTTGAGTCGCCAAATATATGGTACAAAATTCAAATACAAACTAATAATACAACAGTCGTGTAAAATACGACAAAACATATGTTGTGAGTTTTAATACAAATATTGTCATCTAGACAATATCCACACCCAATGGAGTCCTCATTACATTTATTGTCACACTATTTCACAGAATAGTGAGGACTACTAATGCTATCCTCTGGACCATCACTCCGTTCCCCGACTAGCCCCAGCTACGTTCTCATTTCCTGAAGAGAACAATGAAGAAAAAGGTGAGCTCAACTAGCCCAGTAAGAAATATTATGACTAAGATAATGCAGAATAAATTATCATTAGTCTCCAACAATGTTAAACTGATAAAATACAATAGACATCAAGTTTAACTGCAGCGGAACAAGCAATCCATTAAAAGAGTCAAGTAGAGAATAAAATCTATTATCTTTTATGATTTAAAAAGTTTTTCATCACTTTTATCGTTGAGACTCAGCTTAATAAATAATCCACATCATTGAATCATCCCTACATTACAGGCCAAGGATATTCTTTAGTATCACGACCACGAATTATCCATGCACTATGGGCCAAAGATAATCGTGTTTTCATCAACTGATCTGATCATGCCATAAAACAATTCATCTTTGCTCCCCTCGTCAAGAGAATCCATAGCCATAATCATACCAAAAAGCATCCATCAATGCACTACGGCCAATGAGGACTTTTTCCACATCATTTATAACATTACGATTATGATTATCTTAGAACAATCCCTCGGTCATAATCATACCAAGTCCATCTATGAACTACAGCCATGAGATGACTTTCAATATAATATAAACATGAGGATGATGACAATGACATAATAATTCGATAAAATAAGTTCAAGAATTAATTTATCCAAGAACCAATAATGTCCAAATTGTCAACATGATACTGCTTTGT
The DNA here is from genome assembly GCA_020205615.1 of Panax quinquefolius. Taxonomy (NCBI): domain Eukaryota; kingdom Viridiplantae; phylum Streptophyta; class Magnoliopsida; order Apiales; family Araliaceae; genus Panax; species Panax quinquefolius. The sequence continues at coordinate 7,713,355 of CM035159.1, forward strand.
AGAGTAAAATTCAAGTATGCTCAGAAGAATATTTCCATGAAAAGATAGTAGATGAAGCGCAAATATCAAGGATATTCCACTAATTTCATGGAGTATAGAAGTCAAAATTTTAACCAACTGAAAATAATAAGTAATGGAATAACAACAGAAATCACTATGCATGCGGTACTTAGAAAGACAAAGTTATTCCAACGAATAATAATAATGAAACCAGTCGGGTAAAAATCACTGCAAGCTGGGATGTTCCAATGAATAATAAAGAATGGAATAACAAATGAAATCACCATGCATGCGGATTGCATGATAGACATGTTATTCAATAGAATAATAAATACGAGAATAATAAAGCGGAACCGAGTAAGATGTAAAACACACAGATGTGATATTCCAGCGGAATAATAAAGACGGAACCAGGTCCGATGTAAAACACACAGAAAGAATATTCCAACAAAATAATAAAGACAGAATAATAAAGACGGAACCAGGTCTGGCGTAAAGCACAGACAGGATGTTCCAACAGAATAATAAAGATAGAATAATAGAAACGGAACCAGGTCTGGCGTAAAGCACTGACAGGATGTTCCAATAGAATAATAAAGACAGAATAATAGAAGAATGTCACCAAGTATAGGGTAGCCCGCTTATACAGGTTATTCCAACAAAATAATAAAGAAATGGAATAACAGAAGTTCTCTTCTTGAATACAAAAGAATAATATCCCTTACCGTAAAATAATACTTGATATTAGAGTAGTGAAGTAACAAAAAACTCTTCTTCTTTCTCTCTGTAATTTCTCTCTCTAGAGTTCAATGAATTCAAAAGAAAATAATGAAGAAATGAGCTTTATTTATAGAAAAATGGAATGCATAAGTAACTAACTCATGAAGCTGGTCTAGATTGATTTACTTTAACTGACTATCCATATTTAAAGCAAAATCTTTTAAATAAAATATAATATATTCTATTTTATATAAAAGATTTTTACTATGTAAATACTTATCTGAGCCTTATACAAACACTATGCAACACTATGCATAATAAAATATAATATAACCTAATTATTATCAAATAAAACGAATAACTTTATAAAAGTATTACATTTTATATAAAAAGATGTTTCGCATTTTATTACGTTAATAATACTAATAAAACAAAACTTATAAATCAACAATAATTGAATCAAATAATGTGAGATCTATCAAAGAACTATTGTAGCAATAATTAAATAAAAGCGAGTGACTTCTCACATAAATATCAATAATCAAAACCGGTAGTGACTATGCAACCCACAGACATATAATTACTTTTACTAAGTAGTTCAACAAAGATAACGGTAAAACTTCCGCTGTTATTTCAATAAAATATTTTTATCGTTTTCTTAATCCGACAATAAGTCTGTTGTGGGGTCCACCAATGATTGTGCCATCGTACGAATATTTCCTGTTTAAAACGAATATTCCCCGACCAATCGAATATTATATAACAACTTGCGTACTTTGCAAAATTTATAAATACTACCCACAATTATAAAATTATATCAAATCCACACCATAATATTAAAAAATTATTTCGAGAAATTTAAATCTTTATTCATAAAATCTGAGATTTTACAAGTGGGGCCCACCAAATTCAGAATTTTCAACAACAACCAAAAGTGGGGCCCACCCATATTTTAAATAAAAAAATTATTTTGAAACTTCAATAATTCATAATAAATAGCCCTTTTATCAAAAAAATACGAATTTTATGTCCATTCCATAAGAAATTTAATTCTCTAAAACCTTATAGAAGAAAGTTTTTTCCAAATTCCAAACAGAAAATGACCGAAATCCACATACAGATGATTTTTAATACCTTCATTCTAACAAAATACTGATAAAATACCTCAATATTAATTCCTTCATTTATATCCACATAAAAATAAATATTTCCTTATCATATAAATTAATAATTAATTATTCACAAATAATATTACAAAATCATAATACTGACAACCAGGTCGTTCCTAGGAAAGAGGGGGCTTTCCGATAAGGATTTCTCCTTATTGGTACACAATTAGGTGACCAAACCCCTTTTCTAGACAGAACTTCCTTAGACATTGTTGATAATGCTATCTAATAATATTATTCAAATAATATGAATTATTGATCTGATAATGGGAAATAATGTGCAGTGACAATTATTGAAACAACAATAATATAAAATATCAACGTAACAATTATTGGATCAATAAAATAAAATATTGAATAGTAATTACTGTAACAATTATTGAGTAGTGTCTTCTTACGTAAGAATCAATAATCCAAAAATATTGTGCAATACAGTGTGCTACTGTGCAACAACGCGTATTACTATATTTTAACCACCGAGTATTCCAACAGTGTTAACGGTAACAACTACGCCGTTATTTTAAAAAAATGCATACTTGTTGTTTTCTTCATCCGACAGTTTTTCCGTTATGGGGCCCACAAATGGTTGCGTCATTGTACGAATATTCCCCGATAACAAGAATATTCTACGTCCAAATGAATATTCCCGACAACAATGAATATTTTATAACCACTTGCTTATTTTACAAAATTTGCACATTTCACCCATAACCAAAGCATTATATCAAATTAACACCTTATTATTCAAAATAATAATTAGAGGAAATTCAATTTTATTTATAAAAAGTTATGGTCTTACATTATTTGTTATTTAATTGGTCAGTCGAAATATATGAATAATATGTGGCATGTCAATTAACCCTTGTTTTGTGGCATTATTTTAAAATGGTATCTAAAAATGTTGAGATAAGTAATAAATCACATGAGACCGTTGAGTCACCGCCGATCAATAACCAGGATAATGTGCATCAGGAAGGCAATAATCGTTATGTAAACAACAAAACCGACCAAATGATGAACAACAGGATGTTTAGGAGCTTTCTGCAATTCATGCAACACCAAGCGAGAGAGACTCCTATTTAAAATGCAGGTGAAAACAATGGCAACTCACGGTTGGTCACTTCTAAGCAATTCAAGGAGTTGGGACCACTAGAGTTTTTGGGAAAGCCAGAGCCACTTAAGGCAAAGACGTGGATTAAATAGATCACCAAGATATTTGATGTTGTGGGATGCTCAGAGGAGCAAAAGGTTCCCTTTGTCACCTTCATGTTGCGAGGAGAGACATATTACTGGTGAAAATCTGTAAAATGAACTCATCTTTCTGCACTGAAAATGTCTTGGGAGAAGTTCCAAGAATTATTCAACGACAAGTACTTTTCTAAAAGTATTCGTCACATGAAGGAGGTAGAATTCATCAAGCTGGAGCAAAACAATGTGAGCATATCACAATACGAGGCTAAGTTTGCTGAGTTATCCCGGTTTGTATCCCACTTGGTAGATAATGAGGAGCATATGACACGAATGGTTCTGCGATGTTTGAAACCCGAAATATGTCAATAACTCATTTCTCACAAACTTTGCTTGTATTCAGATGTTATGAATAGGGCTTAGTTATTGGAGCGCGAAAATGAGTAAGCCAATCAAAAGATAGTAGCAGGCAAAACGATAATACCAGTGGTAGCAGTCATCGAAGCGGTGACAACAAACGTGGAGGTAATCATCATGCCGAAATGGTAACCACTTCGGTGGTAATCATGGCCATAATAATAGAAGGAATGAGTCAAGTAGAAATTTCAAAAAGAGAAGGTTCAATAATGATAGAAAGAAAGCAAAGACCAAAGACCCGTTTTAAGGAAGGAAAGCGACCATCATCGATATCTCTGAGATGCTGAGGGGAGGGACACATCGATCCAAGTATGCATAAAAGCAACCTAAAACATATTTTAATTACAGAAGAGAAGGTCACCTAGCTCGATTTTGTTGTTTAGTGAAGTCAAGTCCAGCTGGGATGGTGAAACCAAAGGCCGTCCCAGACAAGTCAAGCCGAAAGTTCAAGGGAGAGCGTTTGTCGTGACCTCCCAAAAAGTGAGGAACCCGAACGAAGTTATCACGGGTAAGCTAATCATAAACTCTTGCGAAGTATATACCTTATTTGATACCGGTTCAACCCATTCTTTTATTTCACTTACTTGCGCTCAACGTTTAAATTTAACTCTAGAGAAATTTGACTTTGACTTATCTGTTGAAAATCCATTAGGAGAAACCTTCATTACATCCATTGTTTATAAATCTTATTTGATTCAAATCGGCACCCTCACATTACCTATTGATCTAATCTCTTTGAAAATACTTGCATTTGATGTGATTTTAGGGATTGATTGGTTAACTACTCATCATGCTAAAATTGATTATTTTCGTAAGGTTGTTAGTTTTCATATTCCTAATCAACCTATTATGTGAATTCAAGCAACCAAACCACTAAAGTCAATCACTGTCATATCAAGCCATAAAGCTATTCATTTATTGAAAATGGATGTTAAGTTTTCTTAGCCCATGTCACGGATTTAAACAAAAATACGTCAGATTTGAATGATATTTCTATTTTTAATAAATTTCCTGATGTATTCCCCAAAGAACTTCCTGGCCTACCCCAGAGCGTGAAATAGAATTTTGTATTGTCAGAATAGGTGCTGAAATGAGCCTCCTCTTGAGTTCTTGAAAACTCTTCTCGCATTCCTCACTCCAACCGAATTTTGTATCTTTCCGAGTCAGCTGAGTTAAGGGAGTAGCGATTCGAGAAAATCCTTCTATGAATCTTTGATAATAACCAGCTAAGCCGAGAATGCTACGTACTTCGGTCACTGATTTAGGTTACTCCCAGCTTTGAATAGCTTCAATCTTTGCTAGGTCAACAGATATTCCATGACTTGATACTACATGCCCAAGGAATGCTACTTCCTAAATCCAAAACTCGTATTTCTTTAACTTGGCATAAAGCTTATATTCACGAAGCTTTTGGAGTATCAGCCTCAAGTGTTGCTCATGATCCTCATGACTTTTGGAATAAATAAGGATGTCATCAATAAAGATGACCACAAAGTGATCCAAATATTCCTTGAATACTCGGTTCATCATATCCATGAAGGCAGCAGGAGCATTAGTCAATCCAAAAGACATGACTAGGAATTCATAATGTCATACCGAGTTTTGAAAGCCGTCTTTGGAATGTCTTCTGTTCTAATCTTCAATTGGTGATATCCGGAATGAAGATCAATCTTTGAAAAGAATTTGGTGCCTTGCAACTGGTCAAACAGGTCATCAATACGTGGCAATGGGTACCTATTATTAATGGTGACATGATTCAACTCCCGATAATCAATACAAAGTCGCATACTCCCATCTTTCTTCTTCACGAATAGAATAGGAGCACCCCAAGGAGAAGTACTAGGACGAATAAAGCCAATGTCTAACAATTCCTGCAGTTGGGTCTTTAACTCCTGAAGTTCAATAGGATCCATTCGATATGGGGCTTTAGAAATGGGTTTTGTATCGGGTTCAAGGTCGATAAAAAATTCGATTTCACATTCTGGGGGTAGGCCAGGAAGTTCTTCAGGGAATACGTCAGAAAATTCATTAACAATAGAAATATCATTCAAAACTGACGTATTTTTGTTTAGATCCGTGACATGAGCTAAGAAAGCTTGACATCCATTTTTCAATAAATGAATAGCTTTATGGCTTGAGATGACAGTGATTGATTTTAATGGTTTAGTTGCGTGAATTCGCATAATAGGTTGGTTAGGAATATGAAAGCTAACAACCTTACGAAAACAATCAATTTTTGCATGATGAGTGATTAACCAATCAATCCCTAGAATTACATCAAATGCAATTATTTTCAATGAAATAAGATCAACAGGTAATGTGAGGGTACCGATTTGAACCAAACAAGACTTATAAACAGTGGATGTAATGAAGGTTTCTCCCAACGGAGTTTCAACAGATAAGTCAAAGTCTAATTTCTCCAGAGTCAAATTTAAACGTTGAGCGTAAGTAGGAGAAATAAAGGAATGGGTAGAACCGGTATCAAATAAGGTATATACTTCGCTAGAGTTTATGATAAGCTTACCCGTGATGACCTAATTCGAGTTCCTTGCTTTCTGGGAGGTCACGACAAACGCTCTCCCTTTCACTACTGGCTTTGACTTTTCTGGGACGTCCTTTGGTGCCTCCATCCTAGCTGAACTTGTCTTTGGTGAATGACAAAATCGGGCTAGGTGACCTTCTCTTCCATAATTATAACATGCTTTGGGCGGCATCATCACGCTTTTTGGTGATGTGTCCCTCCCTTCGCATTTGAAGCATATGATAGGTGGTCGTTCTCCTTCCTTAACAACAAGTCTTTGATCTTCGACGTCTTTCCATCATTGTTGAATCTCTCTTCTTGAAATGTCCATTCTATTGCTAACATTATGATTACCACCAAGTGGTTACCATTTTTGGCATATTTATTCCTCTACGCTTATTTTCACCGCTTCACGATCAATTATCATTGGTATTATCATTTTGTCATTACCTCTCTTTTGGTTGGGTTGACTCATTATCGCGCTCCAATAAGCGAGCCCTATTAACAACATCTGAATACAAACACAGTTTATGAGAGATAAGATATTAACGTATCTCAGGTTTCAAACCTCTTAGAAACATTCGCTTCATTCTCTCCTCATTATCAACCAAATGGAACGTAAACCGGGACAGCTCGACAAACTTGGCTTCGTACTGCGACACGGTCATGTTGTTTTGCTCCAGCTTAATGAACTCTACCTCTTTCATTTGACGAATACTTTCGGAAAAGTACTTGTCGTTGAACAGTTCTTAAAACTTTTCCCAAGACATCTTCAGTACGGTAGGTTGAGTACGCTTTACAGATTCCCACCAATAATCTGCCACCGCTGTCCGCAACATGAAGGTGGCAAAGGAAACTTTTTGCTCCTCGGAGCAACCCAAGACATCAAATATCTTGTTGATCTGGTTTATCCACGTCTCCGCCTTAAGTGGTTTTGGCTCTCCAAAAAACTCCGGTGGTCCTAGCTCCTTGAACTATTTGGCGGTGACCGTCCGAGAGTTGCCAGTGTTTCCACCTACATTTTGGACAGGAGCCGCTCTCGCCTGATGTTGCATGAATTGCATAAAGCCTTGGAACATTCCATCATTCATCATTTGGTCAGTGTTATTGTTTGCATGAGGATTGTCGCCTTCCTGATGCACATTGTCCTGGTTATTGATCTGTGGAGACTCAACGGTCTCCTGTGCTCCATTGATGTTTTCAACATTCTCGGATGCCATTTTCAAATACTGCCACAAAACAAGGGTTAATTAACATATCACATATTATCCCTATACTCTAACCAACCAATTAAATATCAAATAAACTTAAGTAGGTCATACTAGCGAAGGAATTCCCAGTCTCTCCCCTCCTAGTTCTTGTCTCACATCTTAGCCAGGGATCATATTCCTAAGCTTTGATACCAACTGTGACACCCCCAAAATAGGTATACATCACCTATTCTAAGTCGCCAAAATACATGATACAGAAAATAAATACAATCTTAAATATAGAACAAGAGCTGTGAGTTTAAATACAAATATTATCTTCTAGACAAACATTTATTATCACACTATTTTATAGAATAGTGAGGACTACTAAGACACCATCTCGGACCGTCACTCCATTCCCCGACTAGTCCCTTTCGTTCTCATTTCACGAAGAGAGCGGTAAAAGAAAGAAAGGGTGAGCTCAACTAGCCCAAAGAAGAAATATTATGACTAAGAAAATGCGAATAAATTATCATTAGCCTTCAACAATGGTTAAACTGGTAAAATACAATAGACATCAAGTTTAACCTGTGGCGGAATAAGCAATCCATTAAAAGAGTCAGTAGAGAATAAAATCTACTATCTTTTATGATTTAAAGGTTTTCATCACTTTTATCGCTATGACTTTCCTTAATAAATAATCCACCTCATCCCGCACTACTACCGAGGATATTCATAAGTATCACAACCACAAATTATCCATGCACTACGGGCCAAGGATATTCGTGTATTCATCAATGCTCGTGATTATGCCAACAACTGTCCATCAATACACTACGGGCTAATGAGGACTTTTACCACATCATTTGTAACATTACGGTCATGATTACACCGAATAATCCACGGTCATAATCATACCAAGTCCATCTATACACCACAGCCACGAGATGACTTTCAACAAAATATAAATATGAGGATGATGACAATGATATAAGAATTCAATAAAACAAGTTCAAGAATTAATTTATTCAGGAACTAATAACGTCCAAATTGTCAACATGATATTTCTTTGTAGAGTAAAATTTAAGAATGCTTAGAAGAATATTTTCACGAAAAGATACTGGATGAAGCGCAAATATCAAGGATAAAAATATCAAGGATATTCCACCAATTTCATGGAGTATAGAAATTCATGTATAATAAAGAATGGAATAACAAAAGAAATCACCATGCATGCGGTACTTTGCGCATAGACAAAGTTATTCCAATGAATAATAAATAACGAGAACCGGTCGAGCGTAAACGCATGCATGTGAGGATATTCCAATGAGAATAATAAAAGCGGAACGAGTCCGGCGTAAAACGCATGCAGACGATGATATTCTAACGAGAATAATAAAAAGCGGAACCGGTCCGACGTAAAAGCGCATGCATGAGGATGTTCCAACAGAATAATAAAGATGGGAAAGATCCGGCGTAAAAACGTAAAGACAGGATGTTCCAACAGAATAATGAAGAATGGAATAACAACAGAAATCACCAAGTATAGGGTAGACCGCGTATACAGGTTATTCCAACAAAATAATAAAGAATGGAATAACAGAAGTTCTCTTCATGAATATGGAAAAAAAAAATACCCCTTACCTTATAAAGAATAAACTGGATATAGAAGTAGTGAAGTAGCAGAATACTTTTCTTTTTTCTCTCTATAGTTTTCTCTCTCTAGAGTTTCAGTGAATTCGTAAGAAATAATGAAGGAATGAGCTTCTATTTATAGAAGAATGGACTGAATAGTAACTAATGCATGAACGGTCCAGATTGATTTACTTTTAATCGGACGGTCCATATTGATTTAATAAAATATTCTAATAAAATGAAAAACTTTTAAATAAAATATAATATATAATATATTTTATATATTATATATATAAAAACTCATGGGTCATTACCCCCGTGATATCTCCCGTAACAATCCTGCAAACCTGTGAATATATAATAGTAATATATCTAATAATTTTTTATATATATATATATATATATATAATTATATAACACATGCCTAATTGAAAATTTTGCCACCCACCCGTGACAAACATTTGAAATCCTTCCTCACATTCATTTTTTTTTCCTTCCAGTGGGCCCCACGTGTCCCCCTCCCACCAACATCTCATAATCACAGGTGGGTCCCATTATATTTATACCAAATAACTTTCTACCGATTATTTTTAAAAAATGGGTAAATGGGGTTAATAAAAAAAACAAAATTTACATCAAATACTTCATAAAAATCCCCTTAATAATTGTAACATTATAACAAATTAATTCCATAATATTCAAAAATGATATTTATAGAAAAATCATCTTTATTCATAAAAGCTGGGGTCTTACATTTAATGTTTAATTTCTTTTTATTTTACTCGAGGACGAGCAAAACCTAGGTATGGGGGTATTTGATAGACACATAATTCATATATTTTATTATCCCTAATTTTGTCCTTTTAATAATATTAGTTTATTTAATTAATATATTTTATTTTGTTTTGTAGGATTTAATATTTTATTGCAATAAAGTTAAAATCTTGGTAATCAAACGATATTTAATGCTATTATTCATATAAGGAAATATCCAAGAAGAATCCTACAACAAAAGAAAAGAGGTGAAACAATCTTGGTGTGCAAGTCAAATCTAGTAAAGAGAAAGAAAGTTTATCTAGAAGATCTCCTTGAGAAGTTTACTGCCACCAAGAAGTTGAAACCTATATGGAAAGAGACTCTTAGGAGATTACCATGTAGAGATTGAAGCCAAGAAGAAAAAAGAGGATAAAAGTAAACAAAAGAGACCAAATTCAATGAATCTAAATTAGGGTATAAATGTATTTTTCCTAAAAATAGGTCTTTTTTTTTAAAGAGAATAAGTATTTTTTTTGTATTAGTTTAGGGTAGGAGTAGGAGTAGGAACAAATTACTTCTTCATTTTACGTTCGGTTGATGATCTTAATTAAATAGATTTCTTATTTTTTTTATTTTTTTTGTCTTCTTTATTTTAGTTAGTTTATTTATTTTCATGTCTAGTTAATTTTTATATCTAGGATGAAGATGAAATTAAATAATTATTCATGATAATATTTTTATCTCTTCTATTATTTATGCTTTTATGTTTAATTGATTTCGCCTTCATGTTTCGTTATTGAAATACTTTTCGCTTTTATAGTTTTTATGTTATTTTAAATTAATTAAGAGGTTTTGATAGATTATTTGTAAGACCCCAACTTTTTATAAATAAAATTGAATTTTCTAAAAATATTTTGAATAATAAGGTGTTAATTTGATATAATGTTTTGGTTATGGGTGAAATGTGCAAAATTTTCAAAATAAGCTAGTGGTTATAAAATATTCATTGTCATCGGGAAATATTCGTTTGGTCGTGGAAATATTCTTTGTAAGACCCCAACTTTTTGAATAAAGATGAATTTTCTATAATTATCATTTTTGATTATTATGATATAATGTTATAGTTGTGGGTAATATTTATAAATTTTGCAAAGTATGCAAGTTGTCATATTATATTCGATTGGTCGGAGAATATTCTTTTTGTCAGAAAATATCCGTACGACGGTACAAACATTGGTGGACCCCACAACGGAATTATTGTCGGATTGAGAAAACGACAAAAATATTTTATTAAAAATAACGGCGGAAGTTTTACCGTTGATACTGTTGAACTACTCGGTAGTAAAAGTACAGTAATACGTGTAGTTGTATAGTAGCACACGGTATTGATTATTAATGCTTATGTGAGAAGTCACTCAGTTTGATTCAATTATTGTCAATTAATAATATGAATTATTTAGCGATAATGAAGTTTTGTTTTATTCGTATTATTAACGTAATAAAATAGAAACATCTTTTTATATAAAACAGAATACTTTATTAAAGTTATTCTATAAATAGAATATATTATATTTTATTATGCATAGTGTCGCATAGTGTTGTATAGTATTTTGCATAGTGTTTGCATAGTAAAAAAATTTTTATATAAATAGAATATATTATATTTTATTTAAAAGATTTTTCTTTAAATATGGATCGTCAGATTAAAGTAAATCAATCTGGACCGTTCCTTTGATTAGTTCTTATGCATTCCATTTTCCTATAAATAGAAGCTCATTCCTTCATTATTTTCTTACTTAATTCTTTGAACTCTGTAGAGAAAACTATAGAGAGAAGAATAGAGAAAAGAAGAAAAGTATTCTCGCCACTTAACTACTTCTTTATTTTAGTTCTTCTTTAAAATGGTAAGGGATATTATTCTTTTATATTCATGAAGAGAGGCATTGTTATTCCATTTCTTATTATTCTCATTGGAATAACTTTGTATCTGTGAATACCCTATACTTGGTGATATTCTTCTATTATTACATCTTTATTATTATTTTGGAATATCACATATGTGTTTTACAAGAACACGGTTCCATTTTATAATTTCGTCTTTAATATTCTCATTTGAATATATCGCTCGTCATGCATCTTATAATTGGGACTGGTTCCATTTTATTATTCCGTCTTTAATATTCTATCGGAATATCTCAGCATACTCGTGTATATGTGGGACTGGTTCCATTTTATTATTCCGTCTTTAATATTCTATCGGAATATCACATGCATCTTATCTGTAGGACTGGTTCCATTTTATTATTCCGTCTTTATTATTCTCGGCCGGAATATCTTGTCTGCATCTTATCCACCGGACTGGTTCCATCATTTATTATTCCGCATTTATTATTACATTGGAACATCCCGATTTTGTGATTTTCACTGACTTCGGTTCCGTTATTATTATTATTACATTGGGATAACTTTTCATCATGCAAAGTACCGCATGCATGGTGATATCTTTTGTTATTCCATTCGGTATTATACTCGATTGATTAAAATTTTGACTTCTATACTCCATAAAATTAGTGGAATATCCTTGATATTTTGCGCTTCATCCGAAGATTTTCATGGAAATATTCTTACGAGCATTCTTGAATTTTACTCTACAAGGCAATATCATGTTGACAATTTTGACGTTATTAGTTCTTGAATAACTTAATTCTTGAACTTGTTTTATTGAATTCTTATATCATTGTCATCATCCTCATGTTTATATTTTTTGAAAGTCATCTGTGGCCTGTAAAGCATGGATGGACTTGGTATGATTATGACCAAGGATTATTCGGTGTAATCATGACCGTAATGTTATAAATGATGTGGTAAAAGCCCTCATTGGCCGTAGTGCATTGATGGACAGTTGTTGGCATGATCATGACCATTGATGAATACACAAATATCCTTGGCCCGTAGTGCATGGAATTTGTGGTCGTGACCCTAATGAATCTCATTGGTCGTAGTGCAGGGATGATGTGGATTATTTATTGTCGAGTCTCGGTGATAAAAGTGATGAAAAACTTTTTAAATTATAAAAGATAGTAGGTTTTATTCACTACTTGACTCTTTTAATGGATTGCTTGATCATTCATGCAGCTTAAACTTGTTATCTATTGTATTTTATCGGTTTAACATTGTTGAAGGCTAATGATAATTTATTTTGCATTATCTTAGTCATAATATTTCTTCTGGGCTAGTTGAGCTCACCCTTTTCTTTCATTCTCTTCGTGAAATGAGAGCGTAGTAGGGACGAGTCTGGGGAGCAGAGTGATGTTCGGATTATAGTGTTAGTTAGTAGTCCTCACTATTACATTAAATAGTGTGACAATAAATGTATTAAGGACTTATTAGGAGTGGATATTATGCAGAAGACAATATTTGTATTAAAACTCACAAGATGTATTTTTGTCGTACTTTACAACGACTATTGTATAATTAAGTTGTATTTGAATTTTGTACCATGTATTGGCGACTCAAGATGGGTGATGTATACCTAATTTTGGGGGCGTCACATTCTTGCTGTCGGGGAATATTCATACGATGGTATGACCATTTGTAGGGCCCCATAACGAAAAACTTTGTTGGATGAAAAAATGACAAGTTTGAGTTTTTATAAATAACAATAGTAATTGTTACAATTAACATTTGTTGGAATACCCGGTGGTTAAATTACGATGTCTGGCATTGGTTACACAAAGATGTACATGGTATTGCAAGATTTTGGATTATTGATTCTTACGTAAGAAGGCACTCTTCGAATAATTGTTACGTAATAATCATTCAATATTTTATTTTATCGATTCAATAATTACTACGTACGTTGATAATTTATATTTTATTGTTTCAATATTTATCACTGCAAAATATTTCCCATTATCAGATCAATAATTTATATTATTTGAATAATATTATTAGATAACATTATTGACAATGTCTAAGAAAGTTCTGTCTAGGAAAGAGGTTTGATCACCTAATTACGTGCTAGTAAGAAATCCTTATCGGAAAGCCCCCTCTTTCCTAGGAATGACCTAGTTGTCAGTATTGTGATTCTGTAATATTATTTGTGAATAATTAATTATTAATTTATATGATAAGGAAATATTTATTTTTATGTGGATATAAATGAAGGAATTAATGTTGGGGTATTTTATCAGTTTTTTGTTGGAATGAAAGTATTAAAAATCATCCATATGTGAATTTCAGTCATTTTCTGTTTGGAATTTGGAAAAAACTTTCTTCTACGAAGTTGTAGAGAATTTATGGACATAAAATTTATATTTTTCTGATAAAAGGGCTATTTATTGTGAATTATTGAATTTTCAGAAATAAATATTTTTATTTAAAATATGGGTGGGCCTCACTTTTGGTTGTTGTTGAAAATTCTGAATTTGGTGGGCCCCACTAGTAATGTGCTGATAATTTGGTCAAGGAGGTGTGCGTAGAAATTTTTGAAAATATTATTTTATTGAATTTAGTCTGCTTTGGCGTTGTGGCATTTTCCTATAAATAGGGTGCTTAGTTAGAATTGAAAACCACACCAGAATCAAAAGTTTTCTCTATATAAGATCGAGCGTATTTTTGTGAGTATTTAGATACTTTCAGAGTTGCTATTCAGTGTAGGTTTTCTTCAGTATTATACCCGATATTTCAGCCAGAAGTACTATTCTTGTGACGCCCCCAAAATAGGTATACACCACCCATTCTGAGTCGCCAGATATCACATTATAAAAATCAAATACAAACTTCATTTATACAACTGTTGAACTGTCATATAGAATACGACCACAGTTAACTGTGAGTTTTAATAAAATATTGTCTCGTAAACAGTATCCAAACTCAAATTGTTACAATGCCATATAAAATAAAGCAGTAAATATTTTAAGACCCCAAAGAAGAACGAGAAAATTACTATCTTGTTTATTCTAATGAGGTGCACTTTTGACGCTTTCAAAGTCGGGTTCTCATCACCCTATTGTTGTTCGCCAAAATCAAATATTAAGTGACGTATAAAATACGACACCCACATCTTAGGTCCTCAATATAATTATATATTATATGTCATGTCATTTTATAATGTATTAAGAAACTTCAACAGTCTCGGACCATCACATTATTTCCCTATTATCCCCGCTCGACCCAGCTACACTCTTATTACCTGAAAGGAATTGTGAAGCAAAAGGGTGAAACAACTAGCCTTGAAGAAAGAATATTATAACTAAAGATAATTAAATTATCAATAGCTTTTTGTCAATAATAAATCAGAGATTTAGAACATATGGTAGATAATAAAACTTTTTAACCATAGTTGCAGCGGAACAAACAATCCATTAGAAGAGTCAAGTAGAACATAATGTCTACTATCTCCTCTAAATTAAAAGTCCATCGTTAATATTTCATTCCTGTAATACTCATCAACAGTTCTTAATTGTACCCAAGACAAAGAGAACTTTCATCACCTATCTTGACCTGAACCACTAAAGATTATAATTAAGTTCATAATTCATATTTATAATAATGTGAATTAACAGTTCCTTCTTGCCACAAAGGCTTAATAGAATGTTTACTCAATATCCTTACCTGAAAGGCTGAAGATATTCAAATGTAATAACAATGAGCATACCAATCAGTTGTCTATCTTTGCGCTACGGACCAAAGATATTCAACTATAAAATCAATGGTCATGATCATACCAATCAATTACCTGTCAGTGCACTACGACCAAAGACATTCAACTGTTAACTAATGGTCATGATCCTGCCAATCACATCATTGAATTATCCATGCACTATGGCCAAGAATATTCGTTAGTATCAGTAGTGGTCATGATCATGTCATACACCTGTCCATCTTCGCACTACGGGTCAAAGCTATCAAACAACATATCATCTTTGCACTACCGGCCAAAGATATTCAACAACATATCATATGTGCACTACATGCCAAAGACATACAACTGTAAAACCAATAACCAACAGTATAATAAAGAATATATGAAACTACAAATGAATTTTCACCCGCCATACGGTAATCCACGTATACAGATCATTTCCACAATTTTAATAAGGAATGAATACAAAGGATCATTCACCATGCATGTGGTAATCCACATAGACAGGTTATTCCAACAGAATAATAAAGAATGGAATAACAAAAGACATCACCATGCATGCGATAAAGACCACACAGACAAGTTATTCTCAACAGAATAATAAATGCGGAATAATAAATAATGGAACCAGGTCCGGCGTAAAACGCACAGACAGGATATTCCGACAGAATCGTAAATGCTAAATAATAAATATTGGAACCAGGTCAGGTGAAATTCATACCGACAGGATATTCTGATAGAATAATAAATGCGGAATAATAAAAGAAGATCTCCAAGTATTGGGTAAACCGCATATACAGGTCATTCCACCAAGTATAGGGTAAATCGCGCATATCAGGTTATTCCAATAGAATAATAAATGCGGAATAATAAAAGAAGATCACCAAGTATTGGGTAAACCGCATATACAGGTCATTCCACCAAGTATAGGATAAACCGCGCATACAGGTTATTCCAACAGAATAATAAATAATGGAATAACAATGGACTTCACCAGGTATACGGTAATCCACGTATACAGGTTATTCCAACAGAATAATAAAGAATAGAATAACAGAAGTTCTCTTCATGAATAAGAAAGAATAACACCTCTTACGGATACAACAAATAATATCCCTTACTATAACAATATCCCTTTACCTTTCAAATAAGAGTATTCACCTAGTAGGCGAGGATATACTCAAAGAAAACTTGCACTACTCTCAAAGTTTTCTTAAACTCTAAAAAAATACTCTCAAGATTATAGAAGGAGAATTCTCTGAACTTCTGGTGTGTTTTCAATTCTAACTAAGCTTCCTATTTATAAAAATGGATTAGATAGTAACCAATCCTATGAACGGTCAGTATTGATTTACTTTAATCGAGACGGTCCATATTTAAAGCAAAATCTTTTAAATAAAATATAATATATTCTAATTATTATCTAATAAAATAAACAACTTTATAAAAGTATTTTGTTTTATATAAAAAGATTTTACTATGCAAAACACTATAAAGACTATGCATAATAGAATATAATATATTCTATTTATAGAATAACTTTAATAAAGTATTCTATTTTATATAAAAAAAATTTACTATGCAAAACACTAGAATATAATATATTCTATTTATAGAATAACTTTATAAAAGTATTCTATTTTATATAAAAAGCTTTTCTGTTATAATTTCAACCAACGGTCTGAAAAATTAGTACATCTCTTCATGGAAGAATATTGTACTCAAAAATGATTTGGACCAAAAATAAATATATTTCTCGGGTGAATAGTACCCCGTAAATAGTAACTCGTGAATAGTACTCTGACACAAAAAGTGTCCCAAATACTCGAGTGAACAATATTAGAGTGAATAGTAATTTGGGTGAATAGTAATCCATGAATAGTAACTCCGACACAAAAAGTGTCCCAAATACTCGAGTGAACAATACTAGAGTGAATAGTAATTTGGGTGAATAGTAACCTGTGAATAGTAACTCGTGAATAGTACTCCGACATAAAAAGTGTCCCAAATACCCGAGTGAACAATACTAGAGTGAATAGTAATTTAGGTGAATAGTAACTCGTGAATAGGACTCCGACACAAAAAGTGTCCCAAATACCCGAGTGAACAATACTAGAGTGAATAGTAACCCATGAATAGTAACTTGTTAATAGTAACTCATGAATAGTAACTCCGACACAAAAAGTGTCCCAAATACCCGAGTGAATAATATTAGAGTGAATAGTGACCAGGTATTTTATGACAACTTGTTTACTTTGAATTTTTTTTTTCACATATCACCCTTAACTATAACCTTTTATCAATTTAACCATTTACCAAAATTGAAAAATTGAATACTTTTATTTCATAAAATTCGAGGTCTCACAATTCTTTTGAGGTAAGAGATGTTATTTTCTTCGTAAATAATGTTATTTCTTTCAATATCATTATACCAAAATATTGGTATGAGTTTTATTATAAAATTTTTACCTTTTCGTGTTGGGGTTACTATTCACGATATCTGGTCTTATTCACGATATCGGACTACTATTCATTTATTCACGTAAAAATAAAATTTTCTCTTCTTTGTCCAAAATGTCTATTATGATTACTATATTTAATTGTATCCATGTTTTGATCTTCATTCTTGAATTTTACTCCACTATGGTTTATTGTGGAGTATTTTTGAACTTGGATTATCTAAAGTACGAATACCTAATCTTTGTCCTTTTATCTCACTGGATTCATTTCTTTAAAATATTTTTCATCATCCTCAGTCCTAAATGATTATATAAATGAATATCTTTGGCCTGTAGTGCAAAGATAAATGATTACCTGATGAATATCTTTGGCCCGTGGTGCAAAGATGGACAAATGTTGAGATGAACATGACCAACTGGTTATACAAATGAATATCTTTGGCCCGTAAAGCAAAGATGAATATTTGATTCAAGATGTATATTGATTTTTGTTACAGGGATAAAATATTGATGATGGGTTTTTAAATCATAGAACATAGTAGATTTCATTCTCTACTTAACTCTTCTAATGAATTGTTATTTTCGCTGCGAATATTGATCTAAAACTTGATGTCCATTATATTTTATCTAATTTATTGAAGGCTAACGATAATTTATTCTACATTATCTTAGTCATAATATTCTTTACTGGGATAGTTGAGCTCACCCTTTTCCTTTTTGTTCCATTTTTCTTCTCAGGAGGCGAGAATATAGCGAAAACTAGTCAGGGTGTGGAGTGATGTTTCCAGTCAGTTGTTTTAGCAGTCCTCACTATTTTATAAAATAGTGTATCAATAATGGTAAAGAGAACTTATTTGAGTGTGGATATTGTCTAGAAGACAATATTTGTATTTAAACTCACAGTATATGTGTTGTCATATTTTGCACGACAATTGTAATAATAAAGTTGTAGTTGTTTTCTATACCATTTATTTGGCGATTCAGAATGGGTTGTGTGGACCTATTTTGGGGGCGTCATATTATTGTTAAAATATGGGTTTTTCATAATTCATGCTTACTCAAAGAAGTTTTGATGGGTTATAGTTAATCCTTAAATTTTTATAGTCTATGTTTGCCCACGTCAATTGCAAAATTACTAAATTAAAGGGAAGAGAGATCAAAATCATAGTTAAGTTATAAAAATAGAAGAGATTGAATTACTTATTATGTTTATTGTTTAATGGATTCGGATTCTTAGATTGCTTTCTTATTATTAGTTAGTTTAATTATAGTTAATCAATTCTCAATCTTTGTTTCTAATTTGCCTAAAATATAATTAAGGATATATTAAAGAATTGATCTAGTCTTTGTGGTTCGACCTGCACTTGCTAAATCTACAGTAAATGTTATGCACTTACAGTACATAATTTTAACACATCACTATGCTTCCATCCCTTTATTCTGTTATGTCAAGCATATGGGTGAGGGGTTTGGTAACTCTCCCATCGTCTAACAATTGCACTGCTCAAAGTATTTTCTCAATCAGAGAGTGTCCCTGAGGCTTTCTCAGCAAGTTTCGCCCGAGCGAACCGATGCCCAACAACCTTTGAGCTTATCTGGTTTGGGTTTAATTTCTTGAATTTGGGCATATATCCTAACAACAACAATTATGATTATGGATGGGCTCATCTCGGCATGGGATAATGGCAATGGGAAAATTATAGTGTTGTGTAAGACTCTAATTTTTTATGAATAAAGATTTAATTTTTTTAAATATTATTCTAAATAGTAAGGTGATAATTTTATAAATGTTATAGTTATGGGTAATATATGCAAATTTTACAAAGTAAACAGTTGTCGAAAAATATTCTTTTTGACGGGGAATATTCATACGACAACACAATCACTGCTGGAACCCATAACGGAATAACTGTCGGATATAGAAAGCGACAAAAATAACCTTTTTATAAAATAACGACAAGACTTTTACTGTTAAACTGTTGAAATACCCGATAAAAAAAATATAGTAATACGCGTTGTTCCACAGTGGTACGCGGTATTGCACAGTAACACACGGTGTTGTACAATATCTCTGAATATTGATTCTTACGTAAGAAGTCACTCAGTATTTCATTCAATAATTGCTACAGTGGAAATATCATATTATCCCATATTATTGATTCAATAATTGTTATAGTAACTCATATTTTATATTATTAATTGTCACGACATAGTAACTCTTATTATTGAAATGATATTATTGATTAGCATTATTGACAATGTCTAGAAAGTTCTGTCGAGAAAAAAGGTTATGTTATTTAATTGTATGCCAGTAAGGAGAAATCCTTATTGGAAAGTTCCCTCTTTCTTGGGAACGATCTGGTTGTCAGTATTGTGAATCTATAATATTAATGGTGAATAATTGTTGAAAAATTAAAAATGTGTTGATTGAAGATAAGTGATTTATGGTAGATATTTAATTTTTGATATAAATAGAGGTGTTTGTCATGAGGCATTTGTTGTAAATTTGACTTATTATTCCATGGGGGAACGTGCTAATTTTATAAACCGTTGGCAAAAAATTATTTCACTTTTTGGTTTATTATTATTATAATAGTAATAAAAATATAAAAAATTATAATATATATAAAGTTATTTGTTTTATTAGAATATAATTAGAATATATTATATTATATATAAAGTTATTTGTTTTATTTGAATAATTTAGATGAATAGTAAAATCAGACGAAATTTTAGAAAATTCATTATTTAGTCCGTGATTATTTTTAAATAGTTCCCTATCATTAGAGAATTTTTCTTCTATAATATTGTGTTTATTCTTTCGAGTATAAAGATATTTTGAGTGTAGTTAATAGTGCAAGATTTTCTCAAGATAATCTCCGTTATATCAGTCAGATTTTTTCTCCTACTAAGGTAAATGATATTTTTTTTCTTCATACTCATAAGAGTTGGCATTCTATTTCTTATTAATCTATGGGAATAACATGTCTACCAGGATTACTGCATGCCTGGTGAATAACCCTTCGTATTTATTCTTTATTAAGTTGTGGAAATGATCTGTCTATGCGAATTACCGCATGACGGGTGAAAATCTATTTGTAATTTCGTATATTCTTTTGTACTCGTATGGGATATCATTTCTTTTGTACTCGTCAAGGGATATCGTTTTCTTTCATATTTTTCTCCATTTATGGTACGAAATTATTATTTGTTTCCATAACCTTATTGTTAAATGGTGAAAATCCCTGAAATTAATAGAATATTCTTAATAGTTTGCGTTTCATCTAATTAGTATCATTTCATTGAAATATTGGTCTGAACTTTCTTATTAAATTTTAATCTATTCATTTGAGTACTATTCATGCTGGGGTACTATTTATCCGGGGTACTATTCATGCCGAAGTACTATTCATGACGGAATTTAGTTTCTTTTCTTTGTCCAAATTATCTTTGAAATTTGAATCTTAAATATCATTCTTGAATTTTACTCCACAATTAGTGATCATGTTGACAATTTGGATATTTTTGAACTCTGAATAAATTAAATTATAAATCTCTAATATTTATCCTTGATCTCACTTGATTCATTCTTTATATCATTGTCATCATCCTCATGCTTATATTGTGGTGAAAGTCATCTTTGGCCCGTGGTGCAAAGATGGACTATTGATTGGTATGATTATGACTAGGAATTGTGTATTGGTATAATCATAACATTTAATGTTACAGATAAAGGTTTATGGTGAACGTCCTCTTTGGTCCGTAGTGCATATATGTAAGACCCCAACTTTTTGAATAAAGATAAATTTTCTATAATTATCATTTTTGAATATTATGATATAATGTTATAGTTGTGGGTAATAATTATAAATTTTGCAAAGTACGCAAGTTGTTATATAATATTCGATTGGTCGGGAAATATTCGTTTTAAATAGGAAATATTCGTACAACGGCACAATTATTGGTGGACCCCACAACAGAATTATTGTCGGATTGAGAAAACGATAAAATATTTTATTAAAATAACGGCGGAAGTTTTACCGTTGATCATTGTTGAACTACTCGGTAGTAAAAGAAAGAATACGATGTCGTGTGGTTGCGTAGTAGCTGCGGTATTGATTATTAATGCTTATGTGAGAAGTCACTCGGTTTTGTTCAATTATTATTGCTACAATAGTTCTTTGATAGTATCTCACATTATTTGATTCAATTATTGTTGATTTATAAGTTTTGTTTTATTAGTATTATTAACGTAATAAAATGAAAAGTTTTTTATATAAAATAGAATACTTTATTAAAGTTATTCTATAAATAGAATATATTATATTTTATTATGCATAGTGTTTGCATAATGCCTGCATAGTGTTTGCATAGTAAAAATCTTTTTATATAAATAGAATATATTATATTTTATTTAAAAGATTTTGCTTTAAATATGGACCGTCAGATTAAAGTAAATCAATCTGGACCGTTCATGAGTTAGTTACTATGCATTCCATTTTTCTATAAATAGAAGCTCATTCCTTCATTATTTTCTTACGAATTCACTGAACTCTAGAGAGAGAAATTATAGAGAGAAAGAAGAAGAGTTTTCTGTTACTTCACTACTCTAATATCAAGTATTATTTTACGGTAAGGGATATTATTCTTTTGTATTCAAGAAGAGAACTTCTGTTATTCCATTTCTTTATTATTCTGTTGGAATAACCTGTATACGCGGAATACCCTATACTTGGTGACATTCTTCTATTATTCTGTCTTTATTATTCGTTGGAACATCCATCCTGTGTTTTCTGGACGGGTTAAGTATTTATTACATCTTTATTATGATTTGGAACATCCTATCTCGTGTGTTTTAATTATTCATCTTAATTATTCATCTTTAATATCCTGGAATATCCTGTTTGTGTGTTTTACACCGAGGACTGGTTCCGTCTTTATTATTCTCGTATTTATTATTACATTGGAATAACTTTGTACATGCCAAGCACCGCATGCATGGTGATTTTGTTGTTATTCCATTCTTTATTATTACATTTGGAACATCCTCGCCGATTGTGATTTTCACCGACTGGTTCCGTTATTATTATTTTGTTGGAATAACCTGTCTATGCGAAGTACCGCATGCATGGTGATTTCTGTTGTTATTCCATTCCTTATTATTTTCAGTTGGTTAAAATTTTGACTTCTATACTCCATGAAATTAGTGGAATATCCTTGATATTTGCGCTTCATCCAGTATCTTTTCATGGAAATATTCTTCTGAGCATTCTTGAATTTTACTTTACAAAGAAGTATCATGTTGACAATTTGGACGTTATTAGTTCCTGAATAACTTAATTCTTGAACTTGTTTTATTGAATTCTTATATCATTGTCATCATCCTCATGTTTATATTCTTGAAAGTCATCTGTGGCCTATAGTGCATAGATGGACTTGGTATGATTATGACCAGGGATTTTTTGGTATAATCATAACCGTAACGTTACAAGTGATGTGGTAAAAGTCCTCATTGGCCCGTAGTGTATTGATGGACAGTTGTTGGCATGATCATGACCATTGATGAATACACAAATATCCTTGGCCCGTAGTGCATGGAATTTGTGGTCGTGACCCTAATGAATATCCTTGGCCGTAGTGCGGGGATGATGTGGATTATTTATTAAGCTGAGTCTCAGCGATAAAAGTGATGAAAAACTTTTTAAATCATAAAAGATAGTAGATTTTATTCTCTACTTGACTCTCTTAATGGATTGCTTGATCCGCTGCAGTTAAACTTGTTGTCTATTGTATTTTATAAGTTTAACATTGTTGAAGGCTAATGATAATTTATTTTGCATTATCTTAGTCATAATATTTCTTGCTGGGCTAGTTGAGCTCACCCTTTCTTTCACTTTTCTCTTCAGGAAATAAGAACGTAGCTGGGACTAGTCGGGGAATGGAGTGATGGTCCGAGATGGTGTCTTTGTAGTCCACACTATTCTGTAAAATAATGTGATAATAAATATAACGAGGACTCTATTTGAGAATGGATATTGTCTAGAAGACAATATTTGTATTTAAACTCACAGCATATGTTTTGTCGTATTTTACATTTCTTCGTTGTATTATTAGTTTGTATTTAAATTTTGTACCATGTATTTGGCGACTCAAGATGGGTGATGTATACCTATTTTGGGGCGCCACGGTTAGTATCAAAGCTTAGGATATGATCCACAGCTAAGATGTGAGACAAGAACTACGAGGGGAGAGACGGGGAATTCTTTCGCTAGTATGACCTACCTAAGTTTATTTGGTATTTAATTGGTAAGTTAGAGTATAGGGATAATATGTGACATGATAATTAACCCTTGTTTTATGGTAGTGTTTGAAAATGGCATCCGAGAATGTTGAGAACATCAATGGAGCACAGGAGACCGTTGAGTCTCCACAGATCAATAATCAGGATAATGTGCATCAGGAAGGAGACATTCCTCAGGCAAACAACAACATTGACCAAATGATGAACGATGGAATGTTCAGAGGCTTTATGAAATTCATGCAACATCAGTCGAGAGCGGCTCCTGTCCAAAATACAGGTGGAAATCCTGGCAACTCTCGGACGGTCACCGCGAAGCAGTTTAAGGAACTGGGACCATCAGAGTTTTTTGGAGAGCCAAAACCACTTAAAGCAGAGAGATGGATAAAGCAGATTAACAAGATATTTGATGTCTTGGGATGCTCCGAGGAGCAAAAGGTTCCCTTTGCCACCTTCATGTTGCGTGCAGAGGCAGATTACTAGTGAGAATCAGAAACGTACTCCAACCCATTTGCCGAAGATGACTTGGGAGAAGTTCCAAGAATTATTAACGACAAATACTTTCCCGAAAGTATTTGTCACATGAAAGAGGTAGAGTTCATCAAGCTAGAGCAAAACAACATGACCGTGTCGCAGTACGAAGCCAAGTTTGCCGAGTTGTCCCGGTTTGCGTCCCATTTGGTTGATAATGAGGAAAAAATGACGCAAATGTTTTAAGAGGTTTGAAACACGAGATACGTCAATATCTTATCTCTCATAAAGCGTGTTTGTATTCGAGATGTTGTTAATAGAGCTCGATTATTGGAGCGCGATAATGAGTTAAACCAACCAAAGGAGAGCGGTAAGGCAAGAAATGATAATACCAGTGAGAACAGTCATCAAAGCGGTGACAACAAGTGTGGAGGGAATCAACAGGCCAGAAATGGTAACCACTTTAGTGGTAATCATGGCCAAAATAATAAGAATGGATATTTCAAGAAAAGGAGATTCAATAATGGCGAAAAAGCGTCGAAGATCATTTTGTCGTTAAGGAAGGAGAACGACCACCTATCATATGTTTCAAGTGTGGAGGAGAGGGACACATCAGTCCCAACTGTGCGATGCCATCTAAGGCATGTTACAACTGTGGAAGAGAAGGTCACCTGGCCCGATTTTGTCATGCATCAAGACAAGTCTATTTGGGATGGAGGCACCAAAGGTAGCCCGAGAAAAGTCAAAGCCAGAAGTCTGAGGAGAGCGTTTGTTGTAACCTCCCAGAAAGCAAGGAACCCGAATGAGGTCATCACGGGTAAGCTAATCATAAACTCTAACGAAGTTTATACTTTATTTGATACCAGTTCTACCCATTCTTTCATTTCTCCTACTTGCGCTCAACGTTTAAATTTGACTCCGGAGAGATTAGACTTTGACAAATCTGTTGAAACTTCGTTGGGAGAAACCTTCATTACATCCACGATTTATAAGTCTTGTTTGGTTCAAATTGGTACCCTCACATTACCTGTCGATCTTATTTCATTGAAAATACTTGCATTTGATGTAATTCTAGGGATTGATTGGTTAACTACTCATCATGCAAAAATTAATTATTTTCATAAGGTTGTTAACTTTCATATTCCTAATAAACCTATTATGCGAATTCAAGCAACCAAACCATTAAAATCAATCACTGTCATCTCAAGCCATAAAGCTATTCGTTTATTAAAAAACGGATGTCAAGCTTTCCTAGCTCATGTCATGGATCTAAACAAAATTACGTCAGTTTTGAATGATATTTCTATTGTTAATGAATTTTCGGACGTATTCCCTGAAGAACTTCCTGGCCTACCCCAGCGTGAAATTGAATTTTGTATCGACCTTGAACTTGCAGACAAAACCCATTTCAAAGCCCCATATCGAATGGCTCCTTTTGAACTTCGAGGAGTTAAAGACCCAATGCGCAGGAATTGTTAGACATTGGCTTTATTCGTCCTAGTACTTCTCCTTGGGGTGCTCCTGTTCTATTCGTGAAGAAGAAAGATGGGAGTATGCGACTTTGTATTGATTATCGGGAGTTGAATCATGTCACCATCAAAAATAGGTACCCGTTGCCACGTATTGATGACTTGTTTAACAAGTTGCAAGGAGCCAAATTCTTTTCAAAGATTGATCTTCGCTCCGAATATCACCAGTTGAAGAATAGAACCGATGACATTCCAAAGACGGCTTTCAGAACTCGGTACAGGCATTATGAATTCCTATTCATGTCTTTTGGATTGACTAGTTGTAAGACCCCAACTTTTATGAATAAAGATGATTTTTCTATGATATTATTTTTGAGTATTATGGAATGAATTTGATATAATGTTATAATTGTGGGTAGTATTTATAAATTTTGCAAAGTATGCAAGTTGTCTTATAAATATTCGATTGGTCGGGGAATATTCTTTTTGCAGGGAATATTCGTACAACGACACAATTATTGGTGGACCCCACAACAGAATTATTGTCGGATTGAGAAAACGACAAAAATATTTTATAAATAACTACGGAGGTGTTATTGTTTAAAACCTATTGAACTACCCGGTAGTAAAAGAAATACGATGTACGTGTGGTTACATAGTAGCACACGGTATTGATTATTGATGCTTACGTGATAAGTCACTCATTGCATCTTGCATTATTACTACTGATGAATTGCTTTGCATCATATCTCTCATATTATTGATTCGATTATTGTCACAGTATCATGTGCATAATATGTTATTTTATTAAATCAATAATTGAGACGACAAAGTTATTCATATTATTAAATTGCAATATTTACAATGTCTAGAAGTGATGTCAATGAGAGGTTTGGTCACTAATAATTGCGCCAATAAGGAGAAATCCTTATTGGAAAGCCCCTCTTTCCTGAAGCGACTTTGGTTGTTAAATATTGTGAGTTATAATATTAATGATGAATAAGTTCGTGTTGATTAAAGATGAGTTACTATTCATGAGTTCTTATTCATGAGTTACTATTCACGAAGTTACTATTCATGAGTTACTATTCACGAGTTATTTATTCACCCGATTTTATTCATTCTATTATTGTGCATTCGAAGTATGTTGGGTACAATATTATTCCATGAGGAGATGTGCTAATTTTTTGAATAGTTGGTTGAATAAATCAATATGGACCATTTGGTGGAAAGTTATAATAGTGAATCAATATGGATCATTTGGTTTAAAGGTTAGAATAGAATCAATGAATCAAGTTTTAATAGTAAATCGATCTGGATCGATTCGTTTAAAAGTAAATCGATCCGGATAGTCCATGAATTAGTTACTATTCATTCCATTTTTCTATAAATAGAAGTTAATTCCTTCATTATTTTCTTACAAATTCACTGAAACTCTAGAGAGAGAATTATAGAGAGAAAGAAGAAGAGTATTCTGCTACTTCACTACTTCTATATCCAGTTCTTTTAGGGTAAGGGGTGTTATTCTTTCTTCTTGAAGAGAACTTCTGTTATTCCATTCTTTATTATTACATTGGAATAACCTATAAAAGTGGCATAACCTATACATGACATTGTATCTGGCGTACCCTATACTTAGTGAAATCCATTTTGTTATTCCATTCTTTATTATTCTGTTGGAATAACCTGTATACGCGGCATACCCTATACTTGGTGATGTCCTTATGTTATTCCATTCTTTATTATTACATTGGAATAACTTTGTGTCATGATTTACCCTATACTTGGTGGAATGACCAGTATATACGGTTCACCCAATACTTGGTGATATCCTTATGTTATTCCATTCTTTATTATTTTGTTGGAATAACATGTATGCGCGGTTTACCCTATACTTGGTGGAATGACCAGTATATGCGGTTCACCCAATACTTGGTGATATCCTTATGTTATTCCATTCTTTATTATTTTGTTGGAATAACCTGTATGCGCGGTTTACCCTATACTTGGTGGAATGACCAGTATATGTGGTTCACCCAATACTTGGTGATCTTCTTATGTTATTCCATTCTTTATTATTATGTTGGAATAACCTGTTTATACGAAGTACCGCATACTTGGTGAAATTCTTTTATTATTCCGTCATTTATTATTCTGTCGGAATATCCTGTCGGTGTGAATTTCACCTGACCTGGTTCCATATTTATTATTCCGCATTTATTATTACATTGGGAATAACACATGCATGCGGTCTCTATCGCATGCATGGTGAATCCTTACGTTATTCCATTCTTTATTATTACATTGTTGAATAACCTTTCTATGTGGATCGCCACACGCATGGTGAATGATCCTTTGTATTCATTCCTTATTAAATTGTGGAAATGATCTCATATCGTGGATTCTGCATTGACGGGTGAAAATCCATTGCGCAGTTTTATATATTCTTTGTTATACTCAGTTGGTTAAAGTTTTGACTTCTATACTCCATGAAATTAGTGGAATACCCTTGATATTTGCGCTTCATCCAGTATCTTTTCATGGAAATATTCTTCTGAGCATTTTTGAGTTTTACTTTACAAAGAATTATCATGTTGACAATTTGGATATTATTAGTTCTTGGATAATTTAATTCTTGAACTTGTTTAATTAAATTCCTATAACATTGTCATCATCCTCATATTTATATTATGTTGAAAGTCATCTTTGGCTTACGTGCATAGATGGACTTAGTATGATTATGACCAGGGATCATTCGGTATAATCATGAACTATGATGTTATAAGTGATGTGGTAAAAGTCCTCGGTTATTTGTAATGCATTGATGGGACGGTTTTGGTATGATTATGACCAGGATTATTCGGTATAGTCATGGTAGTGGATGATTTAATGAATATCCTTGGCCCGTAATCTGGGATGATTAGAAGATGTGGTTTATTTATTTATTGTGAGTCTCAAATGATAAAAGTTGATGAAAACATTTTTAAATCATAGAAGATAGTAGGTTTTATTCTCTACTTGACTCTTCTAATGGATTGCTTATTCACCGCAGCGATTAAACTTGATGTATATTGTATTTTATCGGTTTAACATTGTTGAAGACTATTGATAATTTATTCGCATTATCTTAGTCATAATATTTCTTACTAGGCTAGTTGAGCTCACCCTTTCTTTCAATGTTCTCTTGTGAAATGAGAATATAGATTTGGGACGAGTCGGGAAAGGAGTGATGGTCCGAGAAGATAGCATTAGTAGTCCTCACTATTTCATTAAATTGTGTGACAATAAATGTAATGAAGACTCCTTGAGTATGGATATTGTCTAGATGACAATATTCTATTAGAACTCTCGGTTTATGTATTGTCGTATGTTACACGACATTTGTATAATTAAGTTTGTATTTGTATTTTGTACCATGTATTTGGCGACTCAAAATGGGTGATGAATACCTAATTTTGGGGGCGTCACAGTTGGTATCAAAGCTTAGGGATAGGATCCCTGGCTAAGATGTGAGATAAGAACTAGGAGGGGAGAGACGGGGAATTCCTTCGCTAGTATGACCTACCTAAGTTTATGTGGTATTTAATTGGTCGGTCAGAGTATAAAGATAATATGTGATATGTTATTTAACTCTTGTTTTGTGGCAGTTTTTGAAAATGGCATCCGAGAATGTTGAGAACATGAACATCATTAGAGCACAGGAGACCGTTGAGTCTCCACATATCAATAATCAGGACAATGTGTAACAGGATGGCGATAATCCTCTTATAAACAACAACACTGATCAAATAACGAACGACGGTACGTTTAGGAGCTTCTTAGAATTCATGCGAGATCGGCAAAGGCGGCGGCCTATCAAAAATGCGGTGGAAACAACGGCAGCTCTCGAGCAGTCACCGCTAAGTAGTTCAAGGAACTGGGACCACCGGAGTTCTTGGAGAGCCAAAACCACTTAAGTGAGCGTGGATAAAATAGATCAACAAGATATTTGATGTCTTGGGATGCTCCGAGGATCAAAAGGTTCCTTTTACCACCTTCATACATTACGTGCGTGACAGATTCATTGGTGGGAATCGTAAAAGCGTACTCAACCCGCTTGCATTGAAGATGTCTTGGGAGAAGTTCCAAGAGTCATTCAACAACAAGTACTTTCACGAAAGTATTCGTCAAATGAAGGAGGTAGAGTTCATCAAGTTGGAGCAAAACAATATGACGCGTGGCGCGAAAGACGAAGCTAAGTTTCTTTGAGTTATCTCGGTTTCGTCCCACTTGGTTGATAATGAGGAAAGAATGACGCGGATGTTTCTAAGAGGTTGAAACCCGAGATACGTCAATACCTTATCTCTCATAAAGCGTGTTTGTATTGGATGTTGTGAATAGGGCTCGATTATTGGAGCGCGATAATGAGTCAACTCAACCAAGAGAGAGCGGTAAACAAGTCGATAATACCAATGGTAGCGGCCATCAAAGCGGTGACAACAAACGTGGAGGAATCAACATCTTAGAAATGATAACCACTTCGGTGGTAATCATGGACAAGACAATAGGAGTGGAAAGTTCAAGAAGAGAAGGTGAAGAAGGATGGAAAGACGCCAAAGACAAGCACCGTTGTTAAGGAAGAAGAACGACCGCCGGTCGTATGTTACAAATGTGGAGGGGAAGGACACATAAGTCCAAACTGTACGATGCCATCCAAAGTATGTTACAATTGTGGAAAAGAGGGCCATTAGCCCGATTTTGTCGTGCACCAAAGTCAAGTCCAGCTGGAATGGAGGCATCAAAGGGTGTCCTAGACAAGGCAAAACCGGTAGTTCAAGGGTTAGCGTTTGTCGTAACCTCCCAAAAAGCGAGGAATCCGAACGAGGTGATCACGGGTAAGCTAATCATAAACTCTAGCGAAGTTTATACTTTATTTGATACCGGTTCTACCCATTCCTTTATTTCTCCTACTTGCGCTCAACATTTAAATTTGACTCCGGAGAAACTAGACTTTGACTTATCTGTTGAAACTCCGTTGGGAGAAACCTTCATTACATCCACAGTTTATAAGTCTTATTCGATTCAAATTCCAGAATATGCAAAATTACTGTCAATCTTATTTCTTTGAAGATACTTGCATTTGATGTGATTTTAGGGATTGATTGGTTAACTACTCATCATGCAAAAATCGATTGTTTTTGTAAGGTTGTTAGCTTTCATAGTCCTAACCAACCTATTGTGCGGATTCAAGCAACCAAACCATTAAAATCCATCACTGTCATCTCAAGCCATAAAGCTATTCGTTTATTGAAAAACGGATGTCAAGCTTTCTTAGCCCATGTCACGGATCTAAACAAAAATACGTCAGTTTTGAAGGATTGACTAATGCTCCTGCTGCCTTCATGGATATGATGAACCGAGTATTCAAGGAATATTTGGATCACTTTGTGGTCGTCTTTATTGATGACATCCTTATTTATTCCAAAATCCATGAAGATCATGAGCAACACTTGAGGCTGATACTCCAAAAGCTTCGTGAATATAAGCTTTATGCCAAGTTGAAGAAATGCGAGTTCGGCGAGGAAGTAGCATTCCTTGGGCACGTGGTATCAAGTCATGGAATATCTGTCATTGACCCAAAGAAAGATTGAAGCTATTCAAAGTCGGGAGCAACCTAAATCGATGGATCGAAGTCGTAGCTTTCTCGGCTGGCATTTGGTTATTATAGGATATTCGTAGAAGGGTTTTCTCAATTGCTACTCCATTAACTCAAATTAACTCGAAAGATACAAAATTTATTGGAATGAAGAATATGAGAAGAGTTTTAAAGAACTCAAGACAAGACTCATTTCAAGACTGCTCGACAATACCATCCGCTCGAATGGATTTGTCATCTATGGTGATGCTTGGGCAAAAGGTTAGGTTGTGTTCTCATGCAACATGGGAAAGTCATAGCCTATGCCTCATGACAACTCAAAGAATATGAGAGGAATTATCCTACTCATGATCTAGAGTTTGTTGTTGTTGTCTTCGCACTTAAAATTTGGAGGCATTACTTGTATGGGGAGAAAGTGGAGATCTTCACGGATCATAAAAGCCTCAAATATTTCTTCACTCAAAAGGAACTCAACATGCAACAACGACGTTGGCTTGAACTGTTGAAAGATTATGATCATACCATCCAATACCATCCTGGAAAAGTAAACGTGGTAGCCGACGCATTGAGTAGAAGATCATATACTGCACGATGCAGTGCGATATTATCAATATGAGGCCCATTTTGTGTGACTTACAAAGGATGGAGATAGAGATAAAAACTCAGGGACCCACGTGATGATGGCGAATATACGATTAAAACCGACTTTAATCGATAAAGTTAAAAAGTCGCTCAAGCCACTGACACACGGAGTGATCGCGTATGAGGAAGAAAGTACAAGAAGGTACTATATTGGGAAGCAAGAATCGATAAAGAAGGAATACTTGAGTCAACTTTAGACTTTGTGTTCCTAACGACCACGAAGTTAAAGTATAAAATCATGATGAAGCGCACACACACCACCATTTGCAATCCATCTCAGGAGTACCAAAATGTATCATGATCTTCGTCATACATTTTGGTGGAGCAATATGAAAGAGAGATAGCGTTGTTTATCTCAAGGTGTCTAACTTGTCAACGAGTCAAGGCGAGCATCAAGTACCAAAAGGTCCATTGCAACCACTTGAAATTCCAAAATGGAAGTGGGAGCACATTACCATGGATTTGCGTTCTTGGTCTTCCCAAGGTTTCTCAAGGTATAGATGCAATTTGGGTCATTGTTGATAGATTGACCAAGTCGCTCATTTCTTACCTATACGAGAAACTTATACACTTGAACGTCTTGCTTTCGTATGTACATAAACGAGATTGTAAGGCGCATGGTATGCCGGTATCCATAGTTTCGATCGAGACCCAAGATTCACTTCAAGATTTTGGGTTAGTTTGCAAAAAGCTATGGGCACGGTTTATGATTTAGTTGGCATATCATCCTCGAGACGGATGGACAATCAAAGAGGACTATTCAAACTCGGAAGATTTATTAAGACTCGCGTGTCCTTGACTTCAAGGAAGTTGGGACAAGTTCTTATCATTGGTGGAGTTTTCCTACAACAACAGTTATCAAACAAGCATTGGCATGGCTCCATTCGAAGCGTTGTATGGAAGAAAGTGTCGTTCTCCAGTATGCTGGGATAAGGTGGGTGAAGCAACGTTGTTGGGACCAGAGTTGGTACGTATGACTACGGAAAAGATTCAAACGATATGACAACGTATAAAAACCTCACAAGATCGACAAAAGAGTTATGCTGATCTTCATTGAAAGGACGTGGAATTCGATATTGGAGATCATGTGTTGTTACGTGTTGCTCCATGGAAAGGAGTTACGAGATTCAAAAATAGAGGAAAGCTCAATCCTCGATTCATTGGCCCATTTTCAATCCTCGATCGGGTAGGGCGTAGCCCTAACGACTCTTTTTTACCGCCAAGTATGTCTCGTGTTCATAATGTTTTTCACATATCCATGTTACGTAAATATGTTAAAGATCCGAACCACATTATTGAGTTAGAACCGGACGAAATAGCGGAAGACTTAACGTATGAAGAGGTACCTGTTCAAATCTTGGATAGGAAGGAACATATTTTACGCTCCAAGGTTATACCTCAAGTCAAAGTTTTGTGGAGAAACCACGATGTTGAGGAAATGACCTGGGAGTTAGAATCTGAAATGAAATCAAGGTATCCTTACCTCTTCGACATACCAGGTACGTACCCTAATTTCGAGGGCGAAATTTCATAAGAAGGGGAGGTTGGTTGTAAGACCCCAACTTTTATGAATAAAGATGATTTTTCTATGAATATTATTTTTGAGTATTATGGAATGAATTTGATATAATGTTATAATTGTGGGTAGTATTTATAAATTTTGCAAAGTACGCAAGTTGTCTTATAAATATTCGATTGGTCTGGGAATATTCTTTTTATAGGGAATATTCAATGCAACGACACAATCATTGGTGGACCCCACAATGTAATTATTTTCGGATTGAGAAAATGACAAAATATTTTATAAATAACTACGGAGGTGTTATTGTTAAAAGCTGATGAACTACCCGATAGTAAAAGTAAAGAAATACGATGTCTGGCGTTAGTTGCATAGTAGCACCAGTATTGATTATTGATGCTTACGTGATAAGTCACTCAAATTGTCATTGCATTATTGCTAGAGTAATTCTTTGCATCATATCTCTCATATTATTGATTCGATTATTGTCACATTATCATATGCATAATATGTTATTTTATTAAATTAATAATTGAGACAACAAAGTTATTTATATTATTAAATTACAATATTTATAATGTCTAAGTTTTGTCGAGGAGAGGTTTGGTCACCTAATCATGCGCTGATAGGGAGAAATCCTTATTGAAAGCCCCTCTTTCCGAGGAACGACACGGTTGTTAAATATTGTGAGTTATAATATTAATGATGAATAAGTTCATGTTGATTAAAGATGAGTTACTATTCACGAGTTATTATTCAGGAGTTACTATTCACGAGTTACTATTCACCCAGTTACTATTCATTCTATTATTGTGCATTCGGGTATTTGGGTACAATATTATTCCATGAGGAGATGTGCTAATTTTTTAGACCGTTGGTTGAATAAATCAATATGGACCGCTGGTGGAAAGTTATAATAGTGAATCAATATGGATCGCTGGTTTAAAGGTTAGAATAGTGAATCAATATGGACCGTTGCTTTAAGTTTTAATAGTAAATCGATCTGGATCATTCGTTTAAAAGTAAATCGATGCGGATATCCATGAATTAGTTACTATTCATTCCATTTTTCTATAAAATAAGCTAATTCCTTCATTATTTTTTTACGAATTCAATTCAAACTCTCAGAGAGAGAATTATAGAGAGAAAGAAGAAGAGTATTCGCTACTTCACTACTTTTATATCCAGTTCTTTTTACGGTAAGGGTGTTATTCTTTCTTCTTGAAGAGAACTTACATTATTCCATTCTTTATTATTCATTGGAATAACTTTGTAAAAGTGGCATACCCTATACATGACACGTATCATGCAGATACCCTATACTTAGTGAAATCCATTCTATTATTCCATTCTTTATTATTCTGTTGGAATAACCTGTATACGCGGCATACCCTACACTTGGTGATATCCTTATGTTATTCCATTCTTTATTATTACATTGGAATAACTTTGATCTGTGATTTACCCTATACTTGGTGGAATGACCAAGATATACTCGGTTCACCCAATACTTGGTGATATCCTTATGTTATTCCATTCTTTATTATTTTGTTGGAATAACATGTATGCTGCATGGTTTATCCTATACTTGGTGGAATGACCCGGTATATGCGTTCACCCAATACTTGGTGATATCCTTATGTTATTCCATTCTTTATTATTTTGTTGGAATAACTTTGTATGCTGTAAGTTTACCCTATACTTGGTGGAATGACTCAAGATATGTGGTTCACCCAATACTTGGTGATCTTCTTATGTTATTCCATTCTTTATTATTATGTTGGAATAACTTTTTTATCTAAATACCGCATACTTGGTGAAATTCTTTTATTATTAAAGTCATTTATTATTCGTCTTTAATATCTCCGCTTGGGTGTGAATTTCACGACTGGTTCCATATTTATTATTCCGCATTTATTATTACATTGGGAATAACTCATGCATGCGGTCTCTATCGCATGCATGGTGAATCATACATTATTCCATTCTTTATTATTCTGTTGGAATAACCTTTCTATGTGGATTGCCACATGCATGGTGAATGATCCTTTGTATTCATTCCTTATTAAATTGTGGAAATGATCTGTATACGTGGATTACCGCATGATGGGTGAAAATCCATTTGTAGTTTTATATATTCTTTGTTATACTTAGTTGGTTAAAGTTTTGACTTCTATACTCCATGAAATTAGTGGAATACCCTTGATATTTGCGCTTCATCCAGTATCTTTTCATGGAAATATTCTTCTGAGCATTTTTGAGTTTTACTTTACAAAGAATTATCATGTTGACAATTTGGATATTATTAGTTCTTGGATAATTTAATTCTTGAACTTGTTTAATTAAATTCCTATAACATTGTCATCATCCTCATATTTATATTATGTTGAAAGTCATCTTTGGCTTACGTGCATAGATGGACTTAGTATGATTATGACGAGGATCATTCTAAGTATAATCATGAACTATGATGTTATAAGTGATGTGGTAAAAGTCCTCAAAGTGGCTGTGTAATGCATTGATGGGACGCTTTTTGGTATGATTATGACCGAGGATTATTCGGGTATAGTCATCGTAGTGGATGATTTAATGAATATCATTGGCCCGTGTCTGAGGATGATTAGAAGATGTGGTTTATTTATTGTCGAGTCTCAACGATAAAAGTTGATGAAAACATTTTTAAATCATAGAAGATAGTAGGTTTTATTCTCTACTTGACTCTTCTAATGGATTGCTTATTCCGCAGCAGTTATACTTGATGTATATTGTATTTTATCAGTTTAACATTGTTGAAGACTATTGATAATTTATTCTGTATTATCTTAGTCATAATATTTCTTACTGGGCTAGTTGAGCTCACCCTTTCTTTCAATGTTCTCTTCAGGAAATGAGAATATAGCTGGGACGAGTCGGGGAAAGGAGTGATGGTCTAGAAGATAGCATTAGTAGTCCTCCCTATTCTGTTAAATAGTGTGACAATAAATGTAATGAAGACTCCTTGAGTATGGATATTGTCTAGATGACAATATTCCTATTAGAACTCTCAGTTTATGTATTATCGTATGTTACACGACATTTGTATAATTAAGTTTGTATTTGTATTTTGTACCATATATTTGGTGACTCAAAATGGGTGATGAATACCTAATTTTGGGGGCGTCACAGTTGGTATCAAAGCTTAGGGATAGGATCCCTGGCTAAGATGTGAGATAAGAACTAGGAGGGGAGAGACGGAGAATTCCTTCGCTAGTATGACCTAGCTTAGGGATATAATGTTATAGTTGTGGGTAATATTTATAAATTTTGCAAAGTATGCAAGTTGTCATATTATATTCGATTGGTCGGAGAATATTCTTTTTGTCAGGAAATATCCGTACAACGGTACAATCATTGGTGGACCCTACAAAGGAATTATTGTCGGATTGAGAAAACGACAAAAATATTTTATTAAAAATAATGGTGGAAGTTTTACCGTTGATACTGTTGAACTACTCGGTAGTAAAATTACAGTAATACGTGTGGTTGCATAGTAGCACACGATATTGATTATTAATGCTTATGTGAGAAGTCACTCAATTTGATTCAATTATTGTCAATTAATAATATGAATTATTTAGCGATAATGAAGTTTTGTTTTATTCGTATTATTAACGTAATAAAACATAAACATTTTTTATATAAAACAGAATACTTTATTAAAGTTATTCTATAAATAGAATATATTATATTTTATTATTTACGGTGTTTGCATAGTGCCTGCATAGTAAATTTTTTTTTATATAAATAGAATATATTATATTTTATTTAAAAGATTTTGCTTTAAATATGGACCGTCAGATTAAAGTAAATCAATCTGGACCGTTCATGAGTTAGTTACTATGCATTCTATTTTTCTATAAATAGAAGCTCATTCCTTCATTATTTTCTTACGAATTCACTGAACTCTAGAGAGAGAAATTATAGAGAGAAAGAAGAAGAGTTTTCTGTTACTTCACTACTCTAATATCAAGTATTATTTTACGGTAAGGGATATTATTCTTTTGTATTCAAGAAGAGAACTTCTGTTATTCCATTTCTTTATTATTCTATTGGAATAACCTGTATACGCGGAATACCCTATACTTGGTGACATTCTTCTATTATTCTGTCTTTATTATTCCGTTGGAACATCCTGTCTGTGCTTTACGCCGAACCTGGTTCCGTTTTTATTATCCTGTCTTTATTATTCCATTGGAACATCCTGCATGCATGCTTTACTGTTTGGGACTGGTTTGTCTTTATTATTACATCTTTATTATTCATTCGAATATATCATCGTGTGTTTTACTTGGGACACGGTTTAAATCTTTATTATTACATTGGAATATCCTATCGTGTGTTTTACAGGACTTGGTTCCGTCTTTATTATTACGTATTTATTATTACATTGGAATAACTTTTTCATCATGCGCAATACCGCATGCGTGGTGATTTCATTGTTATTCCATTCTTTATTATTCTATTGGAACATCCTGTCGATGTGATTTTCCGACGATTCGGTTCCGTTATTATTATTCTATTGGAATAACTTGCATCTATCGCAAGTACCGCATGCATGGTGATTTCTGTTGTTATTCCATTCCTTATTATTTTCAGTTGGTTAAAATTTTGACTTCTATACTCCATGAAATTAGTGGAATATCCTTGATATTTGCGCTTCATCCAGTATCTTTTCATGGAAATATTCTTCTGAGCATTCTTGAATTTTACTTTACAAAGAAGTATCATGTTGACAATTTGGACGTTATTAGTTCCTGAATAACTTAATTCTTGAACTTGTTTTGTTGAAATCTTATATCATTGTCATCATCCTCATGTTTATATTCTTGAAAGTCATCTGTGGCCTGTAGTGCATAGATGGACTTGGTATGATTATGACCAGGGATTTTTCGGTATAATCATGATCGTAACGTTACAAATGATGTGGTAAAAGTCCTCATTGGCCCGTAGTGCATTGTTGGACAGTTGTTGGTATGATCATGACCATTGATGAATACACAAATATCCTTGGCCCGTAGTGCATGGAATTTATGGTCATGACCCTAATGAATATCCTTGGCCGTAGTGCAGGGATGATGTGGATTATTTATTAAGTTGAGTCTCAGCGATAAAAGTGATGAAAAAACTTTTTAAATTATAAAAGATAGTAGATTTTATTCTCTACTTGACTCTTTTAATGGATTGCTTGATCCGCTGCATTTAAACTTGTTGTCTATTGTATTTTATTAGTTTAACATTGTTGAAGGCTAATGATAATTTATTTGCATTATCTTAGTCATAATATTTCTTGTTGGGCTAGTTGAGCTCACCCTTTCTTTCATTGTTCTCTTAAGGAAATGAGAACGTAGCTGGGACTAGTCGGGGAACGGAGTGATGGTCCGAGATGGTGTCTTAGTAGTCCTCACTATTCTGTAAAATAGTGTGATAATAAATGTAACGAGGACTCTATTTGAGAATGGATATTGTCTAAAAGACAATATTTGTATTTAAACT
Organism: Panax quinquefolius; assembly: GCA_020205615.1. NCBI lineage: Eukaryota > Viridiplantae > Streptophyta > Magnoliopsida > Apiales > Araliaceae > Panax > Panax quinquefolius. Next base: position 7,752,623 of record CM035159.1, read on the forward strand.
CACAAAGATATGTTTTGTTGTATTTTACACGCATCGTTTGTATTATTAGTTTGTATTTGAATTTTGTACCATGTATTTGGCGACTCAAGATGGGTGATGTATACCTATTTTGGGGGCGTCACAATATATGGACAGGTGTTTAGTACGATCATGACCACTGGTTATACAAACGATTATCTTTGGCTCGTAGTGCATAGATAATTCGTTGATTGAAAATAATTATTGATTGGTGTTACAGGGATAAAATATTGACGATGAACTTTTAAATCATAAACGATAGTAGACATTATGCTCTACTTAACTCTTCTAATGGATTGTTATTTTCGCTGCAGCTGTTGATCTAAAACTTGTTGTCTATTGTATTCTATAATATTTTTCACTATTGAGGACTAAAAATAATTTATTCTTCATTATCTTAGTCATAATATTATTTACTAGGCTGGTTGAGCTCACCCTTTTCTTTCATTGTTCTCTTCAGGAAATGAGAATATATGTGACGCCCCCAAAATTAGGTACACATCACCCATCCTGAGTCGCCACTTACATGGTACATAATACAAATACAAACTAACTTATACAACATGAGCTGTGAGTTTTAAATACGTATATTGTCATCTATACAGTATACAAACTCAATGGAGTCCTCGTTACATTTATTGTCACACTATTTAACAGAATAGTGAGGACTACTAGCTAATGCTATCATCTGGACCGTCACTCCGTTCCCCGACTAGTCCCAAATTTACATTCTCATTTTCCTCGAAGAGAACAAATGAAAGAAAAGGTGAGCTCAACTAGCCCAAAGAAAAAATATTATGACTAAGATAATGAAGAATAAATTATCGTTAGTTTTCAACAAATGTTAAAGCGATACAAATATAACAAATATCAAGTTTAACTGCAAGCGGAACAAGCAATCCATTAGAAGAGTCAAGTAGAGAATAAAATATATTATCTTCTATGATTTAAAAGTCCATCGTTGATATTTTATTCCTGTAATACTCATCAACAGTTCTTTGTTATACTTAAGACAAATAGAACTTTCAACACTTGTCTTCACCTGAACCACTAAAGATGTTAGTTAAATTCACAATTCATATTTATAATAATGTGAATTAACAGTTCCTTCTTGCCACAAATGGTTTAATAAAATGTTTACTCAATATTCTTTCCCCAAAGGCTGAAGATATTCAAATGTAATAACAATGATCACACCAATCAGTTGTCTATCTTTGCACTACGGGCCAAAGATATTCAACTATAAAACCAATGGTCATGATCATACCAATCAATTATCTGTCAGTGCACTACAGGCAAAGACATTCAACTGTTAACTAATGGTCATGATCCTACCAATCACATCATTGAATTATCCATGCACTACGACCAAGGATATTCGTTAGTATCACTAGTGGTCATGATCATGTCATACACCTATCCATCTTCGCACTACTACGTCAAAGCTATCAAACAACATACCATCTTTGCACTTCTGGCCAAAGATATTCAACAACATATCATCTTTGACTACTGTGCCAAAGATATTCAACAACATATCATCTTACTACTGGGCCAAAGACATACAAATTGTAAAACCAATAACCAACAAAGTATAATAAATAATGGAATAATAAAAGAATTTCACCATGTATGCAAAGACTTGCATAGAGCAAAAGTTATTCCAACATAATAATAAAGAATAATAATAAACAGACATCACCAAGTATACGGTAATCAGCGTGATACAAAAGTTATTCCAATGAATAATAAATAATGGAAGAACAACAGACTTCACCGGTATACCAGAATCACAGTATCTGAGTTATTCCAATGTAATAATAAAGAATTGAATAATAGAAGAATTTTACCATGTATGCGATACTTATATAAACAAAAGTTATTCCAACATAATAATAAAGAATGGAATAACAATAGCTCTATTCATGAATATGAAAGAAATAATACTCTTACTATAATAATAATATCCCTTACGAATATTGAGCGAAAATAATATTCCCTTACGAATATTAAGCGAAAATAATATTCCTTACGAATATTAAAGCGAATATAATGAATATTGAACAATAATAATATTCATATGAATATGAAAATAATTTCTCTTGAATAAAAAAATAATAATCCTTACAAGTAAAAGAAATTGAATATAAGAGTAGGGAAGTAAAGAGAATACTTTCCTTCTTTCTTTCTATAATTTTCTCTCTCTAGAGTTTTAATGAATTCGTAAGAAATAATGAAGGAATGAATTTCTATTTATAGAAGAATGAAATGCATAGTAACTGTGATAATCTTATCCTTCCTAGGAAAGGAAAAGTAATAAAACAAAACTTATATAACCTAATCCTTCGGGGTCTCACAATATAGCTGAGACTAGTCGAGGAATGGAGTGATGGTCCGAGATAGTCTATAGCAGTCTTCATGATAATGTGACAATAATTGTAATGAGGATTTTATTTGAGTGCGAATATTGTCTACGGATAATATTTATATTAAAACTCACAATATGTATGGTCGTATTTTGTGCAACAGTTGAATAGTTGTAAATAGAAAAATTTGTATTTGAATTCTATAGTATGTATTTGACGACTCAAAATGAGTTATGTGAACTTATTTTGGGGGCGTCAAATGTTGAATCAAAAGCCCAAATGCTTTAGCAATCATTGAATTATCCACCCATGCTCGTTAGCTAACATGTTATATTAAATGCAATAACTCTCTTAGAAAGGGACATAAATGCAAGAAAACGCTAACTCCACAATTATTGACAAAAAAGTTGTAAATACATATTTGTCAAATCTACATTAGACGTTGTAGACTTGCAATACATAATTTTAATACATCACTATGCTTCCATCCCCTCATCCTGTCACGTCAAGCATCTAGCAATTGCATTGTTCAAAACATTTTCTCGATCAAAGAGTGTCCCTGAGGCTTTCTCAACAAGTTTCGCCCAAGCGAACTGATGCACAACAACCTTTGAGTTTAACTGGTTTGGGTCTGATTTCATGGATTTAGGCATATATCCTTTCTATTAATATTTATTTTAATACAATTTGCATATCATATATTTTAATATAATTATTCCATATGACCATTTCTTAAAAAATCATCAATAAAAAAGGGGATAATATATTAACATGGCAAGAGTATGAGAATTGGAGAACCCTATTTTCAAAGGAAAATTGAGAGTGTTAAACCCCTCAATCCTAACCATCATGACCTCATCTACATGTCTACATTTGTCATTAAATCAATAATTGTCTATTTAACTCGAAGTATGTTTTTCTATACCCCACCTTAGAGGAATATAAATAAAAATGCAATATTAATTATGATTTTAGTCAAGTTTATACTATATGAGTGAAAATACAAGCTCACAACCGGTGAAATGATATTATAATTTATACAATAACATTTGTAAAATGATAAAAATATAAAAAGAGGATTTTTAATATTTGTAAAATGATAACAATAAATGGGTTTAATTGATTATTCTTACACATTATTTTCAATAGTCCATCTCTATTTATAGTCCATCTCTATTTTTTTTCGCATTTCATTATTACATTTTTGGATAGAGGAGTTTACTCTCTACTTCATCTTTGTAATTCGAATTCATTCTTAATAATATTATTCTCCTTGGTAAGGATGTAAATTGATGAAGCAGTTCGGGCTCTGTAGACACTCGAAATTTTCTGCACTCCTATTACTAACATTGCAGGAGGGTAGATTCGTATTTTGGAGATAACCCTGAAAGACAATATACAAAGCCATTCTAGATACTACCAGAAGGACAGCTCCAACCCAGAACTCAAACCGGGAGCTTCGGATCCAAAACCCGGAACACACACTGGGCATGTCATTTCCAATCTCGGAGATAACCCTGAGATATGCAGATCAAAAGACTGGCAACAACACCGAGAGGGCGACTACATCTCTGGCGATAACCCGTGACGTTCGGGCCGGTCCCGTAAATAACACTGGGAGTAGCAATCCAATCCTTGGTGATAACCTCAAGAGATGCCATCGCAGTTCCGGCGATAACTCCGGAAATGCTTGTTTCAAACACATGCTATCAGCTTCAATCATAGATGACTGTGAAGCACACAAACAAGCAGTTCTATCTCAGAGACAACCCTGAGCGAACGTCTGCTTTCCGCTTAAACCGGCGATAACCCCGGTGAGGAGTCACAATGTCATCTTACCACAACGTCAACAAGATGATATCGCAGCATACCAATAAGTGGTCCAATCTCAGCTATAACCCTGAGCAACGTCTACTTTCAACTCAACCCGGCGATAATCCCGATATGGAGTCAAGAATCATCTTGTTCATCCCGACAAATGGTACGTCGTCTCAACACTTTAGACATACATACATACAATAATGTCCCGACAATCGAGGAATGACAATCCCGAGTGACTATTACGTGTGGCAGTACTTTGGATAGAATTTGAAGCCTGAAGACCATGGGCATAGACCCCTCTTCCTGACTTCGTACAACCTCTAATCCATGTCATTACGTAACTCTCGACACCAGTATCCCGAAGAAGTACAGATACGCTTCATTTGGATGCTCGGATTGAAGTTCTGCAAGTTCGATTGGACATTCTGAAGGCACGTTATCGTACGTACTACGAGACGACGGGACCATGAGGCCCTGGGCCCACTGATGCCCAGCCAGCAGTGAGACTGCTGACCATAAAAGTCTATAAATATAAGGCTTGGGGTCAACCATTTGAGAGAGAAAAAGAAGAAAAGACGAGGAAGCCCTGCCCATTTAGCTCTGCATACACATCTTTGTAGTGTTTCTTCTTCTTTAAACACCAGTCAACCCTTATACAGATACTTTTTATCTTTCAAAAGCTGAGTGTTTACACATTTAAAGTCAAAGGAGTCTACTTTGTCTACACACAGTAAGCCTTCTCACATTCAAGAAAGTCTCGTTCTCCCATTGTCACACACTATTATACACATTGAGAGTCGTGTGAGTGTGTTTTCCCGGACTTCTGTCCATGGTTTTCATTTCATTTCTGTCTGTATATATATACTACTATATATATATATATTTCGTATATATTGACTAACATTATCGAGTTATGCCTCGATTGAGCCTAGACTTCGGTATGGAGCGTTTAAATGCTTTTATTTATATATATATATATATATATATATATATATATATATATATATAATGACTACTATGTCCGATGAGCCTGACTTGATTTGAGCGTTTAATTGCTTATATATATATATATAAGCTATATATATCGATGAGCACCGGATTTTATATCAGAATGCGTTTATTCGCTTTTTTATATATATACATATATATAATTACCGTTGGACATATCAGGATGAGCCCGGATTCACATCAGAATGCGTTTATTTCTTATATATATTTATATATATATATATATATATATATTTCGATCACTTTCGAGTTTACTTGCATGGCGGTGATCGTATTTGACGTTTTCTTTACATTTAGGTCCACTTTGAGTTCACTTCATTAGCGGTGATCGCTTTTACAACTTTATTTATATTCGATCCCGCACTGAGTTTACTTGTGGCGGTTGATCGCTTTTCTAAACTTTATTTACATTTCGTCACTTTGGAGTTTACTTCGTGGCGGTTGATTATGCATATATATATATATATATATATATTTATAGCTTTTATATATATATAACTGCTTACTGCTTTCCGTATAAATTATAGTATCTTGTGAGCCTAGGAATCATGCGATCACAGGTTCAGTTTACTGAATCTAGATTCGGTTCCCATGATGGACATTTTCTGGTTGTAGGTAGCTTGTACATTATTTTTACAGTGTTCGAGTTTCCTTGGATGGTTGTTATGCCCATGAGGAATTCGGCACAGCTGTATATTGTTTTCTCGAGGATGCCTCGCATCTCGAAAATAAAAGCAAACAAGTCGAACACGTAATAATAAAAATGGAAGTATCAAAGGCCTCAATTACTATTGAGCACAGGGTTTGAAAAACCTCCTTTTCCAAAACATCATTGATATATCTTGAGGTCAAAATTGAATTTTTCTTTAATAAAAATTTAAACTTGTGTATATAGGTGCGAACGAGGTACAGCACTACTTCCATATAATTGCATATTGATCCACACACACACACACACACACATTCATATAACAGTTTCTTTGAAAAGTGGCAGTCACCATGGCAACACGGATGTTGGGGGGTGCCTAATACCTTCCCTCCGCATAATCAAGCCCCGAACCCTTAATGAATCTCGATTTCACAGACCCGTTTAGCAGTGTCAAATCACTGGGTCAATGTCTGAAAACCTTTTCGGTTGCGTTGGTGCAACCAGTTAAAAACACCAACTGACGACTCTTAAAGTCAATCGTCGACATTATACATGTCGGACCTTTTTCACTTATTTTTTCAAACAAATCTCACATTAACATGAGAACACCAAAAGACAAGTAACGAAAAGGGACACCTAAAAATCCCGACGTCGACAGGTGGCGACTTTGCTGGGGACTCCAGTAAGAGGGCTTAAGCCGCCATTTCAAGCTTTTCAAAATTGTTATATGCTTGTGTGTGATTGCTGCATTTACATTTCTGATAAATGTGTACTAATGCATCTTACCTACTGCACTGCTAAATATCTGTGATATTAGTGCTTTGCACATATTAGTGCTTCGCGACATGTCATCATTTTGCATAAACGGTGAGACACGTTGTATGTGAATGTATGCTGTGTGGTCCCTCCATCAGGAGGCTATCCTGTCGGTGTTTGATTACTGGACTCGCGGGAAGAATAATTCCCCGAGGCTCGGAAAGGCACCACTCAGATTCGCTCTAGTTGAAAGACCGGATTAACTTCCCGTTGAGTAGATTGCGATGATCTGGGAACCTTCATTACCAAAAAGCCGCAAGAGAAACCCTAGGATAGGTCAACCTCTGATAAACCAAACGCGAAGGGAAGTCTCTTCATGCCTTCCATTTTCAAATTACTCGTAAAAAACATTTACTTGTAATGTGCATTATATGTCATTTAACTAAACCGGTTTTACAGGACAAAATTCCTAAAACGGACATGTTAAAATGACATTTATATCTCCCTAAGACTAAACTATGTAAGTCTTTTTGTAGGGAAGCAATTGGGCCGGTTACCCGTTCCAAATCCAAGAAGGCATCTAGCTTAGAGCCAATCATGTCTTCCTCTGAACAGTCTAATCCTGTTTCCCGGGAAGAGTTTGACGGATTAAGTAAACAAATCGCAGACTTGGCTATTATACTGAAAGAGTTACACCGGTCTACCCAGGGTACGAAGATACCTACACATACAGAATCCCGTGCACAAGGGGGAGTTCAACATTTGGAAAAAACAATTCCAGACCATCCGTTGGATACCAACAAAGACCCTGAAGCCACCCATCTCAAAGCAGATCTAGACATCGGTGACATCAGAAAGAAAGTCCTTCAGATGGAGGAAACCATTCACATTCTCAAGGGGATTGGAACTCATGGCAGTGTTTCATATTCAGACCTTTGTATATTTCCTGGAGTTCATTATCGGAGAAATTTAAAACCCCTGATTTTGAAAAATATGACGGATTAGGGGATCCTTACACACATTTAAAGGTGTTCATTGGAGAACTTGGGTCTTATGTTGAGGATGAAAAGCTTAGAATGCAGCTATTTCAGAAAAGTCTGACTGGAGAAGCCCGTTCATGGTATACCAGATTTGACAACTCTAAGATCCATAGTTGGGAAGAACTAGCCCATGCCTTCCTTACTCAATACAGTTTTCAGTCTCGGATGGCTCCTGATCGGTATCAAATTACCAAGGTTAAGAAACAGTTCAATGAGTCATTCAGAGAGTATGCTCAAAGGTGGAAGCGCCTTGCTGCTCAAGTTATTCCTTCCATGACAGAGTCAGAAATGGTCATGACTTTCATAGATGTACAGGAAGCCCCTTTCTATGAAAGAGTTCTAGCCAGACAAGCGGACCATTTTCGAAATGATCAAACCGCATGAAATGTGAGAGATGGGATTAAAGTCAAAAAATTCAAGACCTAAGCCGCTCTTAAAGTCATTCTTTGAACACATCCAAATCCGGATCTTATGGAAACAACCCCCGGAGGGTCCATAAAAAGAAAGAGGAGGATGTTTCCTTGATACTACAAGGACAGAAAGGCAATTCAAACATGCCTATGTAGAGGAGAAACTACTCCCCTTTTCCTGCACAATCTTCAAACCCTCCATTGCCCAAGAGTGGAGAAGTCAAATGGCTCCGAACGTTTACACCCTTAGGGGATTCGCTGGAGAACATTCTTGCTCTTCTAACTACTCAGAAGAAAATTACCCATCTTCTTCCGCCAGCCAACCCTAATGGCAGGGGTTTTAATGCTAACCGGAAATGTGCATATCATGCCGGGGCACCCGGACATGATACTCAAGATTGTTGGGCCTTAAAACACAAGATCCAAGATTTGATCGATAACGGTGAGATTGTGGTCACCAAGCCTGATCACCCTCATGTACAAGATAACCCTCTTCCACAACACAAAGAGGAAGAAGTTAACATGATCAGTTGGAGCACTGGACATGGCTCTAATTCTACTAATGAATCATCCCAACTCCTCAAAGACGGTGTTGACAAATGGGATTATGCCAAGTTCCAATTTACAATGGAACGAAAGATGAAATCTCTTTGCAAGAAAATCGAGCATTTGGCCGAACTAGTGACCCATCAACATCAAGTCACTCGCCAATTAATAAAGCAGGAGCATGCCTACCTCCTCCCATTTGTTATGAATGCTCCATCAACACCCTCAGAAAGCGAAGCTATGGAGGAAAAAGTTGCAAAAAGAGCAAATGCTAAAGCCCGTAGGGATTTTGTGAGAACCCAGATTTTATGAATAAAGAATTAATTTTCTCGAAATAATTTTTTATATTATGATGTGAATTTGAGATAATGTTATAGTTGTGGGTAGTATTTATAAATTTTGCAAAGTATGCAAGTTGTCATATTATATTCGATTGATTGGGGAATATTCTTTTTATCGGGAAATATCCGTACGACGGTACAATCATTGGTGGACCCCACAATGGAATTATTGTCGGATTGAGAAAATGACAAAAATATTTTATTGAAAATAATACGAAAAGTTTTACCTAATTGATACTATTGAACTACTCGGTAATAAAAGTATATAGTAATACGCGTTGTTGCATAGTAGCAACACCAGATTGATTATTGATATTTATGTGAGAAGTCACTCGGTTTTGTTCAATTATTGCTACAATAGTCTTTGCGATAAGTATCTCACATTATTTGATTCAATTATTAATGATTTAGAAGTTTTGTTTTATTCGTATTATTAACGTAATAAAAATGTAAACATCTTTTTATATAAAAATGTAATACTTTATTAAAGTTATTCTATAAATAGAATATATTATATTCTATTAAGCATAGTGTTTTACATAATAAAATCTTTTTATATAAAACAAAATACTTTATTAAAGTTATTCTATAAATAGAATATATTATATTTTATTATGCATATAGTGCTGCGTAGTAGTTTTGAGTCAGATAGTAAAAATCTTTTTATATAAATAGAATATATTATATTTTATTTAAAAGATTTTGCTTTAAATATGGACCGTCGATTAAAGTAAATCAATCTCGAACTGTTCATGGATTAGTTACTTATGCATTCCATTTTCTATAAATAGGAAGCTTAGTTAGAATGGAAATCACACCAGAAGTTCAGAGAATTCTCCTTCTATAATCTTGAGCGTATTTCCTTAAGAGTTCTAAGAAACTTTGAGCGAAGAACATAGTATAAGTTTTCTTTAAGAAAATCCTCACCCTATCAGCCGGAATATTCTTCTTTTACGGTAAGGGATGTTATTCTTTTATATTCATGAAGAGAACTGTTGTTATTCCATTTCTTATTATTACATTGGAATAACTCGTATACACGAATACCCTATACTTGGTGATATTCTTCTATTATTTCATCTTTATTATTCATTTGGAATATCACATGCATGTGTTTTACAGGACTGGTTCCATTTTTTATTATTCCGTCTTTATTATTATAATGGAATATCCTCTCTCGTGCTTATACGCCGGACTGGTTCCATTTTATTATTCCGTCTTTATTATTCTCGCTGTAATATCATGCGTATACATCTTTATACGTGGGACTGGTTCCATTTATTATTTCGCTCTTTATTATTCGCCGGAATATCCTATCGTCTTTATCTGCCGGACTGGTTCCATTTAATTATTTCGTCCTTTTATTATTACTGGCCGGAATATCCCGCTTCGATGTGAATTTCACCGACTGGTTCCATATTTATTATTCCACATTTATTATTACATTGGGAATAACTCACATGCGGTCTCTATCGCATGCATGGTGAATCCTTCTGTTATTCCATTCTTTATTATTTTGTTGGAATAACCTGTCTATGTGGATTGCCACATGCATGGTGAATGATCCTTTGTATTCATTTCTTATTAAATTGTGGAAATGATCTGTATACGTGGATTACCGCATGGCGGGTGAAAATCCATTTACAGTTTCATATATTCTTTATTATACTCAGTTGGTTAAAGTTTTGATTTCTATACTCCATGAAATTAGTGGAATATCTTTGATATTTGCGTTTCATCCAGTATCTTTTCATGAAAATATTTTTCTGAGCATTCTTCAATTTTACTCTACAAAGAAGTATCATGTTGACAATTTGGACATTATTGAGTTCAGGAAAAATTAATTTATAAACCTTTAAAATTTATTCTTGAACTTGTTTTATTAAGTTATATGTCATTGTCATGATGAGTTATGTTGGTTATTATGTGAAAACATGAAAGTTTCTTAGAAATCACAAAGGGTTGAAAAATCAGATTTTGGTGAAAACGGAACATAAAATTCAATTGACCATATCTCCTAATATATTTCAAATTTTTGAGTGTGGTCAAGTCCAAGAGTTAGATCTATGAGTTACCTAACTTATCCAAGTGGAATCACTGGAAAACATGTTGTAGATTTTTGTGTGGACTGATTTTAGTAAAAGATGTAAAAGCTGTAAAACCGAAAAAACTACTGTCCAGATTTTTAAAAGGGCATTTTCATCCACTTAATTTATGTGAAAAAATCTGGCCTTTTGGGAAATGAAATTATATGGTATAAGGTAACTCCTGTCCAAAAATGAGCTCATTCGACTTAAAATGAGCAAGTTATGACCATTTTAATATTTAGGTTTTTCCGACGAAAAACGCTATAACCCGAGTTCTACAACTCCGATGACCATGAAATTTAAACTGGAGGCTCACATTAACATGTGTAAGGTCCTGCCAAGATTTGGGAATTTTTGGAGTTAAACTTGATGTAGCTAATTTCTTATGGAATTAATTGAAAATTGATTTTTGAAAAATAGTAAATGAATTTTAAAAATTCCGAGAAAAATATATTTTCATTATGGGACTATATTATGTTGAATCCCAGAAAAGAAATATTTTTGGAACTGATTTGGTATTTTTTATGAAAATGGTTTAGTTACGAATATATGAGTTAAATATGTTATGTGAAGTAACAAAGTTAGAAAATTGGATTTTATGGCTTGAAAATCCTATATAAGGTATATGCCTATTGTTGATAAGGGATTTGATCATTGGTAATGAAATCTTATGAGGATGGCTTTTATTGAATGATTAAATGCATTATTTGGTAAAGGATAAACAATTAAAATAAATTGTTTATAAGTTAAAAAGTGATTAAAATATTGTTATGATGTTAATGATATTGGATTATGAATTTATTATGTGAATGGTAATATTTGGATAAATTTAAAGTCTTTAATATTTATTCTTATTTTCAGTTGATTAAAATTTATATCATTGTCATCATCCTCATGCTTATATGGTGATGAAAGTTATCTTTGGCTTACGTGCAAAGATGGACTATTGATTATTGAATTGTATATCTTTGGCTTACGTGCAAAGATGGATTGTTAATTATTAGTTTTATTGTTGTATATCTTTAGCTTACGTGCAGAGATGGACTGGGTATGATTGTGATCAGGGATTATTCGGTATAAGTTATGACCATTGATGATTTAATGAATATCCTTGGCCCGTAGTGCAAGGATGATTCGATGATGTGGTTCAATTACAGGGATAAAACATTATTGGTGGACTTTTAACATGGAGAAGATAATAGACCTGATGGTCTATTTGACTCTTTAATGGATTGCTCGTTCCCGGCAACTATGGTTGAAAAGTTTTATCATCTACCATATGTTCTAAATCTCTGAGTTATTATTAATGAAAACTATTGATAATGTAATTATCTTTAGTCATGATATTCTTTACTGGGCTAGTTGTGCTCACCCTTTCTTTCACTGTTCTCTTTAGGAAATGAGAATATAGCTGGGACTAGTCGGGGAATGGAGTGACGGTCCAGATGATTGCAATAGTAGTCCTCACTATTCTGTTAAATAGTGTGACAATAAATGTAACGAGGACTGAATTTGAGTTTGTATACTGTTTATGAGGACTCCATTGAGAATGGATATTGTCTAGCAGGCAGTCGAGGTACCATGAGAGTTACATACGTTGTATTAAAACTCATAGTTAGTTATGGTCGTATTCTATACGACAATTCAATAGTTGTATAATTAAGTTTGTATTTGTATTTTGTACCATGTATTTGGCGACTCAAAATGGGTGATGAATACCTAATTTTGGGGGTGTCACAGATTTCGCCAATCAAAGGGAATTCACTTATTTGGGCCAATCTATGGAGGAAATACTTCAAATGATAGTCAACGAAGGAAGAATCACATTCCTTCTACCTCCGATCAATCCCCGTTCAAGGTGATTCAATCTTGATGAAATGTGTCAATATCATTCACATTCCCACGGTCACAGCATAGAAGGATGTTGGGCACTCCGCCATCTCATTCAGAATCTTATTGATAGCTGTGTCCTACAAGTAGCAGATGATTACACTGTTCAACTTAAGGGTGGGAACACATACCCTACTCAATGGAAGGGATCAGTTGCAGTGATATCCGAAGATGATGAAAATGTCAAGACATTTCCCATACAACCCATTCAACTCAAAGGAAACTATAATCCTTTGAAAGTGGCCGCACCAGAGCCAATTCTCCTGCCTTGCAAAATACAACATCCTGTTATCAGCTTACACAAAGTACCATGGAATTATGGAGAAGCTGAAGGATCTACATCTCATACCACTCCTGCAGTGTCGAAAGAGAATCCACTGTACCTTCCTCGACGGGTTATCAAGCCTACTTGCAAAGCCAAGGGGAAATTGTCCATGGAGAAGATTGAAAAATTCCTCCATACTATGGGCCACAATGAAGCCAAAGTGGTTTTAAGCTTGCGAGAAGCTCCACACCAGATTTCAATACTGGATTTGGTTTTCTCTTCCGAAGATCATCGGAAGGTCTTATTAAAGGTGCTAGAAGAAGCCTACCTGCCAAAATCAGTGGATGTCGAAAAATTTCAACACTTGGTTGATCACATTTTCAACAACAATGTGATATCCTTCACTGATGATGACATACCTCCGAAGGGACTGGTCATTATAAACCACTGCACATCGCAGTGTTATCTTCTGGGTATATGTTTGCAGGAGTATTGATAGATGGAGGCTCGTCTCTCAATATTTGTCCTTATGCCACCTTGATGAAGATGAACATTAATCCCAATCGAATCCAAAGTAGCCATACAATCATCAGAGCTTTTGATGGATCGCGGCGAAATTCCGTTGGGAAGATTGAATTGCCAATTGAGATTGGTCCCCATACATTCAACGTATCCTTCCACATCCTCAAGATAGATTCTGTGACGCCCCCAAAATAGATCCATTCCATTCAACCCATTTTGAGTTGCCAAATACATGGTACAGAAATAACTACAACTTTCTTATTACAACATATAAACTGTGAGTTTAAATACAGATATTGCTATCTAGACAATATCCACACGCAAATAAATCCCCATCATAATTATTGATACATTATTTTACAAAAATGGTGAGGACTACTAAACAACTCTCTCTAGAACCTTCATTCCATACCCCGACTAGAACTCGCTACATTTTCGCCTCCTGAGAAGAAAAATGGAACAAAAACGAAAAGGGTGAGCTCAACTAGCCCAGTAAAGAATATTATGACTAAGATAATATACAACAAATTATCGTTAGTCTCCAACAGGGAAAAATCTAATAGAATACAATAGAAAACCAGTTTTAAATCAATCTTCGCAGCGGAAATAATAATTCATTAGAAGAGTTAAGTAGAGAATGCAAACTACTATCTTCTATATATGAATTTAAAAGTTCATCGTCGATATTTTATCCTCAGAACTTCAATCAATATATATCGGAATCAAATATTCATCTTTGCACTACTGTGCCAAAGATATTAATCATTCGGCCATGTTCATCTCAACACTTGTTCATCTTTGCACTACGGACCAAAGATATTCATCAAGAAATCATTCATCTTTGCACCATGTGCCAAAGATATTCAAGAATATCATCATTTAGGACCGAGGATGATGAAAAATATTTTAAAGGAAACGAATCCAAGTGAAACAAAAGAACAAATATTAAGGATTCGTATTTTAAACAATCCAAGTTCAAAAATACTTCATAAGTAATCAGAGTGGAGTAAAATTCAAGAATGATCAAAACATGGATACAATCAAAGCTAGTATCCATAGTAGATATTTTGGACAAAAAGAAGAAATTTCATTATTCGGTGAATAGTGCCGTATTCGTGAATAGTGTCGTATACGTGAATAGTGCCGTATACATGAATAGTAACTCCGACACCAAAAGATAGAAATTTCACAAAAAACATCTCCACGCTTTGTGAATAGTACTCATGAATAGTAACTCGTGAATAGTAACTCATGAATAGTAACTCATGAATAGTAACTGGTGAATAGTAACCCCGACATGAAAAAGTTCCAAAATTGATAAAAATTTCCAACCAATATTTTGGCATAATGATATTGAAGAAATAATATCATTTTGAATAAAATAACATCCTTACCTCGAAAGATCGGATTTCTAAATTTAAAAACAGGACATATAGGCTATGACTTGAACTTGCACCGTATAGCAATACTCAAAATACTCACAAGAATACGCCGATAATATAGAGAGAGAAAACTTGAGTTTCGGTGTGATTTTCAATTCTAACCCAAGCACCCTATTTATAGGAAAATGCTTAGAACACCAAAGTAGAAAATTTATTAAAATATTTATTATTATTTTCTAAAACTTCCTACGCACATGTTTCTTAATCCAAGATCACCACACATGTAGCCCACCTCCCAAAAAGTAAAAAAACGTTTTTCTTATTTAAAATAATTAAAACTTCCAAAAATCAATTATTTTGAGCTTCGTAACTTCAATAATTCATAATAAATAGCCCTTTTATCAAAAATTTGAATCTCGCAATTTTTTATAGGAAATTCAATTCTCTGCTAAACGTTGAAGAAAGTTTTCTAAATTCCAAATGTAAATTAACCGAAATCCACAAACCAGACGATTTTACAAGTTTATAATCAAATTTCTCATTAATAATTGTGTCCACCAACACACACAAAAATATGTGTTAAACATTTATTGCCACAAAAATACTCTTCTCCTCATATACTCATATATCCCACATTCATTATAAAAATATCATAGTTAATATATTATTAAAATAATATATTTAAATGAATTATTTTATCGAAAAAGATAAAATATTAATTTTCAACAATTGTCACATTAAAATTTTTTTCTATCTATATCCACATAAAATCAATATTTTCCTCATCATATAAATCAATAATTAATTATTCATAAATAATATTATGAGAATCGCAAAGACTAAGAACTGCAGTAGTTCCAGAAAGAGGAGCTTTCCAATAAGGATCTCTCCTTACTTGGTATAATTAGGTAACCAAAACTCTCCTTAGACAGTAACTTTCTAGACATTGCCAATAATGTTATCCAATAATATTATTCAGATAATATGAATTATTGTCTGATAATGGAAAATCTTGTGTAATGACAATTTATGAAACAACGGTAATATAAAATATCAATGCAAAGAATTATTGAATCAATAAAATAAAATATTGAATAGTAATTACCGTAACAATTATCGAGTAGTGCCTTCTTACGTAAGAATCAATAATTGGTGCAATACTGGTGTGCTTACTTGTTCGACAACGCCAGATTAGTGTGTTTTAACCCAGGGTATTCCAACAAAGATAATCTGGTAATAACTACGTCGTTATTTATAAACAACTTATATTTGTCGTTTTTTCTTCATCCGATCGCTCGTTATGGGGCCCACAAAGATCGCTACTGTCCGTATGAATATTCCCGAAAGCATTTAATATTCCACGACCAAACTAATATTCCCTAACAATAATGAATATTCTATAACCACTTGCTTATTGAAATATTTGCGTATTTTACCCATAACTATCCACATTAATCAAATCAACCCTTACTATTTCAAAATAATAAATAGAGGAAAATAAATTTCATTTATTAATAATTTGGGGTCTTACAACCTCCCTCCTTATGAAATTTCATCCTCGAAATTGACGACGATACTGGTGTTTCAAAAGATGAGAATACCTCGCTTTCATTTCCGTTTCCAACTCCCGTGTCATTTCCTCAATAGCATGGTTTCTCCACAAAACTTTAACCTGTGGTATAACCCCTCAGACATAGGACATGTTCTTTTCTATCCAAGATTTTGACAGTACCTCCTCGTATGTTAAGTCTTTGGCTATCTCGTCCGGCTTCTAACTCAATGACGTGGTTCGGTCGTCCACATATTTACGTAACATCTATACGTGAAAAACGTTATGAACACGCGTCATACTTGGCGGTAAAATGAGTCTATAGGCCACAGTTCCTATTCGATCGAGAATTTCAAATGGATTAATAAATCGAAGGTTTGAGCTTTCCTCACCTCACCGATTCTCGCTTTTGGAATAACGACTTCTTGCATCTTCTTCTTCATATTCATCAACTCGATTGTGTAGCTTGAATGACTTTTAACTTTATCGATTAAAGTCGATTATACCAGATATCATCACGTGGGTACCTGTAGAGTTTTCATCTCCATCTCTATTATTTGTAAATTATACTGAAATGAGTCTTTGATAATATCGTACTCATACTTGTATACGATCTTCTACTCAACACGTCACCTACTACGTTCGTTTTTCTAGGATGGCATGGTCGTAACATGTCTTTGAAATGAGTCTCCTCTTGAGTTCTTCAAGCTCTTCCCACATTCCTTGCTCCATTCGAATTTTGTATCTCTACGAGTCAATTTGCGTTAATGGAATAGCGATTCGAGAATATCCTTCAACGAATCTCGATAATAACCAACTAAGCCTGAAAGCTACATTATATCGACATCGACTTAGGTTGTTCTCAATCGTGACTCATATCCCAACCTTGGATAAGACGTTACAATGACACCTATTAGTTTACTATCGCATTTAATATGGTGTCCCCCTACGGAGAGTCGGCTTTGGTGCATTCCACAAAGGAAGTCACCGGATAAAGGCTCGTGTACCAAATTTATAGTTGAATTTTAACTCTCGAAGTTCAATAGAGCCATTCGATATGAGATTTTAGAAATGAGTTTTGTACTAGGGTTCAAAGTCGATACAAAATTTAATATCAAGCTTTGGGAGTAAGCCAAGAAATTCTTCAGAAATACGTCAGGAAAATCAATAACAACAGAATATTATTCAAATCGACGTGTCTTTATTCAAATCCATAACATGGACTAAGAAAACTTGACATCCGTAATAAACGAATGACTTCATAGCTTGATATGAAAATGTTTGACTACAATGGTTTGATTGTTTGAATTGAATAACAAAGTTGCTTAAGAATATGAAAACTAACAACCTTACGAAAGTAATCAATTTGGCATGATGAGTAGTTAACCTTAAAATCACATCAAAAGCAAATATCTTTATAGAAATAAGGTTACTGTGTAATGTGATAGTGCCAACTGAATGAATCAAGCAAGATTTCTAAACAACGGATGTAATGAAAGTTTCTCCTAACGGAGTCTCCATAATATAGTCAAAGTCTAATTTCTCCGTAGTCAAGTTCAAACGTTGAGCGCAGTAGAAAAGAGATAAAAGAATGGGTAGAACCGTGATCTAGTAAGGTATAAACTTTGCAAGAATTTATAATTAACTAACCGTGCTAACTTCGTTCGGGTTCCTCGATTTTGATTTGGCCACGACAAACGCTCTTCCAGAAACGTTGACTTTGACTTTTCGGGACATCCTTTTGAGTCACCATTTCTCACTGGACTGGGTTTCGACACCGCATAATCTCGAGCGATATGTCCTTCTTTTCCACAATTATAGCATACCTTAAACTGCTGTGGGCGGTTCAATGATATGTCCCTCTTTCCCACATTTGTAATATACGACCGGTGGTCTTTCTCCTCCCTTGGAAAGCGATTCTTCTTGCGCCGACGCCTTCACATGGTCGTTGTTGAATCTCCTCTTTTAAAATCTCCTCCGACTCGCTTCTTCTATTGTTATGGGCCACGATTACCACCAGAGTGGTTACCGCCTTTGTCCAGTATTCTTCTTTCTCCATTTGGTTATCGTTATTCGATGATCGCTTATCTTGAGTATAATCCTAGTTATGGTCCCTCGGTTGAAGCATTTCGTTATCTCGCTTCTAACAACCGAGCCCGCTGACAACATCCGAATAGAGAGAAAATTTATGAGAAATGAGATATCGACGATGCTAGGTTTCAAACCTCTCGTAAACATCCGCGTCATATATGTTCCTCATTCTCCACCAAATGAGGTGCAACCGGGATAACTCCATGAACTTCGCCAGATCGGGACACCGCCATGTTATTCCGCCCAGTCTAATAAACTCCACTTCCTTCATATGATGAATACTTTCGGGAAGTACTTTTCATCATTGAACTGCTTCAAACATCTCCCATGACATGCCGAAAATTTGGATGGGTACGCTTCATGATTCCCACGAAGAACTCGCCTCATTACGGAACATAAAAAGTAACGAATGGAACTTTTCGTTCCTCCGCATCCCAAGACATCGAATATCTTGATAATTTGTTTGACCCACATCTCCGCCTTTAATCGGATCCGGCTTTCCCGCACTCGTGGTCCCAACTCTTTGAATCGCTTGGCTGTGACCACCCGTGAATTGCTATCATTTCTCCTCGTATTTTGAACACGAGTCTCCTCGTCCGATTTTGCATGAATCGCAAAAAACTTCTAAACATCCCTCGTTCATCATCCGCTTTCGGTGGTGTTGTTCACATGAGGTACATTGCTTGACTGTTGCACGCTCTCCTCGTTAGTAAATACGAGCATCTCACACGGTCTCATTTACTCCTTTATTAATATTCTCAAATCGACATTCTCAAATCATCGTCATAAAACAAGGGTTAATTAAGGAAATCAATATATCACATAATATCCTATATCTTAACAACTAACAACCAACTTGCTAGTAACAAACAAGATTTAGGTAGGTGCGCCCCAAAATAGGTATACACAACACCCATTCCATTCCATCCAACCCAGTCGCCAAATACATGGTACGTAAACAACTACAACTTTATTATTACAACATATAAATCTGTGAGTTTAAATACAAATATTATCTTCTGATAATATCTATACTCAAATAAATCCCCATCATAATTATTGATTCATTATTTTACAAAATGGTGAGGACTACTAAACAATCCTTTCTAAAACCTTCATTCCATACCCCGACTGTATACTCGCTTATATTCTCGCCTCACGAGAGAAAAATGGAACAAAAAGGAAAAGGGTGAGCTCAACTAGCTCAAGAAGAATATTATGACTAAGATAATATACAACAAATTATCGTTAGTCTTCAACAGGAAAAATATAATAGAATACAATAGACAACAAATTTTAAATCAATATTCGCAATGAAATAATAATTCATTAGAAGAGTTAAGTAGAGAATGCAAACTACTATCTTCTATGTATGAATTTAAAAGTTCATCGTCTATCTTTTATCCTGTAACATCAATCAATATACATCCGAATCAAATATTCATCTTTGCACCAGGTGCCAAAGATATTCATCATCGGTCATGTTCATTTAAACACCGCTTATCTTTGCTCTACAAAGCCAAAGATATTCTTCTTGAAAATCATTCATCTTTGCACTACAGCCAAAGATATTCTTAAGAAATCATTCATCTTTTGCACTATGTGCCAAAGATATTCCATAATATCATCATTTAAGACCGAGGATGATGAAAATATTTTTTAAAGAAACGAATCCAAAGGAAACAAAATGACAAGGATTAAGGATTAAGGATTCGTATTTTGGTTTTATCCACGTTCAAAAATACCCTCAAAATAATCATAGTGGTGTAAAATTCAAGAATGATCAAAACATGGATACAATCAAAGTTAGTATCCGTAATAGATATTTTGGACGAAAAGAAGAAATTTTATTTTCAAATTGAATAAATAGGTCAGATATCGTGAATAGTGCCAGTATACGTGAATAACACGTGAATAGTAAACTCGACACCAAAAGATAGAAATTCCACAAAAACATCTTCACGCTTTCATGAATAGTACTTCGTGAATAAGAATCGTGAATAAGAATCCGCTTGAATAGTAACTCGTGAATAAGTAACTCATGAATAGTAACCCATGAATAAGTAACCCCAAGCATGAAAAAGTTCCAAATTTGATAAAACTTCAGATCAATATTTCAAAGATAATGATATTGAAGAAATAATATCATTTGAAAAAATAATATCCCTTACCTCGAAAAGATCAAGATCTTAAATTAAAACACCAGGATATAAGCTATGACTTGAACTTGCATCAGATAAAATACTCAAAGTATACTCAAAATACTCACAAGAATACGCTCGATAATATAGAGAGAAAACTTCAGTTTAAAGTGTGATTTTCAATTCTAACCCAAGACCCTATTTATAGGAAAATGCTTAGAACACAAAGTAGTAAAATTTAATAAATTAATAATATAATTATATTATTTTCTACACATGTCTAGAATCTGATTTCAGCCATCAAACACATGCCACCTTCTAGAAAAAAAATAAGAAAAACGTTTTTCTAATTTGAAATATTTTAAACTTCCAAAAATCAATTATTTGAGCTTGGAACTTCAATAATTCATAATAAATAGCCCTTTCATCAGAAAATTCGAATCTCATGAGTTTTTATAGGAAATTCAATTCTCTACAACTTTGCAGAAGAAAGTTTTTCCAAATTCGAATAGAAATTAACCGAAATCCACAAACGGGTGATTTTACAAGTTATAATCAAATTTCATTCAATAAATGGGGTCCCACCAACATGTTTAACATGTTTTAAACATTTATTGCAAAAAAAAATACTCTTCCTCCTCGTATACTCATATATCCCACATTCGTTGTAAAAATATCACCAATTAATATATTATTAAAATAATATATTTAAATGAATTATTTTATCGAGAAAAAGATAAAATATTAATTTTCAACAATTGTCATTTTAAAATTTTCTCCATCTATATCCACATAAAATCAATATTTTCCTCATCATATAAATCAATAATTAATTATTCACAAATAATATTACTGAGAATCACAATATTGACAACCGTGCCGTTCCAGAAAGAGGGGGCTTTCCAATAAGAATTTCTTCATCTTGGTGCGCAATTAGGTGACCAAACCTCTCCTTAGATGTAACTTTCTAGACATTGCCAATAATGTTATCTAATAATATTATTCAGATAATATGAATTATTGCTTCGATAATGAAAGATAATCGTGTAATGACAATTATCAAACAACAAAGAATATAAAATATCAACGCAAAGAATTATTAACTCAATAAAATAAAATCTTGAATAAGAAATATCGTAACCATTATTGAGTAGTGCCTTCACGTAAGAATCAATAATTGGTGCAATACCGTGTGCTCATCGCTCAACAACGCCAGATTAGTGTGTTTTAACCAACGGGTATTCCAACAAAGATTAGCGGTCAGAATAACTACGCCGTTATTTAAAAACAACTTATATTTGTCGCTTTCTTCATCCAATCGCTTTCAAGTTATGGGGCCCACACAAGATTCGCTGTTTCGTCGCATTTAATATTTTAATCGCATTTAATATTCCACGACCAAACGAATATTCCCCGACAACAATGAATATTTTATAACCACTTGCTTATTTTGAAATATTTGCATATTTAACCCTTAACTATCCACATTAATCAAATCAACCCTTACTATTTCAAAATAATAAATAAAGGAAATTCCTTTTTATTTAAAAAAATTTTGGGGTCTTACAACCTCCCCTCCTTATGAAATTTCGTCCTCAAAATTGACGTACGTACCTGGTGTTTCGAAAAGGTGAGGATACCTCGCTTTCATTTCCGTTTCCAATTCCTAGGTCATTTCCTCTATAGCATGATTCCTCCACAAAACTTTAACTTGTGGTATGACTTTTCAGTAGGACATGCTCCTTCCTATCCAAAATCTTGACAGTACCTCCTCATACGTTAAGTCTTCTATTATCTCGTCCTGGTTATTTCTAACTCAATAACGTGGTTCGGGTCTTTCACATATTTCATTGAAGTACGAGATATGAAACACATTATGAACACGAGACATACTTTGAGGTAACGCAAGTGTGAGACCCAGATTTTATTAATAAAGATTTAAATTTGGTCGAAATAATTTTTTAATATTATGGTGTGAATTTGAGATAATATTATAGTTGTGGGTAGTATTTATAAATTTTGCAAAGTATGCAAGTGGTTATATTATATTCGATTGGTCTGGGAATATTCGGTTTAGTTAGGAATATTCGCATAAACTACCAATCATTGGTGGACCCCACAATGTAATTATTATTTTGATTGAGAAAACGATACAAAAATATTTTATCAAATAACGGTGGAAGTTTTACTGGTTACCGTTGAACTACTTCCTGTAGTAAAAGACAAAGAATACGTGTGGTTGCGATAATATTACCTGCATTGATTATCGATGCTTATGTGAGAAGTCACTCCGGTTTGATTCCATTATCACGATTAATAATATGAATTATTATAGCGATAATGACGTTTTGTTTTATTCAGATTATTAACGTAATAAAATGTAAACATCTTTTATATAAAATAGAATACTTTATTAAAGTTATTCTATAAATAGAATATATTATATTTTATTATGCATAGTGTTGCATAGTATTTTTTGCAGTAGTGTTTTGTATAGTATTGCATAGTGTTTGCATAGTAAAATGTTTTTATATAAATAGAATATATTATATTTTATTTAAAAGATTTTTCTTTAAATATGGATCGTCGATTAAAGTAAATCAATCTGGACCGCTCATGGATTAGTTACTATGCATTCCATTTTCCTATAAATAAGCTCATTCCATCATTATTTTCTTATTTAATTCATCAAACTCTGCAGAGAGAAATTATAGAGAAGCTATAGAGAGAAAATCTATAGAGAAAGAAGAAAAGTATTTCGCTACTTCACTACTTCTATATTCAGTTCTTTTTTACTAGTAAGGGTGTTATTCTTTCTTCTTGAAGAGAACTTCGTTATTCCATTCATTATTATTCTCGTTGAATAACTCGTAAAAGTGGCATACCCTATACATAACCTCAGATACGCTGTGGCATACCCTATACTTGGTGAAATCCTTATGTTATTCCATTGCTTATTATATTCATTGAATAACTTTGATATGCTTATTTACCCTATACTTGGTGACATTCTTCTATTATTTCATTGGAACATCCTCGTCTGCATGTGTTTTACACCTGACTCGGTTAAAATCTTTATTATTATTATTCTCATTGAACATCCCGTCGTGTGTTTTACAGGACCGGGTTCCGTCTTTTATCATTCTCGTTGAATATCCTATCTCGTGTGTTTTACAGGACCGTTCCATCTTTATTATTCGTTGAACATCCCGCTTGTGTAATTTCACCGACCGTTCCGTTATTATTATTCTCGTTGGAATAACTCGTCTCATGCGCAAGCACCGCATGCATGGTGATTTCTTTTGTTATTCCATTCTTTATTATACCCAATTGGTTAAAACTTTGACTTCTATACTCCATGAAATTAGTAGAATATCCTTGATATTTGCGTTTCATCCAAAGATCTTTTCATGGAAATATTCTTCGATCATTCTTGAATTTAACTTCTACTAAACAAAGATCATGTTGATAATTTGGGACGTTAATAATTCATGGATTAAATAATTCTTGAACTTGTTTTATTGAATTATTATGTCATTGTCATCATCCTCATGTTATATTATGTTATCTTTGGCTTACGCAGCATAGATGAACTTAGTATGATTATGATTGTGGATCATTCGGTATAATCACGACTTGATATAAATGATGTGACAAAAGTCCTCAAAGGGTCGTAATGCTGTTGATGGATAGTTTTGGTATGATTATGACCGTGGGTGATTCTAAGATAGTCATGACCATTGATAATTTGATGAAAATCCTTGACCGTGGTATGTGGATGATTAGATGTGGTGGTTTATTTATTGTCGAGTCTCAAATGATAAAATTGATGAAAACCTTTTAAAACCTAAAAGATAGTAGACTTTATTCTCTACTTGACTCTTTTAATGGATTGCTTATTCCACGCAGATTAAACCTGGTTGTTATTGTATTTTATCGCTTTAACACTGTTGAAGGCTAATGATAATTTATTCTCGCATTATCTTAGTCATAATATTTCTTCGGGCTAGTTGAGCTCACCTTTCTTTCACCGTTCTCTTCGTGAAATGAGAACATAGCCGGGACGAAGTCGGGAACGGAGTAATGGTCCAGAGGATAGCATTAGTAGTCCTCACTATTCGTGAAATAGTGTGATAATAGTTGTAATGAGGACTCCTTTTGAGTTTGTATAATATCTAGTAGACAAAATTTGTATTCAAACTCACGCTTTATGTCAGATTGCATACACATAGCTTATACTAGTAAGTTGTATTTGAATTTATGTACCATGTAAGTGGCGCACCCAAGATGGGTGACGATACCTAATTTTGGGGCGCCATATTGGTATCAAAGCCATAAGTGTGAAGAGCCCCAGCCTCTCTCACCGGTGACTTCTGTTGATGGGGAATGCACCGCCGCACTCTCAGGGACGCCGCCAGTCTTTCGGTGGCAAGTCGATAGGTACCAATGTGAGGTGTTGACACAAGTTGGTGTCCGAGTTACAGCTTGGTATCGAGCTTAGGATATGATCCTCGGCCGAGATGTGAGATAAGAACTAGGAGGGAGAGACGGGAATTCCTTCGCTAGTATGACCTACCTAAATTTATTTGGTATTTAATTGGTCGGAATCGTAGTATAGGGATAATATGTGATATGTTAATTAACCCTTATTTTATGGCAAGATTTGAAAATCTGCCGAGATAAGCAATGAAGCACATGAGAGTGTTGATTCAAATTTCAAACAAAAGGTAACCACCAACAATACGATAATAATCATATCATGGTGGCAACGGCCATCGTAACAATGATAACCATCGTGGGGGAAATTATCATGTTAAGAATGGTAACCACTTCGATTGGTAATCATGGCCAAGATAATAGAAGTGGAAATTTCAAGAAGAGAAGGTCATTTAGCTCGATTTTGTCGTGGCACCAAAGTCAAGTCCAGTGGGGACGGTGGCACCAAAGGCGGATAACGGATAAAACAAAGTCGGTGGTTTCATGAAGAGCGCTTTTCATGACTTCTTAAAAAGCAAGTGACTCGAACGAAGTTAGTACGTTAGTTAATTAAAAATTCTTGCAAGTCTATACCTTATAAGATAATTTGGTTCTACCCATTCTTTTATCTTGCTTGCTTATGCTCAACATTTAAATTTGACCCTGAGAAGTTAGACTTTAACTTATTGGTTGAAACTTCGTTGGGAGAAACCTTCGTTACCTCCACTGCATTTATTAATCTTGTTGTTTCAAATAAACACTTTCACGCTACTCCGTCGATCTTATCTCTTTGAAAATACTTGCCTTTGAGGTAATTTTTTGAAACGATTGATTAACTACTCATTATTCTTTTTGTAAGGTTGTTAGCTTTCATATTCCTAACCAACTCGTTATACTTAATTCAAAGTAACCAAATCCTAAAGTTAATCAACGTTATATCAAGCCATAAGTAAAGAGCCCGATCCTTTCGTTGTTGACTTCCTTGTGTGGAATGCACCGCCAGACTTTTCAGAGGCGACGTCGTGGATGAAGATGGCAAGTTGATAGGTATCATTGTGAGGTGCTATCCAAAAGTTAAGGGATAAGTCACAGTTGGTATTAACTGACGTACTATCCAAGTCTTGGACGAGAGTAACAGCTTTTGAATGATATTTCTATCATTAATAAATTTCTTGGCGTATTCTTGAAGACTTCTAGCCTACCTAGAGCGTGAAATCGAATTTTGTATTGACCCCAAAGACAAAAACCCATTTCTTAAACCCTCAAATATTTATTCAACTAAAATGAACAGTTTACGTGGTTTATGATGAAAGTCATAATAAAAGCATTGTACTAATGAAAATCATGGGTATTCGTGGTATTAGTAAGTTTTATGATGAGTTATGTTGGTTAGTATGTGAAAACATGAAAGTTTCTTAGAAATCACAAAGAGTTGAAAATCAGATTTTGGTGAAAAACGTAACATGAAATTCAATTGACTATATCTCTTATTATATTTTGAATTTTTGAATGTGGTCAAGTCCTAGAGTTAGATCTATGAGTTACCTAACTAATCCAAGTGGAATTACTGGAAAAGGTGTTGTAGATTTTTGTGGGGACTGATTTTAGCAAAGGAGGCCAAAGCTGTAAATTTCAAAAATGCTACTGCCCAGAAACTTTAAAGGGCTGTTTCGGCCACTTAAATTATGAGAAAATTCTGGCCTTTTGGGACATGAAAGTATATGGTATAAAGTATCTCTTGTCCAAAAATGAGCTCATTCTCGACTTAAATGAGCAAGTTATGACTATTTCAATATTTAGGTTTTTCCGATTTAAAACGCTATAACCGGAGTTCTATAACTCCGATGACCATGAAATTTAAACTGGAAGCTCACGTTAACATGTGTAAGGTTCTGCCAAGATTTGGGAATTTTTGGAGTTAAACTTGAGGTAGCTAATTTCTTAAGGAATTAATTAGAAATTGATTTTTGAAAATAGTAAATGAATTTTAAAAATTCCGAGAAAAATATATTTTCATTATGGGACTATATTATGCTAAATCCCAGAAAAGAAATATTTTGGGACTAATTTGGTATTTTTCATGAAAATAGTTTAGTTATTTAAACATATGAGTTAAATATGTTATGTGAAGTAACAAAGTTGAAAATAGGATTTTATGGCTAGAGAATCCTATATAGAATATATGCATATTTTTGATGAGGGATTTGATAATTGGTGATGATATTTTATGAGTATGGCATTTTTGAATGATTAAATGCATTATATGGTAAAGCGTAAACAATTGAGATAAATTGTTTATAAATTTAAGAAGTGATTAAAATATTGTTATAATATTAATGTTATTAGATTATGAGATTATTAAGTGATTGATAACATGGGGATATTCTTGAATTCGGATAAATTATATTATAAATGTTTAATATTTATCCTTTATCTCATTTGATTGATTCTTTATATCATTATCCTCACGCTTATATTGCTTATATTATGTTGAAAGTCAATGGACTACGTGGCACGTGAGTGCATAGATGGACTTGGTATGATTATGACTGATGGATTGTTCGGTATAATCATAACTCAGTAATTGAAAACACAATTATCTTTGGTCAAAAGTAGTGCATGGATAATTTGTGGTCGTGATACTAATGAATACACGATTATCTTTTGCCGTAGTATGGATAATTTGTGGTCGCGATATTTAATGAATACACAATTATCTTCGGCAGTAGTGCATGGATAATTTGTGGTCGTGATACTAATGAATATCCTTGGCACGTAGTGCGTGGATGATTCGATGATGTGGATTAATTATTGAGTGAGTCTCAAAGAATGAAATATTAATTCATGGATGCGTTCAAAGTCATCTCATGGCATTTACGTAAGCATAGATGGACTTGGTATGATTATGACGAGTGGATTGTTCTAAGATAATCATAATCAGATTGAAAACACGAATATCCTTGGCCAAGTGTATGGATAATTCGTGGTCGTGATACTATTAAGTCGCGTCTTAGCATTATTGGTTTTACAACTTGTATATCTTTAGCCAGTAGCAAAGATGAATTGTTAATGAATAGCTTTGGTGATTTCAAAGATGAATTTAATATTTTAAACGATAAAGGTATTCAAGGTACCCTCACCTCTTTATCATACTGTGTACGCATTTTAATTTCGAGGGCGAAATTCCATAAGGAGGGGAGATTGTGAGACCCCTGATTTTATTAATAAAGATTTAAATTTGGTGAAATAATTTTTAATATTATGGTGTGAATTTGAGATAATATTATAGTTGTGGGTAGTATTTATAAATTTTGCAAAGTATGCAAGTGGTTATATTATATTCGATTGGCTGGGAATATTCGGTTTAGCGGGAATATTCGTGACAACGGCTCAATCATTGGTGGACCCCACAATGTAATTATCATTTCGGATCGAGAAAACGACAAAAATATTTTATTGAAATAACGGAAGTTTTACCGTGGTTCTTGTTGAACTACCTTCAGTAGTAAAAGTAGTAAAGAATACGTGTGGTCAGATAAGAAAGACACGGTGTTGATTATCGATGCTTATGTGAGAAGTCACGGTTTGATTCCATTATTGTCGATTAATAATATGAATTATTATAATGATAATGACGCTTTTGTTTTATTCAGTATTATTAACGTAATAAAACGTAAACATCTTTTTATATAAAATAGAATACTTTATTAAAGTTATTCTATAAATAATAATATATTATATTTTATTATGCATATGCATAGTATTTTGCATAGTGTTTTTGTATAGATTGCATAGTGTTTTGCATAGTAAAATGTTTTTATATAAATAGAATATATTATATTTTATTTAAAAGATTTTCTTTAAATATGGATCGTCGGGATTAAAGTAAATCAACTGGACCGTTCATGGATTAGTTACTATGCATTCCATTTTCCTATAAATAAGCTCATTCCATCATTATTTTCTTACTTAATTCATTGAAACTCTAGAGAGAAATTATAGAGAGAAGTTTATAGAGAGAAAATCTATAGAGAGAAAGAAGAAAAGTATTCGCTACTTCACTACTTCTATATTCAGTTCTTTTACGGTAAGTGGTGTTATTCTTTCTTCTTGAAGAGAACTTCGTTATTCCATTCATTATTATTACGTTGGAATAACTTTGTAAAAGTGGCATACCTATATACATAACTCCGTGATATGCTGACAAATACCCTATACTTGGTGAAATCCTTATGTTATTCCATCGCTTATTATTCTGTTGAATAACTCAGATATGTGATTTACCTATACTTGGTGACATTCTTCTATTATTCCATTGGAACATCCTCGCCTCGTGTGTTTTACACCGGACTCGGTTAAAATCTTTATTATTATTATTCATTTGGAACATCCGTCGCGTGTTTTACACGGACCGGTTCCGCCTTTTATCATTCATTTGGAATATCCTATTCGTGTGTGTTTTACACCCGGATCCGGGTTCCATCTTTATTATTACGTTGGAACATCCTCTTCGCTTGTGAATTTCACCGACGGTTCCGTTATTATTATTCATTGAATAACTCGCCTATGCTAAGCACCGCATGCATGGTGATTTCTTTTGTTATTCCATTCTTTATTATACCCAAGTTGGTTAAAACTTTGACTTCTATACTCCATGAAATTAGTAGAATATCCTTGATATTTGCGTTTCATCCAAAGATCTTTTCATGGAAATATTCTTCGATCATTCTTGAATTTAACTCTACTGTAAACAAAGATCATGTTGATAATTTGGACGTTAATAATTCATGGATTAAATAATTCTTGAACTTGTTTTATTGAATTATTATGTCATTGTCATCATCCTCATGTTATATTATGTTATCTTTCGCTTACGTGCATAGATGAACTTAGTATGATTATGACCGTGGATCATTCTAAGATAATCATGACTTGATATAAATGATGTGACAAAAGTCCTCAAAGTGGCTCTGTAATGCAATGATGGATAGTTTTTGGTATGATTATGACCTGGGGTGATTCGGGTATAGTCATGACCATTGATAATTTGATGAAAATCCTTAACCGTGTAGTACGTGGATGATTAGATGTGGTGGTTTATTTATTGTTCGAGTCTCAAATGATAAAAATTGATGAAAACCTTTAAAACCTAAAAGATAGTAGACTTTATTCTCTACTTGACTCTTTTAATGGATTGCTTATTCACCGCAGCTTAAACCGGTTGTTCTATTGTATTTTATCGGTTTAACATCGTCAAGGCTAATGATAATTTATTCGCATTATCTTAGTCATAATATTTTTCATCGGGCTAGTTGAGCTCACCTTTTCTTTCACCGTTCTCTTCGTGAAATGAGAACATAATGGGACTAGCCTGGGAACGGAGTAATGGTCCGAGGATAGCATTAGTAGTCCTCACTATTTCGTGAAATAGTGTGATAATAGTTGTAATGAGGACTCCTTTTGAGTTTGTATAATATCTAGTAGACAAAATTTGTATTCAAACTCACGCTTTATGTCGTATTGTATACAGCTACGCTTATATTAGTAAGTTGTATTTGAATTTATGTACCATGTAAGTGGCGACCCAAGATGGGTGACGATACCTAATTTTGGGGGCGTCAAAGAAGTCTATAGCTACATTTCCTACTCGGTCAAGAATTTGAAATGGACCAATAAATCATGGATTGAGCTTTCCTCTCTTCCCAAATCTTGTAACACCCTTCCATGGAGCAACTCTCAACAATACATGATCCCTCACATTAAATTCCACGTCCTTTCAATGAAGATCCGCGATAACTCTTTTGTCGATCTTGTCTTGGTTTGTATACGTTGTCGAATCATTAGTCATACATACTAACTCGGGTCCCAAACAATGTTGCTTCACCCACCTCATCCCAACATATTGGGGAACGACATTTTCATCCATATAATGCTTCCTTGAATGGAACCATGCCTATATTTGTTTAATAACTATTGTTGTATGAGAATTCCACCAATGGCAAGTACTTATCCCAACTTCCTTTGAAATCTAGGACACGAGTTTTAATATATCTTCAAGAGTTTGAGTAGTCCTTTCATCGATTGCCCATCCGTTTGAGGATGGTATGCCAAACCGAATCAGAATCTGCGCCCATAGCTTTTTGCAAGCTAACCCAAAATCTTGAAGTGAATCTTGGGTCACGATCCGAAACTATGGATATGGGCATGCCATGCAACCTCACAATCTCATTCACGACATACTAGTAAGACGTTCAAAGGAATAAGTCTCCCAGTCGGCAAGAAATGAGCGGACTTGGTTAATCTATCAACAATAACCCAAATAGCATTGATGCCTTGAGAAACCGTAGGAAGACCGTAACGAAATCCATAGTAATGTGTTCCCACTTCCATTAGGAATCTCAAGTGGTTGCAACGGACCCTTAGGTACAAGATGCTCCGCCTTTACACGTTGGCGAAGTTAAACACATCGAGATAAACTTTGCAATCTCTCTCTTCATATTGTTCCACCAAAATGTATGTCGAATTGTTCCACCAAAATGTATGTCGAAGATCACGATACATTTTAGTACTTCGAGTGATGGATTGCAAATGGGCGATGTGTGCCTCCATCATAATCTTGTACTTCAAATCGAGTCGTTAGGAACACAAAGTCTAGAGTGGACTCAAGTATTCCTTCTTCATCAATTCTCGCTTAGGAATAGCTCCTTCTTTGTACTTTCTTCTTCATAACGCATCATTCCAAGTTCGGTGGCTTCGAGCAATCTTAACTTTTTCTATTAAAGTTGGCTCTGTCGCAGATACTTGACATCATCGCACTCTTTCCTCGCGATATGATCTTCTACTCATCGCGTCGCCTACCACGTTCGCTTTTCAAGATGGCGTGATCGTAACATGTCTTTGAAATGAGTCTCCTCTTGAGTTCTTCGAAGCTCTTCCCACATTCATTGCTCCATTCTAATTTTGTATCTCTACGAGTCGGCTGCGTTAATGGAATAGCGATTCGAGAATATCCTTCAACGAATCTCCGATAATAACCAACTAAGCCTAGAAAGCTACGTATTTCGGACATCGACTTAGGTTGCTCTCAATCGTGACTCATATCCCAATCTTGGATAAAGACGTCACAATGACACCTATCGCTTTACTATCGCATCTAATATGACGCCCCCTACAGTAGAGTCTCGGCTTAGGTGAATTCCACAAAGGAAGTCACAAGATAAAGGCTCAGTACCAAATTTATAGTTGAATTTTTAACTCCTCGAAGTTCAATAGGAGCCATTCGATATGAGATTTTAGAAATGAGTTTTTATACGCAGGGTTCAAAGTCGATACAAAATTTAATATCGGGCTTTGGGAGTAAGCCAAGAAATTCTTCAGAAATACGTCGGGAAAATCAATAACAACAGAATATTATTCAAATCGACGTGTCTTTATTCAAATCCATAACATGGACTAAGAAAATTTGACATCCGTAATAAACGAATGACTTCATGGCTTGATATGAAAATGTTTGACTACAATGGTTTGATTGCTTGAATTGAATAACGGGTTGCTTAGGAATATGAAAACTAACAACCTTACTTAAAATAATCAATTCGATATGATGAGTAGTTAACCTTAAAATCACATCAAAAACAAATATCTCTATAGAAATAAGGTTAATGTAATAATGATAGTGCCAACCTGAATCAAGCAAGATTTATAAACAGTGGATGTGATGAAAGTTTCTCCTAACGGAGTTTCCACAGATAGGTCAAAGTCTAATTTCTCCGAGTCAAGTTTAAGCGTTGGCGTAAGTAAGAGAGATAAAAGAATGGGTAGAACCGAGTATCTAGTAAGGTATAAACTTCGCAAGAATTTATAATTAACTAACCTGCTAACTTCGTTCGGGTTCCTCGCATTTGATTAGGCCACGACAAACGCTTCTTCCAAGAACCGTTGACTTTGACTTTTCTCGAACATCCTTTTGAGTCACCATTCATTTGACTCGGGTTTCGATATCGTATAATTATTGAAACAACAAAGAATATAAAATATCAACGCAAAGAATTATTAACTCAATAAAATATTGAGCGGTAATTATCGTAACCATTATCGAGTAGTGCCTTCTTCACGTAAGAATCAATAATTGGTGCAATACTGGTGTGCTCTTTGTTCAACAACGCAGATTAGTGTGTTTTAACCACCGGGTATTCCAACAAGATAATCAGAATAACTACTTACGTTATTTAAAAACAACTTATATTTGTCGCTTTCTTCATCCAATCGCTTCAGGTTATGGGGCCACACATACATGGTCAAGGCCGCATACGAATATTTCAAATCGCATTTAATATTCCACCACAAAACGAATATTCCCCGACAACAATGAATATTTTATAACCACTTGCTTATTTTGAAATATTTGCATATTTAACCCTTAACTATCCACATTAATCAAATCAACCCTTACTATTTCAAAATAATAAATAAAGGAAATTCCTTTTTATTTAAAAAATTTTCGGTCTTACAAAGAGGACACAGCTGAAGGATTTACTGTCTCTCCCTCCTAGTTCTATTCCCCGATCTCCGCCGGAGATCATATCCTCAAGCTCGATACCAACTGTGACGCCCCCAAAATAGGTCCATTCCATCCAACCCATTCTCGAGTCGCCAAATACATGGTATGTAAATAACTACAACTTTATTATTATAACATATAAACTGTGAGTTTAAATACGAGATATTGCTATCTAGACAATATCCACACGCAAATAAATCCCCATCATAATTATTGATACATTATTTTACAAAATGGTGAGGACTACTAAACAACTCTCTAGAACCTTCATTCCATACCCCCGACTAGTACTTCGCTACATTCTCGCCTCCCAGGAAGAAAAATGGAACAAAAAAGGAAAAGGGGTGAGCTCAACTAGCCCAAAAGAAAGAATATTATGACTAAAATAATATACAACAAATTATCGTTAGTCTCCAACAGGTAAAATCTAATAGAATACAATAGACAAACAGTTTTAAATCAATCTTCGCATTTTAAATAATAATTCATTAGAAGAGTTAAGTAGAGAATGCAAACTACTATCTTCTATATATGAATTTAAAAGTTCATCGTCGATATTTTATCCCTCGTAACATCAATCAATATATATCTGGAATCAAATATTCATCTTTGCACTACAGCCAAATGTGACGCCCCAAAATAGGTATACATCACCCATTCCGAAGTTGTCAATACATGTATGTAAACAACTACAACTTTATTATTACAACAAAGAAAGCGTGAGTTTAAATACAAATATTATCTTCTGACAATATTTATACTCACATAAATCCTCATCACATTTATTGATACATTAATTTACAAAATGGTGAGGACTACTAAACAATCCTTTTCTAAAACCTTCATTCCATACCCTCACTCGCATTTCGCTATATTCTCGCCTCCCGAGAAGAATGGAACAAAAAGGAAAAGGGTGAGCTCAACTAGCTCAAGAAGAAGAATATTATGACTAAGATAATATACAACAAATTATCGTTAGTCTTCAACAGGAAAAATCGATAGAATACAATAGACAACAAGTTTCGGATCAATATTCGCGCAATGAAATAATAATTCATAGAAGAGTTACGTAGAGAATGAAATCTACTATAATCTATGAATTTAATAAATCCATCATCAATATTTTATCCTGTAACATCAATCAATATTCATCTCAAATCAAATATTCATCTTTGCACTACAGCCAAAGATATTCATCAATCGGTCATGTTCATCTCAACACTGTTCATCATCTTTGCACTAAAGGCCAAAGATATTCATCATTCCATCATGTTCATTTAAACACCTGCATCATCTTTGCACTATGTGCCAAAGATATTCTTGAAATCATTCATCTTTGCTGACAAAGCCAAAGATATTCAATAATATCATCATTTAAGACCGAGGATGATGAAAAATATTTTAAAGAAACGAATCAAATTGAAACAAAATGACAAGGATTAAGGATTAAGGATTCAGACTTTGTTTTATCCATGTCCAACAATACCCCAAAAATAATCACGGTGGTGTAAAATTCAAGAATGATCAAAACATGGATACAATCAAAGCTAGTATCCAAAATAGATGTTTTGGACAAAAAGAAGAAATTTTATTTTTGGTGAATAGTCGTAGATACGTGAATAGTAAATCGACACCAAAAGATAGAAATTCCACAAAAACATCTTCACGCTTCATTAATAGTACTCGTGAATAAGAATCGTGAATAGTAACTCATGAATAGTAACTCGTGAATAGTAACTCACATGAATAGTAACCCGACATGAAAAAGTTCCAAATTTGATAAAACATCGGATCAACATTTCAAAGATAATGATATGAAGAAATAATATCATTACGAAAAAAAAAATAATATCCCTTACCTCAAAGAATCAGTACTCCGGAAGGAAAGGTCGGAAGTGATGCTGAATGAAACTTGTACTAAACAGCAACTCTCAAAGTATCTAAATACTCACAAAATACGCTCAATAATATAGAGAGAAGAGAGAAACTTTGTTTCGGTGTGATTTTCAATTTAACTTAGCCCTCTATTTATAGAAAATGTTAGCCGTACCAAGGCACTTGACACGCCACCGATGGCTTTACCTGCTACTATTGCCACCCACCACATTTGAAATAAAATTCAGCACATTTCTTCACCAACCACAAGTGGGGCCCACTCAATTCTAGAATTTTCCACCAAAATCAATTATAACCCTAATTTCCAGAATCGACACCTCTTAAAATTCATAACAAATCATTAGCAGTACATTTTAACGGTTCAAAATTTGTGGACATATACTCAACTTATGTATGTATAACATACCCAAAATTACCACAATCCAGCGGTCGGATTAAAAATTATAATCCCCGCAATATATCTCAAAACCCCGATTTAATTTTAATACCTCCTAACTGGTAAAAATACCGATAAAACACCTCAACAATAATTTCTTCATTTATAACCACATAAATAAATCCATCATTTATATCCACATAAAATAAATATTTCTTTATCATATGAATCAATAATTAATTATTCACAAATAATATTATGTAATCACAATTATGACAACCAGCCGTTCCCAGAAAGAGGGCTTTCAGATAAGGATTTCTCCTTCTTGCGCCGCAATTAGGTGACCAAACCTCTCTCTTGTGAACTTTCTAGACATTGCTAATAATGCTATCTAATAATATTATTTAAATAATATGAATTATTGATCCGATAATGGAGATAATGCAAAGTGACAATTATTGAACAACAATAATATAAAATATCAACGCAGCAATTATTGAATCAATAAAATAAAATATTGAATAAGAATTCATCGTAAAAATTATTGAGTAAAGGCCTTTTCACGTAAGGATCAATAATTCAACAATCGCGTAATAACGTGTAGCATCTTGTAAACCACGCCAGACATCGTATTTTAACCACCGGGTATTCCAGCAGTCTTAATTGTGAATAACTACCAAGTTATTTTAACCAACTTATATTTGTCATATTTTCTTCATCCAATCGCTTTTCAGTTGGGGCCCACACACATCGTCAGCGTAAATGCATTTAATATTCCCCCGACAGTCATTTAATATTCCACGACCAAACTAATATTCCCCAAACAAAATGAATATTTTATAACCACTTGCTTATTTTGAAATATTTGCGTATTTAACCCTTAACTATCCACATTAATCAAATCAACCCTTACTATTTCAAAATAATAAATAAAGGAAATTCCTTTTTATTTAAAAAAAATTTTGGTCTTACACCAAAGATATTAATCGATCGGTATGTTCATCTCAAACACCTATTCATCTTCGCACTACGGCCAAAGATATTCATCAAGAAATCATTCATCTTTGCACTACTGGGCCAAAGATATTCAGTAATATCATCATTTAGGACTGAGGATGATGAAAAATATTTTAAAGGAAACGAATCCAGTGAAACAAAAGAACAAATATTAAGGATTCGTATTTTAAACAATCCAAGTTCAAAAATACTTCATAAGTAATCAGAGTGGAGTAAAATTCAAGAATGATCAAAACATGGATACAATCAAAGCTAGTATCCATAGTAGATATTTTGGACAAAAAGAAGAAATTTCATTTTTAGGTGAATAGTCTTAGTGATTCGTGAATAGTGTCATATCACGTGAATAGTCTTGATATCGTGAATAAGTAACTCAGACACCAAAAGAAAGAAATTTCACAAAAAACATCTTCACGCTTTGTGAATAGTACTCATGAATAGTAACTCGTGAATAGTAACTCATGAATAGCAACACGTGAATAGTAACTCATGATTAGTAACCCCGACATGAAAAAGTTCTAAATTTGATAAAAATTTACAACCAATATTTTGGCATAATGATATTGAAGAAATAATATCATTTTCGAATAAAATAACATCCCTTACCTCGAAAGATCAAGATCTTAAATCGAAACACCGATATAAGCTATGACTTGAACTTTCACCAGTATAGCAATACTCAAAATATACTCAAAATACTCACAAGAATACGCCGATAATATAGAGAGAAAAACTTCGCTTTTAGTGTGATTTTCAATTCTAACCTAAGCACCCTATTTATAGGAAAATGTTTAGAACACAAAAGTAGAAAATTTATTAAAATATTTATTATTATTTTCTAAAACTTCCTACGCACATGTTTCTTAATCCAAGATCAGCCACACATGTAGCCCACCTCCCAAAAAGTAATAAAAACGTTTTTCTTATTTAAAATAATTAAAACTTCCAAAAATCAATTATTTCGGAGCTTCGAAACTTCAATAATTCATAATAAATAGCCCTTTTATCAAAAAATTCGAATCTCGCGACTTTTTATAGGAAATTCAATTCTCTGCAACTTTACAGAAGAAAGTTTTTCCAAATTCCAAACAGAAATTGACCGAAATCCACAAACGGGTGATTTTACAGGCTATAATCAAATTTCGGTCAATAATTGTGTCCACCAACACACAAAATATGTGTTAAACATTTATTTCCACAAAAATACTCTTCCTCCTCATATACTCATCTATCCCACATTCATTATAAAAATATCACCGTTAATATATTATTAAAATAATATATTTAAATGAATTATTTTATCGTAAAAGATAAAATATTAATTTCAATAATTGTCACATTAAAATTTTCCATCTATATCCATATAAAATCAATATTTTCTCATCATATAAATCAATAATTAATTATTCACAAATAATATTACAGGAATCAAGATCTTGCAACCGGTAGTTCGTGAAAGAGGGGCTTTTCAATAAGGATCCCTCTCTTCTTGCGTATGATTAGGTGACCAAACCTCTCTTAAAATGTAACTTTATAGACATTGCCAATAATGTTATCCAATAATATTATTCAGGATAATATGAATTATTGTCTGACAATGGAAAATCTTGTGTAATGACAATTTATTGAAACAACAAGAATATAAAATATCAATGCAAAGAATTATTGAATCAATAAAATAAAATAATTGAATAGTAATTCACCGTAACAATTATCGAGTAGTGCCTTCTTACGTAAGAATCAATAATTTGTGCAATACCATGTGCATCGCTCAACAACGCATTAGTGTGTTTTAACCACCGGGTATTCCAACAAGATAATCTCAGAATAACTACTTCAAGTTATTTATAAACAACTTATATTTGTCGCTTTTCTTCATCCGATCGCTTTCGTTATGGGGCCCATAAAAAGCTATGCGTCGCATTTAATATTCCCGACAAAGATTTAATATTCCACGACCAAACGAATATTCCCTACAATAATGAATATTCTATAACCACTGCTTATTCAAATATTTTCATGATTTTACCCATAACTATCCACATTAATCAAATCAACCCTTACTATTTCAAAATAATAAATAGAGGAAAATAAATTTCATTTATTAATAATTTGGGGTCTTATAGATTGAGGATACAACCTCGCTTATCGGGGAGACCGTGGATACACATGGTGGAGTGTGCACTCACTTTGCATCAACAAATTTCAAATACATCATCAACAATGTACCTAATTAGTTCATATTAACGCCGAGCGTATAGGTCCTCACGAGACTACGCTCATTATCGGTTCAACTCGTAAGTTGAGTAGGCCAGCTTTCACTCTTGAAGTGAGTAACACGTAGTACCATCCTATTGGAGTGCCACTTCCCGTACCCAAGATTTATGACGAGGTTATGTCAGCCACTCAAGAGATGATGTTATTGGGTTACCAGCCTGGACAAGGACTTGGTAAGGATCAGCAAGGTATTAAGCACCCTATCCAAATGTCCAAATAAATTGGGACAAATTAAAGTTATTCGCTATTAGCAAGCACAGAATCCTCATAAGCACAAGCAGATTCCTCAGACTTCCACCGCACAGTGATCATCTATTCCTTTACCGCATGAGATGATGCAGTCTCCTGTAAAGGTTCCAACCCAAACTGTGGCTATGTTGTTTCCAAAACTAGTACCAATCAAAGCTAAGAAGGTGTTGACTCCTGATCCCAAGGTGGAAGAAATGGAGCGGAAATGCAAACATGACACTGCCTTGATGATGGCAGGTATTCGTGTCATTGTTCATGATGAACACACGAACAGATATACCCCAGACGATGATTGCCCAGATGTCATGGTTATCATTCGGGAGGAGGAGGTCACCGACGATCCTTCTATCATTGCGGTCCTCATAGGACTTTGCCCTCGACAATTGAGCAAAGACTCCATGTATTGGTCGACGAGGTAAAATGGGCGTAAAATCCTCCGCACTGTAGATAACTTTAATTGTTTGCTTTCCTTTACAAAGATTAGCGCTTATTTTATCACGTACATGCTAATACTTTTGTATGATCGAAGCAGCTTGCATATATTAAGTGAAAGCATATTTTGTTTCAGGACTCTCAATTTAGATGTGCCTGTACTTGCTGATAAAGTGCCTTCTCTCCACAAGGGTCATAACTTTGATGCAAAGTTGGATTCAGACTTGATGGACATCCAAGAGGACATTGAGACACCTCAAGAGATCAAGGAATGGGTCGCCGACAAACCCAAACCCAATCTCGAGCAAACCACTCCTTTCAACCTTAGAACCTTAGATGTATCTAAGCTAATCCAAATTGGTTCGAGCACCTTTCCACAAATCAACGGAATGACATGGTTACACTACTAGCCCAATTCCAGGATGTGTTTGCATGGTCTCATGAAGACATGGTGGGCCTATCCACTGACATTGTTCTTCATCGCCTTCCCATTAAAGAAGGGTTCAAGCCAGTTAAGCGTAAGCTCAAAGCGATTAAAGCTCGAATGGAGTTTAAAGGTTAAAGACTTAAATTGTGAAACAATTTCAAGTCGGGCACCATCATGGTGTCTACATATCCTGAGTGGATATCCAACATTGTTCCATGCTTCTAAACCAGGGAAAAGTATACAGTTTGTGTGGATTATCTGGATTTAAACAAAGCTTTGCTCGAAAGATAGCTTTCCGTGCCATTTATCCACGCTTTATTGACAATCTCGCTCAATCACGACATGTACTTTTTTGCTGATTGCTTCACGGGGTACCATCAAATTATGGTCGCTGAGGAAGATTGTGAGAAAACTGCTTTCATCACGCCTTGGGGAACATTCTGTTACAGACGGTTGTCATTTGTCTCATCAACGCTGTAAGACCCCGAAAATTTTTTTAAATAAAAAGGAATTTCCTTTATTTATTATTTTGAAATAGTAAGGGTTGATTTGATTAATGTGGATAGTTAAGGGTTAAATACTTAAATATTTCAAAATAAGCAAGTGGTTATAAAATATTCATTTTTGCTCTGGGAATATTCGTTTGGTCGTGGAATATTCAGATCGCTTAGAATATTCGTACGACGCATTTGCCATGCATGTGTGGGCCCCATAACGAAAAAGCGATTGGATGAAGAAAATGACAAATATAAGTTGGTTAAAAATAACCACAGAAGTTGTTACCATTAAGACCGTTGAATACCCGATGGTTAAAAATACTGAATATCTGGCGTGGTCAGACAAAGAAATATTACCTGTGATTGCGCAAGATTGTTGAATTATTGATCCTTACGTAAGAAGGCACTACTCAATAATTTTCACATGAGTTATCGCTCAATATTTTATTTTATTGATTCAATAATTGTCATAATTGATATTTTATATTATTGTTGTTCAATAATTGTCATCTTACATTATCTCCATTATCGATCAATAATTCATATTATTTGAATAATATTATTAGATAAGATTATTGGCAATGTCTAGAAAGTTTCACAAGGAGAGGTTTGGTCACCTAATTGCCGCCAAAGAAGGAGAAATCCTTATCTGAAAGCCCCCCTTCCCGAAACTACCGTCATTATAATCATGATTGTGATTCATAATATTTTGTGAATAATTAATTATCGATTCATATGATAAAGAAATATTTATTTTATGTGGATATAAATGATGGATTTATTTATGTGGTTATAAATGAAGAAATTATTGTTGAGGTGTTTTATCAAGATTTTACCGATGGAGGTATTAAAAATTAAATCGTGGGTTTTGAGATATATTGCGGGGTTATAATTTTTAATCCACCGTTGGATTGTGGTAATTTTGGGTATGTTATACATACATAAGTTGAGTATATGTCCACAAATTTTGAACCATTAAAAATGCACGTAATGATTTGTTGTGAATTTTAAGAGGTGCTTGATTCAAAATTAGGTTTATAATTGATTTTGGTGGAAAATTCTAGAATCGAGTGGGCCCCACTTGTGGTTGGTGAAAAAATGTGCTGAATTTTATTTCAAATGTGGTGGGTGGCAATAGTAGCAGGTAAAGCCATCGAAGGTGTCAAGTTCGCTTTTACGGCTAACATTTTCCTATAAATAGAGGGCTAAGTTAGAATTGAAAATCACACCGTAAACAAAGTTTTCTCTTTCTCTCTATATTATCGAGCGTATTTTGTGAGTATTTAGATACTTGAGAGAGTTGCTCAAAGATAAGTTTCATTCAAAGATCACTTCCCACCTTTCCTTCCAAGTAATCGATTCTTTGAGGTAAGGGATATTATTTTTTTTCGTAATGATATTATTTCTTCAATATCATTATGTTGAAATGTCGATCCAAGTTTTATCAAATTTGGAACTTTTTCATGCTCTGGGGTTACTATTCATGAGTTACTATTCATTCTATTCATGAAGTTACTATTCATGAGTTACTATTCATTTAGTACTATTCATGAAGCGTGAAAATGTTTTTGTGGAATTTCTATCTTTTCGTGTTCGAGTTACTATTCACGATATTTAAGACTATTCACGATACCAAGACTATTCACGTGATACGCAAGACTATTCATCAAAAATAAAATTTCTTCTTTTCGTCCAAAATATCTATTTTGGATACTAGCTTTGATCAGATCCATGTTTTGATCATTCTTCGAATTTTACACCACTATGATTATTTTGAGGTATTATGGACATGGATAAAACCAAGTACTAATCCTTAATCCTTAATCCTTGTCATTTTGTTTCAATCGGATTCGTTCTTTAAAAATATTTTTCATCATCCTCACCTTAAATGATGATATTATTGAATATCTTCGCCAGAGTGCAAAAAGATGAATGATTTCAAGAATATCTTTCGCCTCAGAAAAAAAAGATGAACAGTGTTTAAATGAATACTTGATTAATCGATGAATATCTTTCGCCTCAGTAGTAAAAGATGAAATGTGTTGAGATGAACATGATCGATTAATGAATATCTTTGGGCCTCAGTAGCAGGCAAAAGATGAATATTTGATTTGAGATGAAAATCGATTGATGTTACAGGATAAAATATTGATGATGGATCGTTAAATTCATAGATTATAGTAGATTTCATTCTCTACGTAACTCTTCTAATGAATTATTATTTCACTGCGAATATTGATCTAAAACTTGTTGTCTCATCAGATTCTATTAAATTTTTCCTGCTGAAGACTAACGATAATTTGTCAGATATTATCTTAGTCATAATATTCTTTATCGAAAGCTAGTTGAGCTCACCCTTTTCCTTTTTGTTCCATTCTTCTCGTGGAGGCGAGAATATACGAGCAATTGTCGGTATGGAATGAAGGTTTTAGAAAGGATTGTTTAGTAGTCCCTCACCATTTTTGTAAAATAATGTATCAATAAATGTGATGAGGATTTATTTGAGTATAAATATTGCCTGTAAGATAATATTTGTATTTAAACTCACGAGCTTTGTTGTAATAATAAAGTTGTAGTTGTTTCGCATCATGTATCGACAACCCGTAATGGGTGATGTATACCTATTTTGGGGGCGCCACAATGGTATCGAGCTTAGGATATGATCTCCGCATGAGATCGGGAATAGAATCAGGAGGAGAGACGAGTAAATCCTTCACAAGGTGTCCTACCTAAGCTTATTTGTTTGTTACTGGGTCAAGATATAGGATATTATGTGATATATTGATTTCTTAATTAACCCTTGTTTTACGAAGATTTGAGAATGTCGATCGAGAATATTAATAAAGTGGAGTAAATGAGACCGTGGAGATGCCTGTATTTACCAACGAGGAGAACGTGCAACAGTGGCAATGTTCCTCCCGTGAACAACACCATGGAGCAGATGATGAACGGGGATGTTTAGAAGTTTGCAGCTTCATACAAAATCGACGAGGAGACTCGTGTTCAAAATATTGTGAGAAATGATAGTAATTCACGTTGTCACGCCCAAGCAGCTCAAAGAGTTGGGACCACTGAATTTAAGGGAAAGCCAGATCCGATCATGGCGGAAACAATGGGTCAAACAAATTACCAAGATATTCGATGTCTTGGGATGCACGAGAAAGAGGTTCCATTCGCCACCTTTATGTTCCGTGGCGAGGCAGACCATCGGTGGAGTCTCGTGAAGCACTCCATCCACCCGCACTCAAAGATGTCTCGGGGAGACGCTTTCAGACTATTTAATGACAAATACTTTCCGAAAGTGTTCGCTATATGAAGGAAGTGGAGTTCATCGATTAGAGCAAAACAACACGATTTGTCTCAAAGACGAGGCAAAGTTTGCAGAGTTATCCGTGTTTCAGACCTCATTTGGTGGAGAATGAGGAACGATGACGCGGATGTTTCTTAGAGGTTTGAAACCCAAGATACGCCAAGATCTCATTTCTCATAAACTTTCTCTTTATTCAGATAAGTTAAAATGTGGCTCAATTATTAGAGCGAGATAACGAGTACGGTCAACTGAGG
The DNA here is from genome assembly GCA_020205615.1 of Panax quinquefolius. NCBI lineage: Eukaryota > Viridiplantae > Streptophyta > Magnoliopsida > Apiales > Araliaceae > Panax > Panax quinquefolius. The sequence goes on from CM035159.1 coordinate 7,797,276, forward strand.
ACCATAACCGTGGATCGCATCAGTAGATGGCGGTCAATGTAGAATAATGATAACTCATGAGAAAGAAACAGATTTGACAGAATGGTAACCACTTGGTGGTAATCATGGTCATGAAAAATGTAAGAAGCGAGTGAGGAGATTTTAAAAAGAGGAGATTTAACAACGACTATGTGAAGACGACACAAGGTTAAGAAGAATCGGTTCTAATGGAGGAGATCGACCACCTGGCCATATGCTACAAATGCGAAAAGAGGACATATCGCCCAAACCGCCCACAACAGCTTCAAGGTATGCTATAGTTGTGGAAAGGAAGGACATATCGCTTCGAGATTGTGTGCAGAATAAAACCTAGTTCAATGGGGACGGTGACTCAAAAGATCCCCAGTAAAAGTCAAAGTCAACGATTCCGGAAGAGCGTTTGTTGTGATCTGGTCATAATGCGAGAACCCAAACGAGGTGATCACGTAAGTTTATTTATAAATTTCAAGTTTATACCTTACTTGATAACCGGCATACCCATTCATTTATCTCTCCCGCATGTGCTCAACGCTTAAACTGATCGCGGAGAAATTAGACTTTGACCTATCTCGTGGAAACTCGTTAGAGAAACTTTCATCACATCCAATCGCTTATAAATCTTGTTTGATTCAAGTTGGCACCATTACTTACCCCGCCGACCTTTTATCTCTTTAAAGATACTTGCTTTTGATGTGATTTTAGGGATTGATTGGTTAACTACTCATCATGCCAAAATTGATTGTTTTCGTAAGTTGTTAGTTTTCATATTCCTAACCAACCTCGTCAGATTTAATTCAAGCAACTAAACCATTAAAATCAATCACCATCATATCTAATCATAAAGCTATTCGCTTATTGAAAAAACGGATGTCAAGCTTTCTTAGCCCATGTTATGGATTTGAATAAAGACACGCCAAATTTGAATAATATTCCGCCATATGTTATTTTTTCCGACGATTTCAAGAACTTCCCGCCTACCCCGTAACGTGAAGTTGAATTCTTTATCGATCTTGAACCCTGCACAAAGCCCATTTCTAAAACCCCATATCGAATGGCTCCTATTGAACTTTCGGAGTTAAAGGTCCAACTACGTGAATTGTTGGACATCGGCTTCATTCGGCCCAAAGACATCTCCTCGGGGTGCTCCTGCTTTATTTGTAAAAAGAAAGACGGAGTACGCGACTTTGTATCGACTATCTGGAATTGAACCATGTCACCATCAAGAATAGGTATCCTCACCTCGTATTGATGACTTGTTTGACCAATGCCAGTAAGGGCACAATTCTTTTCAAAAATCGATCTTCGCTCGGATATCATCACCGAAAATTAGAACCGAGGATATTCCAAAGACCGCCTTCGTAACCCCAGATGGGCATTATGAATTCTTAATCATGTCTTTCGTGACTAACTAATGCTCCCGCTGGCTTTCATGGATATGATGAACCGAGTATTCAAGGAATATTTGGATCAGTTCGTTGTTGTCTTTATTGATGACATCCTTATATATTCCAAAAGTCGTGGAAGATCATGAGCACCATTTGAAGTCGGTACTCCAAAGGCTTCGTGAAAACCAACTATATGCCAAATTGAAGAAATGCGAGTTCGCTCGAGAAGTAGCCTTTCTTGGGCATGTGGTGTCAAAACATGGAGTATCCGTTGATCCGGCCAAGATTGAAGCAATACAAAGTTGGGAGCAACCAAGCTCTGTGGATCAAGACGTAGCTTTTTGGGCTTAGTGGTTATTATCTGAGATTCGTGGAAGGGTTTTCTAATCGCTACTCCATTAACTCAAATTTAACTCGAAAGGATACGAAAATTCGCTTTGGAGCGAAGAATGGGAGAAAAGTTTCCAAGAGCTTAAGAGGAGACTTATTTCTAAGACTGCTCTAACAATACCATCCGTTCGGATGGATTTGTTATCTACAAATGATGCTCGTGCAAAGGGTTAGGATGTGTTCTCATGCAACGTGGGAAAGTCATAGCCTATGCCTCATGACAACTTAAAGAGTATGAGAGGAATTATCCTACTCATGATCTAGAGTCACAAAGAAGCTTGTTTTCGCTTAAAGATACGGAGGCACTATCTATACGGGGAGAAAGTGGAGATATATTCGCATCATAAAAGCCTTAAATATTTCTTCACTCAAAAAGAACTCAACACGCGGCAGCCGACGCTGGCTCGAGCTATTGAAAGACTACGACCACACTATTCAATACCATCCCGGTAAAGTTTAACGTGGAAATGACGATCGAGTAGAAGATCATAGCGCGTGAACGAAAAGCGATGATGTCAAGTATACGACAGAGCCAACTTTAATAGAAAAAGTTAAGGTTGCTCAAGCCACCGAATCGTGAAATGACACATGGGTTGAAGAAGAAAGTACAAGAAGGAGCTATTCCTAAGCGAGAATTGATGAAGAAGGAATACTCGAGTCCACTCTAGACTTTCAGGTTCCTAACGACTGATTTGAAGTACAAGATTATGATGGAGGCACACAATACACCATTTGCAATCCATCTCGAAGTACTAAAATGTATCGTGATCTTCACATACATTTTGGTGGAATAATATGAAGAGAGAGATTGCAAAGTTTATCTCGATGTGTTTAACTTGCTAACGTAAAGTGAGCATCTAGTACCTAAGGGTCCGTCAGAACCACTTGAGATTCCTAATGGAAGGGGGAACACATTACCATGGATTTCAAGATGGGTCTTCCCTACTGGCTTTCAAGGCATCAATGCTATTTGGGTTATTGTTGATAGATTAACCAAGTCTCGCTTCATTTCTTGCCGATACGGAGACTTATTCACTTGAACGCCTTGCTAGTATGTACGTAAATGAGATTGTGAGGTTGCATGGCATGCTCAGATCCATAGTTTTGGATCGTGACCCAAGATTCACTTCAAGATTTTGGGTTAGCTTGCAAAAAGCTATGGGCACGGATTTGCAATTTAGTTCGCATACCATCCCAAAACGGACGGACAATCAGAGAGGACTATTCAAACTCTTCAAGATTTATTAAGACTCGTGTCCTAGACTTCAAGGGCGCTGGGATAAGTATTTACCATCGGTGGAATTCTCCTACAACAACAGCTTATCGTGCAAGTATAGGTGTGGCTCCATTCAAGCATTATATGGACGAAAATGTCGTTTCTCCAATATGTTGGGATGAGGTGGGTGAAGCAACATTGTTGGGACCCGAAAGTTAAGACGTATGATCACCGTAAAAGATCCAAATAATTCGGACAACGATATAAACTACCAAGATCGACAAAGAGTTATGCGGATCTTCATCGAAAGGACGGAATTTAATGTAGGGATCATGTATTGTCATGAAGTTGCTCCATGGAAGGAGTTACAAGATTTGGGAAGAGAGGAAAGCTCAATCCACGCATTTATTGGTCCATTTCAAATTTCGAATTTGAAGTAGAAATGTAGCTTATAGACTCACAAGCTATCTCCGAGTATGTCTCGTGTTCATAATGTGTTTCACATATCCGCACTTCGTAAATATGTGAAAGACCCAACCACGTTATCGAAAGTTAGACCTGGACGAGATAGCCAAGACTTAACGATGAGGAGGTACCTATCAAGATCTGGATGGATAGAAGGAGCATGTCCCACGCTAAGAAAGGTCATACCACAAGTTAAAGTTTTGTGGAGGAATCATGCTATAGAGGAAATGACCGGGAATTGGAAACGGAAATGAAAGCGAGGTATCCTCACCTTTTCAAACACTGTGTATCGTGACGCCAATTTCGAGGACTTAAATTTCATAAGGAGGGAGGTCAGAAAGACCTCAAAATTTTTTAAATAAAAAGGAATTTCCTTTATTTATTATTTTGAAATAGTAAGGGTTGATTTGATTAATGTGGATAGTTAGGGTTAAATAATAAATATTTCAAAATAAGCAAGTGGTTATAAAATATTCATTTTTGCTCTGGGAATATTCGTTTGGTCGTGGAATATTCAGACTGCTTTGGGAATATTCGCATTTATGCACAAGGCCAATGCGTGGGCCCCATAACTAGAAAGCTTATTGGATGAAGAAAACGACAAATATAAGTTGGTTAAAAATAACTACGTAGTTGTTACCGTTAAGATCGTTGAATACCTTATGGTTAAAATACAAAGAATACGCTGTGGTCAGCAAGTTATTACCCAGATTGCATAAAGATTGTTGAATTATCGATCCCACGTAGCAAGGCACTACTCAATAATTTTCAAGAGTTATCGCTCAATATTTTATTTTATCGATTCAATAATTGTCCGCGCTGATATTTTATATTATTGTTGTTCAATAATTGTCACCGCACATTATCTCCATTATCGCATCAATAATTCATATTATTTGAATAATATTATTAGATAAGATTATTGGCAATGTCTAGAAAGTTCTCACAAGGAGAGGTTTGGTCACCTAATTGCGCTGCCAAGAAGTGAGAAATCCTTATCTAAAGCCCCCTTTTCCTGAACTACACTTTGGTCATCATAATTGTGATTCGTAATATTATTTGTGAATAATTAATTATTGATTCATATGATAAAGAAATATTTATTTTATGTGGATATAAATGATGGATTTATTTATGTGGTTATAAATGAAGAAATTATTGTTGAGGTGTTTTATCAAGATTTTACAGATCGAGGTATTAAAAATTAAATCGTGGGTTTCAGATATATCATGGGTTATAATTTTTAATCCGACCGCTGATTGTGGTAATTTTTGGGTATGTTATACATACATAAGTTGAGTATATGTCCACAAATTTTGAACCGCTAAAATGCACTTAATGATTTGTTGTGAATTTTAAGAGGTGTCTTGATTCGAAAATTAGGTTTATAATTGATTTTGGTGGAAAATTTAGAATTGAGGGCCCCACTTGTGGTTGGTGAAGAAATGCTGAATTTTATTTCAAATGTGGTGGTGGCAATAAGTAGTAGTGTAAAGCCATCAGTAAAGCAGTCAAGTCCGCTTTACGGCTAACATTTTCCTATAAATAGAGGGCTAAGTTAGAATTGAAAATCACACCGTAAACAAAGTTTTCTCTTTCTCTCTCTATATTATCGAGCGATTTTGTGAGTATTTAGATACTTTGAGAGTTGCGTGCTCAAAGACAAGTTTCATTCAAAGATCACTTCCGACCTTCCTTCCGAAATCGATTCTTCGAGGTAAGGGATATTATTTTTTTTTCAGAATGATATTATTTCTTCAATATCATTATGTTGAAATGTCGATCCAAGTTTTTATCAAATTTGGAACTTTTTCATGTCTGGGTTACTATTCATGAGTTACTATTCACTTAGTTACTATTCATGAAAGTTATTATTCACGAAAGTTACTATTCACGCAGTACTATCTCACGTAAGCGTGAAAAATTTTTTTGTGGAATTTCTATCTTTTGGTGTTTCTGATATTACTATTCACGATACTCAGACTATTCACGATACTCAAGACTATTCATCTAAAAATAAAATTTCTTCTTTTCGTCCAAAATATCTATTTTGGATACTAGCTTTGATCAGATCCATGTTTTGATCATTCTGAATTTTACACCACTATGATTATTTTTGAGGTATTATTGACATGGATAAACCAAGTATTAATCCTTAATCCTTAATCCTTGTCATTTTGTTTCATCGGATTCGCGTTTCTTAAAAAATATTTTCATCATCCTCACGCCTTAAATGATGATATTATTGAATATCTTCGCCCAGAAGTGCAAAGATGAATGATTTTAAGAATATCTTTCGCCTCAAAGAGCAAAAAGATGAACAGTGTTTAAATGAATACGATTAATCGATGAATATCTTTGGCTCAGAAGTAAAGATGAACAGTGTTGAGATGAATACGACCGATTAATGAATATCTTTGGCCCAGTAAAAAAGATGAATATTTGATTTGAGATGAATATCGATTGATGTTACAGGATAAAATATTGATGATGGACCGTTAAATTCATAGATTATAGAGATTTCATTCTCTACGTAACTCTTCTATGAATTATTATTTCCGCCATGTAATATTGATCTCAAACTTGTTGCCTATCAGATTCTATCGATTTTTCCCTCTCATCAAGACTAACGATAATTTGTTGATATTATCTTAGTCATAATATTCTTTACCGAGCTAATGAGCTCACCCTTTTCCTTTTTGTTCCATTCTTCTCGTGGAGGCTAGAATATAGCGAGCATTTAGCCTGTGGGTAATGGAATGAAGGTTTTAGAAAGGATTGTTTAGTAGTCCTCACCATTTTTGTAAAATAATGTATCAATAAATGTGATGAGGATTTATTTGAGTATAAATATTGTCTGTAAGATAATATTTGTATTTAAACTCACGCTTTATCGTTGTAATAATAAAGTTGTAAAGTCAGTTTTACTTTCGACAACTCGTAATGGGTGATGACAACTATTAATGGGTGATGTACAAACGCCGAGGCAACCTACAATGAAAGCCATGATGGCTCTTTTCCATGATCTAATGCACAAGGAGATAGAGATCTATGTGGATGACATCATCACAAATCCGTAAGGAGGATGACCATTTAGACCATCTCAAAAAATTATTCAACAGTCAGGTAATACAACTTGAAGTTTAATCCCGCCTAAATGCGCCTTTGGTGTGAAATCGCAAGTTGCTAGGATTCCTAGTCACCACAAAGGATCGAAATGGATCCCCGCTAAAATTCAAATTTTATTAAGGAGATGCCTTCCTCTCGATAGAGAAGGAGACACGGTGATTTTTGGGAAGAATCAACTTCATTAGCAGATTCATTTTCAACTCACAAAGAACCTCAGGAGCCAATCTTCAAATTGTTAAGGAAGAACTCCTCCATGAAATGGAATGACGAAAGTGCCGTAAAGCCTTCCTTATAATCAAAGAGCAAACCGCTTCAACGCTCCTATTTTGGTACCTCCTGGATGATGTTCCCTATTCATGTACCGTCCATAAATGACAATGCCATGGGCTATACGTCAATGAAAAGACGACAGAGGCAAAGAGCGAAGCTATCTATTACCTCAAAGAAAAGGTTCAAGATCGGTGAGCACAAGTACACTACGATTGAGAAAACTTGTTATGCTTTTGCATGGGCTTCCCATGAGATTACAAAGATTATCTCCATGGTCACACAACCCATCTCATATCCCACGTGGATCCTTTGAAGTGCGTGTTCAAAGAAACCCATCAATTATCGATCGTCTGTCCGGATGGTAGTTGATCCTCCAAAGAATTGGACATTGTTCACGTGATACAAAAGTCTCACAAAGGTCAAGGAATTACTTAATCAACGGCCGCATGCATCTGCTGTGGGATTACAAACCCTTAGAAACTTACTTTCCCGACGAAGGAGTAATGTCAATTCAAATAACACATCGTGACGATACATGCCAACAAAATTGGAAAATATATTTTGATGGAGTCAGTTAATTCGTAAGGCTCCCGAGTCGAGCGCTTTTAATATCCCGTGACGGGGAGCAAAGATCCACGCCGCCATTAAATTGCGCTTTGTCAATACCAACAACACAAACCGAAAGTATGAAGGTCAGATTACGGGACTCAAACTTGCTCCGCTCAATGGGTGTTACGGTTAAGCTGCCTTTGGGGATTTCGAATTGGTAATCAAGCAATCCATGTGAATTTATCGTAACCAAAGAATTACGCCATCGCTTCTTACCACCTAAGAAGTTTTACGATGGCTTTGGAGTTCAAGAAGTTCTTTCTACATATTCCCGTAATAGAATGATTTTACGTGACGATTAGCAACGTTGGCTTCCTTGGTTTACATACCTGACAAGGAAAACATGCCAAGCATTATGATTGCTATGCAAAATGCCCCAGTTTATGGGAATTACATTGGAGAAGTATCGGATGAGCTACCTCCCGTCCACAACCCTTGGTATCAGCATATGAAGGAATATCTGCGAGATGTATCTACACCCGCTGAGGCGAGCCTAACTGAGAAGAGGCGGATTCATCGATTTACTATGAAATTCTACCTGAGTGGAGACGCACTCTATAAAAGAGATGCTGGGTTAAGTCTCCTCAGATGTCTAGACAAAGACCAAGCTCAACGACTCATGAGTGAGATTCATGGTGGAGTATGCGGCCCTCACATGAGTGGACCCCTGCTTGTCAAGAAAATTCTCATAACGGACATTATTGGCTTACACTCAAAACTGACTGTGATGACCACGTCAAGAGGTGCTATCAATGTCAAATCCATGGGAATGCTATTCACGCCCCTCCAAGGGAACTCCACAATATGAGTGCACCCGGCCCTTCTCAATGTGGGGAATGGATTTAATCGCCCATCGAGCCCAAAGCTTAGTAATGGACATCGATTCATATTCACCACGATCGACTACTTTACCAAATGGGTCAAGCAGCCTCCTTCCCAAGGTTACTAAAGAAGTCATCATCATGCTCATCGTAAACAATGTTGTTTGTCGATATGGACAACCCGAGGTCATCAGGTCGCACAATGCTAAGAACCTCAACAACAAAATGATGGAGGAATGTGCGTAAAGTTCCACATCAAACATCTTAACTCACATCTAACGGCTAAAGATAAATGGTGCCGCTGAAGTCGCTAATAATAACATCAAGAATATCATGTAAAAATGTCCGCCAATCACAAAGGATGG